>CABFNO020001247.1:0-707823 GCA_902006505.2 Clonostachys byssicola
TATAGCCTCTATAAGGCTCTATACTATATATAACTTTATATAGCCTAATAGAGGCCTTTATTTATAATATAAATATATACTTTAAATTATTAACTATATAAATAACTAGATTTTTAATTATAATAATTAGAGTTATTTATATAGCTAATAATTTATAATAAATCCTATATTATAATTATAATTAAACTAGTTATTATAAAGAAAAGTAATTATAAGATTAAGAAAAGTATACTATTATAGGAAATAGATAGAATTAATATATTTAGCTTTAAAAAAAATAAATCTAAAGCTTTAGTATTAAAAGAAATATATATTAAAATATAGAATAACTAGTTAGTTTAATATTATAATAAAATAGGCTATATTATATAGTATAATAGAGTAGGTTATAGTAAAAGAGAGATATTTATTTAAATATTAATACCTATACTGCTTTCTAATTTAGTAGGTATACTAGATTACTTTTTTTTTTATAAGTCGCTATCTTTTTTACTAGTTACTAACCCCCCCTACCGAAGGTAGGGGGGCCAGCTAATTTAGGCCCCCCAAGTATAGCAAATAGCTTACTCCATTAAGAGAGCTGAATGCGAACGGTCGTCAAACCACCGAAGAGGACTCGGAGGTTTTGCCGGAGGGCCAGCTGAAGTGCGTCACTTCAGGGGTTGGGAAAACTGGCGATTTGGAGAGGAGAAGCCAATCATTGCCTGTACCTGCAGCTTGGCATTTCAACACAAGAGGATAACGTTCGTATGACCCCAGTTTCTCCGCATCATCCCCTCATCTCGACCGTGGGGCGGGTCTCCAGCCAGATTTTGCAACAGCTACATAATCCCCCTGAACTCATGTTCATGTTTGATCTTTCTAGACAATACTTTGCCATTGTTTCTCTGAAGCCTTACGACTGATCACAAATATGGCTGTAGACAAAAATTCAATCTCGCCCGACAATGAGCAGCTCCGCCTGGAAAACATCCCAACCGCGACCAAAGCGCACGATGACCGTATTGAGAACGCCCAGGATGAAGACACAACCTTCCAGAAACTTCACAATCTAGAAAATGTTGACCAATTCGGTGGGCAAATCAAGACTGACCCTGTGGAGATTGCTCTGGTAAAGAAGTTGGACTGGTATATGCTTGTAAGTAAAATTGCGGCTTAAATGTTCCTTTCCCTGACCTTGATGCTAATGAGAATCGCAGCCTGTCCTTTGGCTGATGTATTTATTCAACTACCTCGATCGTAATGCAATCGTCAACGCAAGACTCAACGGTCTGGAGACGGACCTAGGTCTTGTAGGTAGTCAGTACAACACTTGCGTATCAATTCTCTTCGTTGGGTAAGGCTACTCACCTATTAGGGTAAAATAAATAGCTGACTCCTCACAATCTATTAGTTATATCTGTGGACAAATCCCTTCCAACATGCTACTGAACAGGGTGCGCCCGTCCTGGTATTTGGGAGGATTTTGCTTGGCCTGGTCGGTAGTGAGTCTCTTGACGTATTTGGCTCACGACTATGGTTCTATGGTAGCCTGCCGGTTCATTCTGGGAGTCACCGAAGCTCCGGTGCGTTTAATCCTCGTACTTCCACGATGGTGTTCTGACCTTAGCTCGCAGTTTTACCCTGGTGCATTGTACATCCTTAGCATGTTTTATACACGCAAAGAGATCGCAACTAGGATGTCGATCTTTTATACAGCCAACATGTTGGCTAGCGCGACGTCTCCTCTCATCGCTGCAGGTGTCTTTGATGGGCTTGACAAAGCCAAAGGATTGGCAGGTTGGAGATGGTTAGTCTATAGCCATGGCCAAGTTGGGATAATATGGATTGCTAATTTAATGCATTAGGCTCTTCATCATCCAGGGCGTCCTATCGATCTTAGTTGCTATTATGGCATTCTTTTGTCTACCCGACCATCCTCTGACCACGCGTTGGCTATCCGAGAGCGAGAGACAGCTTGCGAGCAACCGCATCATACTTGACACGACCGACCGCCGAGAGGATACAAGTGTCTGGGTTGGACTGCGGGAAGCGGTGACGGATTGGCGAATGTGGGCTCTCACGCTGATGTACAACTTCCATCTGTCCACGGCAAGCTTCCAGAACTTCCTCCCGACTGTTATTTCGACGTTAGGCTACCCCAGAACCATTACCTTGGCCCTGACATGCCCGCCGTACGTTCTTGCCGCCATCATTACCGTTCTGGTAGCATACAGCTCCGGCCGGTTCAACGAGCGGACTTGGCACATCACGGTCTGCAAGTTGATTGTGGTAGTGGGCTTCGTCATACCGCTGGCCACTTTGAACCTAGGAGCCAGAATGTTCGGCATCTTCCTCTTTGTCGGGTTTACCTTTGGCATCAACAACATTATCCTAGGCTGGGCATCCGCAACTCTCGGACAGACAAGTGAGAAGAAGGCAGCCGCCCTGGCCATTTGCAATACCTTCGGAAACCTGGCCTCCGTCTACATGCCGTACGTGTGGCCTTCTTCGGATGGACCGCGATATGTACCTGCGTGGTCGGCAAGCATCGCCTTCTCTTTGGGTACTTTGCTTTTGGCGTGGGCATTGAAGGTTGCATTGAAGAGGCAGAACAAGAAGATCAGGGAGGAATCTCCCGACCAGGTCAACTTTTATGTGTACTAGATCAGGCCAAATGAATGTTCATAGAGTAGGTACTTTATATCTCCCCTTAGCTCAAAGAAATACCTGGAAAAAATCGCAATAAATCCGTCAAATGTCCATTTTTACTTTCCCTTCCTTTTGAAAAACAAAAGGTGTTAGTGTACTACGGTTACGAAGGACACGAAACGAATTTGAAGCTCTACCCGTCATACCTATCTTGCTTTCGTGTGAGCCCGAACAATGGAATTCTCAAAAGGTGAATAATTCGAGGACTTTGTCATTGGCAACAATAGACATTTCCAAACTATCAAACATTTCGCAAAGAGAGTGTAGATGACGTAGGGATCGCCTGATTGTTGAAGGTCAATCTAATTCAAATGCAGTGGTAAATCATTACTATCAAAAAGCTCCCCATCGACCTCCGCGCTTAGGTATCGAACCACTCCAGCGCATCGTTCTCGGTGAAGATAGCCCGGTACTTCTTGTCCCCGTCAGCCTCCTCTCTCTCCTCGGTATGGATGGCATGCAGCTTGGCGGGCTCCTCGCTGATGAAGAGGCGGACGTGAATATATGCAGGGCCCGAATCTGGCAGAGCTGGGATGCGAATCTTGCCAAACAGATGGATGCCGTATGCGGATGTCGCGACACGGACGGTCGTTAGATTTGAAATGTCGAACTTGCGGAGATCCTCGTCCTCAAGGTGCTCCTAATCAATCGTCAGAATGGCGTCATTGGAGGGAGGTCAATTGGGGTTGGCCTACGACGGCAGCAAAGTATTCGGGTTCGTGTTCTAGAATCGGGCATCAGCATAGTCCAGAAGGGAATGAGGGAACGAAGTGCAGATGTACTCGTGTATTCGCGCCGAAGTCGGATGAGCTCGTGCTTTATCTCAGGTAGTGTATGAGTAAAGGCGACAATGGAATCCTCCTTGGGCGGATGCGGAGGTCCAAGATCGACAGTCTCAGCGGTGGCCTAACTCGCGGATACAGCATTAGTTTAATGCCATGCAATGTGAGGGGGTTTGTCTCTTGTGCCTACCATGATGGAATTTGGGATACCTGCGACGTGAAGGCTGCTCAGTTGAAATTTTAAGAGAAATCCGTGATGTATTTTCTGGGAACGAACAAGAAAGTCGGGCCCTGAATATAAATACAGGAATTGAGCCATGCGTCGGATGATCAACGCACCATGACGCACGCATAACATCATAATGCAACATGAAACTTGCACAGGGCCTCGTTTCACAAACAAAGCCAAACAAGTTCGTCGCACCACGCTACGAATCGGAGATGAGAAGTCTCTCCAAGTATCTTCAGTTTATTTTGTCTTTCTCATCTCCTAGCGATTACAGTTATTAATTGTGCTGCTGGGCACGCCTTGAAGAATCTCGCCCCATTTCCAGTGCAAATGAGAGCAAATTTCCAGCTCTTAATCGCGAAAGGAATCCAAGGTATTCCCGTTTCCTTGCTTAACATGGCGGAGAAATAATTGCGGCACGATGATGATTCACCCCTATTACAGAACAGCTGGTGACCCTCTGTTTTAGGATCCTTGGGTTTGTCAAGCCCCAAACCGACTCCCTCGCAAAGCTTGAAATTCGCTTCCTGCTTTAGGAGACTGAAGACAATTTCTAGAAATAGGTGTAAGGTAATTTTTTTAATGATTCTGTTTCCCGCAATACTTCTAAGCAGTGCATAACTTCTTGTATTTATTATGAGTGAATGAAAGAGAAATGATGTAGAAGGGTAGCATCACTAGGCTACTCGATCCTCTACTACCTACCTAGGTAGACCTTACCCAACGTTTGAAAATGGTGCCGAGATGAATTCCTAAGCCCGACCATCGAGAATGTATGCGATGATGAAATCTTTTGGCCGTAAGATCAAAGACGTTTCAATTCTACAGACGATCCAGGCTGCTTATTACCTATTTTCTTACAGTTCTTGGTAAGAGTCTTTGCTCATTTATACCACGTTGCGGTTGAAATTGAGGAACCATTCATTGAGATTGGAAAATGTAAAATATCCTGGGGGAGCATCCTGTATCTCAACAGTGTTCAAGACAGTAGGGCCTTCGTTACTTTTGAATTATGTATCTTATTATCCAGCTCCATAGCTTAAAGATTAAAAAGTAACGCTACTATTGTAAGCAGAACATCCGCCCAACCCTCATTTGGAACATGGCGGACTTTTAGGGGTCTCAAGTTCCAGCGAAGCGTCCCGTGGAGGAGACGCCTTGGAATGATGATGAAACTGGCCTCCGACACCATGTATGTCAATCGGGAAGCCTCCACTATTGGGTTGTTGGATCGATGGCACATCTAATATCGGGCATTGCTTCTTATCAAACGTGCTGGGTTGAGCTGTGGTAGTGGTAGGTGGTAATTTCTGTAGGAGATGCTCTAGCTCTGCTTGTTGTTGTATTGTGTGCGATGTACTCTGTTTTGGCAATGCCGAGGGGTTTTGGAGTAAAGTGAATGGTTCATCAGCGGTAGACTGAGATAACCAATACCCAAGCTGAAAATTGTCTGGGTATCTGTTGGATGACTCTTTGGTGTGTGGTTTGTGGGACATGCTGGGACGCGTGGGTGCTAACTAAAGTCGAGGAGGGAGTAAGGGGTTTGAAGCACGCCAGTAACATTGAGCTGAGAAAAGAATAAATGATGAGAATAAGAAAGAATTAGTGCGAAAGCGAAAGTGACCCCAGCATGCTCGGGCATGACCTATATTTATATTTTCACCAGCTGTAAAAACAAAAGAGGCGACACCTCGAAAGATTGGAAAAGGCAGATTGGAATAGTATTGGCATGCTTCGCAAACGGGAGAGGTCCTGCTGCCACTCCACACCCACCCCGTCGACAAGGGTGCACGGCAGAGACATTTGCCCATTGGTCGTCACCAGGCGAGCCCAATCCAAAATACATAGACACTTGCATGAAGAAAGATGCAAGATGCAAAAGATTGGCTTAGCTTCAGCTAGAGGCCGCCATACCCCCCACCTGCTGTGTCTTTGCGCCGGCGAATGAACGTGCCGGGGGAACGGCGAAAGATGGGGACCAGCACGCGTTGCAGCAGGCGCCAACGCTGGGAGGCGGCAAAGAAAAATCACAAAGTTGCCATGCGAGACAGATCTTCGAGGAATCTCTTGGCGGGGACCCCCTCGAACATTGCAGGTAATCAGACAAGGATGTGCGCCACGTTGGCCGCTGCCTGCCTTGCCGTTCCTTCGTCATCATCACCACCAGTCCTCTGATTGCCGCAAGAGCTGCGATTCTAGTCTTGAACTTGAACTTGCTCTTCTAGTATACGTATTTGTTTCATATTGTGAGAAATTGAGAAGCAACAGTCATCTCTCCAGAATGCTATCCAGACGAGATTAGGCATTGGTGCCCTGCAGGTAACTTAAAGGTAGTCTGGCAAGGTCTCACTTCACTTCCAGCAGCTGAGCCCCGGACATAATTCTGTTAGATTTCCTTTTCACATGTTGGTCCCCCCGCCCCCTGCCTGCTGGCATGCCCCTACTGCCCCGTGCCCACTCCCTGGTACCCTGTAGGCTACTGAGCACAGACAATTCTTACTCGTAGGAGCCGACAGAGCAAGGCAATATTACTACCTACCTGTATGTAAGAAATACGAAATGGGCACCAGGGGGCTAGGGTGCCGGGGGACATTGGATGGAGGCGGAGTAAGTGATGATCCCACTCGCCATAGCCGAAGAAGAAGTGATGGGGACCAATCAAAGCTAGCCTATGCTGTTCCGTCCTGCAAGGTTCCTGGGACAGGGGGTCCCGGAATAAAATGGGTGTGCTCAAGCGGGCTAACAAATGCTGCCTTGGACACTTCATTTTGCCCAAACCTCAATATGGTCCCATAGTTGCAACATCAGCATTGCCTTGCCCAGAACTCCTTTCCTTCATGGTCTCCGACAGAGCTTCCTACGCATATCCACATACCCAGCCCCTCACATCCCTTCTGTTCTCTCGGCCATCCCAGCGGCTCTGAGACGGGTATGGGCAGTGTCCTGAAGGCTGTTAGATGCTGGCCAGAGATGCTATGGGAGGGGCCCGGATAAGGTACGTACTTCTTTCTGCCAGAATCGGCTGGCTCACACTGTCATTTTGGTACTTGGCTCCGGTCAAGAAATCAGGTGCCTTGCCCCCTTCAACCCAATCCACAAGAGCGAGGAGGGCGTGGTTCGCGGCATCCAACCTCTTGCTGTCCAGCGGGTACACTTGGCCAATGTTCCATGCTCCCGGCCCAGCGCTGCAGTGATCCATGCCAGGAACCAAAAAGAGTCGGTAGAAGGATTGCATCTCTTCCAGAGATAGCCCGACTGCTGCTTGCACCCCTTTGTAGAACTCCATTGATAGGAGGGGGGTCACTGTTGTATCAACAAGCCCGTGGTAGGCCAAGACCTTGCCGCCACGCTGGTGGAATCTCGAAAGGTCTCTGCTGTTGCTGTTCACCCCTCCAGGATTGATGGACAAGGCGTAATCTAGATCTGAGAGGGTGAAGTTGTTTTCGTTCCAGTCCGAGTTGTTGTATACAGCACCACGCCAGAAATCCTGCATGCGAGTTAGCAAGTCAGATTATCAAGTTCATGTTGCTGGAAACCTACTCTGACAAGTGAGTAGTTAAGAATCGGCTTTCCATCCTTCTGATTGTTAGAAAAGACACCTGTGGATGCACCGATAATAAATGGGGGGTAGATGATCTCCCCATCTCCGTTTGTCAAAGGCTGGTAGGCCTCCTCAACCGACTGAACTTGGTCAGGATGAAGACACAAGTCTTGCCCCAAGGCTCCAGTCCCACAGGCTAGTAATGCCGGATCAAAGCGGATATTCTGCGGAGCGTCAATAATACCGTCCTTCTCACCGTCTAACTCATCGAAGAGCTCTATCTGCTTGGCCACAATCGCCTGCCATTGCTCCGGCCGGACATAGGCGCTGGAGTTGAGGTCTGGCCAACCAATCCGCCGTGCAAGGATTGCCTTTGAGGCGACAATCTTGAGCCAGTCAACCCCCGGGGCACCCGCGAGAATGCCATCAAAGTCATCTTGGTACATGGCGGCCTCTTGCAGGGCTTGCCTACCACCTGTGCTGCAGCCATCGTAGTAGCTCTTGGAAACCTCCCGCCCGTAGAACAGCGCCGTGATTTTCTTGCCAACCGCGGCCTCAACGTGGATTGCCCTGTGGCCGAAATCATTGATCACCTCGGGTTGGTTGAGGAAGAAATCGTGGCCGGATGAACCATCATGACCGGCGTTGGTGCCAAAGGCAGCAAACCCGAGCTGTGCGCCACTCTGGAGGCGGGAGTAGTCAACGCAACCCCCAGTACCGCCTGTACCAGTGGCAAGTAATCGACTGTTCCAGTTGTCTGGGAGCCATGCCTCTATGCGTATTGAGCTGGAGTTGGAAGTGCGGACATTGGCTACCAGGCGACAGATGTCAGCGCTCACGGTTATGTTTTTGTCTGGTCCTCCACACGAGGGAACAAGGTCCGGCAGACGTAAGATGCTGCTGCCTTTGAGAGTCTCAACTGTTGAGATTTCCACGCCACTGAGGGAAGAAAATGTAGACGTGGTACACCGAGTTGTCGTGTCAAAGGCAAGTGACGATGTGGCGGCCAAGAGAGGTAGAAGAAGGCCGGTAATTATTGATGGAGCCATAATGTGAATTCACAATAGAGCTTGGCTGCTACTCTTGGATCACAAATCGCAGCGGGTAGCTCAGAGGCTTATATAACTTTCATTTAGCCGAGTATCTCAAGGCCCCAGCGCGGATGCAGTTGCTAATCATGCCTTTCCCCGGCGTTATTCCCAGATCTACATGGGGCAGGATGGAGTTTTAGTTGCCAAAACCTGGGGATTCCCCAGATGCTCCCCACCACCGCGCTCGACTAATTCGGAGTGCTGATTTCTGATTGGTACATACCAGGCTGCAGATGAGCGATGTTGCAACGTGAAGTGGAAATTGTAACGGTAAAGTCGGCGCGGCGTCGGACGCCGAGGCCGAGCAAGTATCGTAAAGAGGCGAAGACCCTCTCTTCGTCCTCCGTCCTACGTTGGCTAAGCTAACTGATCCCTGTTCGCCGATTTCAAAATTGGTCAACATGGCTCATTGTAGTGGAATCAGCTCGTTTCCCTACCCCAATTCCAATAGATACAATTCGAAGCATCCAAGAGTTCTACACCTTATGCTTTATTCCCCCTGCCTTGAAGACAATGATTTCCCAAGAAATTATATGATGTGATAGAGCCGCAGAATTGCTCGAGAACATCAAACAAAGCTGAAAATTAATCGATATATGGCCAGCCGTCCAAAAAGGTTGCCAAACCCTGACTGATTGAACACATAATGACGGTTCCATGGTCCTCTCCGTCATACACTTTGCACGTCAGATACTTCATCTTACCAGAGTCCCGGAGCCGTGTGTTCATTCCCAACACGGAGTCTACATCTTTGTGCTTCTGATATTGCTCCCGTCGTTTCTCATATTCGTCATCCGTCTCATCTCGTTTTCGCCGCGGATTCTGCTCTGCTCCACCAACGTATAACATCAGTGATGGTGGAGAGGTGCATTCGACTCTTCTAGAGCGAAATGATGCTTCCTCCTCCAGAATGAATCCATTGTTCCAGGAAATACTGGTGCTAGAAGCAATGTAACTATCAAACATCCAAGGCCTTGTAAACATGACGTGCAAAGTAAACAGCCCACCGTGAGAATGCCCGTATAAACATTGCGCTCCTGGGTCAACCCCGCGAATCTCCTTGATCCGCTGGTGCACAAGTGGCTTCACTCGGCTCTGGATGAATTTGGCGAAATCATCTGCACCGCCCTCATCAGGGAGACACCCTGGGGATGGGGGCGTTAAGTCCCAATTTCTCCTAGCACTCCACAAGAAATTCGAGTCGGGTTGGAGCAGGTAGCCAATGGCCACAATGACTCCAGCAGATGTGCCGAACTCGGACAGGACTAGATGTTGATGGAGTCTCTCCAGGGAAGACGAAAAAACGGAGTTCCCATCAGTGAGGTACCTGGTGAATGGTGAGAAAAGCGCGCAAACCCGGCATATGTGGCGCGGGGGTCAAATCTTACATGATTGGAACGCTTCGTTCCTTCGGCTTGCTTTGAGGATTCAGCCAGTCTCGGGGGAAACCGATTTGAACAAGGTATTCCAAGCCCTGTGCGCTTGTAATTAACCATGATTCAGCTGGCCGCACTGTTGAGGTCTGGATGCATTTGATTTGCATATTTGGGTGTATTGCGATAGATAGGGAAAGTGAATAGTGCACATTGAAGAAATGAGGTCCCATGATCCAGCAAGATAAGCAGCTGATTGATAAGATAATCTGTTTGCGTCGGAGCCGACTCCAGCCGGGGACCGCTTTCGTTCTTGGCGAACGCTTTCAGATATGAAACCCGATTGAATAACTGCCCTATTGGGTTGAAGCATTCCGTCGGTCTTTCGGCTTAATTCTAATTATTACCGCTCAAATCGTAGTCTTCTGTTAAATGATACTACTAACTCGCCGTAGTCCGCGATGCCTCATTTGTAAATACCTACTCTATCAACGCCAGGTGTATTATTCTCATCCGCCTCCAACATCCTTGAATAAATAGTAAGCTAACACTTTAAGCAAGATTCAAAGTAACCAAAACGGCCATCTTGATAATTTTTGTGAGAGTTGTCACTAGCACTGCGCAAACGCTAGGCAGATTAGGGACTGGCATGACACACAACTGCTACCTCACGATGTTTCGGTATTCAGGAAGTATCAATAAGGGTTCTTTTGAGTAGATAGTCCAATTTGAGTACTGATAAATGCCCGTTCATAGCTCAAACCAAGACTGAGCGTTTCCCATCAAGTATAAGTCTATCTATCATACCGTCAGTTGCGTGTATTGAAGCCCTCATCAACCATTTGAATTGCTCTCTTGGTAGCTTCGTCGATGCTCTCCTTGGGTAGACCAAGTGCCTCATTAGCAAGCGTCTCTGTGGCCTCAAAGTTCGCGTCCCCGTTAGGATAGAAGCCTCGTGCGTACAAGGCTGTCACAAATCCAAGACGGCTCCCTGACTTCAAGATGTCCAATCCTCTCTGATAACGAACATCAGAAGGTTCATGTTCGATTTTCCAGTCCTTATCAGTTAATCCCTGGACACGGTTCACGCTGTCCAACATGTCTCTCTGTGAAATCTGGAAGCTGGAGATGAACATTGGCTTGTTTCGCCATCGAGAGATAGAGGGAGAGTTATCGTTCTCATCATCGGGCAGCTCATTAAGGCTAAGAAGGTTTGCAACAGCGCGACCGCACTGCTCCCAAGTGCTTGTGTTGATAACTGTGTTTCCATCGTCGGAGAATTCGACCTTTTTGTTTGCAAAGTCGAACCCATACCACGGCGGGCCCATAGCAAGCGAAAATTCGTACCAGAAGCCGCAAACGAGGAGTACCCAGGATGAGACACCACCATCTTCAACAGCTTTAATCCCTGATTTAGCAACAGGGCCAATCATTGCCTCCTTGGCGAGTCGCTCATTGAAAGCATTAATTCCATATCCATTAGGCATTACCCACGGAACACCCGCTTTAGCCGCTGCAGTGAGGATTTTCTCCTGAGACCCCCGTGGAGCAGTGGCAGCCACTGACACAATCAAGAATTGCTGGCCTCTGAGCGCGGAGATTACAGACTCCTCATCGTCGTAGTTTACTCGGACGACCTTAACGCCAACTGGGACTTTGCTGTCACTACCTTCTCGAGAAAGGACGGTGATTTCGTGCTTTCCCTTCGCGATCAGAGCTTCTGTAATATGTTTTCCGATCCTTCCTCCAGCCTGTCGTGTTGTAGTATTAGTAAGTCACTCAGACCACACTGTTCCAATATCACTTACGCCAACAATAGCAACTCGCTCGATGCGGTTGGTGAAGCCAGAAGGCTGGTCCTTGGCATACTTTAGCTGTTCCATTTTTTTTCTGAGAGTGTCTCGCTGAAAGAGGAGATGGAATAGTAGAATTCAGCAAAGTGTGAAACTATGTTGATTGGTTTCAGAATCGACGATAATGCAAAGGCTATTCAATGAAGTAAATACTGCATTTATATACACCAAAAGCAACACAGATATCGCAGTCCGTCTATCAGACTTCGTGTACCAAATCGTCTCGAGAAAAGTCACTCGGAGTTAAGCCGGGATAGCTGTAGTTAATTCCTCGAAAGCCTAAACCCGCAGTTGCTAAATACGTACTGACCACAGCATTGTTCCAAAATGGATCTTCCTGGACACTAGTCTTGATCTTAAATTGAAATAGGCGTTTTCAAATGTCCGAAGAGAGAAGAGAGATACCCGACGCCGATCGTATTCATCACCTCAGATCATGATTCATCGAGGCTCCCACGGGCAACTCTAGTTGAGCCGCACTTTTCTGTTTCCCGATCTCCAGTAATTTTGAATAATTCACATAATAGTGTTTCTTCGCTTGTGTCTTATCTCCATAGTCATGCACACCGCTAGCGAAAGATTACGAAGGTCAATGCCGCTCCAAAAAAGCGTGGGAATAGGCATGTCCACAGGTGGAAATTGATAGCACTACCGATTCTTATTGCAGCTTTCAATAATGAAAGAAGGCAATTGCTTTGTACAAGAATTAGTCATGCGAGATGTCTCTCAACATCACTCACTTTTTGCCCCTAGCAGTTGCAAAAATTATACTGGTCTATTGCAAACAGTCAGTAGCGCCTCATGCCAAACCTCTCGAGAGCATAGCTTGCCTTTACTACACGCCGGGTTTCTAATCTTCTCAGTATTCTCCATTCCAGTCTCAGCCTTGAAATATTTGATGCAATCATCGCAGGTTTTACACACCGTGCCGTCCTCTGCAGGACACTTCAAAAGACAAGCGGGGCTTCTTCTACCCTCGAACATACAACCTGTGGAGCACACCATTCCCTTGTCTTATACAGCTGCCATGAAAACCGCCGAGGCAATGTGGGTTATTTTTGGGAGTGAGGGGATTTCGGGAAGTCGATTTCTTGTTCTTATTTTTGTTTGTCTTTTTGTCCCTTTTTGATGCCTTCTTCCGTTGCTTCTTAAGTGAGTTCTTCTTTAAGGGCTTCTTCGATGATTTCTTTGGGGATATTTTGCCGTTTCTAAAACAGAGCAATATCGCTTGATGGTGGCAATGTCAATAGTAAGCAACAACGGTTTTAAACCGTTGCTACATACCGGCGAACCAAACAATATGTAGTGAGCAAGACGGTAGATTATTCTGTTTTAGACCAGATTAATCAAACAAACCAACATGAGCTGTGTCAAAATCCTCGTGTATCCAGAATCAAAACCCCGAACCAAAATTTGTTCGTATAGATATTATGGTAGTAAGCAGATTATGTCCCAAGACTACGGCTACAGACGGTGGTTCAAGAAAATATTGGATTAGCCTCACCCCACTCCGAAGGTTACCATCTTCACACAAACCCCGCATCCCGCGTTCACGACGAGGATGAGACTTCTCAACACAACAACCCTAGAAATACAGGAGTTCGGTCATATTATCCCGCATTAGGCTATCCTTAGCCACACTTGGGAGAAGGACGAGGTCCTCTTTCACGACATGATCAATGGAACGGCCCACAAAAAGGCAGGATATAGCAAAGTTTTGGGCTGTTGTCGTCTCGCGAAGGAGAGAGGCTTGAAATGGATATGGATAGACACCCTATGTATCGATAAGACGAGTTCCTCAGAACTCTCCGAGGCCATCAACTCCATGTACAGGTGGTACGAGGGGTCTACAATATGTTTCGTCTATCTTTGGGATGTTTACGACAAGCCTGACCACGCAAGTCTTTCCCGGTGGCCGGTGAGAACGTCCGATGTCCGTCGAAGTCGGTGGTTTACCAGAGGGTGGACTCTGCAGGAGCTGATTGCGCCGAGGTATATCGAGTTCTACACGTTCGACTGGGTGGAGCTAGGCACGAAGAGGAGCCTGGAGAAACAGATATCTGAACGGACAGGCATCCCGCAGCGGGTTCTCCGCGGAGGAACCCCGCTAGTACACAATGTTGCTGAGCGGATGTCCTGGGCGTCCAAGCGGGTGGCAACAAGGGATGAGGATATGGCATATTGTCTGATGGGACTTTTTGGTGTGCATATGCCGCTACTTTATGGGGAAGGCAGCAAGGCTTTTCTCAGACTGCAAGAACAGATCTTGAAGCAAGAAGACGACTACACGATCTTTATGTGGTTCCAGTCACAAGATTCTACAACATATCGCCATTCTCCGCTCCGGGGGGCTTGGTGCTCATCCCCGGCAGATTTTCCAAGATTGAGCGAACCCGATAAAGTTTCCAGCAAAGAAATATCAGTTACACCGCCATCGCCACAGAGTGCCATTATAGAAAGGTTGGATGCTTGTTTCAAATGGAATGTTACTCGTCGCTGACATGGTCCGTTTAGGCTATCCCGGAAATTTCCTGAGCACATTTTTGAAGCGATCTGTAGTTTAGACTACTCAACGGTCTACCAAGTCCCGACTCACGAGATTGAGCGATGCTTTGGGGTTTACGAGCCTCCAATTCTTGCCAGCCGTGGGATACAAATAAGCCTCCCGCTGATGGAAATAGAGGACATTGGTACAGGTGATAGCACGTTGATACGGTATGAAGAGTGTTCTGGATCTCTCTGGCTAGCTTGGACTTGCTGTAAGATCGACGATCACCTCCTGTGCTTGGTTCTGGACTCCTCCAGGGCTCATTGTCGGCTGGATTCTAGGGCTGTTCCCCACTGCCTGGTCAGTGTTGACGAGTCACTCGAGAAGGATTTCACAATGAGCCGATTCGAACTACGTCCCAGTGGCTCAATTCAATTGAGACAAGACCTTGAATTTGCTCGGAATCCTCAGTTCACGTCTTTCAATGTCGAGTCGAAGACAGACCACATAAGCATTGATATTAGCCACCCAATACCTGCGGCGGGATTTCACGTGTTCCCTAAGAACGAGGACTTCATTCTGGTTCTAGGGTGCAGTTATTCTCTGGGCCGAGAGAAGACATACTTCCTAATATCTTGCGGGGTGAGCGATGGGCAGCATTGGTGTAAGTTTGATGAAGAATCCACCAGCCGTCTTACGACAATTCATCAGCGATATGATGACCTTCACAGCCAATCAAAGGCATACTTTTTGCAATTCTCGGACCGCGCAGCCGTAGCGTCAACTTCTAAAATCTATGGCTTGATATTGACCGCGGCGATGAGGAGAGCATCAGCCCACACGTACCAACTTGACATTGGCTCATGCAAGGTGGGAGAGGAGACGGCCTGGGTGAAGTTGTGCTTGTCTGGGGATTTAGTACATGCCTGACGACAAGAAAGCTGATAATTTTAAGAATATTAATAATAAGTCTTGCAAAGATATAAATCCATTCTTCATATGTAACGCTCTGAATATCGTCACTGCTTGATCAGAGATGCTCAATCGCACAGGTAGTCTAGCCACGAGAATATGGGCCAGCCCCAATTTCAAAGGTATATATACTATAGTTTTTGTTCCCCTGCCACAACCTGGTCTTCCATCCACGAGGCGCTTAGCGTCCCACGGTTCCGTGGTCTAACGGTCATGACTACAGGTTCTGATCCTGTCAGCGAGGGTTCGACTCCCTCCGGGACCTACTTTTTGACTTTTTTTTCTCTCTGCTTTTTTGTCTCACTTCGCCCCATTGTGACCAGCACGAAAACGACAAACTACGACTTTTGAGTTCTACCCAGGAAAAACTAATTCCCTTTCAGCACACGCGTCGCACGTACATTTGAAAACATTCACGCCAACATCCTCCTTCCCGTGAATCTAGGTCATATCGCAACGTACACTGTCGTTTCACAGCCTCTGTCAGCGGGATGATGCTCAAGGCCACTGAGACACAACCAAGTCAGTCCGCACAACATTCCTAGACTCACCCGCAAGAACTTGGGCGCATCGAGCTGAGCATGGTGGCTGACGACGCAGCCATCTCCCAGCGTATTGGGCATGGCGGTCAGCGGTGTCAGCTGTCCCCCGAGCCAATGACACCGAGATTCCAGCCGTCTCGACCCCAAGTTAGAGTCTCGACCGCTCAATAGCCCGCTGGTATAAGCAGCTACGCTCAGTGGCTGGAAGTTCTTCTGTCGCATTTGGCTTAGGACCTTGTGATATCACACTCAGCTCGGCGTCGTGGCTCACGCGGCACGTACAATAGCGGTGCAATCCCATTCAATAGCCAGCCCTTTTGTGAGAATGCAGCTTATGAGTACAATGCCGTAACGGTGAGACAAAATGATGTACGTGTGCTTTATTCGTGGCTGAGAAGGTATAAAGTAAGCCCCCAGCTGCGACAGCCCTGCCCGGACTGCTCCAGCTCCTCATCCAACAATAGGATATATTCAATTCGATTTCTTCTCAATCCATAGCTAAAGGTCACGCACATCGCCATCATGCCTCTCAAAGACTACGGAGTGTGGAAGGCAACACCCACAAGCTTCACTGTCGAGAGGTCAGACAAGGATCCTGTCAGCCCTCATGGACACTTGACGTTCAAGGACGGTGTGAGCTCCAAGAAGCTCTCGTCCGCCATCAACGTCAAATCAATCTCTTCAGACTCACGGCTCGTATACTGGCTCATCCAGGACTTCAAGCACCCCCTCACGGCGAAGCTCAAGTCCCTGTCGCCTGGTTTCCACAGGCTCACAAAAGACCAACGTGACATTGCGCTGGATATCCTGCGCTCCAATGTCGTCAACGTCCAGGACGGCAGTGTCGTGCCCCATGACCTGCCCGGTGACAAGAACGACATTGTTGATTTCATCCAGCCCTTTTTTGACAATGCGATCAACAAAAAGGCCACTGTGTACATCTATGGTGAGCAGTATTCCGGCAAGGACGGTCTGCATGATGTGCATATGAACCAAGGCAGTGATGGCAAGTTCCGGAGCTCCAATGGCGTATACCAAGACGGTAGCGTCATTGTGGAATTTGCCGACGGCCACTGGGAGGCTTTCTTCATCGCCTTTGCTTCTCAGACCGCGGAAACAGATGACAAAGGCCAACCAAAGGGGCCCAGTTTGGGTGAATTGCTGGGGAAAAAGGCTCAGCCCGGTGGAGGCAATGACAACCCTGATGAGGGTGATAAAGAGCCAGGTGATGGTGGTGAGGGACCCAGCCGACCATCCGACGCTGTTGTTGCTATCGCAGCCGCCCTTGTCAACCCAGACGGCCCGGATGGTGGTGAGAATCCAGAAATCGTTTACGTAGTCAACAATGGGCCGTCCTCGGTTTCTCTGAAGGGGTGGACGATTGAGAACCAGATGGGGAACTCTTTTGCCATACCTGCTTCATCCGTTCTCAAGGTTCAAGGCGATAAGGAGGGGTTCAATGTGAAGGGGGTCCCGCTGTCAAATAAAGGAGGATCAATCATCTTGAAGAACGCGGAGAAGCAGGTAGTCGACAAAGTCTCGTACACCAAGACACAGGCATCTCAGTCGGGCGCTTTGGTCTACTTTCGATGAGTCCTTTAAGCAAGAAGGGCGATGAATAGATTTTGCTTAAATAGCTTCATGGTAGAACTGATTCCTAGTGTCCAATGGCTAAAGTATGTTGCATGTACTCCCCATACTAGCCAAGAACTAGAATGCCAACACTTGTACGATGCTCCTAAACCTTAGCCTAAAACAAAAATGTGAGACATAAAAACATTCAATATATGAAGCACTGTGCCTCGTTGTAGTCACAAATCCAGTGTCGTCATCACACTTGGATCAATCAACTGATGTCACAAGACAGCTACGTCACATGCATGTCGACACTCTAGACCTTCCATTGACCGGTAATTATTCAAATTATTTATCGAGATCGCAGGCTATGAGAAATACGTAACATTATACTATGCCGGGATACTCCCAATGCGGACCAATGGACTGTGACGTATCGTCCTATACCAGAACCGACCAGCTTCAAAACCCAACACATCTTCAGATTAAAATTCCTAATATATGAAAAGAGACAAGACATTACATCTTTAAATGAGGGACACAGGAGTGCTAAGCTTCAGCGTAACTGGGGAACCGCTGAGAGTCACCCACTGGATGGGGGGTTCAGCACCAACAACATCCGCCGTGGCAGAACCACCAGAGGCTGTGACGGCTCCGGAGGGAATGGTGACGGGGACGGGAACAGAGCATGTGTTCCCATCGGCGGTGACGACGACGGACTCGATGGAGTTTCCGTCAGTGGAGCGGATGTATGACATCTTGGGGTTACAGCCGTCGAGGGCCATGCGATCGGTGAAGTAGACGGCAAGGTCCTTCTGTGTGATGGTCTTGAGGGGCCAGTTGGTAAGCCGGAGGAACTCCTGGGTGACGACCTCGGTCCAGATCATGACGAGGGACATCTTGCGGGTCTGGTCGCCGATGGTGCGCGAGATAACGCCCTCCTGGTACATGTTGGCCTGGTGGAACATGTAGGGGTCGGCCTGGAGGGCGAGCAGGTTGCGGACGTTGGACTCCTTCTCCAGGGCGAGGAGGTCGTCGAAGGTGCCGGTCACGCTGGAGGTGACTGTCCACTCGTAGGTGGTGCACTCGGCGGTGTGGCAGTTGTAGTAGATGCGGCTGGAATAACGGGGGATAACAGTCACACCGTCGTATCCGTTGATAGCCTTGGATGTGATGTATGGCCAGTAGGGGTGGCCGGTGTTGCGGGTCTGAGGGCGAGTGTTATCGCCGACGACCTGAACGATACCGTTCTCAACCCAAGCTTGGAGAGCATCACCGTTATACAGACCGGTAATAGCAGGTGGAATAATACCATTGTCGCTATATCGGGTAGCCTTGTCGATGCCGAGCTGCTTGAGCCAAGCCTGGTTGAACTGAATCTCACGCTTGGCGTCGGCATAGGTGGCGTTATTCAAGTTCATGTGAGAGAAAGTGTGGGAGATATGACCGAACTGGTTGAGGTTGTTGGCGTCCAGGAACCAGGAGGCGAAAGCATCGCGCTTGGCGCAGGTCAAGGTCCAGGGGTACTCGGTCCACGAGTTGGGCCACAGGTCCTCGCCGCTACCAATGGGCTTAACCCACTCGTGAGGAGCCTCAACATCCTGGTCGTAGTCAACAGCCTCGTTGGGATCACAGACCGAGGCGGAGGCATCAGTTCCAGTAGCATCGATGAAGTCGCCGTTTCCGTTATGTCCCAACTCGAGCCAGTAGTCAGACCCAGAGGGCATGCGGGCGTTGATGTTATTCTGCCAGTCGATATGGGCCTCGAGGTCGGCGATGCTAATCTTGAGGTCTCCGTAGGTAGTAGGGTAGTACATTTCAGTAGAGAGCTGAATGTCGTCAATTTGGGTGCTCAGGTGAATCTTGCGCTTGCCCTGGAAGATACCACGGGTCATCCAGTGAATGTGAGCGTGCTGCAGATACGCACAAGTCAGGGACCAAGAGGGATCCCAGGCCATGTACCAGGCCCAAACCTCGACACCGTCGGCGGTGTTGATGACGGCGGCGGTAGAGCCATCAGAGAACTGGGCCACCTCCTTAGTGAGGGTGGCGTCGGTAATGGTAGCAGGTACGGCATACAGGCCAGTGAGAGAAACGGCAGCGTTACTAGAAACGAAATATCATTGTTAGCAAGAAACGTACACGGCTTCCATCAATGGACAATGAGGAACTCTTACGCCTTAAGATTGGCAGTAGGGAAGAAGCTGAGATCAGTAAGAGAAACAGTGGTAACAGTGCCGGTCTTGGCGGTAGTACCAGTTGTAGCACCAGGGTACTCGTTGATACGGACCAGACGAATGTTAAAGTCGGCCTGATAACTCTTGATCTGGGCCCACTGCTCAGTGGTCACAGCACTGCTCCAGCCGGCAGTGCCATAGTCATAGGAGACAGCGTCCATGACAATGATGGCGCCATAATTGGCGTGGGTAGCAGTGGAGTTGAGCACGGGGAGCGTGGCACCGGTGGAGGGAACGATCCAGTTGACCCAAGAGATACCATATGCGAGAAGACCATCGCTGGCCTGCTTGGCCTCGGTCTCTCGGCGGGCAATAATCAGAACGGTGCTGTCCACAGTCTGGACTGGCAAGCTGGAGCTGACAGGAGTGCTCGAGGGAGTAGTCGTCGAGGCAGGTGCGCTGCTGGATGACAGAGGAGTGGTCGAGGAAATAGGGGTGGTCGAGGACTCAAGCGAGGACGAAGACACGGGAGTCGAGACGGGAGTGACAGCAGATGAGCTCGGTGTGCTTGAAGCAACAGAACTAGAGACGGGAGTGGTCGACTCAGCAGTGCTGGACACCGGGGTGCTTGAAGCAGCAGAGCTGGATACGGGGGTAGTCGACTGAACAGCGCTGGAAGCGGGTGTGGTCGACTCAACAGAGCTGGATGCCGGAGTGGTTGAATCGGCAGAGCTGGAGATAGGTGTGCTGGAAGCAGCAGAGCTGGAAGCGGGAGTCTCTGAGGAAACAGGAGTGGTTGATTCAACGGAGCTCGAGGCAGGTGTGCTCGAAGCAGCTGAGGTGGAGGCGGGAGTTTCAGAGGAGACTGGAGTTGTTGACTCTGCAGAGCTTGAAGCAGGTGTGCTGGACGCAGCAGAACTAGAGATAGGGGTCTCGGAGGAGATGGGGGTGGTTGACTCAATGGCGCTCGAGGCAGGAGTCTCTGAGGAGACGGGAGTGACAGTGGAAGAAGCAACGCTGGAAACAGGAGTGCTAGATACCTCAGTTCCGGAAGAAACGGGGGTAGCAGAAGACACAGGAGTATCAGTAGAAGCAGCAGTGCTTGAAGCAGGAATATCTGAAGAGGCAGGAGTCTGGGAAGAGATAGGGGTGGTTGAGGAGATCAAGATGGAAGATTCGGGAGTGCTCTCAGCCGAGATGGGGGTGCTGGCCGGGATGCTAGACTCAGGTGTACCGGACGACCCTGGAGTACTAGAACTAGCGATCTCAGAGGTGGACTGGGCGGGAGAAGTCGAGGTGGGAGTAGCCAAGGCTGAGGTAGGACGAGGACGACACGACCTTTTGGCATCACCGACGCTCAGCATGCCGAGCGCGGCGACGGCGATGGTGAGATAACGCATCGCGAAAGGGGTTAACTTCGGAATTAACTGTAATTAGAGCGAGTGACTGTAGCGACCGGACTGAATAACAGCTGAAAGCGAATGTAAGGTGCAGCAATGGCTCTAACGAGGCGGCCAAAGTCATACGCAAACGAAAGGGTTCTGAACGATTGATGACCCTGAGCACAACGGCAACGACAATCGCAACTACAAAGAAGGACGTAGAAAGTAAACCCGCGGCGATAATCTCGCTGGAGACACACACATCTTATTACGAGCCATATCTCCTCCTCCCCTACCACACCACTACCCAGGCACACCAGCTCTGACTGGTAAGCTGGGTCGGCTGGCTCGTTGGTGATGTCCGTATACGGGTTTCCTGTTAGTCTCGTCTCCAATATCCACTCGGCAAACCGGCACACTTAGTTGTCACAGGTTGTGTGTCGTCGACCAACCGGGACGTCGAGCGAGGGAATGGAGTGTGGGGGCAAAATAAAGATATTTCCGCTCAGCACTCCCGCGGTGCCCGGGAGGGATTTTACCTCTGTTTAGCTCTGCTATTCCCTGCCCTTTCCATCGAGAAATCGAAATGTTTAATCCATCGAAACCCTCATCGAGGGAGATCGACAGCCGTGTCTTGGACACTCGATTCCAGAAGGCCAAGAGACCTCGCTGTCTCTTGGCTGCTGTGCCCAGAAATGTCACTCATCAGCCCCCTACGCGGTGGCGTCTAACGCTCTCTGGGGCCGAACGCCCAATATTAACCATAAACCCATTTTTCTGCCTGTGCTACATGTGTGCGTACGTTTCTTGGCAGGGGGCGTCTGGGAGACATAGAAATAAACATAAAATAAGGGGTCGGCGTTTGGTGGACAGGCGACTATTGCCTTTAGCCTGCGACGGCGTCTTCTGGCCATGCAGCGCCCCTGCAGGCCCAATGGCAGCTCTCACATTTATTCAGTCAGAGACCCCTCCCCTGTAATATCGAATGCAAACCCGCTCGTGTTCTGCCAGCTCACTGACTCTGTGCAGCTGCGTGGGCAATACGAGCACCGGTGGGCGCACTTCTGCATACTCGCCCTGCATCTGTCGCTTTCAGCTGTGAGCGAAAAGGAAAGGCCGTTCTTCACCGTCTCCAAGACCACTCATCAACATTAGGTGCTATGTAATTAACACGACCGTTGGTGCTGTCGCGTGAAGCTGAAATGATGGCCGCACACCACGACCCCTTCAGCCAGCCGCACTACTCGCTTAGACTCCATCTAAAACCAATAGCGTAGGTGTGGCGAGCGGCTGCAGGAACACACATCTCGTGTGTTCGTTAGGCTTATGGGTCTTGTCAGGCACCGTCCGAAGGGTTTTTTCTTCACCTCGCCTTGATGATCAGCTCACCACAGGCAAAGCGGAGATGGCGGGCGTTTGTTCGGCCTCTCTGAACCCAGGATTTGACGAGAGAACCACAAAAGAGCACCGCTAGAACGAACTGCGGCTGAGAACTCCTCAAATTTGGCCATCGTATTAATAATCTATCCATCAAAAATCGGTCGAGGGACCAAAAAAAGGTGGCTTGCAGGTCATTATTGCGCCTTTTCACCCTTCCCCGCCTCGGTGTTGCCCGGTGAGGAGTCAAGGAGGCCTCACGAGTAGGTCCTCCAAGCTGCGACATTTCAAGCCACGATGCAGGAGCCCTAATCAGACCGAGGAAGCAACTCACGGCCTCCTACCCAGTCCATGCTTGTCGTCACACCTCTACAGGATCCCTGTTTTCTGTTCGGAGGTCATCAGGAGAGCATGAGGTAGCACGTCGATCCGTCTTGGCCAACCAGCGTCATCTGGTTTAAGGTCTTGGCCAAATACTTCAAGGTAACCCCTCTGGGGAAGTCCATGCACAATTACGCCGGTCTGTGACGATATTGGACTGGGAGGGACCGTAGACCAAGGAATGGCATTTACAGCATCATGGCAATGTTAGCTGGAAATCTGTTCTCAACATTCGCAGCAACCCCGCTATGGATGTGGTGTGAGGGATAAACGCTCTACTAGACAAGGTTTCACGCTACTAGAAACAAAATTATGAACGGGCTGAACCAATTCAACCTTATTGATGATTAACTTGGTCTGCAGATTAGGGCATTAACCTTGAATCGTGTTTTCGCTGGACTGTGCACTAACACTGCTACTTTGCCGAAATGAGGTTTAACAACAAGTTCACCATGAGACAGTCCAACGCCTCATTTTACAGCCAAAATCAATCCTAACGTTCTGTAGAGTGGTGTGACAGAATACCCAGGGTAACTGCCAACGGTACAGAGCCGCAAGGCTGCCGTATCTTGAAGCGGTTCGTCACAAGTGCAACTCAATCTACGCTCCTTCTCATGGCGCTTGTAGATTACGCCGTTGAGTAGTGATCAAGCCTGCCAATCTCTCCAGGAACTATTAGCCGCCTGGACGATCATCGTGTGGGGAGGTGACGCGTTGCTCCAAATGCACAACACAGCAAGACGAACCACCAGCAACCAAGCCCAGCGTTTCATGAGCTGTCATCGTTGAAATAATGCGGAAATAGATACCGCTTTCGACATCAGGCATGACGAAAGCAAATGAAGTGACTATTGATGACTATTGGCGTACCCCAGCGCAAATAGTGGATAGTGGCTGGATTAAAGTTGTCAAAACTGTCATTCACGATGACTACCGCCTATCGTTATGACTCCAATCGGATGTGTCTGTTTAATATGTCCATCGCGTGGAAATTGCGAAGCGGGAATTTTTAAGAAAGAAACTTACGAGAACCGTTTAACTTAACACGAAGAGAGTATTTTCGTAAGGAGTTGGAAATCCATATCATACGATAATTTGAATAAATTATTGCTTTTGATAAGCTCAAAGAATGACAATAAATACTAATAAATTATTCTTCAATAAAGAATTAATCCGGACATGTGAACATAGGGTGCCCACTCAAATTAACTCAGAATCACTCGAAAACAATGCGGTCATACACGTCTTAGCACGAGACGTAGAATACTTAGAGATGATTGACCACAACAAATGACCTCGGAAAAGTCGAAACGGAAACGGGGACTTTGGGGTTTACTTATCTCAGGCTACGGCACTTGTCACAGAAGATTCCCTTAAAAAGGCGAGAGTTACAGACATACACATTCATAGGGGAAATTGGAAGATTTAGCGGGATATTGTTATGCTTGCGAATATTTCTTCTTTGAATACTACTGTAAGCCTGTTTAAGATTTATCAGATTCAAGTGTGCCATCGCTTGGGTCTCTTGGTTGGTAGAAAGGCACTGTTCAAGCAGAGCAGGTGGAGGTTTGGCCAGTCTGATCAAGCTGTACTAAAACCCATTACAAGCACCTGAGTTTGCAATGCTATTCAGATCCCTGGGAATCACTCCAGCATCAACAGCAGCTGTGACAGAAAATTCCATTAGCACACTACTCTCATTTTAGATGCACAATTAAGGCCCACTTACCAGTATAAGACCATCGGTAGTCGGAGCCCAACTCAGTCTTCCAGGACCAAAAGATCCAACCAGCGACGTGCTTCTCGTACGCCAAGACCTGTGCCTTGAACCATCTGGAGTAGAAATCCTTGTTGTTATCGGGCCGCCAGTAGTCGTTCCATTCCTGGTTGTAATCCAGGGGCGCGCTGAGACTCCATTCGCCGACCAAGACTGGCCAATCCCATCCGTGGGCCGCATCGCCACTGCGATCGTCATTGCACGAGGTCCGCAGGTAGGTGTCCTTGTCCTGGGAGATACCCGACCACTTCAGGTAGCGGTGGTCATCGTAGGCGGCAAAGTTCTTATTTGTGAGGTACTGCTGCGGGTCCCCAGAGTTCCAGAGCTTATTCATGAACTGGATGTGGACGTAGTTATTGGACGAGATTCCAAGAGATGCCTCTTTGTCGCGAATGGTCTAGAGTTAATTGCATTCGGTTAGCTTAGAAAAAAAACGATTTGTAATTGAGAAGGTTCTATTTACCTT
Organism: Clonostachys byssicola; assembly: GCA_902006505.2. Classification (NCBI taxonomy): domain Eukaryota; kingdom Fungi; phylum Ascomycota; class Sordariomycetes; order Hypocreales; family Bionectriaceae; genus Clonostachys; species Clonostachys byssicola. The sequence continues at coordinate 24,698 of CABFNO020001247.1, forward strand.
GTACGCAGTCGGATAAAATGTGTTGCGCATGTATGTCGTCTTACCAGAGTCCTCGAATTCTCGCAGAGGCTCGTTTACGACCTCAAACATTCCTACGTTGCGGAACTCGTTGTTTTCATGTACAACCTGTCGCAACCAGGCGAGGAACTTGTATGCGCGGTCGAACTGATAGTCTTGGTAGAAGCCAGGGTTGGGCGTATATTGACCAGTGAAGGCGTTGTTGGCGACTTGCGCACCAGGGGCTCCATGCAAACTCATTTTCGATCAATATCAGCGTTCATTTTATTTATCCAGGCATGACCACTCACTCCAGAATTATGTAGAATCCGCGGTTGCTAGCATACCCGCAGATCCTCTTCAGGTGGGCAAGACCACCACGGGGGAAGTGCTCAGAGTCTTTATATACAATATCTTCGTACATCCAGTACCCAACCGGGATACGGACAGTGTTGAGACCGTAGGATACCATCTTGTCGAAGTCACTCTCCGGGATCCAGTCCTGGTAGTGCTTTTGGAATGCGGCGTCACCACCGCTCTGTCCAAGCTTGAGCATGCAGTCAAACTCGGAGCGAGGCTCGCTCTGAGGGCAATTCATGCCATTCCAGGTGGGAGTCATCATCCAGGGCTCCGAAACAAAGAGAGAACCAAGATTCACGCCTCGGATAGGAGTTGTTCCTGGTAGCCATCGCTTGCCGTCGGAAGAGAGGGAATTGTTGAAGAGCGAGGTCCCATCTCGGCCAAGTAGTGGCTCGCGATTCTCTTCAGAGGGCAGCCATCCATGGGATGTTGAGATGAGAGCCAAAATCGACAACAAATTGAACTTCATGATAAAAAAAAGCGATTGTCCAGATTGAGGAGGGTTCGATGTTACCAATTATTGCAGTATTGAAAACGCAAAGCAATAGTGGATGGCTGACTTAAAAAGTTCAATTTGGGGTGGCAGATTCGGAGAAGTCATCTGATTCAAGTATCATATATATGGACTTTAGTGATATGTATCTAGCTCGAATGCAACATACCCCATGCTGGGCGGATTCGGACCGTTCGGCAAAACAACTTCGGGGTACAACACTGGAAGGTCGATTGAGGCAACTCACATGCAGCTTACCGCGCGATGGTACCTAGTCAGCAACGACTAAAGATGATTAGCCTCTCTCATCACTTCGTGGCGTTGAATATCACGCAGACGCGAGATCAGGTGTCTCACATTTGCCAATAAATTTGCTAATATGATTATTGAAAGACTCAGAAACCCCGGATATCGCCTTACCTCCCGGACTTGCAGTCTTATGCCAACATGCCGAGCTTGCGCTATCTTCATTTCAAGAAGGTGATGTGAGCTCAGAGTTTCCCTACTATAAGCCTGAGTGATGCGCTATGGTTAAACTGCTACGGTAATTTTGAAAAATATCAAATCTTTTTGTACCTTTACTCCGAGTCCATACGCAACAAACTAAGTTCACCACCAATGTACTTTATTTATCCCCACGTATAGTGCCGAAGCATTGATCGTTTGTGGCGATGAAGATTACCTACAGCCGAATCGTAGAACATGTTTCATGAGACGAGTAGCCTTGTATGGAGACAGCAGAGGCAAAGTCCTCTTAATCGTAAAATCCCCCATGAATAAAGAAAGATTTCTGGCCTCTGGATTTTCTCGAGGTGCGCGCTAGGTCTGCTTGGGGCTGATCCTCACAAAAGTATTATCAAGCTGAAATGACACCACCTTGGCTGTGAGCCGTATGTGTGCGGAGTTAGTTTCGCCGATTTTAAGGCCGGGCAGAGTCCAAATACGGCATCGAGAATCAATCGATCCCACGTGTGGAACGACATAGCATAAACAAAGAGAGCTTCAGACTCCTGGGCCCAAGGGGCTCGCGCTAGACAGTTTCAAGAAGCTACTCTAGAGAATTGGCGCAGGGCCAACTGTCTTGGCTCTTGAGCCATGAAATTGCCACAGAAGAAGCAATTCAAGAAGTGGGCTTAGTACTCCTGGATTACAGCAAATATGCGGATTTTGTCAAGGGAATGGGCTGGTTTGATACATTGGGTTGCAGCCAAGTCAGCCTTGATCTCGCCCTACGCTTGATACAGAGCTTGTTTATCGGCCCTCGCCCTGTCAAATCACCCTCCTGGGCTGTAAGCAATGGTGCGAAAGCCGACGTTCTATGTAAGCAATAACAACCGAAAAAGTCCGAGTTGTAAGATGGGTTAGTGCTCTGACCGCCTATTCATTCGCTTATGAGATGTTCAGAGAATCATTTGCTTATTTTGAGTTTGGAGCGGCCTGCGTTGTAAGACATACGCTTACGGCGCAGTGATTGGGGCCTTGCAAAATCGCTCAATCTGGCCATTTTCCTCGAATTTTAGGTTGCGTAATAAATAAAATCGTCATCTTGAATATGCGAAAGCTGTATGGGATTAGGACTTATCAAGGATATCTGCTTTGTCTCAAGCCTTTCCCAAACAGCTTAAAAAGCAGTAGCGTTCACTATAGCACGCAAGTAGAAGTAAGAATGGACCCAGGGCAGGGGTGCTGAGATGGTACTCAACTACCAATATATCCATACGCTGCCTTCGTGTAATAAGCATAACCAATTTGACTCGAGAAGTCTAAGTTCGAGTTTCCAACCCGGCCTCCTTCACTCATCATAGGCCATATTAACAAGGGACGTGGAGGCATCCCGTTATTGCGATCATTTGCTTTTAGCTGGCAAAAAGTCAACGACTTCTGCAGAATTCAAGCCAAACTACATACACAATTACCTTCATGTTATTGGGTACTAATTATAATCCTCGCAACCGATCATTTTAGATAATGCCGGCTCCTTATTGGAGCATTTGTGACGGGTGTCACAACCAGGTCCATCCTAAGAACTGAAGACGCCATACTGGGCGCCTTACACAACATTCCAGAAGGATGCGCTTCCAAGTGTTATTTTAAGGACGAATAGGGCAAGGTTGCGTCGCGTCTGTCCTTCGCGCACGCGTCTGATTCATGTAATCGCGTCTTGGTGGATTCGCCAGCGGTACATCAGCCGGGACTAGCCGAGCTCGCGAAGTACTACCCTAGACCAGGCAACCATGATGAGTTTCTGTTTAGAAAAATGAAAGAAAATACTTTTAAGAAAACAAGAATGTATATTGATGGGGGAACATTTTTTAATGTACTAAGATAAATCTTTTATCAAAAAACTGTAGCTACTAAGACGATCATGAGTCTTGGTTCGGTTCACTTGCCTGCCTTTCTCCTTGCCAATGGCCCCATGATTTAGAAGTAGCTACATGGTTATAGCCATCTTTAGTTAGAACAGATGCATCCAGAATGACTTATCTTTCATGCTAAGACAATTAAATGACAAGTTTGATCAAAGAGGTCGCTGAGGATATAATGACAAGATGGATCTATATTTAGCTGTTGATAGCTGGCTGCTCCTGCTACGGGGATCGAAGCAGAGAGTGTTTCCCAGGCTAAACCGTATCCGTATTTATGCCAGCCGGAGATAATTCGGAATTCATCACGAAACGCCGTTGTCTTTTCATACCTGTTTCCTCCTCCGCAAGTGCCACTATGATTGATCGCTTATCTAGCAAGAGTGGTGAATATTATGAGTAGAATTGGACGCAGATGTCCAACATCTTTTTACTAGAACGTTTGACGGCTGATTAAAGGAGAATATTGAAAATCATGCTTTAATTACCCAAGCCATCGGTCATGCAGGGCTGTTGCTGGGTTAGTTTGGTGGTCCGTGATTGCTAACTCAAGACATGTGTCTCTTCCACAGCCTATCACATTCTGATTCGGCCGCTCCGTCAGCTTGGTCTGACCCGCAGTTGGGCTGAGACAGAGCTCGATCCTCGTCATGCGTTTCTCATTATCATGCATTGAGTGACATGCATTGAGTGACATGCATTGAGTGAATAAGTTGGGCTTGCAACCACCACCCCCCCGTGTCCAGCTTCACTTAGAAAGCTCTTGACAACTTTTTCTCACTGAACGATATGGATAATAAACTGCGGCTGTGGAAGACGCTGAAATGGGACCGCGCCAAAAACAGAAACAGAAGAAGAACAGGCCGGGTGCACGGAAAGACGGATCGCCCTTCCTTGAAGCTCGGGTTGTCACGCCTGTACACTCATCCGCAACTCAACGACAAAGCTGCTTTTATTTACTCCCGTATGAGTTACGAAGGTAAATACTCATTTATGCTTTTGGAGGGCGCCAACTTCATCTCGACCTCTCTTTCAAATGTCCCGATGCAAATTCGGGCCGGAAAAGAGACAATGGAAGTTTGCGCAGCTGTGGAATTATATCTGATACGCCTGAGTCTACCTTTGAGCAGTTGAAGCTCGGATTGCGAAGGCGAAAACAATGGCAGTGGTGGGGTTGCGAATGTCGTCGATCATCCTCAGACGCCCAATGGATGTGGTCCAACGACGCCGGGCCGTCTGCACTGGGACCCTGGGTCGACAAATGTTGTGGTGGATGCAGGCGATACTGTACCAACAAACCAGGTGAACAGTCTCAAAACTATCAGATTGGAATCATGGGATGGCTGTTGAGCTGTCGACAAGCGTATGTATCCAGTTCTTCTCTTGGGAAAATGTGGGCGCTAAGTTTGGGGGACAGATATTCCGAAAGTATTGAAATCCTGTACGGCACGAATGACTTCAAAATATCTCGTGAATTTCTTATATCGAATATCCACAAGCTTCTTCTACCATCGTCGCTCACGATGATACCCGCGCTTGAGATCTCATGGCCTTTGGAAATTTCCTCATGCAAAAGCGATTCATCACCTCGTCGACTCCGAGAAGGACAACTGGAAAATTTGTTGACAATAGTGCAAAGATATTTCCCGTCTTTGAGACGTCTTTAAATCTCATTTTACTCCACGGAAAGATTTTGGATCCATCGGTGGGTATCGGGTTATGAGATTCTAAGTCAGATTGACCAACTCGTTGCGAACTGTCCAAGGTTGCGTGAATGCGCGATTGCCCTTCCCGATTCGATACACGAGTCCTTGCAGTTTTGTGTTACTGGAAAGAAAATGGAAGAGAGAGTGTGGGAAAACACCAAGATCTGGCGGGATGTCAATGGCAGGATGATTTCAGCTGATCCTATCATGAATAGCAGTTATCCTGAACCACCAGAAAAGAGACTTGACGCAACCACGCAAAAGCCGATGAAGGGATATTGGCTGTTCGAAGGTGATAGCGATGGCATGGCCTTGGTCAGAAGCTCTATCCAACAGTGCTATTTGCAATCTGGCTTTGATAGTAGCTTATGATTGACTGATAAATTGATCTAAGTTTTGATTTATATAGCCTTTTATAGCGCTATACTCATGCCGTAAGGCTGTATTCTAGTACCTATCTCGTAGACTCGAAAGAATTTTTCGTAGGCTTGATATTGAGGATAGCCCCATTCTCTATCAACAGCTTAGCAGTGTCTTCATGACAATACCTCAAAGCCTGTGTGAGGGCTGTAGAATTATTGTCATTGATAGCATTTAGATCGGCGCCATTCTCTATCAAAAGCTTGATGATAGTGTTGCGACCGCGCCCTGAGGCCCATATCAGTGGCGTCGAGCCAGCTTTCGAAGTCGTATTTACGTCCGCTTTCTTTTCAAGGAGAAGCCGTACGATCCCTTCCCGATTCTGACGCGAGGCTTCTAAAAGTGCTGTGTTGCCGTAATGGTTTTTACCCTCAATGTCGACTCCTCTTTGGAGAAGCAGTTCTATGTACTCGACTCTTCCTTCTTTGGCGGCCCATGTTAACGGCGTCTGGCCAGCAAAGGCTTCGCGTTGGCTGTCATCAAACCCAGCTGTGATGTCAACTCCATTGTAAAATGGTGTTGATAGACCGAATAGAGCGAATATTGAGCGCCTGTTGTTAAATTTGAAAGCAGCAAGTAGAGCATCATTGAATTGTTCTCCATAAACTTCATTTACTGGCTTGTCCTTTATCAAGGTCAGAATCAGTCTTGGGCAATCTTTAGCTGCCAGAAGGTAGAGAAGACTTTTTTCTGACTTGTTGTGAAAATCTAATTCATCTCTGTCACCATCGTGCATGCCCAGGGATCTGGAAATCCTTAACCACTTAGAGGGCTCAAGATTTTCTAGAAAAGAATTTTGGGGAATGGCTTGTGCGGCTTCGTCTGCATGATACAGAATATTTCGAAGACAGTAAATCGCAAATGGGAAGAGTTTATGACCCTCCTTATCAGACCCGCCTTTTTGCTTGTCGACGAACTTGTGGATGGTGGGATGGTTGAGATAAGCCTCGCAGCATTCTTTTAGCCTCTCGTGACATGGGCTTTCTCTTTCGGATCCAAGTTCAGCCCAGAGAATATTGAGGCCATTGTCTTTGAGAAGGAAGTCTCGAACGGACTCGTGGATGAATTGTACGGATGGCCATTTGGATATAGTTATCTCGGCCAATCCTTTGGAAGAACTGGTGACATATCTGGTAGCTGTCTCATCTGTATAAAGAGACGTGTCCGGAATTTCTGTATCTGCTGAGCCCTTCAAATAGAGTCCAGACCATAAAGCATGGAAGTACTGGTCGGGTGAAAGCGGTACATATGCAAAGAGAATCCATAGACTAGAGAGAATAAGATCCTCGATGTTATCCTTGTCTCTTGTCACAAGGTCCCTGAAAAGCTCGCTTAATCCACTTGGAATCTCCTCGAGCTTTTTCCGAAGCGTTGGCCGACCCCGTCTATCCTCGTCATTGAGAATATGAACAACAAGCGCGACCCATAAGAACACCCCGGCAGCTTTGTTTATGATGTCCTTTTGTAACTGCTTAACTAGCCGAGGGTTCGTAATGCGCAGGCTGCTCTTGATGTAGTCCATCAAATCATCGGTATGTCCTGGTTGGGCCTCGAGTGTCACCCGAATGCTGCATCCTATGTTAATATACGGATAATGACGACTAGAAAAGCAGATACGAAGAGGCGTTCCATTATTAGTAGATTGTATGGTGAGCTCTTCGATGAAGTGTATCATCTCAACTGCTTGCTGTTCATCACACTCATCAAGAGCATCTACGAAGCAGGTGAAAGGACGACTGCCAAGATTCGTTATCGCGGCTCGAAAGATGTTTTTGAGAACATCCAAGGAGAGGCGGTAATACTTCTGGCTTGATGAATTAGCCCTGAGCTCAGGGTCATCCAGCACTTCCTGGAGGGCTGAATCCTGACTCCAAACATTGGCCATGAGCCCAGGGTCGTCTAAGACTTGCTGGAGGTCTGGATAACCTTTTAGAAGTTGAAGTAGTAGTGACCGATACATTCCGGACACTGAACTTTCCAAAGATTCACCTCTTGCATTAAAGAAGAAGGATGCAATTACCTCATCGCTATCGTGTTTTCTGGTCATTGTGGAATGGACAAATTTCATCAAGGTAGACTTCCCTGCGCCAGGCTTACCACTGACCCAGAGGAACCCATGATGTTGTTTTAGTTGCGAAGCATCAAGCCAGGCTTTGTAAGATGGGTGGCTGAGAAACCAGCGGCAGGTTTTTTCATGGGCTTCTTTGATGGTCAATCGCCGGGATTCGATTTGTTCGAACTTGAGAGAAGCAAGGAATATTTTGCGACGGGCCATTCCTAGGTCCTTCGGACGGTCTTGACATCCAGATTGGCGGTTAGCGAAGATATGCGAATTAGCCGTGGGCTGCTGAGCTTACCGGTGTCAAAGTGGGAAGGCGCCAGAGTGCAGATATTGGAACTTGGCAGAACCTCGAGTAATTCCCTCGCATAGGCGGATGCGGTAGCTGCAGCATACCTTTGCCATTCCTTGCACTTGTGGCTATCTGCGTAATCACAGATTCCTCGTATTGGCAGGCATGGGAGGACGCCTATCACACCGGCAGCCTCCATTTCGAAGCATATGACATCCAGTTCTGAGCCTATCTTATCCCTTGTCCAGGCATCCTTCATTACCTGATTTCCTGACGCGATACCGCCATAATGTACCTGCGGGATATCTGATATTCTGATACGACGAGGCATGATCTTTGACGGGTCGCAATCATCACAAGAAGATGCTTCTCCTTCATGTTCGTATGTCTTTCGAAAAAGGCGATCTGGTAGGTTTGGATGAAGGAAGTGTTGATGTTTCCCCAGCTTATTCTGCAGTATGGAGGGAATTCGATTTGATTCAAGCTCATGCTTGGACCGCAAGTTGGAGATGGCCGTGCCCAGGGAGTGGTCAGGCAATCTTGGTATTGCTGTGGTTTTCAACCCCCCCTTGACGATTTTGCCGTAATCGTATTGCATTACCCTCGTTCCAACGACGACATCGCCTAAGCGAATATCATGCCTACTTGGATCCGCACCTCCGATCCCAACCATCAACCAGTATTTGATGCTGGGAAATGTGCGCTTTAGGTTGCTTGCCACGTGAGCCGCGTTGTTGGTTCCGTACTCGGCATTTGGTAGACAAGCGATGACGACGTTGTGTGTTTGAATCCTCCCAAGGACGTAGCTGTTGGTATCATCTTCCATTGATGGCAATGGATCATGAGTCTCGTCGAGCATGGCACGAGCCGCTCCCATTTCAATGTGCAGCGCGCAAACCCATGCAACATCATACTCGTCCTTTCTGTGCGTGTTTTTTCCCCCGCTTTGCGATTTGAAAATCTTGGGGCGCTTTGCCAAGCGGGACAAATCAGCCGCATCGCGACCTTCGCTCCCTGAATGCTCCTTTTTCATTGTATGGATGTGATTGTGTGCGACGTCGGGGATGGAAGCCCCCAAGCTGTCGCCCGAATGCAACCGGAACTGGGACTCAACGCATCGCGAGTGGCGCCGCTGTAGGAAGAAAGAGGAATGGAGAAGATGGAATTCAGGCTGACCCAACCTCCAAACCACACTTTTCGAGCAGGGGTTGATGTGGCGGAGTTGTGGCTAAGTAGCTAAACGCAGGCAATTCTTCACGATGCTACCATATAATCTCACAAGAAAATGCAAAAAGAGCCAGCCAAGATCTCACCTTAGTCTACGACGAATTAGTGTTAATCATTAATGCTAATTCTTAGTTATAATCATGTCTCGTGAGGATCGCTGCCCTGTGCCTCTGAAACCCAGCCATTCGGCAACTGCGCGATAAAGTCATACCACCAGTCTCCCATTACTTGATACCCGCGATTTGTTGGATGAACGCAATCCCGAAGGCTGTCGCCTGTGTCAAATGGAGAAAAGTCCGCTGCGAGTACAGGCTGGTTCCTATCGTATCTGATCTTAACGATTTCGGCAATATACTTCTGGAACCGTTTCGTCCTCTCGTGTTGATCATGGTACTCGGAATTATCGCAGACATTGGCGATCATCGAAACCAAGATGACCGCCTTGGGGCACGCCTGATGGATCTTGTCGATCAAAGACCCGAGACGCTCTGCGGCCTTTTTGGGGTCGTTGCCTTCCGTGGAGATGGATGACATTGAATTCATATCATTGGTACCGGCGCTTAGGAGAACGAGGTTGGGTTCTTGCCGGAGGGAGGCATCAACATTCTCTGAAATATACTTGATTGTTTTCCCTGACCATGCAGCCTGGATTGAATTAGCACTCTGGGATTTTTTAATAGGTAACAAGCCGTCACTTACAAAATAGTTATCCTTCAACGAAGAAGCCATATACTCTGTTCCAGCGAATGCGACGTGGTTTCCTGAAGAATAACTGTTAATAAGGAGTGACAGTACAATAAGGGGGATACCTACTGGAAAGGTCGTCGCGCAACGCTTGTCGATATCCGCTCCCATCGCCACCGTCTTGATCGCTCAAGAATCCTACCGTGATTGAGTCCCCAACACCTAGAATTCTCAGCTTTTGGCCGCCCTGGACGCGCTCGCCCTGCCTGACGTTTTTGTGGCGCAGAATATGAATGTCTTTTACGCCCCCGAGCATGCCGGAAGCAAAGGGGGTTTCTTCGAGAAGGACTTGATCGCTGCTGGCCAACGGGAAGGTTACGTCACGAGTCTCCAAGCCTTCTCCTAGACTGTCGGATGAGTCGGATAGCGATTGCTGTATTGCTCTGCCATAAACTGTGATCGTGATGATGCTGGCCACGGCCAGGAATTTTACCGTCAATCTCATCGTAATGAATATAGAATAAAAGGTAATGAGAAAGAGGGATGGATGAAGATCCGGGGCTGCATAGACTGACGCGAAGGATAACAATTCTCCTCAAGACGGAGATTTACTCCCTGTGATGCGCATTCCAGTAGTCTTTCTAGGCAAGTCCGGCATTGAAAAATCGAAGTCGAATTCACGGAAGCCTTTTTTTTTTTCTCGTGGGGAACGAGGATATTAAGAGGACAACGCTTGGAGCAACAGCAAAGACAGGGGTAGCAGATAATGCTCTGATACGATCAACGGCTGCCTAACCACAGAAGAGAGTTTGGTATGTTCTAGGCCTGTTGAGAGAGTGAGAGGGCCGAATCAGCTGACAGGATTCACGCATGGTGGGACCGCATTTCTTGGCTGTCATTTCGGGATTGTCTCTTTTCGAGGGCTGGGCAAGACTTTTGTCTCGGAGGATCTGTTGGCATGACCAGCATACCCACGTTACATCGCTGAGTGGTAAGGCATGCTTGCCATATTAATCTGAAACCCGGTCGCAACTTCAGTTTGTTTCACGCTCAATTATCTAACCAGATATCTTGCCTGATCAGACTTATTCAATAGAGTTTCTGATATAAGGATGATAAAGAGCTTTAGCTTTCTGTAATATCTAGAATTATAGAATAAACCTCAAGCGTTTAACATGAGAAAAAAGTCGCTAAATAGTTGATTACATTACCTAGTGCAATGTGACCTTGTCTGTCATATAGAGTCAGATATTTCATATTGATGGCATATCACATGATGCTCACGATGTAACTAGAGAGCCATCATGCCGTCCTTTCCCCTATAATTTGGAACTAAAACAAGGAGGTGCTAGTGATATTCAATTTCAATGGAACGGTTCTAAGTCAGCTGCTGAAAGTAGCTTTCGGATAAATAGGCGTGGTTTGATGCCTTCTGTAACCCACCATTATCTGTCTGTGCTACCAAATAACCAAATGACCAAAATCTAGAAATAATGGTGGATTCTTACAGCACTTGTGAAGAGGGTTCATGGCGAATGCAGCTCTTTGGTTTCGTTGCTACCGGCAGTTCCATGCCGAGACCCATAACCATTGGTAGACTTGGTTAAAGCCGGGACGAGTGATCCTGATCATATGAGCTGTTGAGAGCAAATTTTCATTTCGGCAATGAAATTCCGGTTGAGGGTCAAAGCGACCGAGGCAGTTTGGACACATGATCAGCACCCTTGATGTCATAATCCAGGACGATTGATAATCACGTTCTGTCAGGATGGGCAATGGTGCATTGAGACGATGCTGTATAGCACAAGACTGATTTGATGTCAGTCCACATATCCAGCGCCATAAAGAGTATGCTTACAGAATTACCTTGGTGAATGTTTTCTGTAAGAAGCTCTGGGCTGCCGGGTATACTTTCTTTTGGGAAGGCAATACTTACCACCTCATCTGAGCTTAATCTGCGTGAAGGATCTTCAGAACAGAGAGTCAATATTCTCAGTAATGCCAATCTTAAGCATGGGAAAAAGAACAGAGCCTTAGAATACATCTGTCGCCTCGACATTTTGTATTTTCAATTAACCCAATTGTGCGTATGGTTGATTTTTTCGAGGCCGAACCTGGGAGAACATAAATGTATTTGCTCGCCCGAATTTTCAGTTCATATTAATGCTATCAGAATATCCGTCATTGCCTTCTCCTTGCTCATTCCTTCGTCACTTGGAAGCCATGCCGCCACCAGTAAGCATGGCTATCATAAAAGCCTTCATCATCTCTTGGCATAGCATTCCACATCTTCTTGGAGAATTGACCAACATGGCTCCCTAAGAACGGAATGTCAAAAATGCTCTCTATCATCTGTTTCTCCGAACACTGAAGCCCCAAGCCCTCAGCCATGGTGAGATAAGACAGTGTGAGTATGAGAGGGAAAGTGGAACAATGACTTCCTAAAGCTCCAGCCCCAGGGAGATACGCCAAGTAGAACGAATGCGCAAGTTTAAATGCGTAGGCCGTCGGCGCTGTCTGACGAGAATGTCGATTTCTGAGAGATTGAGCCCCTACAAGCGAGATGCCACTGGCACAGGATGAAGTTATGGCAGGATGACCCTGCGCACCGTATTCGCTTCGCTGAGATGGGGAAAGAGGTGCAATGGTTTGAGTAAACCACATCGTAGAATATAAAAGCAAGCATGCACACCAATAGAACTGGGAGAGATGCAGGATCGCGAAGCCTTTGTCGGTCGTTGGCAGTGAGATCGGTCCATCCGCGAAATCGTAATCATACATTTGTAGTGGCGGCCCTATTGTATCTTCCCATTGCGCAATCTCGGCTTCAATCCTGGCGCATTTATCAAGAAGCTCTTGTCTGAGGGCTTCGCTATAGTTTGATCTTAGATAGTCGAGATCCTCAAGCAAGCCAGGGATATCAGTCATGAAATCCACCATGAGATCCTTGACCGTTTTGGGTTCAACCTCCCAAGGAACAGTTTTCCATTCGAATGTGCTAAATGGAGACGCCTTTCGTTGTGTTATGGACTCGTACAACTAGTATCGGTTAGGAGAATTCTCTTCTTTAATCACTGTACCTAGTCACTTACAGTATGCAATCTCCCATCAACAAATAATTGATGTCCAAACCCCGTTTTCAAAGAATCTGCCCCTCGCGACGTGTAGAGCGCGATCTCGCCATTTTTATGACCCTCCCAGCCTTTCACTTTCCCTAAGCTTCCCATTTGGCGATATTTTCTTCCCTCCGAGCTGAAGAAAATCTGGAGGTTTCTTAGCATTTGTTATACGAGGGAAAACGTCTTTTGGGGCAGCATCTTGATACGTACCTCAAAGTAAATCATAAAACGGACCGCTGCAAGCAGCCCATCCGTATTTCCTTGGCGGGAATTTCGGATAGCGGTCACCATGGATTGGACAGCCCTCGTGTATGTCTGAAGACCATTCAGCTTGAGAGTGGCGTTGTTATCCCGGTCGCCTAGCATCGACAAGCTTGTGGCCAAGATGGCCTGCCGCAGTGTAGTTTCCGATCCACACAGTTGGCCGGCTACAGTTGTCCACCCCCCTGTAGAAAACTCTAGAGCGTCTGGTGAAAGCGTCCGGGAACCGGGTAGAAGAGCAGACCAGTAGAGGCCGAGGTACTTCTCATCCCTGGCCTTGGATTCGAGAGAAGGATGGAGAGTAATGTCGTCCCGTGGAGCTTTCTTGGTGTATATTGCCTTGTTTCGGCCGTTCGTTACTTTGGCATGGACGAACAGGTGATCGCGAGTGTATCCTCCACATTCAAATCCAGCCAAGATACATTGTCCACATGCCGGAGTTCTTCTATCACACTGGAAACCATGTTTAGATTCCATGTACTACCGGTAGGTTTGACGGCAATATTGCCGGCTGCATAGTGGAGCGACTTACCCCCTTCTTTCTCTCTCTGCAGGTGTTGCAAGCCTTTGATGTCGGAACACGAACCATGGCCGGATTCAGGAACACGCGATATTGGCGCGAGTATGCGGGGACCCATGGATTCTCGGGGACGAAGCGTTGTTTGTAGCTCTTTTAGTACCTAGACTGGTTACGCATTCTCGAGACGAGTCCCTGTGGCGCTGTTCTCCTCAACGGCAGGCTTGGATTGCTGATGATGAGAGGTGAGAAATAATCGTGGCTGTGTGTGCGCAGGGGTGAGACTGACAGTTTGAATCCTTCGAAACTTCTCCGCGCTGATACAAGTCTAATCGGGACTAGCTCTTCGCCTCGAAATTAGTGTTTAAGGCTCTCCATTCTTATTGCAGCGGTACACATATGCTTAAATCAGAGGTTATTACGAAATATGCCCGCTTCTCAGCCCCAACCGCTGGTTGATGACATTGATGACGCCGATATTTGGCAGAGAAGCTGACGGATCTGAGTCAGCCATTCTCGCTTTCGGGACGCCGTGATCTGCGTTTGCCTCTTGACGATTACCCACCAGAGGAGAGTAATTATGCGACGGATTGTTGTGTACTTAGATTGTTGTCAAAGCATTATGCTTTAGCCTTTGATTGTATGGATGGGACTCGTCGTGGATAAGACCATAATGGGATACAAACAGCGCTACGAGATAATGTTTATATTTAGACTGTTGAATAAAGTAATATATAAAGGGATCTCCATTGCATCGTCTTTGATGAGCCCTGACTTACACCACAACAACATCTTTGATTTATTCCTTTGCCTTTAATTTATCAAAAGACATCCGTCAACCCAAAAATGAAGGGAAAATCCTCTGTTGGTATAGCCGGAGTGGTGGCACTGATGCCATTTGCTCAGGCCATCCAGTATTGTCCTCCTAATGGCCAGGTACTTCCTGCACCATACATCTCTGACGCAATCGCCAATAAGACCAACCTGGGGCAGACTCTGACCCAGCTGGTTGAGAAACCAGGAGACCTGTTCAACAAATCCACAGTATCATTTTCTGTAACTGTCACATCCTCCTCCAAGACGCTCTTCGAGTTTCATCATACCGCCGATCTTCTTTCCTCGAAAGGAGCACAGCACGTTGATGGCGATACTATTTACCGTATCGCCTCAGTGTCAAAGCTGTTTACTACACTTTCAGCTATGCTTCAGGAAGGTCTCAATTTGGATGATCTTGCTTGGAAACACATCCCGGAACTCGAAGGTGTCGAGGCGTACAAAGACATTACGCTGAGAATGCTTGCTTCACATGTATCAGGCATTGTTAGAGATGGTAGGCTTTACTTTGACCTGTTAGGACGATTGCAATACTGACTGGATATATCAGGTTACGCCTTTGACCTGGCGGCAAGTGTGCCACCTGGAGTTTTGCAGTCCCTGGGCTTCCCTAATGCAACTACGCCAGACTGGTATCCTCTTTGTGATAGCGTGGGCCATGAGTACTGCTCCCGCGAAGGTATGTGTTTTAGCATTAAAACCCCTCCATTGTACCAAAATCTTATTCTTCGATTTTTAACGATGAAATAAGAATTCTTCTCTGGCTTAAGAAACAGCAGTAGTGTTTGGGCTCCTGGAGTGACACCTGCATACAGCAACTTTGCCTTCATCCTCCTTGGTTTGGCTGCTGAGAGCTACAGTGGAAAGAAACTGGGCGAAATAGTTTCAGAGAAGATCACAGGACCCCTCGGAATGACATCGTCTGGATATGAGACGCCGGACGAAGGCCGTATCATTGCCCCTCTGGGCAGCGAAGAATGGGCCACAATTGATTTGGGATACTGGAAGGGGTATGTTCAGTAGCCTCAACATTTGATTCGACCGATTGAAGAACTCTGGTGTTGATAAGATGTTGATAAGCTAACATTTTTCACTTTATTTAGAACTGCCGGTGTATTCTCTACCCCCCATGACTTGGCTCAGTTTGCCCGTGGCATCATCAACCATGAAATTCTCTCAACTGTCAAGACGAACTTGTGGCTCAAGCCTACATCTTTTACCACTTCTACGGCTGGTGGAGGTGTTGGTATGCCGTGGTCAATTGTTCGAACCTCAGATATACAGCGACCATCGGGCAAAAGGCCCTTGGAGGTGTACTCCATGATCGGCAGCTTTGCCATCTACGGGGCATACGTTGCCGTGATCCCAGAGTACAACATCGGCTTCACTGTCAACATCGCTGGTCCTGGTGGCGATATCCTACTACGAACCCTTCTTGGACTCGCAATCGAGAAATTTGTCCCTGTTGTCGATGGCCTTGCACGTGAGCAAGCTGAACATAAGTATGCTGGTTTATACAAAGGTCCAAACAGCTCCCTGATCCGTCTTGGGGTCGACGGTGGGCCAGGCCTCAAGATCGAAGAGTGGGAGAATGAAGGCAAGTCCGTCTTTGATGCTTGGATGGCCCTCTCGGAAGAGAGCGAAGGTGCGTCAGGCGTAGACGCCCGCCTTTACCCGGTCACTGGCAACGAAACGAACTGGCAGATCGGATTTTTAGGTCTTGGAAAACATGAAACGACACTCTTCAAAGACTACTGCGAAACTTGGTTCGCCTACGATAAGCTCCGCTTTGCCGGTCTTTCGGTTGATGAAGTTGTTTTTGAGGCGGATGAGCAGGGACAGATCAAGGGGTTGAAGGTTCCGGGACTGAGGGCTGATTTGGCCAAGTCCTAAACACCAGGCACGCACCAAGATTTCAACAATCAGTCAATGACAATTTATTCGGCCAGACTCAACATACCGGGTATATGAGGGGGGAGGCTGCAATTGTAGAGGGCGAGGTCGAGAGATTAGATGGCTTAGAGGTTTTTCGATGTGTCTTGTTACCTTTTCTTCCGACAGCACAGGCAATGATATTCACAACGTGGAGGATTTGTTACAATCGGGTAATTCAATAGAACCGTCTGTACTTAAGGAATGCTACTATGTCAATGGGGACAAAAAGTGAAGAACTTGGCTACGCCTCACTGTTGCTTCGTTCCCTTTAATAACCCCCAACGCATTCAAACTCGCATCATTACTTCTCCGCAAAAAAGTCCACGATGCCTGTCCGCCCTCTCGCAACAGCCATGTCGATTGCCGTTCTCATCTGGACATCTTCTTGCCGCGGGTCGAGCCCCATATCCATCAATTTCTTGAACACGTTCTCCATATGCTTGATTTGATCCGTGTTCCAATCTGGTTCCTCAATCCGCCTACCTGCTGCAGCATGGAGGAGTGTTTTACCTTCGTTGTCAGCGGTAAAGATGTCCGCGCCTCGACCAATGTACAGATCCAGAACGTCGCTCGGGGATACGTCATTTTCCAGCGCGTACGTCGGATGAGACGTGCCAGTTAGATGAGTTCCGGACCATTCGGCCGATATAGTTGGGAAGAGAGGCGTCTCGCCTTTATTATTACGAGCGTTGATGCTTAGGCCCTGGGCGAGGAGGAGTCTGAACTGAGCTTGCGCTGCTGCCGCAGATGCCTTCTCGCCAACCATCATAGGCGCAAGGAAATGCAGGGCCGTGTTTCCGTTAGGATCAGGCTCTAGCAAATCTGCACCGAGGTCTACCAGCCTCCGTATGGCCCAACTCTGACAGGATTGGCTGGCGCGGTGCAGTGGTTTGAAGCCGGCATTGTCGACCGCGTGGATCGTCGAAGGAGCGCTGGATACGAGAGCATCGAAAGCTTGTTGGTGATCTTCATCGTACGGGTGTGTCATGGTACAGAGACAGTGAAGTGGTGTTCTTTCTTCATCGTCTGTGACATCTGCAATTGCACCACGTGCGAGCAATGCGAGCACTGCTTTGGGGTTTGCTGTTGGTGGAAATTCTTTCTTGAGACGCCCATTCCAGACTTCCCGATGGGGCTTCTTAAGAACGACACAGGCGGACAAGAGTAATGTTCGTCCATGACGTCCTCTTTTCTCAACATCGAGGCTACCCATTTTGAAGAATGGATCTAAGAAGCCGTTCTCTTCTACGATGACCTGAAGCACGTAGCTATGGTCGGAATAAGATGCGTATGGGTCCGCACCGCCCTGGAGCAGAGTCTCAGTAATTTTCTGTTTCCGGAAATCCCAGTCAAATGGAAGAATTTCATTGGTAGCGGGGCGAGCAGCATGGTGTAGGGGATATTGTGAGGAGGCTTTGTCCTCTGTATAGCTGCCATCAGGGGAATCACGGTAATTCGGATTAGCGCCGGCATTGAGAAGAACTGCGACCATATCGGTATCCATCTTTTTCAATGCAAACTCCATGACTCCAGGGGTTGCTAAGATATCTGCGCCATGCTCGAGTAACAGTTTCAGTACCTCTGCACTATCAGCCTCCGACAGACACGATGCTCCGCTCTCGGTAATGAAATTTGGATCTGCACCGTGATCCAATAGCCGTTTGATCGTTCGTTCCTTCCAAAATCCGTTCGGATGTTGTGTACTAATGGCACAAAGGAGTGGCGTCTGCCCATCCTTGTTCTTGGCCTCTATATCTGCACCTTGAGATAACAGGTACGTAACCGCGTCCACATGCCAGAAATGTCTTCCACAAGCAACTATGTGTAGAGGTGTGGCCTTGGCTAGTTTATAGGTATAGCCTCGGCGATGGGAAGGCATGTTTGGATCCAAGCCAATGTTCTCAACAAGACATTTGATGATGTCAAGACCTGGCAAACCACGTTCACAAGCTTTGGCAAGCAAAGTTCCCGGATTGTCTTCCTCCATCATCCAAGGGGACTGGTCAACTTTCGATGCTTCGTCACGAAAATAGTTGAGCAAGCAGATATTGCCTCGGTCTACCATCTCGTGAAGAATAGTCGTGTTCCTATACTGATCGGTTTTCATCAAGTTCCCACCAAGCCTGACAAACTCTTTGATGGTCGCGTAGTCGTTGGTGTCGAGAACCTTCCCAACTTTTCTGACCATATCTGGAGAATTTCTGGACTCAAGAAGGTCATGAAGAGTCTCGGTTGATATCGCAGGCTTCGGAGACTGGTCATGTATACTGCCTTGAGACGTAGCGCCGTGTTGAACAAGAGCTTGTACCATGGCCTCATGTCCATTTTTGACCGCCAAGTCGAGAGCTGTGACACTGTTCTGCTCAAACCACGCCTTTGTACTTAGATCTGCTCCAAACTGTAGAAGTAGTTTAAGAGTTTCCAGCCATGGAGAATTCAACGGCGCCTCGATTAGGGCATGCAGTGCAGTGAAGCCATTCTTGTCAAGCGAAGCAATTTCAGCACCATTGCTCAGTAGATAAGAAACACTCTCATAGATTCCCGTTCGAGCCGCATGATGCAGACTTGTTCTCTCTCCAAGCGCATCGTGTAGATTGATCATCTGCCCAAGTTCGCCACGTTCCTTATATGTAGCCAGGAGCAGTCCAACAACGTTTGGTTGACCACCGCGACAGGCAATGTGAAGTGGGGAGAGACCTTCAAACGTTAGAGCTGTGGGATCTGCTTCTGCTTCAAGTAGCTTGGCGACAGTGAACTCGCAAGCGTTTGCGGCATTGTGAAGAGCAGTTGCACCACTGTTATCACGATCATTGACATCTTGGGCTCCTAATATCCCGGTCTTGAGGATGGCGTCCACCCAATCGGATTCATCTTCTCGGGGCGTTCCCCTTTCCCTGTGAGCATTCTCACTTGTCAGGTGCAGAGATGTACTCCCAAAACCATCTTTGGCTCCCCGGGAGACGCCAAGCTCAATTAACCTTTCGACAGTGGTTCGACCGTCTGCGTCAGCTTTGTGATGTTGAACAGCAACGTGGATGAGTGTTCTCCCGTTTTCGTCTGTGGCTAAAGGATCGACGCCTTTTGACAAGAAATAATCAATCCAAGCGATAGAGAGTTTTGATCTGACTGCGACGTGTAGTAGTGTCGATCCATCAACATTCCGCGCCGTAAGATCTGCACCTAGGCGGATGAACTTCTCGACATGGGCCGACTTGATCGCGCTGCGATGTTGGGAGATGAGAGCACTCAGAAAGGTCTCCCCCTGGCCATTGTATGTCCGAAAGTCGGAGCCAGCTTCCACAAGTGCTCGAAGCAGCGGCTCATCATCACCTTTCCGCCTACGGGTAGACCAGGATTCGTCTGGCAGAACGTACTTGAACAAGGGCGGATTTCCTGCGTTATTTGGCTTGTTTATATCAGCGCCCGAGCGGAGCAGGAGCTCAAAGAAAGGAAGATCGGTCATCTCAAACTTTGACAAATTGCCAAGGATCATATGAAAAATGGTATCTCCGAGGTTGTCAGAAGTGTTGACGTCGGCACCACACTCAATAAGCTTCTCGAATACTTTGACGTCTGGCTTGACCTGATACTGTTGAATCAAGTTCAGGAGTGGTGTTCTACCCATCGAATTTTTTGCATTGACATCGGCCGAGTAGGAAACAAGAAGATCAAATAGGGAAAGACACTCAGGGTTTGCGCCGTGCATGGGAGTACATCCGCAAGTTGTTCTGGCGTTGGGATCAGCACCGGCCTTGAGAAGCAGGGAAGCACACTTGTCCCCGGTTCTGTCGTTGGCACCGAACCAATAACCGGATATGTCCTTTTTTACGGCGTAGAACAATGGTGTAAAGTTCCCATTTTGACCACGGTATGTGTGTTTTTCTCCATCAGTTGTTGCATTGACGTCGGCACCATTATCAAGAAGAAGGCGGAGACACTTTTCCGCAAGCTCTAGATCGCTACACCCACGAGCGGATAGCTTTCCGTAACCGGCGAAAGCATGTATGGGCATTGGGCCTCGGGGGTTATCAACTTCGAGACTGATAATGTCCTCATTCTCGTACGAGTTCCCAAGGCACCGTTTATTCACATCAGCACCATGCTGAATCAACACTTTCATGGTTTCAAAGTCATAATCAGTGGTTGACTTGAATAGCTTAGTAGAGCCGCCTGCGAAGCAATCAACATTAGCATGTCCGGCCTTCAAGACGGCTTCGATGCTCTTAGTTCCCCGAGCCCAGTGGAGGCATTTGTTTGCGTAATCGGGGGTAATCAGCGGCATGAAGCATTCGATGATAGCCTCATGGTTGCCAGTGAAGGCATATTCTAAAGGAGTGCCGCCAACACTATCATCTTCATCATCATCACGACCATAATATCCGTCATGCGGATCCGGCGCGATCGTCGGGACGAGTGGACTGGCACCCGCCTCTAATAATAGCTGGACAGTCTCGATGGCTCCATCCCGGATCGCGTAGTGAAGCGGAGTCAATCCCCATCGACAATATGACTTTGGGTCAGCGCCGTGGCTCAGGAAAAAATTGACTGTCTTTGCCGCGTTCTTCTCCGCGGCATAGGAAAGAGGTGTCCGGCCGTCTCCATCCTTTGTGTCGTTTGGCCCCAAGTGCTCAATTACATACAACGGCATATCTCCAAAAGCTGCCAGATGAATCGTTGTGGAGGAGTTGCAGAAGCGGGCTGGCCAATTGTGATACATCCAGAGCGCGAAAGCAGGTTTCCCAGGAGCGAGGCACGTAGAAATTGTACCCAAGAGCTGAATATCCCCCGGCCCTGCATTATCAAGATGATACTTAAGATTCTCCACTGAGTAGCTCAAAAGTGGTATAGCAAGTTTCATGTCTTGTAGCACTTGATGGCGGCGTGTCTTTTCTTTTCTGCTGTCTTCGTACCAATCATGAAAAGAGTCAGCCGGCGCGCCTGTATTGGTATCTAGCAATGGACAACGATCCAGATATTGGAGGGACAGTATTGCCAGCATGCTATGTGCATGCCGAGAGTTTAAGACCGGGAATGAAGCAGGAGTTTGCTGTCGGGATCCGTCGCGAAGGAACTCTGTGAACGAATGGTGGATGACGCTCACAGTCTGATCTTCCAATATCTCGAGCAATGGTCCACAGCTCGCTCGTACCAGATCCTTGCCCTTCTTGAGATTGTCCAATTCCATGAAGCTAGAGACCAAGGAACCCAGTTCAATCAGTCGCAAGGGCCGAGAAGAATGAGTCACACACATGAGAATATGAGCCTGTTGCGTTGTGCCGACACCGCTTCTCAGCGCGTGATCTGCCAACATTTGTTCGTAAACATCCTTCAAATTTTGAGGCAACCTTTCCAGACACTCTGGAAGCATCTCCTCAGTGATCCGCCCGTCTTTGAGACCATTCGTCAAGTTATTAGTCACCAGTCGCGCGTGTAAGAATAGGCCCTGGGCACATTTGCAAATGGTTTTCCTCACCATATCTTCCGTCTCTGGTCTTAGCGATGGATAGAGGGAAACAAGGCTCACACGGACGTACTTTTCGATATCCGGATCAATTAGAGATGTCTCCAATTTGAAACGCAGGACATGCGGATCTCTGAGCGCTTCCTCGATCTTAGAAATAGGACGGCTTGTCAAAAGTAGCTTGACTCGGCCGGGATCAAGAGCCCCGAGGCGGACAAGTTGATGAATGAAGTCGAGATCCCCATCATCCATCTCATCCAACGCGTCCACAACACAGTAGACGCGCGGCATACTTTCGAGTGCTTGCAGTATGGCATCCCACAAAGAGCTGAATTCTGTCCCATCTACACCCCGTTTTTGGGACATGGGATATAGTTTCGAGACAAGAGATTGGTTGTGCGGTAGAAGCTGGGAAGCAAAGTCTCGGACAAGGTACTTTGCACTGTGATTTTTCTCGACAATCTGTCTGAAGAAGAAGAAAAGCACAGGGGTGTTTGGTTGTTCCTCCTGAAGCTGGGATATGATGCTGGCAGCGAGGACTGACTTGCCGCTGCCAGCAACTCCTCTGACATGTAAAATCCCATGTTGATCTTCGCTGTGTGGTCGTGACTCAGCCCAGGTGCTGTAAGTGGGAGATTCCCGAACCCAGGACCCGGTACCTGGAACATAAGAGTGTAAATGTTTCATGTACTCGTTGCCGGGAGAATTATAGTCTGTTGGTTGCAGCCATTTCTGAACCGTGTTGAGCTCTGTTTGCCGAGTTGTGCCTGCTTTCGCTGCTGGGGCAGGAACACTGTCTTGGGAGACAACTTGATAATCGGCCTCTTGCTCTGACGCGACCTCCATGGTAGCTACAAGTCCTTGTAGGAACAAGAAACTTGTTGGAACGCGTGAAAGGAAATCAGATGGGCCTGGTGAATCGCCTCAATCAGAGGGTCAGAGGTGTATAGTCTTTGCCTCTCAAATACAATCGAGCGTTTATTTATGCGTTCAGGTACGAGCTGCCGAAAGTGGCTCGCCGGCCGCATGACTCCCCACCGTTTCAAGAAGTGGGAGGGGCAAGTTAGGCTACTAAGACGACAAATGGTGGGCATAAGTCCCCTCGCCGTGCTTATTATTAGCCACAAATAATGGGTATGGTTGTCTGGCTGGGATCGCTGTAGGATTTGCAAGCCTTGCCATTCAAGTCATAGCTTGCGAGTGTACATTTCACTACCCCGCTTCTCTCATTGATTTCTTAGTTTTGTGTTTTAGATGGAATGAAACAGGCTACCGAGAACTTTCACGAAGTCTGGTCGAGCACAACCGACTGCTCCCAATATCCCGAATCTTAACCGCTACCATTAGCAGACTTCGATATGAGCACCTTACAGGACCAAATTGAACCTCTTTCAACTCTTCCGGATGATAGTTGGTATGGCAGTGGTCCGACGGGCCTGAACAGAAAGTTTTCGGAGGCCGACGAAGCAACTTGGACAGCAGAGAACTTGGAGATAGTGATTCAAGATCGCTTGAGCGTTCTTCGTGACACGTCAGTCGACCACTCAGATTATCCTGCCATGCACATGGACATTGCGAATGGATATTTGTACAAATACCTACGGTCTCAGTCGGCAGCAGATCTGGATCTAGCCATAGAGTATCAACAGACTTACCTTGACTTGGCACCAAATGATCATCTGGATCGAGCACTTGGATATAGTAGATTTGGGATTCAGCATGTGATCAAGTATCAACAAACAAAAGACATGGCCTACATCGAGCGAGCAATCACAAATTACCAAATAGCTCTTTCCATATACCCAGACAACGACAATGAGGTACCTGAGCTATTTGACAGCCTTGCCAGCGCCCATATCGTCCGTTGCAAGGCATTAGGAACTATGGAAGACGTTGAGACGGCAATTCAGTACTGCGCGAAATCGGTTGCTGCAACGCCACACCACTATGTCGATAAGCCAGGAAGGCTCAATACTTTTGGAAGTGCATATCAATGCAAATATGACATGAATGGAGAAAGATCAGACCTTCAATTGGCAATTCAATATCTTACAGAAGCTTACGAGATACTCCCAAAACAGCATGATGATCGAGTCAGGGTCCAAGTCCTAACGAACTTGGGGAGGGCTTACCAGAGAAGATACGTAGTATTGAGGGCTATGAAAGATCTAGATTCTGCAATTGAGTTGCTGCAGGAGGCACTGGGTGGTGCATTATTCAAACAACAACGTCGAATTATACTTCAACATCTTTCTCTATCTCTCAAGAGCAGATATCGAACGACAGACCAGATGATGGATCTTGACAATGCCATTCATTGCTCTGAGGAGAGTCTTCAACTAACACCACCGGATGGCCCAGATCGAGCGAATCACTTGCGCCATCTTGGTGCTGCTTATAACTCAAGATATCTCAAGACTCGAGCCGAGTGTGATTTTACCATAGCAGTCAAAATGTATGAAGAAGCTCTTACTCTAACGCCGGACGACCATCTAGAGAAGGCAAGCCAATTGCAAGGACTTGGGTCTTGTTATCATAACAGGCATATTTCCACGGGGTCTCGCGAAGACCTTGATACGGCTATTAATATTCATGGGAAAGTACTCAAGACAACACCAGAAACTCATCCTAAGAGAGCACGTCGGTTGCAAGAAGCTGGCTGTGTATTCTTAGAGAAAGGAATGGCAGAACCTGGTGTTGAGAATACTTTACAGCAGCTGAGGGAGGCTTATGCTATAGACCCAAAGCTCGCTCTACGATTAAATGACTTTCAAAGTATTTCAACACAATTCGACGCGCTCCGTGCCGGGATCCATCGGCTTGAAGAATCCGTTGCCCACACTTTCTCTCCTGCCAAGGATAGATTAGCAGCTGGAAAAGAACTTATTCTCCTGTACCTGCTAGTCAAACTTTGGGAGCCAGCATACAATCTTGTCTCATCACTTATGGCGTTACTTGCCCTAGTTGTTGATTGGTCTCTGGAGTATTCTGATAAGCAGCGCCTCGTAGCCGAGAACGCTCGATTGGGTTTAAGTGCGGGAGGCATTGCCTTGATGGCAGGCAAGGATCTCCACGAGGTGCTTAAACTCATTGAGCTTGGTCGTGGGATAATAATGGGATCGTCTATGGATCTGCGTACTGAAGTGTCCGCACTCCAGGAAGCATATCCGTCATTAGCGAACAGATTCATCATGCTTCGGGATCAGCTTGAAGGGGGGACGAAAATGCCCGCGGAGCACTCTGATCAGCCACAATATATCGATCGGCACGACGCAGGGCTCCAATTACAGAAAACAATCCAGGAGATCCGGGAAATACCTCGATTCGAGAAATTCTTACTTCCACCATCTGAGGAAGATATGAAGGCCGCTGCCGCTGAAGGTCCGATTGTGGTTATCAATGTGAGCGACTATCGTTGCGATGCCATAATCATTGAAAAGGATAAACTGCATTCGATAGGACTATCAAATGTGCAACGCCAGCACCTTGATCATCTTGGAAAGATAACGAACTACGAGCCAGAGATGCTTGAGTGGCTTTGGGAGACCATCGCCGAGCCGGTGCTTGGGGTTCTGGGGTTTGACAAACCACCAATAGATGGTCAATGGCCTCACATCCGGTGGATTCCCACCGGCGCTCTCTGTAGAATCCCTATACACGCTGCTGGTTTCCATTCCGATGGCTCGAAGAATACAGTTATGGACAGAGTCATATCTTCTTATAGCCCGTCTGTCAAAGCTCTCATAGATGGTCTCGAAAGGCACAATCGCTCGTACCAGGGTCGATCTCAGCACA
This sequence comes from Clonostachys byssicola, assembly GCA_902006505.2. Lineage (NCBI taxonomy): Eukaryota > Fungi > Ascomycota > Sordariomycetes > Hypocreales > Bionectriaceae > Clonostachys > Clonostachys byssicola. The sequence continues at coordinate 50,221 of CABFNO020001247.1, forward strand.
AAGCCGTTTTGTTCGGCAGCAACCAACTTCGATACGCGCCGAAAGAGATTGACGAAGTGGAGAAGATTTGCCAGGCTATGAAATTGGAAGTCGTCAGACCGGAAGCACACCAAGAAGAAGTTCTTTCTGCCTTAGACGACTGTGCGGTCTTTCATTTCGCCGGTCACGGATTGAGTGACGGATCAGATCCGTCAAAAAGCTCGTTGGTTCTTCGGGACAATGAAATGCTAACAGTAGCAAGCTTGTTGAAATCAAACCTTCGACACCAGGCCCCATTCCTAGCTTACCTCTCCGCCTGCGGCACCGGACAGACGAAACAGTACCGACTCTTCGATGAAGGCATTCATTTAATTGGTGCTTATCAAATTTCGGGATTTCAAAACGTTGTTGGTACCCTCTGGGAAGTGGAAGATAGGTCGTGCGTTGAAGTGGCTACCCAAACCTATGAATGGATCAAGGATCGGGGCATGAGTCGTCGTTCCGTTGCTGAGGGGCTTCACCATGCTGCCCGGAAACTTCGTAGTGATTGGATTGAGGAAATCAGTCAATCACGGACAGTTAATGAGATGGATTCTGGAATCCGGCATGATCATGATATCGAAGAGGTTGCTGATGGGGGCGCAGCGGCTTCAAGAGACATGGAACCACTCGACAATCCGGTGTTGAACTGGATCCCCTACGTCCACTATTGTTAGTATATTGAAAATCGGGCGTTTGTAATCTCGTAGTAAGTGTACTTAATATTGAAAAAATTACTGCCATACTACTAGACTTTTTATAATGTATCGATCAAACTAATAATAACACCTAGATAATTCCAATACAAGTTGCCCAATTGTATTTCAAGGAAGAGGAAGAGAATAAAGTATAATAACAATGAATCTGCCAGGGCCCGGAACAACTCAACGCAGTGAATACTAAAGCTTGAAAACATAGCTTTTCCTAGTCCGCCCAGGATAGAGTCATACGGCAGGAAAATTCTACAAACCTTCGTACGGATGACTGATCAATCCACCTAGAATGTCCTCACAGTAATTACCGTAGCTTGTGTTCTGATACTAAACTCTCCGCTGATGTTGACACTGTACTTAAATAATCTTCACTTAATTTGTTCTTGTGGAATACCAAAAAGAAGTGCCCAATTCCTCCCATTTTCTATCATTAATAACACTACTTATCAATAGTACGACAAAAGAACATGACTGAGAAAGGGAACGAATATCGTCCATTCGAAATTCATTTTTCTCTGGTTGCGGCTCGCTCTACCCTAGAGCAATCTCAAACCTCACGTCGGGTTGACGTGCAGCTCTAAAAGCCGCCACACAAACAAGTAAATGAAAACGACGTTTATGTAATTTAGTGAATTATGATATCTTCGTTGATTGAGCTACGTTTTTATGGCTTAGGTATATGCTGAGCATTGAGAAGTCTCATACCAGACCCTAATACCAAGACATTGACTCAGTTTCTCCCGTTTAATCTCAATCTTGGTGCAATAAGAGTATTCTATAATTCTGCACACAGACTGAGGTCTACAGCTTGGGGCCTACAGCTAGCGATCCCTTTTTGACGGTCATATTGGTCGAGACAGAGCAGCGTTGATTGCGCGTCGGTAGGCTACATGTACAGTGCTGCATTCCCAGTCCAGGCCCGTGCTTAGGTGACTTTAGGCAGCAAACCACACTGTCTGCATTCGATAGCGTATTCTGATACGGACAGAGCAGAAATTCGGGCGCTAATTCTAGGGGCGACCAACAGGCGTTTTCAGCTCTGCCAAAGGAAGGCACATTCCTGCGCGCCTTCCATAATAAGTGGCCACAAGCTCAGCTTCACTGGGCATCAATTTTCCCCTTTCCCCTCTCCACCTCGACCTCGAGCAGATCATAATTACGGCAAAAAACTATATCAAAGATTGTTCGGGATAGGCCAACTCAAGGATGTCCCTCTCAGCGCTACCCAACGAATTGCTTCAGGCCATATCGGAGAATGTGCCCAGTCTCGCCGACGTCAGCGCCCTGGCCAGGACGAATTGGCACATGTTCCACGTCCTCATCCCCCAGCTGTACCGTCGCAACCACGACCTGAGTAACGAGAGCCTCTATCATGTCCGCATTAGAAGCAAGTCGGCTGTGACATGGGCCATCCAGCGGTATAAGCCCGAGACAATCCGACGGGCCGTGACGGTCGGTGTAGACCTCGTGCAGCTCCAGCATATCATGCTGGCAATGAAGCGTGGTCAGTGCGACATATTCCAGGCTCTCTGGGCCTGCAAGTTGGAATACGGCGGCTTCGAGAATCTCGATAAATATGAGGCTGGCGCGAAACCAATCGTAGTCGCAGCCAAATCTGGAAAGGTTGAAATCGTCAGAGCGCTGGTTGAAACAGGCAAGGTTGATCTCGAAGCTGGCCGCGATGTGTGGACGCCGCTACTGATCGCATGTCAAGATGGAAACCACCAGATGGTAAAACTGCTCCTAGAGCATGGCGCGAACATTAGAAACCCCCGGGCTCAACGAGCAGCTCTGACGGTTGCTGCGTTGAGGCACCAGCCAGGGAGACAAGTGAGACGCAAGAGGGAAAGGGGGGGCACCAGCTATCTTGAGACGATCCGCGTGCTTTTTGAGCACGGCGCGCAGCTCGAGTATAAAGAGTCAAACGGCAACACTGCTCTTCATACGGCTGCGCTTGAGGGATTCTGCGACGTGGTCGATCTGCTCGCTTCTCTGGGCGCCGAAGTCGACACCCGTGATGGTCAAGGCAACACGCCTCTGATCAGCACTAGCTTGAAGTTCGGGAAGGCTGATATGACCCAGCTCCTCTTACGCCTAGGGGCCGATATTAATGCCAAAAATGAAAGAGGAAACTCCCCATTGTCGATGACACGAGACACGGCTGAGCCAGTGGCAGTAGCCAAGATTCTACTCGAAAACGGTGCCATGATCATGGCTGACATTGAAGGCAACACACCACTGCATCTTTCCGGCCACATTGGCTCCCTGGAGTTGGCCGAGTTGTTGTTGGAGTACGGAGCGGATATTCATGCCCTCAACACACAAAATAAAACACCACTTCACTGCATTGCGGAAGAAAAGGATGCCGGGAAGATTGTACGGCTGCTGGTTGATAAGGGCGCATCTCTCACTGCCGCAGCTAGAGGTGGCGAGACACCTCTGGGATGTGCCATACCCCATCAATCGCTGGATACTATTCAGTTTCTACTCGAGAAAGGATCGGATGCTAATGCAGTAACAAAGAGCGGTTCATCGGGGCTCCAGCACGCAATAGAATCTAGAGCCATTAAGTTAACCGAGCTTCTCTTGCAGCACGGCGCTGATCTGGGAACATTCGACTATAACGGTCAAGGTGCCTTACACTTTGTGTCAATGGTTGGGAATACCCAGCTCATGGAGAGCTTCATTCGCCACGGAGTTCCGATTAATTCGCGGGATTCCCAAGGGCGTACACCTCTCATGTGTGCTCTCGAAGGAGCCACGGGTGTTAATGTCGATATACTACTACAACATGGGGCAAGCGTCAACGAGACAGATGATCTACTCCAGACAGCTTTACACAAGGCAGCGAAACGTGGAATGGTGAAAGCGGCGAGGACCCTACTTGAGAATGGGGCAGATGTCAACGTCAAGGATAAGGACGATCAAACTCCGCTACACATCTCCAAGATCTCAAGGCGTCTCAAGATGGTGGAGATCTTGTTGGATTATGGTGCTGAGTGTAGCATTGCAGGTTGTTGTGAAGGGAACACAGTGCTTGAAGTGCTTGAGACAGCAACAATATCACCCGGCGAGGTCTAGGTATATAGAGCGTACCGGAGCTAGTGAACTACGTATGTAGTCTTGGTTTGTGTTAGAAGAGCTGCCCTCGACTGCAGCCTCGATTGTTACTGAACAACCTTTTGGGAATAGTTGATTACCCAGTCTGCCGGTCAATCACTAAATAGCACATCAGCTAACTCGAAGTTATGAGTTGGAAGAATTGTGTCCAGATACAGCGTTATGTTTCAAATAGTAGATTGTTATTCTGCTTAAATATAATCTAAAGATACATAGGCTTGGCTATCTATTCGATTGTATGTCTCAAATGATTTATCCTAAGCCGAGATAACCTAAACCTACGTTGTATGGTCCTTTTTCGGCTTAGCATGTGTTGAGCATGCTGGTAAGTGCAGTCTTCTCAGCAGAAGTAATGGTAAGATCGTAGGAATACTTCACCTGCACCCAAGCAGAAGCATAGCTACAGTGGATACTGGTCAGGGGAGGCTTCCACGCATCAGGGCTCTTATCACTCTTTGCCGAGTTGGTGTCTCCATCGGTTGCCCACAGCTGGGGACCGTCAATGTCGTTAGCAAATGCCTGCCTCTCGGCAGTTGTCCACTCAGATGCACCGGACTAGAAGGCGGACACGTAGTTAGCTCAAACGATGTCTTGGGACACTATGGCACAAGAGATATCACTCACAACCCAAGCATTTTTGAGAGGAACCATGTGGTCGATATCGACATCAGAAGGCACGGTATGCTTTACGCCAGAGTATGGGCAAGTCCAGCTACCCGAGTCGGGGTAGCAGTCACTACCAACCACAACACTAGTGCCATCACGACGAAGAACCCATTCACTACCGCTGGTCAGCATATCGAACACTGGAGGGTTACGAGTATTCACCTACCGAGCAGAGCATGCAGGCTCGCTGGGTACACTCTTCCAATGAGGAAAGAGGTCGCGATCATAAGTGCCGTCGTCTACATATGCTTTGACAGTCAAACTAGCGAGCCGAGTCTTGGCAGTAGAGCCAGATGGAATGCCGGGCTATGTATCTGGTGTCAATCCTGGCTTGTGTCGAAATGGGATTTGGCTAATACTTACTGGTGTTGCTACCGCCAACGTAGCCAGGGAGGCAAGTGTAACCGTCAAGAACTTCATGTTGATTTCAGACAACAGATTGATTTGACAATATGGGCAGGCTTATAACAACAAAATTGCACGGCACTGCTCTGGATTGAGAAAACCTTTTCTCCTGCCAATGAACATAAGACGAACGGAACAGATGGAAAACAAGCGAGGAAGGGCCATATTTATCAACTTTGAGGCCTCCCTCACTTCATACTGCTTGCACTATCATAGCCTATCAAGCAGTATGAAACGAAGCGGGTCGCAGTATACATTAGAGTATCAACAAGCGTCGTAATTGGCACTGCGCTAATGGCATCGACCTGCCGCATTTGACAAGCTGTGGTGACATGAGATCTGAGACCTCCCTTATCCAGAACCATCACACCCTTCCGTTTTTCGGGGCTCGCCGCTGTCCTTGTCTTGACGATTCAAAGCGATTTACCTCAGTGGTCAGGAACGCTCCCACAACTCCAGTCGCTTAACGCTGCAAGACTCCACCATATGTTGCTGGCCCACTAGATCGTGTCTCTGTGACAGCATGCCAAAACTAACAGCATCCATTGGGGACGGAGCATGTCAACTGGGTCTCCGCTACAACTTTCGGATTCTGGACTGGAGAAATGGAGGGGCCAAGCGGGGTTACAGCAGCCGGCATTTGTCGGAGATATGTCCTCTTCTTGGAAAGTCGGAGCTGCAGGTTCGCAAGATAGAGGGTCCGATAAGAGTGAAAGACAAGCGCGACCTCGCTTGACATGTAGGACCCTGCCGATGAGGGATCTTTGTTTGCCGCTGGTGCAGAAACACTTGGGCAAGCTGTCCACGTATAGCACCCCTGGTCCGCCCATGAGCAGTTTTCCCAATCTGAAGGTAATGTGCATGCCTCTAAAGGTCCGCAAGAGGCATGTTGTAGAAAACTAGACCCCCTCGGCATGGAATAGTCCGGAGGGGCAGTGTGCGCGGTTTTACTCTTTTCAGCCTGTCTGCTGCAGAGATCCAAAACATATGCTGCGTAGAAAGTAGATAGTGGTGAGTATCCGCATTCCTCAAGGAGTCTCTGATGGTTATTATCGAACTAATCATAAAGAAGACCCAAATGACTCTTGTTGTTTATCGACTAGCCTAATGACCCAGCTCAGACCTGCCAGTCGAACTAGCACATTGACGGTTGTAGGAAAATATAGTGGCATAACGCTAAAGGGGTTTACGTACAACAATTCAGACAAAAATTCACAGGCACAATGAGGAGGACAAAAAAATAGGGCGGACAATTCGATTTTCTAGGTGCGATGTCGACAAAGAGAGCATACTCTATAAAGAAAATTATCCTCGAGAGAAACTTGAAATGAACAAAGCCAAGATAACGGTCGGACTTTCTACGGTATTGTAGGTATATGAAAGTACTATATTGAATATCAAAGAGCTATTGTTAGTTCCTTCAGTTCCATCTGAAATAGTCGAAGAAGAAAGGACAGTCCTTGGATAGCGGCATTAGAATACAATCTAAATGATATGAGATAGAACAATAACTCTCTAGACTAGTTTTTGATTGTATTCCGTATTAACCTCATTGTTTGAAATCTAGCACTAATTCTCCAGTGCTTTGTTTTAGGCCCTGAACCTTTATCTTTCTTTCATAGACAGCAACAATCTTCCACAAACGAGAAGACACGCTAAACACGGCAAATTTCATTATGGTATTCGTGTTCCCCTATAGTCAAGATATAAATTAGCCCCGCTTCTTCTGAAGGCATGAAGAAACCAAACAAGATCGCTACATCTTCTTACTTCCACCTCAAATCGCCCAAGAGCCCTGAAAATTCTGATTTGCACTCTCTACAGCGACTGCCAGTATTGCGAAAAAAAGAAGACTTTTCGAATCTGTGACAGCCTCCCATTACAAGATGTCTGAAACTTCGTTCGATGAACTTGAGGAGCTTTATAAAGATCTAGAAGCACTTGAAGAAGATCTTGAACCACTTAAAGAAGAGCTTGAAAATCTCAAGAAGAAGCTAACCTGCCTGGGTAGCCATCAAACTGTCCAGGGAATTTTTGCATGCCAGACAGAGCCAACCAAATTTATTCGCCATAGAGTAGTGCTCAATCGCGCTATCGAAGAAGAGCTCAAACTCGAACGCACGATTGAAGAAAAGGGCAAGCTCAAAAACCTTAACCTAGTCGATGAGGACCTAGGCAAATGGCATCACGATAAAGAACGCATCGACTCTACGGCGGAGGAGGTAACATCGATGAGTATCAAGCAAAATCTTGAGAAGGAGTTGCAGACATTGAAGGGGCAAATTTCGGACAAGGAGAAAGAAATCGACGGTAAAAAGGAGGAGATTAAGGAGGAGAAGTCTCTGACGAAGGAGCAGATCAAGGAGCGAGGAATCAAGTCATACAGGCTGTAGCGTCCGATTCGGCACAACGCAGGAGATGGCTCCAGAAAGACACTCCGATTCTCCTCGTGGGATATCAGAACTTCGAGGAACGGCTTCTTTGCTCATTCACCCAGACTTGATGCTGCTCGGATCTCGCTTAGTATACCACTGACGCAAAACTGATTTAATCAACAGGACGGGAGATGTCCATTCAGTTAGTAACTTTGGCCATTTTGTACTCCTTGCACGATGGGTGAAATAGGCAATATTGCAAGTTTTCCAACTTTCATTCTCTCGTGAATTTCTATATATTGTATGCGATTTTGAATGATTTACGCTGCAAATGGTTAACCATCGGCGCAAATCTGGAATTTGAAATTTCGGTGAGATTAGAGCAAGCGCCAAGCTGGTGAATGGGGGCAAGGGTGTTGAAAATCTGAGTAAAAAACGTCGTCTTGAGACCATGGAGGTGTGTCCGAAGGTTGGCTAAGACGTCTTGCTCATCCGTTCTATCAGTCGAGTGAGAAAAGAGTTGGGATATAAAAGGAAAATCTTACCTCATGCTCAGCTAATCAAATCAATCGGTAATCATGAATCAAGTTGATGAAAACAGTTTTTGATAAAAGAATATGCGAGAGATTCAACCACTTCGCACAGACAGCTCTTAATGTCCCAGACTTCCATGTTTTGAATACTTATTTAAGAGTTCAAAGGTAGTGGAGAGGGTGTCCACTTATTTGTGAGAATACTTATTGGTTAATGAGTGCATTTGCCTTAATTTGACTTAGGTAAGATTCTTATCACTCATTGGCAGGTTATTTTTGGTATCTCTGCTTATTTGAAATAGCTACCAACGTTTTTCTCAGCTTACTTGGGATCATCGGCGGTGACAACCTTCATCTACAATGAGAAATTTCCAAACCCTTCCGTTGGGCACTCTTAGTCATTCATCGATGCAAGTCTATCATGTTGACCGACTTGCCTGCTGAGATCCTCCAACGTGTTTGCGAGCAACTTTCAAGTTCGACTGATGTGTGCAATTTCCGCCTTGTTTGCCGCGCGTTTGGCCACACCGGTCTGCTCAGCTTGGCTCCGACCGTTTCGTTTACGCTCTCAAGACGAGGCCTTGATCGACTGCACGATATTTCCTCGCATCCAGTTCTCAGGCACTATGTATTGAGCCTCAATTGTTTGACAGAGGTGCTGAGGCCATACAGCAGTTATGAGCTGTGGAAACAAAAATTAGATTGGCCCGGTCAGGACGTGGATGTTGATGAAGGCGAAGATTACCCTGAGATTGCGCTAGAGGTTTCGGATGCTACAATTTTGGATCGATGGTCGGTTTACCAGTCACTGCTCGCAAGCCAGGAGCAAGTCTTTAGCGAGTTGAAGTCGTCGCGAATGCGGAGTGTATTTGAGCGCTTGCCCAATCTTACGCGTCTGAGGATTAAATGCTCTGACACTCCAAATGGCCTGATTCACGACACTGACCCGAAAGTAGTCAAACGGCGAGATGTGGCCGGGTGGCTTCATCGCCCGTTCTATCCTTTTAATAATGAATCGCAGTATATTGGCCCTACCGGGATCGAACCGTTAAGGTTCCTATCTCGTGCCCTACGACCGCCACTCAAAAGCCTTAAAGTTGACAAACTGGACATTGGCTTTTTCAATTGCGAAGAATCCGAGTTAGACTCTATCCGCCAAATCGAGAGTATTCGACTTGGGTTGATCTATAATGACCCTGACCACGAGTGGGTGGAAGATAAGACCAGTTGGGTTGTGGGCAGAAGCCGACTCAAGGCCTTCTTGTGCTCAGCACAGCATCTTAAATCCATCAACCTGAGTTTCTATGATGACTATGGTCACACTATATATACTGGAATCCTTGGAATCTTGCCAGCAGAGTATATGTGGCCCAGGCTCCAAAAGCTACAGTTATCAAGGATTCAGATCACCTCGACACACTTCTTAGGTCTCCTATGTTCTCACAAACGAACCCTTAAGCATTTGGGTCTAAGGGACTGCGAATTGGCTTCCCTTGTTCCAGGAAGTGCAAATCCGTCCCAGCACTTGCAGCCTGAATCAGAATGGCCAGCAGACCATTGGTCAGATGTTTCAGCGAGTGTACCACTCCAGGTCTTGCAGTCTCCATACAATTGGTCAGAAATACTTATCCCTCTTGCTACTGACTTCTCTCTGGATACTTGCGTACTCGCCGGTTACTTTCGCCTCTCACTCCATGCGACTTCCTACCACGGGACAGATATGCACGATGTAATCGAAAATATCAAGCTTTGTGTAGGCGAAACAATCGAGATGGTGGTATGTTCGAAGGAGCTGGATGACTTCTTACACCGCGAACTTCAGGCATGCGAAAACCTTTCTGTGGAAGGTGTCAAAAGGGGTATCATTGAAGATTTGATGGATCACCCCCCGAAGAGGCCCTGGAGTTCTCGGCCAGTTGAAATCGCCACAAGATACATACACATTCTGAAGGCGTTTAGTTTGGTGGCAGATACTTCAGCCTGGGGGAAGTCATGGGAGCCCCCCGAGAAAGATGCCTGGAGGTTTTCATGACAGCCACCTGAGGAAGAGGAGCCTAATGTGCCAACTCTGGAGGTACATCGGCGAGAATTCAATATCTGTAGTGCACCCCTCATTAAACTACCTCAAATTACAAATTACATTATTGGGCGTAAGATCACACTAAGCAGATCGTAAGAGTTTCGGACCCCAAAAGTAATAAGGCTATCTGTAGTATCTAGGTTAAGGTTGATGTTGAAACACTTGTTGGAAATTGCTAGCTGACGTATAACATTGGTGTCTGGTTGGTAAACTGTTGCCTCCCACGTATAGATCAACGAATCTGGCTCGAAGTCTTTTAGCGGCCTATGGCTAAGAAATTCGGTTTAATATGGGAGCTTAGCAAAATTACTGAAAAAGTAGGAGTGCAGCTTTCGATCGATCATCGTCTTTAGCTTCTTTGCGCTACAAAGTCACTCGACTTTTAGTTCATAACAGAAAAAGATGATATTTATATCTACGTGAATTATTCACTGTGTTAAGTTGGTCGGGCCCTAGCAGCTTCATCGTTGTTTAACCTTATCATCGTTTTCTCCCACGCACGCATATCTACGTGAATGTTAGGTCTCCCACTAGGTCAACATAAAGTTTTACTCCTGATGATATGAATGAAATGGCACCGAATGGTAACACAGCAATGGAGTTTCAGAGCCCCTTCGGCGGCAGAATCTTTGCCTGCCTCATCCGTTCCCATGCGGTGATGTAACTCTGCACAGTGTCGACCTCCTCTGTAAATCCCAACTTTCGGGAGTAGGTCAGATCATACTCGCGGTCAAATGCAAAGTCAGTCAGCACAAAGTGTATGAATGCCCAGTTCATTTGTTCAACCACTTTCTTACTCAAGCCGTGCCTCTTGGCGATGTCAAGCCACGTATCCTTATGCTTACTCACAAAGTTTTGTGTCGATATACTATCGTCCTGAGGCCCAGTCCCAACAAGTCCGAAATGCTCGCAGAGTCGGGGCCATAGTTGCGCCCAGGTCATGGTCGGTCCGTCCGCGACGTTGATGATTGCGCCGTTGCCGCATGTCTCTGTATTCAGTGCGGCAAAGATCTCCATCTTAGCGAGTATGTCTTGGGAGGTGTCTGTAAAAGTGGCGTTATAGCCGCTCGAGGTTCCTGGAAATGGAAATGAGGTCCCTGCTCCTTTCACCTCTTTGTAGAGTGAGAAGAGAGTACCGAGACCTTGTGCCAGATTCATGAAGTTCGACGACGGAGAAAAGCCAACAATGACTTCTGGTCGAATTTCGGAAAATGTCCACTTCTTGTTCCGAGACGCCGCTGCGAGTAGGTCATGTTGCGCGTAATAAAACACCTTGCTTGCCCATGGTTCAGGAATACGAGGCAAAGACTCTGATAAGGGCGTCTTGATTTGCACTTGGTCTGGAAATTCTAATCCATATCTAGATTACCAATAAACAGGTTAGTTTGCACCCTATACGTGCAAAAAGGGACAGAAATTGTCTTTCTAACCGTACCCGTTTCCGCCAGTTTGAAGAATAAATGTCTGCAAATTGGGTGCAGCCTTCTCAGCAGCTTGGACAGCAACTTCTAGGATATGTGTGTTCGTTGTTTTCATCTTTTCGGGAGTCTTCTCCTCAATGTAGGCTACACAAGCGATCAGTATTGTAGATCCAACGACACGGATGTTCTGAAAATGATAGGCGTACCAGTGAAAAAGACATGAGTGACTGTGGCAATATCAGGAACCTGGTCCTGAAGCTTTGCCACAACCTCTTCCACTCCAGCCCTCAAATCAATACCGGAAATAAGCTTGATCCTTTCATCTTCGGCAATGAGCGCCTGGTTGAGGGCGAGTGGGCGGTTTGTGGTGCCAGTGATTCGCTTAAACGCTGTCTCAGATGGATATACTCTGGTTTGGTTCAGAAGCGACCAGCCCGAGATACCAGACGCGCCAAAAATCAAAGCGTGAGCCATTATTATCGATGTGGTACTCTACCTGAAGAGGTTGCTTTCCTTGTTTGGTTCCCTGTATTGACATATGGTAATATACTACACTTACGAGATTGACTCTCCACTGCTTAGAAATCCGATCAATGCATGATTATAAATCCACGTTACACCGCTTCGCGTATCGGTAGATTAGGACGTACAAATTTAAATACCAGAGCAGGTTGGAAACCCGGATCTAATGAAGTCAGACGCAGTTAATGTTTAGCAAACAGGCTGTCTCTGGAGTCAGTTAAGACTTGTGGAATATCATTACAATAAAATATATACAGATGGTTTTGACTTTTCATTGTTCGTCTATTTGTATGGGTTTTTGACTTTCCTGTGTATGATCCCATGTAATTCCTTGAACCCTTGCTTGTCAAATACCTTGTGAGGCCTAGTAAACAGCATGGGGAGAGTAGCGGTCGAGCATTATTCCCGTACGATCTTTGATCATCAGGAACAAATATATTTTTGTCATTCCCTTTGTACTCATATGTGGGGGGCGCTTCGGCGACTTTCAGACCTCACGATATCACATTATCAAAGAAATAAATAAATAAAGCGTTCCATCGTTAGAGCAAGATGAAATTCGGGTACGAGATTCATCTTAGGTAGTTTGTTGACATAATCACATAAACTCCCACCGTAAAGAGCAACAATTCATCACTTTCATCAACTCACGTCAAAACGTCAAGAAGTTCCTTTCCAGCCACAACCCATGTGGTTATATCCCTGCTCCATCTCCACTATGTCCCTCCAAGCTCTTTATGCATTCTGCAAGCTTTTTAGCTTCTTCTCTTTGCGCCTTGACTTTCTTCTCTCCAACCTCCGCTTCTGCCAGCAACTGCCTCCTCCTTTCCCTAAGGAAGTCTATGACTTGCTCACTCGTCTGTGTGTTTAGATCCGCCTCATCTGTGGCCTTTCTTTTCTTTTCACCTTCCTTGTGTTCATCAATAGCTGTTGAAGAAAGATCACTATCAGCTTGGTAACCTGAATGATGTTCGGATGAAATCGCTTCAGAAGACTTTTGCCGCTCTGTCCGCTTTTTACAACTCTTCAGGTGTCTTGTCGAGTGAGCTGCGCGTTTGAAAGCATTCTGTGTATCTGATCGTCTGCAGCCGGTGTTGGGACAAGGAAACACCTCGGGATTGTCACTGTGCTTCTCGCTCTGGTGGCGTTGCAGAGTTGATGCCCGTGTAAATCCTTCACCGCAGTCCAGACATGTGAATTTTTTCGTAGCGATGGTAAGAGCAGGAGGTTCAGCTATTCGCTTGCTATCTTCACTTGCTAGGTCAATGTTGCTCGACTTTGATGTAATGCAAGATGAGCCCTCATTCTGCTCTAGAATGTGCGACAAGCTGGAACAAGTGGTAGCAGGTGCCTCTGTATTCCAAGATCCGCTGATGAGGGCACAAATTGGATTCTCGACCCGTGTCTCAACTGTGAGTTGATTCGATAGTATAATGTCGCCCGCAATACCGGTCCAGTCAGCATATCCAATGTTGTCGAAAATTTGAGGGGTGAGATCGTACTAAGCAAAGTCAATGTCCCCTGTACTAATTTGGCTGACTGGTCTTGGTCAGTCACAATCCACTTTCCTAAGAATGTGGTACTCACTGTCTATGTCATCAAACTCTGAGGCAGCATTAACTCCATTGCGAGACGGTTCAGACACTCGTGGATTGTACGTGAATTGTCCAGGTACAGAATGATGTAGTGGCGGCCAGAACATCCAGCACACTCCCCATAGTACAGCCAATGCCGGCGGTATTGTCCAAGGCATTGTTGTACAGGGTGGCCTCCTTTTTCTTCTAGCAGGGAACTTTAACCAATAGATGAAGGAAACCTCCAAAACGACCTCAATCAAGGAAATGCAAGACCAAAAGACCAAAACGGCGGCCGCTTTTATCTCCCCCGATGATTCCGCAGGCGAACTTCTTTGTTGAGATTCAAGTTCCAAGGTTTCAGCATCATCCGTCAGGTATTGAAACGCGGAAAGATAGTTGAGGGCAGCCCTAGCAAACATCGTGAGCCTGAGAAGCTTATCGAGCACAAAGTTCTTGAGCCCGCGGTATATGTGCGGCGTATTGGTGGTCGTATCATTTGATTGTGCTCGAGGTACCACCTCGGCCGCATCAACATCTTGAGATCGTAACGTTAGTACTGCTATCTATAGTTGTCATCTCGTCCATTTGTTACCTTGGATGTACGTCGATGAAACTGCATCTTTTCTATTAAAATCTGATACGAATCTCTCCATAGATTTATCTATTAAAATCAAATGCCGAATCGAGGAGACCAGAATAAATGGCAACTTGACAATTCTGCTGGTGTGAGCATGCTAGCGCGAGGCGAGAGTGAGGGGAAAGTCGGCTGGGCGGACCAACGCAGAATGCTTTAATACTTTGACTTATCACTCAAGGAGGCCTGGGGCGACGAATGAGGTGCAAAGGAGATGAATGGGGTGCAATGGGGTGCAGCTTTCATGGGGCGCAGCAAGGCATATTGAGTGATGTGTCCTACTGGTGGATGCTGACAACTTGTGAGATCTGTTGATACAAGTCTGCCTTGTGAATAGTCAACAATATGCTCGCTAAATCACCCCATGCCAAACAACAACAGATGGGAGACCAACGGTGCCAAGACATTTGAGGGCCCAACTCTCTTCCCGCACTGTTCTGCGGTCTACGACCAACAACGATGCAGCAGGGGCATCTTAGAATAAGCCCTGCAGAGAAAATACACTTACCTAGACAATTTACCCTAGAGTCCAGTTTATAATGCGGCCTTTTTTTTTCGTAGCCACGTATGATCCCCCAAGTTTCAACACCCACCTATGATCCGACAACAGACGATAGGCTAGTGCACACAATGGCGGCGTTCCCGCGTCTACCACAAGAGCTCATTGTCGAGATTCTATCTCATCTGCCCTATGGCGATCTTGAGAATGTTGCATGGACTCTGATGCATCCCCTCACCGAGATTTCAATTTCTCTCCTCGAACCAGTCTTCAAATCCAGGCGCGACACTAAGCGACTGATTGGGAGGTTTGGCCCCCTTGACACCCATTCACTTTCTTCCCTCGCCCTCCTCGGTCAAGATGGCATTGAACGTCCAGATTTTCTTGACCGCCTCGGACTCTCGCCGCAAACTGTTGTCAAACTCCCTCCCCGCAATCGTCTTGCCAACCTCGACTATATGCATCTATGTGGCGACTTCAAGTGGCTCAAACCCCTCACGGGAGAGCTTGCAGAAGAGGCGTCGGCATGGGACTTTGCTATTCCGTTTGCGCGCGGTTCAAGCTATGATGACCTGATCTCAAGCGCAGATCGCGTAGGCGTCACCCTGCCTTCCGCATTGCTCAAGTTTTTCCAGGATGAAGAGCTGCAGAAACGATTCCCTTCAGGCGGTGACATATTTTCTTTGAGATCAGGTGGGCTACGAAAGGTTCCGAAGTCACTGGATGGGGGTGTCGGGGGATATCAAATTGAGATTCTCCACGATCACCAATCGGGTCACCAGGTACACCTATACATCGAGCCCGGGAGTGATGGCGCTAGCTGCGTGTTAATGGAGTCCGGAGAGACGTATTCAGGCTGTGATTATTCTCATCAAGTCGAAGACGAATACTTCGACGGCTATGGGGAAAATACGCACTGCCCTAACATTACGGAGCAGGACAGAAAAGATGCCAAGAAGATGGGTTTAGAGATTATCCGCAGTCCATGTTCTGAATTCACCTTGATTGGGCTTGATTTTGAAGCTTGGCTGGCAGAAAAGTGGTATGGTCAGGTTTTATTTCATCTAAGGTCTAATGCAAGGACTGTGCCCGGGCTGAAAGAATACGTGAAGCAAGAGTTGGTATTATAGGCCCCCCGTCTATCACTCTCATCGCATCAGGCAGTACATAGAAGCCCGAATTTAAGAGATTCATTTCCAGCTGATGATTGGTTTCACGACCTGTAATAGATTCTAGTTAGATATGGACTGTCAGATCGGTTCAATACATATACTGACCTTTCCAGAGCGCATGTCACCCAAAGCTGTCTCAAAATCCTTAACTGAGTACACTTTGCACAGTCTGTCGACAGGGAAATGGCCTTGGCGATGAAGCTCCATGAGCTGGGGAATAAACTAAAAGACAATTAGTATCTTCAGGTGAGATGAATGACTTTGACACTAACTTTCTGAGGGTTAGAGCCACCCTCAACAACACCAATATAACTTTTGTTTTCCAGTAGAAAAGTCTGTGGCTCAATTCTAACCACACTGTTAGGAGGGGGAACCCCAACCGTCGTTGCGGTGCCCCTGGGAGCTAAGCATCCAAAGAGTGATTCAATGACCGGGATACGTCCCGTACAATCAATGGCGTAGTCAGCTCCTCCGTCAGTGAGCCTTTTGATGATTGCTTCCACGGTCTCCTGACCGTTCTTTTGTGGGTTTACGGTATCCGTCGCCCCAAACTCTTTCGCAAGTGCCAGCTTCTCGTCGACCACGTCAACTGCTATAAGCTGCTTGACTCCAAGATAGGCAGCTCCCATCAAAGCGGCAATCCCCACGCTTCCAACACCAAAAATAACCACCGTCTTGCTCTTGTCGGGCTTCAAAACGTTCAGTAACGTCCCCGCCCCTGTCTGAAAGCCACAGCCCAGAGGGGCAAAGTAAGAGAGCGACTCGGGATATGGACACTTCACAACGCACCTTTCAGCAACTACTGATAGGTGTGAAAATGACGACTGGCCAAAGCATTGACTGCTCACAGCGGTCCCGTCCTCGAGACGCGCTGGTGTGGAGCCATCTGAGATCCGCACGCAGCCTGCATTGACTGGTGAATGGACATGACAACAGGCCGGATTGTCTGCTAAACATTGCTTGCACTTGCCGCAAACGTTAAACGATAACAAGACATGGTCCCCTACTTTCAGGGACTTGTCCTTGACGCCACTGCCCAATGCCCGGATCACCCCTGCGCCCTCATGGCCAAAGATGGCTGGGAAGGATGGGCCCGGAAGCAGACCAGTCTGGAAGAGTACATCCTAGTTTTTCATCAGAAACACAATTGACATAAGTGTTCTATAGCTTATGTGAGTGACCAACCGTGTGACATATACCGGAGTATTGCATTTCGACTAGGACCTCATCCGACCGGACTTCATCCAGAATCACAGGCTTCATGACAAACTGGCCGCCCGGCTCTTGCACAACCAAGGCTTCCGTGCGTATGTTGGTAGAATTAGTCATGGTGGACGTGTGCTTCATAGCGTACTTTCCTAAGTGTCAAGATTGTGAAATGGAGTTTAAGTGTGCTGATAATTTGGTTGCGGGTTTCTCTTACCTTTGTAATAATCCAACTAGAACAATATACATACATATTTACTTGAGATCCAACTCGGTCTTTTCCGAGATTTCCGAGCTACACCACCATTTAGTAGGATGCACTTTAACTTTCCCAATCACACTTCACGTGAGGGGTAGGTGCCATTGGTTTCCGAGATAAGAAAGTCAAGGTAACATCATTGAATCATCCAATTAGCAACCCCTTTATTTCAATTTCATCATTCATATTAAATCATCACAAAACTTCAATAGGTGAGGGAACTACCCGAGCCTGCCAAGCACATTTCCGAGCTGAGCCAAGAGCTGAGCCAACGCGCTAACAGCTCAATTTGAGGAACCGAATTATAGAAGCTTGCATCATCAAGGGGCCACTCCAACACCAAGACCTCTCACTAAGGGCTTGGCCTGCCGCTATATCCAGGTGCTTTGACAGGCCTAGAACATAGGTGGCGCAGCAGGAACAACCTCATCCCAGCCAAAGGGGGTGATAAGGGCACGGATGTACGGAGTAACGAACGCACCCGAACACATCCGGTGTTTGACGACGTGGGGAAGCTGGGGTAAAGTGGGAAGCACCACATGGTAATCTGGGGTAACCAGCGAACTGCGCTTGATATCTGCTACCTAGTCGATAGGAGACGTGATTGCAGCTCGGAATGTCGGAAATCTGCAGGCATTTGCCTCTCAACCAAGATTCGCGTCGTTTTGGTGATCGGATGTAACCCTGCCGGGAGGGATAGGCCCTCGCCTGGTTATAAGGAGCGAACACCACCCCCTGAAACATGGTTTTCCTTCTCCCCGCTCAACTTCACGATTGGCAATTCGGGATTCTCAATCCAAGTCTGGCCACATCAACAAACCCCCTGGCGCTGATCATTCCTGATCGTCATCTGTAATCATGGCGAACACAACTGGACGCGATGTAAGTTACGTCTCCAGTTTAAACAATATGTCAAAATAATGAACCGCTAACTTCAGGTAGGAGATCACGGAGATCCAAAATGAGCTTCATCTGGAAATTCTTCCGGGGACGGAGATCATGGCAGATGTTGGAGAGCACCACTTTGTCAAGAGCAAAGGCAAAAGTCATCGAGTTCTCGTACCGCAGCCCAGCCACAGCCCCAACGATCCGTTGAACTGGTCCACAAAATGGAAGCTATCTGCAATCCTTGCAGCATCTACTCTAACCTTCACCCAGGGTTTTGCACCTCTGGCTTTAGCCCCCATGTTTGGCCATCTGATGGGAGACTTTAATAGCTCTCTGTCCGACGTTATCCAATTCACAGGCATTACCATCTTAGTCCTCGGCTTCAGTAACTTCATTTGGTGTGTGATGAATTCGATATACTCTAGTAATATGAGGACTACTAACAGAGTGACATATAGGGTCCCGATCTCGACTTCCTTTGGCAGACGGCCCGTCTTAATTGTCTCACAAGCCATCTGCTTGGCGTCTCACATCTGGCGAGCAAAAGCCACTGATTACAATGGCTTCATGGGTGCATCAATGTAAGAAACCCTTTGTTGTTGGGGAGAGCAAGGCGCTCTAACACACAGCTACAGCCTCAACGGAATCGGAGCAGGACCCGCCGAAACCATTCAACCGACAATCATCGCCGATATCTTCTTCCTCCACGATCGCGGAAAATGGAATACGATGTTTTGGGTTACATACACTGGCGCTTTGATGGTACGCATAACCCTTTTAATTATAATCATAACCTGTGTAACTGACATCCAAAGATTGCCCCTATTATTTCAGGCTCCATGGCCGATCATTCTGGATGGCCCTCTTTCTTTTGGCTCAATACCGCCATGACCGGCTTTTCCCTGATCTTCATAATCATAGGATTTCCCGAGACGTCATATAGCCGTGCCCAAGCTCTTGAGGGACATCATCAGACAGCCCCTATATCATCTTCCAAAGTCCTCGATTCCGAACACCGTGAACATACTTCGGAGAAAAAGGGCAATGAACACAGATTGGAGGAGAGTAATCCTGAGATTGCTCCCGCTGAAGAGGAGCCTTGGTTGGGGCGAGGAAACCCAAATCGAAAGCAGTGGATGCCTTTTCAGCCAAACGCTTCTCCATTTAGGTCAATTCTTCTTGATCTGTGGATTCCGTGGAAGCTGTTCAGCTTTCCTATCGTTGTTTTTGCCTCGTTTGTTGTCAGCTGGAGCTGCAGTGCCATGCTGATTCTAAATCTAACCCAATCTCAAGTCTTTGCAGAACCACCTTACAACATGAGTTCTCAATCAATCGGTATAATTTAGTTATTTTATTCTTACCCCTGAGAGTATTGAAAAGCATTCTAATTCATTTCAGGCTTTACGAATTTTTCGATCTTTGTTGGTGCACTGATCGGGCTTGCGACTGCAGGGCCTCTCAGCGACTGGGTAGCAGCCCGCGCAACAGCACATAATAACGGCATTAGAGAACCCGAGATGCGTCTTCCAGCGATGATCCCATATGTAGTAATATCAGCCGTCGGACATATCATAACTGGTATCGGGTACCAGAAACAGTGGCCGTGGGAGGCTATCGTCATCGTTGGCTATGCAAGCGCAGGAATCCAGATTGCCGCACTTCCTAGTATCAGCAGCACTTATGCGGTCGACAGCTACAAGCCAGTCTCTGGAGCGATCTTTGTTATCATCACGGTAAACAAGAACCTTTGGGGTTATGGCATGGGAAAGTTCATCACCCCTTGGACTATGGAAAATGGGTAAGCTGCTCTTGTTCGTTTCCTCCACGACGCTTTCTCACCAGTTCTCGCTAGATTCATTCCTGCATTCATGGTCAACATGGGACTTCTTGTCCTTTGGAGCCTGTTCGGGATAGTGTTTTATTACTACGGGAAGACTTTCAGAAGGTGGACCAAGGACAGTAGTGTTCACAAGATGAATCTCTAATCCACGAATCAGAGTTTTGCATTCAATTTCTACATTTAGTGAGCTAGGGAGAATGCAGATGAACCTCCTAATTGATTCATTTAATCAAAAACCTTGATCATTAAGGTCTTCCAACCTCACAGTCATAGGCTCTAAAGACAAAACAGCCTGGAACATTTCAGCCGATATGCCTAGATCCTCAGCATCAAGATGACCAAACTGCAACTGATCAAGCCCTACAAAATCGGACTCATAAGTGAAGGGCAACTGGCTTGAATCATTCGAAGATAGGAATGCGTGAGATTGCAGCGGATAACTTGTGCCGTTCACAGGCTGTGGTTCAACGGGCATCACCATTTCAACTCCAAGGTCGTTGATTGCCTCAATCACTAGCTTCAGCGCGCTTCGGATTACTATACACGATAGATTAGCTATATTTCACGACCAAGAGCGGGCCCAGCTCCTTGACTTGCTTACTCGGATTGATCCTGCTAGCGCTTGCCAGTGCGTGGGCGCAGAACTCCAGCCGACGTGCGGCTTGATGATCACTTGGCGTAGCTTGTACTTGGAGAAGGAAGATGGATGAAGCTATATACACGCAGTATGCGACGGAAATCGTACAGTGAGATTCGCCAAATGTTCGATAATAGACGTCGAAAATGGCGATTATAGCTGTTGCAGAGCTGACGCATTCACGGAGATGGTTTGGATTTGGCTCTAGAGGGCCAGATTCCGGGGACGAGCGGCGTGATAGCATTGGCCGATAGAGGAGGATTCGAAAGCAGTGATACAGAAGACTTGAGATTGTTAGCATTGTAACAGGATAACAGAACTTGAAACATACTTCAGTATTACGATATGTGAAGGTGGAGCATATCGAGGAAGATCTGATACATCCATCTTGAGAAAGGGAGGCAATTCCGCCCACCATGAGTTCAATGATGCCTCCTCTTTGATAAGACAACTGTGCATCTCTGTATCTGAGTTGTGGTAGGTCGGATCGTACATGTGGATCAGAATTTCATTGAATATGACCGTAAGCCGGCATATCTGAATAAATGAGGATGTCGAATGGGAGGGAGTAGGAGGGTATTGTTCTCCATCAGCATAAGTGAGACCGTGTGGCGTCCACAACTCGTCCTCGGCCGAATCATCAACTTGGGCAACAGTTAGCTAATTCTCCTACAGCCATACATATATTGGATCCAACTTACGGATGCGCTGTGGAGGGGAGGCGGGAGATTGCTGCAAAGAGGGCGACCTTCCCAGATAGAGACTCATCAGTTTGTCCCAAAAGTAACAGCTCCAAAACAAGCGACGGCGTATTTCCGTGTCTTCGTCAGATAAAGCGACAGACCCCATGTATCGTTGGCTATCGAAGCAGATCCCAAGATGGTCAATTAGTCGAAAGGCGATGCCAGTACAAACCCATGCCTGTGTGCTATTGCCACGACTGCATTCCTGTGCGCTCAGAAGAAGGAGCGCTTGCACTGTTGGAATGGTGCACACCCCTTCTCTAAGCTCATTAAAGATGCCATCCCAAGCTTGCCTAGCAAACACTTTTCCATCATCGTAAGCACTCAGAGCTTGTCGGGTTTGTTCGTCCCCTATCCCCCACCGTACCGAGTGGGCAAGCAGAGCATTCATCAATGTGTGAGAGTAGTAGGGTCCCAGCGTAGCCATATCGCCTATCCTAGTATTAGCCATATTCGGGATGAGGTCGCAACCATCAATATGCCATACGTGTGAAGGCTGGTCTGTATACGAAGTTAAATAATGGTTGAATCCAGCACCAGTGAAGATTCAACAAGTATCGGAAAGGCTCCTGAGTAAATTGTCAGTGCACTTACCACAGGCACAGATTATTAAGTGAAGACCCAACGTACAGGTATTTGAGACAAACTCTCTTGAGCACGCTGTTCCCATGCATTCAATACAAGCCTCTCCCTGCTCTCAGCTCCAAGAGGGTCAGATATCTGTGTAGCCACTCCGGAAGTGCTTTCATCTTGGATAGAACTATCCAGCCGGTGGAAAAAGCTTGTTGAACCATGATAGGTCGGGACACCCTTGTCATCGAGATTCAGACCCTTGAGGACCCTGGGTCTAGATGATTCCATGGCATTGATAAGCGTATTTTCTTTTTCAACAGAGGATTCAGCTTCCGGGATGCCCTTGTCTGCTGCTCCAGCTCGAAGAGCCTGAATCTCCGCTTCCAACTCCTCGACACGTTTCTCTAGTGAGTGTGTGTAAGCCAACGTGGGTGACCTGAATTTTTGTGTCAGTAAAGAACTACTACTTTTACCATAGAAATCATCTCACTGTTTGTATTCGCATTCTTCTCCCCGAGCCTCACACCGATTACACCTTGGCTCCCGCCCGTTACATTTGACCTAATGAGCTCAAAGTTAGCTCTATGAGTCGAGACAGACAGAGATGTTCAACGGCGTAGTACGAACCTTCCGTTTACGGCATTGCTCGCACGTAAATTGCAGCTTTTTTGTCTCCCTGGCTGTTGACATGATGTGTCTTTCGACGTCATAATGTGAATATGAGCAGGGACCGCTTTTCATCATGGAGAAACTAACTCGTTGATAATACCCACTTCACATTCTCAGCATCTGTTCTCACGTGACCAGGCTCGTCTTAGACGCAAGTTCATCATGAATCGTTGTAAAACGGCCCTGATCTAAGAGTAGCCATGAATTTGTGCGAATCAACCTCAAGCTATGCCGATGGCAATTCAGAGTCTGTCCGTCCAAATGTACGACACTGATGAACTGACAGTTACCGAGTGTCATGGCTTATCACATACGCAATACCTGGCTGTGAAGTATCTATTTTCTAATCAGCGAAAATCAAGTTGCCCTGCTCTATCAACTATGCATCCCATGTTGAACAGTACTTTCTTCATAGTCCTCATCTAACGATACTAGAAAATACGATCAATGGTCAAGTCTATAGCTTAATAAGATAATAATAATAAGCGCAATCAATCTCTGATATCCCATAAATCCCTTGCATTATCTCGAAAGACTCTCTCCACGAGAGATCTATCATCGTTACACCACTCAAGCACCTTTTGTACCCAAGGCGAGATATCAAGGCCTTCGTACCGAGAATGTGGCCAATCAGTTGCAAATACCACATGGCTTCTTCCTGCAACCCTCAACACTTCTTTGGCAATAGGTGCTACATCCTCATAGTCGGTGGCTTGGCTGAAGCGGTACGCTGCAGAAAGTTTCACATATGTCTGTCCGCCCTGCAGGAGGCGAATCAATGATGCGAAGCCGTCGAGATCATATGGATTCCGAGTCTGAGCATATTGGAGCCCAGATTCATTCAATGGTGGATGACCTATGTGGTCAATACAGAATCGGATTCCGAGTTCTGGTATGATCTTCTCTAGTGTCTTGACCGTTGGCAGTGGGACATAAATTTGGAGAACCCAGTTGAGGGGCCGAATGAGATCTGCGTATGCGCGAAGGACAGAGGTAAGCTCGGCCTCCGTAGGACTCCATTCGATGGACCGGAGATTCACGCGTACACCACGAATCCCAAGGCCATGCCATTCCCGAAGGGTTTCTGGAGACGTCGTCGCAGGGTCAAAGCCCACAACACCTCGGGCATTTCGTGGCCCAAGTTGGCGGAGTGCATCGAGGAGGCATGAGTTGTCGTTGCCGTACCCTGAAGGTTGGACTATGACAACGCCATCGAGGCCCATGGAAGCCTCAAAGGTGATAGCATCAGCAACCGTATATGGTTTAGGAGCATACAGCGCTTTTGCTAGGAGAGGATATCTCTCCACATCAAACACATGCATGTGAGAGTCCCATGACCCAGGCGGTATTTGAGAATGCTGTAGCATCGCGCTTTTGTGTTTCTTACGGTTCGCAGAGTAGCGAGAGAATGTCCGGCTGGGGTGGTGCGTAAACTGGGGCTTTATTGGATGTAATGGCGCCCGACATTTCATATGTACCGGACATGCCTGAGCGAAGAGCAGGCGGAAATGCGGCAACAAGGTAAGGCGAGGCATTATTCTCATTTTCTCTGAGTATCTTGAACGGTCTGTGGATTATCGAGGAGCTTAGTGTGCAATATCTTATGATCCACCCTCCACTCTGCGGAGAGGAGAGACAAGGCTGGCATGTCGGTTGGTGAGTCCCGCCACCAAGAGGTTTTGACACTAAAACGATTGCACTCGGTGAACTCCCGAGGAAATAAAGCTCTCCACAGCCATCTCTTCTAACAAGGATGACCCAGAGTTAGTCACTGACTCAGCGAGTTGAACTGATCTCCTGGCTCGGGAGTTCGCCGAGGGCCTGGCATCGATGGGGAAATGATCTCCACCAATACTCTGGTGCAAACTTAGGCTTGTCACCCGGCAATAAGATGGAGAAAGCCTGGGGCTCCAGCTCTCTAGCCGATTCTCCGATTGATCATTGAAGACGTGGAATCTCTTTGCTGCGTCGACTCGTGGACCCCACGGGGACCCCCTACAATCCCCAGGCCTTGACAACCGACGTACAAAAGCCTCTCTCCTTCCCCTCAGTGGCAGCAAGGGGGAGTCAAGCACTTTGTTACCTCTCGCACGCGGTTCTACAACTGCCTTGGGCCTCGCCACAAGATCAAGATGGCCGTCAACTGGTACTTCGTCCTTTCCATCATCATCGTGTCTTGCGGATCCATTCCCAAAGGTCAGTGCCCTTGATGGATAACCAACCAACCTTGAACCTTCCCGTTGACTGATTGAGTATGCAGGCTACGATGAGGGTGGATACAGTGCATCAGTCGGTCTGAAGTCCTTCGAGACGGACTTCAATCTGCTGGCAGCCAACTGGAAAAATGATGCCAACGGCCTGGCGACTCTCGAAGGCAACATCAAGTCCTTCAGTGTTCTTGGGGCCGCGTGTGGCACTTTGATTGCTCTTCTCATCAACGATCGCATCGGTCGGCTTCGCTCATTCCAGCTAGCCATATGTCTCTGGATGTCAGGCCTCTTTATGCAGATATTTGCTTCGGGAATCATCGGATTGCTTCTCTTTGCGCGCATCTGGGCTGGTCTCGGTGCCGGTATCTTGACCGTTGTCTCACCACTATACCTCTCCGAGATTGCACCAACAAAATCCCGAGGAATGGTCGTCACCGTGTACATGGTGTTCTTGCTTTCTTTCTTGATGTTTGGTGAGACACTAGCCGCGAAGATCGTGTGAAAGCTTCGGGACATATTCACTAACATTTGCACTAGGTTTCTTCATCAACTTCGGCGCCAACAAAGGACTCCCTTCAGGTCGCATGCAGTACCGCCTCGTACAGGCAATTCCCCTCATTCCAGTCGGTCTCGCTCTTGTTGGCTCCTTTTTCTTGTCAGACACCCCGCGCTGGTTAGCTTCCAAGGGACGTATTGTGGAAGCCACAGCCGCGCTCGAACGCCTTCGGAAATCGAGTCAAGATGATGAAGCCCTAGCTATAGAACGCGCTGACATCCAGGACCAAGCCCATCACCAAACTGAGAATTTATCTCAGGCATCGATATGGACAATCTTCAAGGAGATTGCAACTGATGGCAACTACCGGGAGAGATTTCTACTGGGCGCCACGGTACAAACGATTGCTCAATGGACTGGAGGGAACGGCATCACTTTTTACATCCCTCAGATTTTCAAACTGGCCGGCGTGACCAGTTCTGATCAGTCTCTGATAACTTCTGGGGCATACGGTGCCGTAAAGCTCGTGTTCACCATGTTATTTGCCTGGTGCCTCGTCGATATCTGGGGACGTAGGAAAACCATGTTCACCGGCCTATGGCTGCAAGCCGTGGCACACGCTTGGATGGCTATTTACATGTCGTTGTTCTCAGACGGATCAAACAAGCATGCGAGCAACGCGGCCATTGCCTCTGTCTTCATCTACGCTGTTGGATGGTCAATCGGCCTTTGCAACACCCAGGCATTGTACGGGACAGAGATCTACCCAACCCGGATTCGATCAGTTTGCTATGCGTTTAACATGATGCTGCACTGGTTCTTCCAGTTCGCTGTCGTGCGCGTAACGCCGAACATGTTTGTCGGGCTCGGGGTGTCTGGAGCATATATTTTTTGGACCTGTGTCTGTGCTGTCGGAATACTGCTCTTGGGCGTATGGGCCCCAGAGACTAAAGGTGTCCCCATGGAGAGAATGGATGAGCTGTTCTCAGGGCCGTGGTATATGGGGTGGAGAGCAAAGATTAACCCTTCAGCAGATCCGCTTGCGGGAACTGATACGGGAAAGGATGTCAAAGAGGTCACTATTGAGAGGGTAGCTTAGCTTATCGCTTCTATTTTGGCCAAACGGAGAAACTGAAACTAATGCAAAGAATTTTTCAGAACTTTCTGCCGAATTAGTTCTACCTAAACTCTCTTCTATAAAGTTCATTTGATACTCACTGTTGCTGTTGACGTTGCGCTAGCTTCCAACTGATGAATCTTAGAAACATTCATGTCTGCCGATCATAATTCAACTTCCCATTTTCCTCCGAGAGCAGTTGTGTGCCAGATAGCAGCTTTTGAGTTCACAATTAGTAGCCCGAAGGAGTCGAACTAGGTATGCTTAGGCTATTAACAGCGGAATGGATAGACAGCCATGTTGTTGGAGCACCATTCATTACATCGACAGGGACGAATGTGCCACTACGTGAAAGATAGATCCTTTTAATTCTCCTTCACCTTATTCTGCACTTTCCAAGTCACCAACGACTTTACCAATACCAACGTAGCTATCGACCAACGAACTAGACATTCAATGTTTTCCCTTGTACACTTTGGCTTTCCCCGCCTTTCCAGCTCTAATATATAATTTATATAAATGGTAACAGTTGTTATATTTAAAACTTATATACTAATGGCATTATGAGTTCATTTCATCCAAGGCATGACTTTGATTAACAATTCGATATTCTTGAACCCGGCGGAAAACGAGCTATTGTATGGACTTGTTCCTTATACACCAGAAGTGATTTATAAATAGTCAGTCACAAAGGTCACTCATATATCACATACAGATAAAACAACATTTGCAATCTATCTTACAAAGGCACCATGATCTCCAACATTTCATCCGGTCTAAGTTCAGTAAATCAACGACACTCCCAATTTAATCCCTTGAGTCGGCCAAGGATTTGGCGCTTCTGTCGTGATTCAATGCCAATGACTTGGTTTAAACAGAGACACAACTTGTCAATGCCAACCATTCAGGTTCAGTGAATCAACCACAAACCCAGTTTCGTTGTTGTTGAATCAGTAGATGATTCGACCGTAATTTCGCGTTAAGCGAGCTAGAATTCAAGATGGATATAAAGCCACAGGTATATTCTACTTCTTTGCCATGATATAGCACATCTACTGTCTTTCTTGCGAGAATACCGCAAACATGGCATCGAAAAGTTCAAACACCGTCCGTATGGGGGAAACTGAATTTTTCGAACTTCAAAAGGGAGTAACCTACACTTCGCCTCATTTTAACGGTTGTCTCGGCTCAGTAATTGTAGGAAAGCTGAATAACAAATGGTCTCTTATCATGGGCCATTATGCTTGCCATGAAGCGAGTATTGCGGACACAATGGACACGTCACTTCTCGCTGGCCATCTCGACAAGTGTCCAATAGGCAACAAGGGAGCGGCGGTCAACAAGATCCCACAGTTGTGGGAACCAAAACAGCACTTCTTTTCAACAGATCGCCAAGCGTTTGTCTACCGCCCAGAGAAAACCGGCCATGAAGACATGGTCGACAAGTTGAGTGAGATCATCAAGGACACCACTGGCCTGAGCCCGAAAGAGAAAGACTACACTGAAAAGACGGCCCAGGATGGCAATGCCGCAATTTCAGTCAAAGTTAATATGCTCAATCATATCAAGATCAAGTTTGCTAAATGATTTCGCAGTCAAGGGCATCTAAATGGCTAACGGGCTCTGTGAGGCTCAGGAAACAGTCATGACGGTCGAAGTGAGAAGTTGACATGCCTTCGAAGAGATGGGCCATTGGAGGTGAAACGATACAAGGAGTGGCGGCGAATTGTATAACATTCTTCCTCGTTCGGATTTTCTTTGTATCAGCCCTAGTTCCTACAGTAGTCAATAGACTAAGTATCGTTATGGTCTAAGAATCACAACAACTACACGAAAACAAAATGCGGTGAATCTGGATGAATTCAACTCCATTTAAACTTCTAACACATAAGGCAATGAAACAAGGAGCAGAGATAGGGGTTCCCATTGTGCAGTAATAGCATAGAGAAAATGATCCGTCAGTTGTCATTCAATACGATCTTCGTCTTACCATAATCTCGGGCTCAAAGCTAGCGAGCCACAAATAATTTGGATGCAGAACGAAACAGCAAGCAGCCAATATAAATAAAACGAGTCTCATGGCAACATGTGTTATTAGCAAAAGCTTAATCAACTACATACGTCTAATCTCTCCTAATCTACGAAAATCTCCTCCTGAGACTCGACTTGATGCAGCATATCTCAAAATTGAGTTATGCATAGCATTTACCCTGTTCGGGCAATTCTACCTCGTCGTTGGAAAAGGCGCAATGTCCAGAATCTACTGATCCTTCTGGTGAACGTACTACTCCCCACTTCACCGGTAGTAAACTTGAAGTTCCCCCAGGCGCATGGCACGCTGCGGATATAGCTAAGCTGCAGCTTCTGGCAAGCGGCATCCCATCCCTCAACCGACGTGTTCCGAGAATGGACACGCTTCCAAACAATATAACAAGAATAACGCAGGTGAGAACCATAGCAATCGGAGAGTAGGCACCCGTTGTGGTGACCTGCATCTTATCCAACACCTCTTGGTCAAGCCTATCATTATCGTCAAAGTCCCACAGGTACCTCTCAGATATCTGTGCGATAAAGAATCCCTGAGAAATGAGCCAATGCATCAGTATCGAGAGAACTAGCATGGGGATGCTGTATTGATATGGAAGCTCCAGAAAGAATGCAGACTTCTGTGCCCCTCTGGGGAAGGAGACTCGGAGGGGCTGGTGTGGACCGTGAGCAAAACTGGCCCATTCTGCGGCGGCAACCATCGACGTGAGAAGGGAATTCAGAATCAAGTATATAAAAGATAAGATGAGCTGCGGCAAGTTTGTGAGGAGGACGGTACCAGCAACGGCTAGGTCGCCGTCGGTAGGGATCTTCCAATTTCTGATGAGCGTGTAAGGGTTGATAGTCCCTATACCAAAAGACCATAAAGAACTAAAATCGCTGCGAGAAAAGCGACTTCCCAACATCTTTAGCGCATAACCTAGCAGCCCAAGAATCACACCGACTGCAGTAAGAGTCCTGTCTCATCATATTAGTTAGCAACTCCTTATTGTGGGGGGGAGTAGTATGTATTACAGGAGCGAGGCGATTGTCCAGCGGAAGCGGCTACCAGCAGAGAACCAGCGTTTTCTTTGAGGGTGATAAATCGTTTGGGATATTTCTTCAAATAATTTGTTATTCCTGATATCACGTGCAGATGTGAGACAGACCCCTTTCGTTCTCGGATCAGGAGACTCAATGAAAGAAGCAGCTGCGTCGCCGACAGTTACCAAAGGCTCGTCGTTAATCCAATGACTTGTCGCGATGAGGATGACGATAATCAGTTTGACCGCATTGAAGGCTATAACCACATAAATGAGATTGAGGGAAACTCTCAGTTGGCATTGGCTGTTGAGCTTTTCGCTAAGACAGTAGTTGACCTTGATGCCATGGACTTTCCATGGGTCTGCTCCCAGCTGATCTTTCCAGGCTCCATCGCTGCACAACTTGTCAGGTGGAGACCTTGGATCATTCTCAGTCTCAGTCCTATAGACTGACTCTTGGGAGCATATCCAGTAGTACCAATTGGTGATGTAAGGATCGGTCTCGGGACTGAAATTATTGTTGTAGTTGTCAACTGCGTACAGAGATGTGGCCGATGTGTTTCCACAATCCGCTAGAGAAGATTGTCCGGGTTCGCTCAACCTCATATCAAAAGGATCGTTGAAGATGCTGCAGTTTTCGGGTCTGTCCATGACTAAAATCACGTTCCCTCTGTCCTCAATCAAGGTTTTTGCGTAGGCGTTGATGCATTCGTCATTAGTGAGATTTTGATATCGATCGCCGTGCATAAGTTGATTTTGCACTTTGTCGGCGTTGACATTTCCAAGGGCTATAGTTTGTGTGAAAAAAGTCTCGTTGAAAGGTGCACCTCGCGCGAAGGAGTCGTCGGCATACCAGATCCGGTACAGATTGTTGTTAGCGGATACAAAGAAGATAGAATTGTACCTAAGGGGAGTTAGAAGTGCCCAGAAGAGTGCGAAGAATACGCTTACACAAGATGAAGTGGAATAGAAGTAACTCCAAGGCAGAACCAGACAAAAGCTCGCCGCTTCCTAATGAACCGCAGATTTCGGAGGCTGGGTATGCCGATATCTACCCACGAGCCCTTTGCATGCGCTCTATCAACGTCATCGCGTGACGGAGCACTTATAGTCTGCATGCAGTAGTTGCTTGCTCCCAACAGAAGAGTGCTAACGATATTGACAACAAGATGGATCCCAATGCCAAGCTTCTTGATGTAGCCGCAGTTGCCAACGCTAATAGGTGCGACATTTGAGGTATATCCTTGAGCTCGTACCCTTGAGGTAAAGACACCCGCAATTGTAACATTGCCTATCAAGACAGCAAGCGTTACTGCGGCTGCAAGTAATGCACCAAACCTCCAACCTGTGACTATATTTCGAGATGTTGGCTTGTCATCAGTCTTGTGTCGCATACGAAGAAACTTGTCACTAGAACTTTTGCCGCCAAGTTCCTGGACGTATTCGTCTAAGTACGGGTTCGTCAGTAGGCAAAAAATCGCATCCGACTGGTTGGCATTAAAGCGTACCTTGATAGCTACTATTCCGGAGATTCATCGTTTCCAAGGCTATCTCCGAACTGAGGAGAGGAGTGCCACTTTCCTGAACTGTACCGTGATGCATTTTTCAACGGGCGCCTATTTGCTACAGCCAGTAACACAATGAGCAATTTTCATGGTTGCTGCGGAGGTGAGATCACACGACGAAAAGAATAAAGAGTTCCCGAGTTCAGAATATGTACCTAGCATGAGATACCTATATATAGAGTTGATATGCTGACAAGAGTTTGTGTCATTGTACTAACAAAACGCGTAGTCCTGAAACGACTAGATAGACGTCAGATCAAGGATGGCTAAGCCACTTTCGCTGACCAACGCCCATCTAGTTCACAATGCATTGTGATAAAAGTCCAATCAGAGTAATCGATTATTTTCTTTCAGCCTACTTTAACTGAGTGGAACATTATTTCCATTGTGGGGAGCTAACGGGGCGTTGAATCTCGCTGTGAGTGATGTCGTTAATTGCTCACAACATAATTGGGAAAAAAAGATGAATATCGGTTTAAAGTATGTATCTTATGCATCAGAGACTATCACCATGACAATATCCTTCTTTGAATTGATTAAGCATCACAATATCATCACCAGAAATCCAGTAGTAGCTGATGTCAGCAGGGGAGTTTCACACCATGTGGTGGTCAGGCCGGTATTCGCCACAGCCGTAAGCGTCGGACTTTGGCTACTATACCCTCTTCTCTGCCTTTTTAATGTAAATCATCTAATCTAGAAGTCATAAATTCTGACAACATAATTTGATTTATAGGTAGAGAACGGCCTATCTTTATTCAAGACGCATGTGAGAGCAGGAATCTTCAGGTTGAAGCTTACCCTATACCACGGAGCGGGTAATTATTAATCCGCCGTAAAGGATTACTCCGTTTGCCAACTTGAACTTGAAAGGCGCACAATTTTTTGATGTTTGTTCAACGTTTAAGCCTGGAGAATCTTGGTCGATTCTCAAACCTTAACTCACATGAGAAATCATGATATCACGAAATCATTTATATCTTAGGTATATATCCTGAAAAGATCCATGGTGAAATTCGTCGCTGTTACTTGGCGACTGTCCTCGCAGTTGGAATGTCTAGGGTAGTCTGTTGTACGAGTACTCGATGTGGCTGAGGATTGTCTCTGAGTGGCTGGTTTGCAGTCTGAAACGGGGCGCAGTATGGAAGCTAGCATTTTTTATTAGTGGGGCCGGGATAGCAGTTGGCCAAATAAAGGTTTAGGCTCGTAAGGTAGGTAGTGATGGTGCTTTTGGCATCACGGTCCTCTTTGATTCATATTGCTACAATGAGCTTGCACAAGTGTGTCGAGGACTTCCTGGCGTATTGCCCTCAGACAATGAACATTGC
Source organism: Clonostachys byssicola (assembly GCA_902006505.2). Taxonomy (NCBI): domain Eukaryota; kingdom Fungi; phylum Ascomycota; class Sordariomycetes; order Hypocreales; family Bionectriaceae; genus Clonostachys; species Clonostachys byssicola. The sequence continues at coordinate 82,555 of CABFNO020001247.1, forward strand.
CCAAAGCTTCTCTCGAAGATCATTGACAATTTCGTGCCACTGAGTTTTACCCCTCTTTTCTGCGGGAACAACTCATTGCACATCACACCTAGCAAGCTTACCTAATCTCTTATCGATATCAAATGGCGGTGGGGCTGGTTACTTTTTTTTTTTCTCAATATTTACGACCAACCTGTGTTCTTAGCATCTTTCTGTTAGGACGAGGATAACTTCGGCGACGCAAATATGAGGTCAGTTGCGGCGTAGCCCTATCTTCATGGAGGGCATATACTAACTAGACCTGCAGAATCGAGAGCTGTTACTTTTGCGGCGCTCCGGCGTACCCTTCGAAGGGGATTACCTTCATGAGAAATGATGGTGCGTATCTCGTGCCACGCTTCACTTTGCCTGGAAATCGACACTGACAGTTGCCGCTTCTAGGCAAATCCTTCCGATTCTGCAAATCCAAGTGCCACAAGAACTTCAAGCTTCGAAGAAACCCCCGCTCCCTTCGCTGGACAAAGGCGTCGCGCCGCAGGGCCGGCAAGGAGATGACGGTCGACAACTCGCTCCTCTTCGAGGCCCGCCGCAACGTCCCCGTGCGATACAACCCCGAGCTCATGGCCAAGACGATCCAGGCCATGAAACGCGTGAGCGAGATCCGCGCCCGCAGGGAGCGCGTGTTCTACAAGAAGCGCATGGCCGGGAACAAGGCCCGCGAGCTCGCCCGTGCGGCCAAGCTCGTCGCCGAACACGAGCACCTCCTGCCCCGTATCCGTGGCAGCGAGTTGCGACGCCGCAGAGAGGCAGCAGGCGAGGATGCCATGGATATCGAGGATGGTATCGTTGATGAGGATGCTCGCGTCGTCAAGCAGAAGAGCCAGGTATTTGGTGGCGAGAAGAAACGCCTGAAGGTCCGCGTTGAGGAGATGGCCGAGGAATGAACATCAGCCTCGGTTAATGACATGGAAAAGGGTGGCGCCGGCGTTTTCTAGTTTTTCTGAGCAATGAGTCGATCAAATAGGCTTTGATATTCGTGGGTAAATGGGACTACGCAAATTGGTTTTCATCTAAGCTTCGCATCTACGCATTGCTGAAGATCTCTACCCACTGTTTCATGAGAATCCTTTTCGTGGAAGATCTTGGTTTAAGTGATGTTGAGCAATCAAATATGACCGATTTGGTGCCTAAAGCTGTCCTGTTCTCAGGGAATGCTCAGAAAACCGCGGTTCTACCCTTTTGGATTACGACGAGCCCGAGTCCACCGATGAGTTTGGCATTGTCAACTCTTGAGCTACATTACCTGGAGGCTATCGTTCCCTAGGTTAAATGACATGCTTGAGATACGCAAATCTTTTGCAGTACACACTAGCCAGGCTACTGATTTCTACGACTGTTGTCTCGGCGAGGGGGATTGAAGTATGCAATAGAATAGATAGCTTAATGTCAAGAGATCTCTTTATACTATCTTAAATAGCCTGATAGTCCAATATTCCATTTGTTTTGAACTCTTCAAATGCTCTTAAATACAGAAAGACTTGAGAGAGCCTTGCCAGGCCACTCGAACAGCGTGTTCGAAGGGCAGGACGAGCCCAAGGCTTGGTTATTCATCCAAGCGGGTTCCCAGTAATAAAGACCTGTAGCACCCACATCATTGGCAACTTGGGCTACCTTTTGAATGAAGGTAGTTTGCCCGGCGGCAGAGAATGGGATGCTGGTGAGGTCGGAGGGGAACGCGTATGCTGGGGAAGGGCATGAGGTTGGCCAATCAGTCTCGACAATCATGAGCTCTTTGCCCCATGTGCTCTTCATGTTCTGTAGGCTTGATTTGAGGGCTGAGAGGGTGGCTCCGTTGCCATAAAACGGATAGTAGGAAACTCCCATAACATCAAAGTCGCTGGCCTTCAGAGGACCTGCAGCGAGGACGCCCTTGTACCACCACGACTGTGTATCCCACTTCCAGCCATTGTCGAGATGAATCATGATCTTAGGCTTTGGGCTGAGGCTGGAATCCTTGATCCCATAAGCGGCAGAGTTCAGAAGACGCGCCACGTTGTAGAAATTGGATGTTGACCCTGTGGGGAACAGGAGGCCAGAAGTGATTTCATTGCCGATGGAGATGATGGCTGGTGCAACGCCTGCGCTGCTAAAGGCATTCGAGACATCCCTGGTGTAGTTGTACAACTTCCACGAGAGGTCATCGATGCCAGTGGGCCAGCCTGACGGAATGCCTTGCTTGCCTGGATCGGCCCAGGTGTCACTGAAATGCAATGTGAGGTAGACACTCAACCCTTGGGCTTTGGCTCGCTTAGCCAGTTTTAGGTTGTAGTCTAGGTTGTACTCGCCATTGGATGGGTTCACCCAGACACGCTGTCGCACAGAGTTGACGCCGTTGTTCTTGAGGATCTGCTCGAGAGGGAGCGTGGAGCCGCCATCTGTGTATGAGATGCCTTTTCCTTCTTCCACCGCTACCGAGGACCAATCGACGCCTTTGTAGGTGAGTGCCGACACTGATGTTGTCGACAAAGCAGACAACGCTGCCGTAATGATAGAGAAACGCATCTTTGCGAACTTCAAGATAATCTCTTATGTGTATTTTAACTTCGAGATTTGTCCTTTTTTCCTGAGGAACAGAAAATCTTCCGAGGACAGAGTCGTGTTTCCCTGGAAAAAGGGATGTAGTGAAGTTATAAGTCCACAAACTCCTGGCCACGGTGAAACATGATTCCCACTCTTGGACCTTGGCCTTCGTTTCAAGGAGCGTTTCCGTTGTTTACCCAATTTGGGGATGGTTGGCGTCTCCGTCTAGAGCTGAAACGGTGCTCCGGAGGGTGACACTCCGTTCACTGGCTCCGGGACGACACCCTGGAACATCCGATTCTGCTACCCCAGAATACGAGAGCATTGAGCCTGAAAATAATTTCTCTAGCGAACCAATCATGGTATTCTAGCGGCAATCATGAGAACGGAATCCTCGCTATATTGCGCGGCCGAAGGGACGAGGACAGCTTTGAGTGACATCCCATCCGGCGCGGAGGCTCGTCGCTTGGTTGCTCTATCATATCCGCCAAAGGGCTAGAGATATTTGACGGCAGTCAATGGCGATTTGATTAAAATGATGAAACATGATCGGAAGTGATCAAGGAATTGAAATTATCGGGTATCGTTGAACGCTGTCATGCTGAATGAACGTATTCCAACTGAGCGGAGTCTTGGGCTGTTGTGATCTGCATTTGCGCTAGGCTGGTGCGGTAGAGAAGGCCGTCAAGATATCATAAAGCGCTAGTATTCGGGCCGTGAGTTACGTCTCTAACCCTAGCTCGCAGGATTATTTTCTTGAGGAGTATGTTGTATTGTGTCCCTCCTACATGAAGTCGGGCTGAGGTAGGCTCATGGCTAGTCTAGACGGCATAGTCGTCGGCGTAATCCATCATAGCGAACTACTAATGTCCATACCTCTCATTTTCACTTATATCTATAGGGAGCAAATGTTTCCTAGTGGCTACCACTTAGCATGTCACCGTTACGCACTGTGACATCGGGGCACATTACTGGTATTTTGCACGAATCATCTTTCTGCCGCTACTCCTGCGCGAATGTATGCTGAGAACCATATATGCTAAGGCCACCTCGAGATTAAGTATCGACTAGTAGCTTGTCATAATGGGTCTTTCGGCGAAAAATTGCTAATAAGAAGCGATTCTGCTGCTCTGGCTGAATTAAAACTAAATACGACACCTTACCTGCGCTTGTGTAGATGATGTGAACTAAAGCCCCGTTGCTGTATGAACGTACAGTGTTATGAGATCGTCAGCTCATCATAAATACATAAAATGTGACACTCTGGAAAGATGAAGTGGAATACCACCTTGATTAGTTTGAGATATGTAATAGTGAAAACGTCCGTCCGATAAGTGTCAGAAGACCGCCCCGAAGGACCTTGGCTGGTGAACAGGAATCGCTAACTCCTTGGAAAGAGAGCTATTATTAACATTTAGATTAGAAGGCACATACCCTGGTTGACATATTGTTATTTCCTTACGGTACTTGGCCTGCGAGCACTGTTTGACCTGGGCTGGATGTCTCTGAGACTCAGACTAGGGAGAGATATTTAGGCTAGAAGGGAGATGAACGGTGCGTTGCCTTGCTAGGGTCGGCTGAGTTTAAATAATAGGATATATGGATGCTGATTTTTGGCACAAGACTCTCAACTCTGATCGTCAGCCTTAGGTTCTCTTGAAACTCGCCATAACGCCCTGCCATCCCAACAATGGGCAATCAGCCAGACTTTGAAGTTAATATCGATGAGTTGGCTCTTTACATTGGCTCTCCTAATTACGATGGTGAACGCCTTTGGGTCGTGCAACGACCTAACAGGAATGACATTATCCGGCGATGCTTGGACCTGAAAAAGTTGATTCCCAAGGAGAATCTCGAAACATTCGTTACAATATTCTCGTTCGTGGTCCTATTCTGGGCTGTAAAAGGAAGTACGAGATCATCGGTCTTCATGTGGTTGTTAGTTGGCGTATTCGCCGTCTATCTTGTCCGCGCAGCCCACTTCTACCTGCATGTTGAAAAGCAGTTTGATTTTACAACGGGGCAGCCGGACGATGTGGAAGCTCTTGGATATCTTATCGCGGAACACAGTCTGATATTATGCACCCATGGTGGTGCCAAGCTTTTTCCCGATGATAACCCTCAAGGTACCCAAGCATCTGAATCTCTTTATATCACGATCATACGTGCGTGCGACGAAGCTGTGAGATCATCTAGAGCGAGAGGAATGGCTGCTCTTGAAATAAGACCGCTTCAAGACGTTGAACGGGGCAGAAATTTCCGACTTGCTGTTCTTCCTTGCACAGGACACGGGTACAGCTTCAGTCTCTGTAATGTCCATGGTCTCGCTTGGAGTATCTCAACGACCCTCCTCCCCTCCTATAAATCGAATGGTATGTATATTACAATTGCTAGCATTTTGGGCTGCATCTTGCAGCTTCCCGGGGTGAATTCCTCAAGATGGAGTATCGGTGTTGTCTGCTTTTTGATGGAGTTGTCTGTTGATTATATCGCCCTCAGACACTGGAATATCTTGGGGAACAATTCTGCCCGTGTTAGAGACGTATTCTCCATCTTGAATACTTCTGTTATTTTACACGACTGGGTTGGGCTACAATAGTGTATATGCATAGTCAACCTTAAAATCAAGTTCAAGCTATTTACTATTAGGGACCACCCTTTCCACCTGTCTACCCGTGAAGTGATAACATGTAATAATTATACACTAGATATTTGCTATTACGCTTTAATAGCTGACGTCACTCAAAGAACATGAAGCCAGCATCGGGTCCGAGCGAAAAGTGGATCCGGAGTTCCGTGGAGTTCATCTGCGGAGTTTTGTTTCTGGACACCGAAGTTGCCATTCGTCAGTCCCACCGACATTTCTTCCTTTCCTCTTCAACGGGGTGGCAGACGTTGGGCCTCGTACCGAACTATTGGATATTTCCCGAGAGAGAAGCCCGCTGCATTCTATCTGTGCCGAAGCCCCGGTCTGCTGCTACTTGGCTGCACGCTTGTCTACGCAGAATGGATCCCCTGCCCTCTGGCCGTCGTAAAGGTACGTCCATGACATCGCACTTGTGATGTCTAGCATAACGAGTGGTCGATAGCACCACTCAGTACACTAACAGTCACCGTCAATAGCATGCGACTTGTGTACGATCAAGCGAATTCGCTGTGATGGGCTGAAACCCCTGTGCACAAATTGCAGTCTTTATGGGACAGAGTGCAAGATGACACCCCTGAACAAGACACAATCCACCTCGCGAGCGTCTGATTCGAACAACAAAAAGAAGAGAAAGCAATCTAATGACAAGTATGTGTATTGAGTGTGAAGAATAACGCTGTTGTCTGATTGATGGACTAGAGAGGGACACCTGGAGCAGCTGGAAGCTCGCTTGGCACGGATTGAATCTCTCACACGAAACCTCAGTGGAGACTCATCATCTGGACAACCCCAACGGAGTCATATCAATCCATCCATTGGTGATGGAAATTACATGACACCGGGGAGCAACGGTTCAATTAACGGCACTGGTGCAGCAGTTGAGACCGATTCCTCGCCGCACAATTCGTCACACACGTGTTGCAATAATGGTTCAAAGTCCCAATTGCAGCTACCGCCCTTAGAAACTATGATGCCTACGTTGGAGCTGTACTTCAGGCATTACAATTCTGTTATTCCCCTATTTGAAGAAAAGGATTTCATGCGGATGGTTCACGGATGGAGCTATCTACGATCGCCTGCTGAGTGGGCTGCCATCAATGTCGTCCTCGCCCTTGGCTACCGCGTGATCGAGAGCCGGTCGATGGAATGTCCAGAAGTGGCCTTATGCATCGCAAATATTAGGTCCATACTTCTGGAGATGATGATGCGAACGGAGGACTTCCTAGGGCTACAAGTTCTGCTGGGCACGGTACTCCTTTATCAAGGAACCTCTCGGTCCCTACAACACAAGGACACCCCTATGCTGATGGGTGCCGCGGCAAGGTTGGTTGAAATTCTGCGATTGAATTCAAGGTCGGAAACGAAAGGCGCTCCTCACGCAGTCGCATTGCACCGTAGTAGGCTGTTCTGGATAGCCTACATCCTTGACAAGGTAGGAGGGTAACCGTTTTCTCTTCACCTGATTTAAGTACTCACTGGTTATAAATCATAGGATTGTGCGGCTCATTTCGGCGTTTCGCCAATACTCCTTGATTCTGGAACAGATCATGTTCCGCCATCTGCAAGTCCAAGCGATGGAGTTGGCAACATCAGTACCTTAGATGGCACTACGTCGTTGAACTTTCTCCATCGTCGTGTGCAGCTCGCGCACATTCAGGCGCGAGCATACGATTGGTTGTTAAGTTCAAGGTCGAGTAATACGAGCGACAAAGACAGAACAAACAAAACCAACACGTTGCGATCCATGCTTTGCCATTGGTTCGGGGCGATACCAAGTAATATGATGTCAGGTTTAGCCCAAGGAGCCCTATGTGTGCACTCTACTCAGCATCTAAAGTCACTGTTGAACGTGCACCAATGGTGTGTTCTTCTCATTTTTAGGCTACATAAGGAGAACAGCTCTATGATTGCACGACTGAGAGGCATAATCCCACATTTCCCCCAAATGAGTACCGAACATTTGAACTCCCTTTCTGACCATAGAAATTCCCTCCCTTCAGGATGGGATGAGTGTGTGGAGTATAGTCGGAATGCACTCCACCTGTCTACAGTCATCGGGCAGTCTGACTACTATCTCTGGTACGTCTGTTATTGTCGCCCACTCTACACCCATTACCTATTCATCACCTCCAGTCAGCTAACTATTCTCAAGGCATGATTCGTGCTCCCTGTTTGCTGCAGGCCTGATTCTGCTTGTCAATGCTGCAGAATATCCAGACAATGAAGCTGCTGATAATGACCAGTGGCTGGTGGATAAAAGCCTAGATTTTTACGAAAGGTTGATCAACTTTGGGCCTTGGGAGAAGGACACTCTTCACGCCGATTTTCACAACTTAAAGGCACGCGCTAAACAGGCCGTGACTAAGTCACATGAGGAAAGGATGACAGTTGCGATGGAGAGCTTCCTAGATGATTCCATACCAGCTGATCGATTATGGACCATGGGCGAAACGGAATGGGGAATTGAGAATCAAGAATCCACTGTATGTCTATTTGGCCTGACTGGCCCTATCGCGAAAGCTTATGGAAGCTGACTCCCTTGCTAGATACCTACAAGGATAGGCCATGAGCCAGACATTGATCCCGTCATGTTCCCTAACCTCATAACAGATGGCTGGAGGTAGCGCCCTTTAAGAATCTTCTCCGATGTCCATAAAATTTCAAGCATCAGTCTTCTTCTGGAGGCTGCCATAGAATTCCTTGACATCGCTGGCGTATAGAGCCGTCTGGCTGAGGGCAGGGAAATGGCCTCCATACTCGTATCTTTTGAAGAAGACGACTGTTGCCATTCTCTCGCACCACTCTCGTGGCTATTGATTTTCTGTATTAGCAAACCCGTGGGATGTTACATCTCATTGAAGGGGCGGAAACTTACGGCCAGAGGGTACTTGGCAAGCTCGGGGAAGGGTCCATTGATGTTTCCCCACTGGGTAACGCCTGTGGGAACATCTGTCTTGGAGAATGCCCAGTTCTCAGGCTATACGCGGTAACTTATTGTCAGTCTCTTGTTCTAGATGTACTAAAATAGCAAAGAAATGCATACCTTGAAGACCTCCAGATAGGCTCGGATGGAGGTATATGGTTCCTGAATCCACAGCAAGAACGAGTCCGTGATGATGTCGTCGAGTGAATAGGCATAGCCGTCACTAGCAACGTGCTTGAGGTCCCATATCCACCCTGCGAAGCCAACCGGGCTGTCCGCGAAGGAGTGAGACAGCGCCAGCGGCTTCTGGGCATGGATTGTCGAGTACGCGAAGTGGTTGTTGCTCCATTCGTTCATCACAGCGAGGTATTCGTTCTCCTCCGTCGTCGTCTCATTCTTGGCAAAGCGCTCCAGGTCCGCAGGTGTGGGGTTTGAGAGGAGGAAATCGCAGAAATGGCCGATGATGCTGGTCTGGACATCGGTGACCATCCATTCTCCGACCATAGCTCCCAAGTCGTTTGTCACCAAGCCATACTTTTCGTAACCAAGCTGCTTCATCATTGCGTCGAAGGCGATACCCATCTCACGAGGCCCCAGGCCTGGCTTGGTTGGCGCTGGGCTAAATCCGTAACCAGGTAGATCAGGTGCGATGATGTGGAACGAATCAGTAAGAGGCTCGATGAGTTCCACCCATTCAAGATGCGTGGAAGTCCACCCATGGAGAAACAGAAGAGGAACGGCGCTCTCGTTGGCAGACTTGTGATGAATGAAATGAAGAGGGATTGGGTCGGTGTAGTCTCTGTTGCCAGGGACAGTCGTTGCGAAGTGGTTGTACTTGCTGTTGATTCGCTCCTCCACAGCTGACCAGTCATAGGAATCCGCCCAGTGCTTGGCAAGACTGGCCATCGACTCAGCAGGAGCCCCTTCATTTGACCATTCGGAATAGAGCCCATGAGAAACACGGTAGGTAGCCGCCCTGTCCTTTGCCAGCTGGACGAGATCACTATCGACTTTAATCTCGAAAGGCACAGGGGAGGTGCTATTTGGGAAATTGAATCGAAGATTGGTTGCGGCCATGGCTGAAATGATGAGGTTCTTTCCGAGCATGACACAAAATATGGCCGTTGAAAGGATGCTTGATTTTGCTGGAGAGGTCGGAATGATGAGAGATGTTTGAATTAATAGTTTTCGAGAGTGAACTAAAGATATTTATATTATTACTTAACGGCTTTTACGGATTTTTGAGAGTTTAATTATCTCTTTCATTCCGTTCAAGAGGCGTCACCGCTCACCACGGAACACCACGGAACTCCGGCAGAGATGACTCCATGACTGCTTAAGCTATGCTCACCCAGCTTCATGCGGACTCCGAACTGAAACTCCGCGGGAGTCAAAACTCCTTCGCCGGAGTGCATGGGTTGAATTGATTACTGAAAATACGTTGATACTTTCTAACAATGTAAGATCTTACTTACGGCGGTCAAGCAGCTACAACTTCTCACAACCAAATACTAGAGGTATCTCGTACTGAAATATGAAGATAATCGGCTCCATTCAGTTCTGATTAAACTTGAATATACTGAGATATTATCCAACAATTCAAGCCTTGTCCGCAGGATATACAGTCCCTCCCTGTCGCCTGATCTCGTCCATAATCTCCAAGACCCGGATGGTCTCGCTCCAAGGCATAATAGCGCTCTCCTTTCTTCCTGCTGCCAGGTCCAGGGCAGTGTTGTCAGCTTCATAAATGAAGCCCTGCTGTGGCCGCACAAAGTCATACTTCTTGCCCTCCGGCTTCTCATCTCCAGTCCATTTGGGATACACAGTAAATGAGTGGGGATGAGAAGGCGCCGAACCCTCGACCTCGATAAAGCCATTTGTGCCGTCAATTGTAGCGACGATTTTCTTTGATCCGCTTCTCTTCTCAAGAGTAGAGGTTACAATACCTTGACGACCGCTCTCGGGATAATGCAGAATGACACTTGTGGTGACCTCAACGCCCTCAACAAATGATTGAGCAGCCAAGATCTTGGGTTTAGGACGAGAAGCAGGGGCATCTGGCTCCAGAGTCAGGATGTTCCATGTGAGGGGGTAAATACCAATATCTAGCAATGACCCAGCTCCAAGGTCGAGGTTTCTGAGGCGTGAGGTTGACGGGAGGTTCGCCACGTCGGCATACATCTGAAAGTCGGAAGTTGTTCGGAAAACCTCGCCGATCGTCTTATCCTCGTATAGGATCTTCTTCAGTTCAGCCACCATAGGTCGATGTCGAAGCCACATGGCCTCGGCGACGTAAACACCCTTCTTCTGGGCTGCATCGAAGACCTCCCTCGCCTCTGCGGCATTGATCGTGAAAGCCTTTTCACACAGCACATTCTTGCCTGCCGCAATAGCCTCCAGACAGTCGCGCTTGTGAAAACCGTGCGGGCTGCCGATATAAATGCAGTCAACGTTGGGATCATTGTACACCTCGGCGTAACTCCCGTAGACGGCGGGCTTCTGGGTTGGTGCATCCTTGAGGTATTTGGCAACGAAGTCATTGCCTTTCTCGACAGATGATGAGCCGATGGCTTGGATAATGTGGTTGGCCTTCGCGTCCGAGCGAGGCATGGCCAGGTCTGCCACAAACCATGACGAGATGAGGCCGGTGGCTGAAATAAATCGTGAGCCTCTAAGTGAGTGAACAGTGAGAAAACATTGGACTTACTTATGATGCCCCAGCGGCATGTTGGGATCGAGTTAGTAGCCATATTGCGTGGACTTGGAGAGAAATCAACCGGACTGCGGGGTTAAGCGTAAGTTTTTAGAAGTGAAGTCATTAAGAAAGGACCGAAATTGGCCTGGTGTGAGGGGTGATTGATGAAGTCGACGGCTCCACTGTTTCTGTCTGCGATTACGGACCGAAACTCCAGTATCACAATGACGAACAGGCGGAGACACTCCGCAGCTCGACGTGGAAACGGTGGGGTACGTTTTTGCCAGCTATTGAGTGTAGCTAGGTCTCACTAAGGAGCCTCTTGAATTCTTAAGAACAATCAAGTGATGAATGTGCTGGTGAGCTGACCTGGATAAACCTGTTTCAATACACCGGGTTTTGTTGTGTTTTGATGAAGATGCCCAGAAGTATTGAGGCTCTTTGAGATATTCTCACACAAATATCCCTTGGCAAAGACGTGACGCTGAAGCTGAAACTGAAGTGATTTGACTGCAGCGCGGCAGAGTGTGAGAATATAGCACTAGAACATGGCCAGTGCCGCGGGATTTATGCTAGCGAGACCAGATAGTTGTAGCCCAACATAACATATGGTTGTAGTCCTTTCTTTGGTCGTGCTGATGAATCCAAGTGATGATCTTTTTATTGCCGATCAAGGTCGGCTTGAGGCTATCATTACTAATAGATTCGAGTTTCTCCGTGTGCTGAAAACACCGAAATGTCTCGGAACCAAAACCTAATCACTAGAGAGCGGATCAATAAGCACCTTACATTTTGACTTGGCCTCGGAAGCATTTTTGTCATCAAATTGCTTTCAGGTAAGCAGAATATAGATCAATCAATCAATAACGGCGGCTACCATAGCGTCGAAACGCCTGTACAATGATTCTAAATAGCGTCAACTAACTCGCCCTCATCATCATCCATTAGTTTCTAAAATGCTGCCATGGCATCTCATTCTATGTGTACAAATCACATCCCGAACTATGGCCTTTCTAAAAGGCTCATGTCAGGAGGGTGACAACATCAACCAATACTATCACCGCACCATCGGCGGGGTGCAGGTCATTGATACCCCCCTCGTCAGTGCTGCTCGATAGCTCGCTTTAGATCATAGTACGCATTGGGCTTACAGGCTCATAATACGGTCTTGGCTGTTTGGTGCGCTTGTTATTGACAAAAATGCCACTCTGCGCGAATCGGTTGACCTTGAGGTCCACGCCGTAGCCGCAATGATGCATGACATTGGCTGGGACCCCCAACCCAACTCGCCTTTTGTCAACAGCGACAAACGGTTTGAGGTAGATGGCGCAATGGCGGCGCGAGAACTTATTCGCTGAAGCAATAACAGCGCTCGTTGGGACGATCGCCGTGTTCATCTCGTTTGGGATGCAATTGCCCTCCACGCCACACCCAGCATCCAGGCTTATAAAGAACTTGGAGTGGCCGTTACTGCAACTGGGATGAGTGCTGACGCCACCGGGCCAATTCTCGGAATTACGAGAGATCATTATGATACCGTTGTGAATGAGTTTCCTAACTTCGACTTGGTAGACGGTGCCAACAAGACCATGATTTGGCTCTGCCAGACAAAGCCTCGGACAACGATTGGTATGTTCCTATTGATAAAAATATACCATTCTTAAATTGACCAACTAACTCGTGCTTCTCTGAGCATCTAGATATCTGGGTCCAGCCGTGGGGTGAATACATCGTGCCTAATTACACTACAAAAGGGTTTAGAACTATCGATCAAGCCCTAGGATGCAATGTCCCCAATAGGCTAGCCATGCCTGTTTTCTAAGCTATTTGGTTTAAAGCCATAAAATGATACAGGGGAGGTGATATTAGAAATCTCAACTCCGGTTGCCAAACTACGATATGTTTTCCTGACTTCTTATTAATCAAAGAATATGTCGCGGGTAAGTTTATTGGACTGTTCTCCTGGAGAAGTGTTAACTTAGGACTCCACTAACTTATTTGTTAGACAATTTGGTTGAGAGAATCTAGATCAACATAATTGTTGCTGGGAAAATAACAACTGCTGGTCTTACCGGTAAAGATAAAGCTTGTACAGGTTCTTAAGCATCTCAGGTGATAACCATGAAAAGTTGCACTAGTTAACCGACTAAATGCAAAATCCTTTTTTCTCAGGCTTTATATATTTGAAAACCAGTCCTGTAGATATTGAGATCAATTTGGATACTTACAATAGGTCAATGAAGATGATCCAAAATACTTAAACTCTAGGGTAGCTAAAATCAGCCCAAATTTTACGGCAGCCAAGACAAGAACTTACCTTGCTTACGTATGCGCGTAGGTTTAGGCTGACACATATTCGAAACTTCGGCCGTGGGAGAGCGACTCTGAAACTTTGCATATTTTGCGATGTAAATTCGTTTTTAGCATCCACAACAGATAGACATCAACGAATTGTTCGATTAGTTTGATTTGCCTTCATGTTCTGGAAGGTCGTCAACTCGACACAACGGCAATGACTAATGAACCTTGGCTTGATTAGCCTTATTGATACAAATTGATAGAGGGGGTTGCCCAGCCCGGCTTGCCCCGGCGCCTTGCGAGTCTTGCTTTCTTGCCTCATACCTACATTCGCAGCCAGCCCTGGATATCCCGTCGCAATGCCGGGCGTTGCTAAGTCCGCAGCCTGTGCCAACTGCAAGAAAAGACGAATAAAGGTAAGTCGCGGTAGGAAAGTGACCCGATCAATAGGGCGGCAGATAGCTACCCAGTGGGCTGACTCACGACAAAGTGCGACCAAAAATGGCCAACATGTGCTCCGTGTCGCCGAAGCTCTACGGTGTGTCCTGGCCCATCGTCGACGCTCAAGTTTATTCAACATTTGGCTCCCCCCGCCGATGGCACGTCTGTTGGGAAACGAAAAGCGCCTGTGAGCTCCAAGGCCGCGCACCCATTCGCGGTGATGGTGGATCGCGGCCACTTGAGCCCATATAACAACGGCGATGCTCTCCACGGCAGTTTCCGCCTCCAGGTTCCTCGCTTCAAGTCGACCACAACGGCAGATCGGGTTTCAGCTCAGCTTGTCCATCTTTTGGAAATCAAGGAACGCACCGGGCTCGAGCTTCCACCGTACTTGAAATTCGTACCGGAAAGGCTATCTCACAGCAATTGTCTGGCTGACTCTATTGCGCTACTTTACTTGACCTGGCATCAAGCGAGCCGCGGCGAGTCACAAGCCAAAGTGCTCGAGTCTAGAACCTATGGAAAGGCTTTGAAAAGTTTACAGCGCGCCGTGAACAGTCAGGCGGTGTACACGGTTGAAACCCTGGCTGCCATGGTGATCTTGCTAGGCCTCACTGTCCATTACAAACCATTCACACTCATCGACTACAGACCGCACACGGTTGCGATTCGACATGTCATGAGGGAGATGGGTGCACCGGAGATGCAGAGCAGCCTACATATTGGCTTGATACAGAGTACTGAAGGCCTTATTGTGAGTTCTATATGAAATCCATTTGTGATTTCTCTCTCTTGAATCATTGGTCTCAACGTTTTTTCTGGTTGGTTTTGTGCTGATGACCAATGAAAACAGGGCGGCCATTTCGAGTCACCATGGAGAGAAACAAACGAGATATTACAATCACGGTCCGGGAACAACGAGCGCCGACAAGGCGAGAAAGAAGTCGAGGCATTTGCAAGGACCTTGCTGGAGGACATTATGACCATATTTCGACCATACCTGTGCAATACCCTTCCCACAGTACTTAAAATCAGGAAGGATCCCATCGCAATGAGAGACTCACATGAGTCTGTAGTCCAGGACATCAGGACTGTAAGGGGACTGATTGAAGCCGCCCGAAAGGACTTGTGGAAAGTGTGTTCATCTCCTGGATTCATGGCTGAACTTCCCGAGCCGAGCTTCTTCCTCGGCCACAAGGTTGTGTTTTCTTCAACCACGATAGCAAATTATGTGCTATCCATTACGATGATGAATGTCAATGTGCTCGCAGTTCTTTACGAGATACAAAAACTATGCGGAACTGTGAACGAGCCCGCTCGTGCTGAATATCAAAGCCTCTGTCTCAAAATTTGGAAATGTTTGCCATATCTCGAGACCCTGGACACTGCTACTTCTACACGTCTTCTCAAATCCGTCGCATCAGTTTTTGAGCATGCGACTGATGAAGAGATTGATAGCATACTCAACACTAACCTGGAATGGTCTAATCTTGGGGCGAAGAGTAAAAGTGACAAGGAAGGTTTTAGAGCAGAGGTGACAAGGATAGCTAATCTATGGTATTCCCGAGGCTCTGGACAACAGGAGGTCCAATATTCCATGCAAACTGCCCAGACATCTCAAGGCTCCTAAGGCAACCTCACCAAATTCGTTTTTTGTACATCTCTCGCTCGCAGGAGGGGACTGGGTGGCTATAAACCTTATGTCTTTGGATCAGCCAAAATTCATCGATCAAAGAGATAGCAACTGTTCAAAGATCGACAAAACTGTTAAAGCGAGGGTTGGAGGCGGGGTTTCAATTTTTTTTTTACCCAGTGCAGGTATGTGGAATTATCGAGACGAATCCGTCGATTTAACAAGGTTATTAACTTCTCCAGCCATCTCAGAGCGTCAAAGTTGCAAAGGAAAGAATAGATCAAGCGTGTTTGGAAACATGATATGAAGTAGAATTCGGTAGTTGCTTTTAGTAGGACAATTAACTGGCATCACTTGATGGCTTAAGCTATGCCTGTCATGTGTCAGCAGGAAGGATGAGGGGTTGAGGCTCTTTTCCGCCAGGCACCCCCGAAAGGTTTTCAAGCTCTTACAACGCCGCCATTTGATTCTTAGACCAGTTGACCTAAGTGACTATGGCCGACCTAGACTGCCCGAACAGGTTGTGGGACGAACATTTAGGCGTCGCCATCGACGTACAAGAGTTCAAAGACTGCAGCCGCACGAACAAATGCGTCTATTGTGGCATGCTCTTGGATATCATCACACACACTAAGCCGTCATGGCTGGCCGACGAGTCCAGCACCCGCGATCTCTCTATTGCAATCAAACTCCGCGAGCGTTGGGTATTCAATACAAACTTGTTTTTGCCAAACTCCAAGGGATCGGGATCAATCCGACTCCTCGAAGATGGACAGCAAATTGATTCTGTGCAGCTGTTCAAACCAATCACGGGTAAGCCCGTATCGCATCTCAATCACTCGCAGACATGTCAATAATTTATTGTGAAATTTGATAGATGTTCAGAAGCTGTCTCTCATAAGCTGGGATAGGTATGAGAAGCTTTTGTTCGGTGAGAGTCTTGACATCGCACCCTCGTCCGATTCGGACATTGCCTTTGAGCGTGCTTCGCATTGGCTCAAGAACTGCGTTGAGAATCATTCCTGTTATGACGATGCTCAACGCAGTTTCCTACCTAGCAGGATGCTGCAAATTGAGGAACCCGAAGCCGCCTCCTGCGTGCAACTCGTTGAGCGTTCAGCTGTTTCAGCCTCGCCATACGCCGCACTGAGCTATTGTTGGGGAAAAGACACAAGCGGTGTTCTTATCACTACAAAAGCTAATTATTCCTCCCATCTCAAAGGAATCCCTGTGGCTTCTCTACCAAAAACTGTGCAAGATGCCATCACGGTCTGCCGTCGGCTGGGGATTTATCTGATCTGGGTGGACGCGTTGTGCATTGTCCAGGACGACGGCGAGGACTGGCGCCGTGAAGCAGAGAAGATGATCGATGTCTACTTCAATTCATTCCTTACTATATCAGCCAACGAGCCCAACTCGTGCAAGCTGGGGTTTCTCGGCCCGCAAAGATTTGGCTCCTCAGAATGGCAGCGAAGTGTCCCAATCCAAGTCCCACCAGGATTAGGCGGACCTGCTAGCCATCTTCTATTCCGAGACAGCAAGATGGAGCGCCCCAAGCTTTTCTCTCTAGATTCTAGAGGATGGTGTCTTCAGGAGAGCGTCATGCCACGCCGCAGACTGGTATTTGATGGCTGCGAGTTATCTTGGAATTGCATGGAAAAAATGTTTTGCGAGTGTGGCCACCTCGACGAAGAAGCTTGCGGTATATATCCCCTTCTTAGAACGGGTAAACACGCAGATGAGGAAGATGACGATGAAGAGCTGAGCACTTATGCTAAGCTACACTTGGAATGGATGGATTTCGTCGAGCAGTACTCCCAGAGAGCTTTGACAAAGTCAAGTGACAAGTTGATTGCCATTTCAGGTGTCGTTCGGCTCTTTCAGACAAGATTTGCCAACTCCAAGGGCAATGAAACGGAAACAGACAAGGAAATCTTAGGGTTGCTCCGAAACCTGGTCGTCAAAAAATCATACATGCCTCCTGAAATTGGTGATGGTTACTTCAGTGGCTTGTGGAGAGATTGTTTCATTCCGAACCTTACCTGGACGGTTGATCATACTCTGCTAGAAAAGAGCGGCCGGATGGAGCATAAAAAGGTTGAAGAATGCTTAGCTCCGTCATGGTCTTGGGCCTCTATTGATGGTCCTGTGACGTTCCGGCACATGGAGATATCGATAGGAGTCTGGAGGGAACACATGAATCCCGAGCTTACGTTTGACGCCGTAGTCCACGAGGTAGGCTGCAAGCCTATCGTGACTGGCAAGATAAACGGCAACGCGATTGAATCATCCTTTCTCCGAGTATCTGGACCACTCGTCCCAGTAGAACTGGCAGTTCTTCACCCAGGAGACGCTGTCCATGCACATCAGTACTTCTGGTATAGGAGGATGGCCGGGCAAGGGGATGGGCCAATTGCATGCAGACGACAATGCTTCGCCCGCACCCCGAGATTACAATCTTGGAGGGTATTTCTGGATGTCGAGAGGCTGCCCACCATTGAAAAAGGAAGCCCCCTCGTGGATTGTTGGAGCCATACACGCCATACTTCAGTTGGTTGCGGGTGCTCCTTTAACTTTGAGACGGAATACGCTTGCCTTCGACTCATGACCTATAAGTCAAACGATGGTTATAGGTCTAACAATGTTCCCACTATTGTGATGTTTTTAGTTTTGGAACGCGTTTCTGGCTCTACGCAGACTTATCGGAGAATCGGTCTTGGCCTTTGGAACAAGGATGAAGGTATGCAAGAGGCGCCAATGAACGGGGGTGACTATGGAATGTTTGTCGAAGCAAGCTACGAGGAAGTGATCATTGTCTAGTCCAGAGGGCTTGGACCATGTGTAAAAGAGATAGGAAGATTCAACATCTGCTTTGAATGTCTTTGCGCTTCAAAAATATCAGCTACTCGTTGGGAACTATTTGGGCAAGGTTGACCATCAGGTTGGTCGTCTTCGCAATTTTGGGGATATCCTTGGATATGGGACGTTATGTTCGAAATTGTGTATTGCATGATATACACACCCTCCAATGTTGAACTACTTACGGCCCGTACCGATTTTATAGCAAGCAAACGCGGCAACAGCCAACAACACGCCGCTCAGATACAGATCCCCATCAGCCCCAAGTACCTTCGCAACTATGTCTTGATTTTTCCTCGTGTCACGCGGTATTAGGTCGAATGTTGTTGCGATTGCGGACCATCCTGCCGCTGCTGGGGCAGTCAACGTATCAGCCATCCCAAAACAATGCTCAAACGGAAGGCCCGTGGCCAATGACAGAGCAAATGTGAGGCTGAGAGAGTAGAACTCCATGAGTCGATGGCGACGTCCGGACCCGAAGATCGGGAGTGTCAAGAGGATGAATCGGTATATGGCGTGCGCGAATATCCAAGACTTGCTGACGGCCGTGAAGACGAATAGATTGTCGTGGAGACGGACGGTCTTGAAGCCAACTCGATACCCTTGTTGGACGACCCAGATAGAGAGGGCGAGGCATGCCACCTTACTGCACAGTCCTCGAAGGGTGCCGCCAGGGGGAGTTCCCACCATCATGATGATATTCCCATACACGGCGAAGTTAATGTAGGCCGTAAAGGTAGAAAGGTGCCTGATCTTGAAAGATCGACTCATGATCTGATATGCAAGCACAGACCCTAGACCAAGAGGAAGCTCGGCGACGACTTTAATCATCTGCACAGCAGTTGAGGTCTTGTCGAAGAGTGCTATAGTCGCGCTGGCTGCGAGAACGACGAGCAGTAGGAGCCTCGGGCTTCGGATAGCGCACACATAGGCAAAAGCGAGAATCAGAGTGAGCCATGAGTTGAATGGGATATCAATGAAAGGCTCAATGGCAGTGGAAAAATCAGCAATGGAGGGCATTGCGTGTTCTAGGCTCCGTAGCTTTGTTCCGAGTCTGATTGGGCTGTGATGCGGTGAGCGTAAAGTCGAATATTTGAAATGCGGTCGCGTTCAAATAAAAATGCCACGCTAACTGGAAAAGAATGATTACTCAGCTTACTGTTTATGCCGTGAGCGAGGCTCACATAACATATAGGGAGAGTGAGATTATTTTGGATATAATTCATTTTGCCTTTTGCTTTTTTATTTTTGTATTCAATTCTTCAATCTCATCTCAAGGCCGTATTCATTGCGTTGAGATGTAGGATCTGGCATCTCCTATTGTTGTTAACTCTTATACTCGAACTCTCTTCCGTACTCTCACGCCTTATTTTATAGCTGTCTACGCCTTTATCTTATAGAATTCAAGTATTGTTTCTATTGTACGTACTTATTACTTACCTATATATATATTATTGCTATTTTTATGTGCTTAATAATACTTGAATCGGTGACCTTGAGCATGGTGAGCGGAATATACTCAATCAATAACAGCTAGAATATTTCCTGGCGGCTTTCACACTGACCACAAAATATTTACTTTTTGTTGCTGATACGCAGGGCCGCAAACTCAACTACAGTCAGATAATTGAAGCATAGCATCCGATATAGGCTACGCATGTAAGCGATTCTTCTCTAGGGGAGCGTAATCCAGTGACTTGTTCGGGACGAGGCATTGACTTTAGTTCCTTGATTCCAGTGGGTAACGACTATAGCAGTGCTTGGTACTGAAAGATGAATGATCAGAAGAATTGGTATTAACTACCTTACTCAAATCATCACATATTCCACCACACGTTTCAAACCCAACAAACGACAGCAAATACAAAAATACCCCACCCTCGCATTTTAGGACGAGGCGCGGTACTGGCGTGAGTATCAACATTTTAGTTAGGAATGGCGTCGACCTGAGGAGGCGTATAATGACTGAGATCATTCTGCCACTGACGCAGGATTTCGTCCGTGGCCTTGTGGTTCGTGGTCTCATTGTTCGGGTCAAAGACAATAAGGCCGCCACCGGTAATGTCATAGATGACCTGGAAATCGCCCCAGTACTTTTTATCCCACGAGGCTTTCATCTTGTCAAACGAGGCGCGCAGGTGCTGGAACTGGGTCTTGTTGGGGTGGAAGGCATCTAGAACTTTTGCCTTTAGCCAGTTTTTCAGATCACCGGCGTTCTTGCTCATCTCCAGGTAGCGACCGGCAGGGTTTTGAGAGGTGCGCAAATCGAAATACTCCTCCGGGAAGCCGCACACCTTACCGACGTCACCACTGTCGTAGTTGTCGAGCTCAAAATTGATCAAGACGTCGGCCTCTGCAGTAGAGGCACTGAAGGGCTGAGGTACGGAGACACCGTCATGGGCTAGGCGATTGAGGATGGAAATCTCGTCTTTGATGTCCTTCGCCCCTGTGGACGACTTGGGGTTGTGCTGCATGCCGAGAACCCAAGTGGTGGGCTGGGTGTTCTGGGAGACGCGGAACACCATCTTGTTCGTCCCGGCGCCCAGGTATGAGAAGGAGAGGCCAGCACTGACTTTAGGGTCGGTGCCCGCGGGGAAGGTTAGTGACCATTTCTTTGTGCCGGCGATGGGCTCCAGATTCATGGGGTGCTTAACCCCTTCGAGAGCTTGCTTAATGACGGAGTACTGCATTTTGGGGGATAGGTTTTGAAGAAACAAATGGATGATTCTCAAGTAGTTGTAGCGTTGTGCGTGTAGTGATTGTGCCAACATATATTATCAAGGAAAGCCTTCGTCCCTTTATGTTCATTTTAGTGTGGGCCGACAACTTGCAAAGGCGCAATCGAATACACCATTCCAATATCAGCTGAGAATCCCTCGACGAATTGAATGTGAGAGTGACTCGTAGAAGTGGTATCTTGCGTCATAGACTTTAGAAACATGCCATTGAATAGTCGGTGGGCTCCAACTGGTGTTGCCAGGGTGTACAGTGTGAATGTATGCGAAGTTGGTCATTGTCTCATATTTGCTTCGACCTATCACATTTCAAAGAGCTTGCGAGATGTGAAAGGCTAATTGGCCGACCCTGTGTTCGAAAGGATTCATGTTGTCATTCAGAGCAGCTACATGTAAGATGACGACGAACGACCGGTGAGGCGGACGATAGGCGAAACTGGTGTCGGCCAGGTATGCTCTCCCGCCAGAAGTACTTGACCCTTTTGCAAAGTCGGGTACTTTTTTGACGAAGCATATGATGCTTCTTACGGTATATGACGCATGTGTGATGTTCAAAAATTGGCATTCGCATATACGAGATGCTAGAACATAGCTGATTGGCTTCACATAATTTCCCGTTAAACTATAGCTGCAACTCTCAGCTCCTATGCGGTGATGATCATCTACCGACTTGGTCGTTTGATGACCAGCGTGTGGCCACTCCATTAAGACAATCAGGACAGGAAGCCAATAGGAATATGTCCGATGTCTTGTAGCTATAATCCCCACCCTAGGGAGTTACAAAGTATGGCATGCAGGATCACATATGGGAATCCTACGTACTACTGCATTTCCGCAAAACAAAATGTTGAACTTAGACTAGGCACATAGCAGGCTCCCAGGAACAGCCACGCGTCCCATGACACATATCCAACCTCGTCTCTGAAACTTACTATCAGTAGGTGAGATATTACATAAATAAAAGCCCAACCAGACCAGACGGTCCCATGGGGCCAAAAGTTCATGCTTCGTCCGGTAGATGCTTCCGAATACCCGAGCCTGAGACAAGCAGCATATGCAGGTGTCACTCGGGAAGGCCCGTAAGCTCTCGTGAAACACAGTGGTAGTCTTATTGATTGGGTAGTTGCAGAGTAGCTATAAGTCGGTATATTTCAGTAACCCTACAACGGGAAGGCCGTGCATGAGACAAGCACCATGTGCAAATGTGACCCAAGAAGGCCCGTAAACTCTCATGCAGTGCAACTTTAGTTTAGCCACCGTATTACTACAACGTAACCAGAAGGGATCTCCATAGTTACCTTACGTAGATGAAGGAGCTGGATGAGGGGAGCTATCCTAATTCAGAAGCCCTATTGAGCCACAGTAAGACATTTAGTCTACTAGGATAGGTTTATTGATATGCGGTAAGAATTATCCACAATTCAGCTACGCCACTGTATGCATCCTATGTCACATCTGGCAGCTTGTGTGCCCCATTGTCTCCCTTCTGTATTACGGGCTGCGCGCCAGCTAGACAAGTGCCAATTCTTGGCATGTGCGTCCTATCCGCATTGAGTTGAGTTGTCGGGCCCTGGCGACTGTCATTGTTGTTGAACTTTATTCTCGTTCACCTACGTACCGGCATTCATTCCCTACAGCATTTGTGTATACGGGCTTCGATATCTCTAGTCTCTAACTTGATTAGATCGTGGAGGCCGAAATTCACCAAAGACCCTCAGTAGCCACGTGCCTGTGCTTGAGGAGATATCCGATTCTTTTCCCACGGACGTTTGGGTAGCTCATTGATATCGGCATATATGAACCTAAGCGACATGATTTCCGTCGCTAGAAGTCTGGCATTCTTACATGAGACTTCTATCTTGTTTTTTCTTTCACTAGTTACCTAGATAGTCTGAAATCTAGGTTTCGCCTCTTGCATCTACTCGGCTAATCGCCTATTATAGAGTTGTTATTGTTCAACGCCGCGCCTCAGCGCCACATGTCTCACCAGCCATATCGTCAAGCACCTATTGGTTGTCACTAGTAGACACGAAATTAAAATTAACCATAGAAGCTATCCCATTCAACTCCACCAATGTGATTTTGATGGAGAGGTGGAGCGATTCCGCACCCCGCTCGATCTCCCGGAATCCCTCCTCTTATTCCGAAACTCCATGTCCTTAACGTCCCTCCACCCCACACCTCACTCGCCTTTTTAGATTCTCCTCATCATTTATCTCTTGACGTAAACCATTCATTATCGACCTTGGGAAAGACGTTCTATTTCGCCATGTCGATCATCGGACATTGCAATTGTGAGGCCGTGAGCGTGGAGTTGAAGGCTGGGGAGCAAAAATTTTCATCGATGATATGTTATTGGTAGGTCTGAAAAAGTACATCAACGACGGATGATCAATTTTCATTAACGACTATAGCAACAACTGCGCTCGAGCTGGCGCAGGTGAGTGATACCTCTTCCGTCACCATCATTGACTTGATAATTGACCTGCTTTGCATGGCACAGGATACTCGATCAATTATATGGTTGATCAAGCTGATGTGACAATCAAAGACCCAAAAGGAGCGCTTCAGACCTATGTGGATACCAGAACAACGAGTGGAAAGCCGATGGATGTAGGATTTCCAAACCCTCACTGTCCTAGAGCACCCAACACTAATATGGAGACCAGCGTCGCTTCTGTGGTAAATGTGGAAGGTATATATACATTCCGCTGCCACGCAATTATTTCCAATATTGATGACTAGCCTAGCCCTGTTTTAAGCCAAACCACGGATGGCAAGACTACTGGGAAGGTGTTTCTCAAAGCCACGCTCTTTGACGAACAAGCTGCCCCTTTCTTGGAACTATGCACAGCTTCTCGAAGTAGCTGGCAGCCTGCCATCGCTGGAACGATTCAGAAGTAGTCAGAGTGTCAAAACACTTTGAAAATATGTATGAATGTATGGGATAGTGGTTGAGGCGCCGAGAACCTTTGAATGAGGTGTAAGGTGGTGACCGATGCCTAAATGAGTATTGTTTTGGCCCATAGAAGCTTTCGTGTCACGTTATTCTCTTGGGCTGTTAAGCATTCTGGACATGATATATGTTTTACTCGCCTTATTTATTGAAGAAAAAAGTTCTACTTCCAAAGTGTATATCGAACCTATGAAAATGTGATGTGCCACCAGGCGTGATGGCGTGAAGGTTAGATAAGGTAAGGGGCCGTCCCAATAACCCGGAGGGGGAATTAGTCGGACATCTCCCTGTGACGCACCGCGTGGAGAACAATGAAATACACATTGAATTGACTTTGGATAGCTCAGCATGATGCGGTAACCATTGGCCCTGACGATCATGTTTTTAAGAATTCGACAAAACGCTAATATAGGTCCTTCCTATGGAAATCGCGATGTAGGCTATTTGAGCCTTCACTGTGGCCCTCGACGGGCTCATGGGATAAAAATCATTCCTAACACCGGTTTATTTGATGCTCCAATCCATATCAAGCCCCAAACCCAAACCTACCATAGGTAGAAATAGATCATATTCCTCCAATACGGACTTCGGGGTTTCATACAGAAGGCGACATTATAGGATGAAGATTGCTGGTGGCATTCGGACCTTGTGAGTCAGGCCGTGCCTTGGCCTCCGACTCCATAGCGGCACCCTCCTCATCGGTGGCATCCTGCCCTGGGTTCGCAGTGTCGTACTCCAGTCTCTTCATAAGCGTATAGACGCCAAACGAAAGTATGGCACCCATCGCCGGTCCAAGCCAATAGATCCAATGGTAACCTGGGAAACCAGTAATAACCGCAGGTCCAAATGATCGAGCAGGATTGACCGACGTGCCTGTGAATCTCGTTCCGGCAAGATGTGCGATGAAGACCGAGATGCCGATGCCGACCGGGGCAAGGAAGGTAGCTCGGTGCTTCTCGACGGCCAGGAAGTATACCGTCAACACCAACTGCGCAGTGAGGAACATTTCCAAGAACAATCCCTGGACCACGCTCATATCGTGTCCTAGGCTGTTAGTTACTTGGAGGGGTCCAGGGAGGAGACCGTCCACGACTGCGGCTGCCGCGATTCCGGCGACGATTTGAGTAGGTATGATGCATGCTGCACTGGTTGGGGACACCGCGCGAACGAGGAGAAGTCCGAGTGTCACCTGTGACGAGTGAGTAGATGACAATCAGAGTGTTTGTGCCTGGACTGAGACGCGTTACTCACAGCTGGATTGAACATGCCTCCGGTGACCCGATAGAAAACCCAAACATTCACAGCGAGAGAGCTGCCAAAGGAAGCTGCAATGTAGAGCAGAGTGGCAGGCTCAAGGGGAGCGCTAGGATTAACGGCATTATTGGTCTCAAGAGCTGCCTGAGCACCGATAAAAGCCAGCATAAGAAACATGAAGGTCCCGCAGAACTCGCCGATGATCACCACGAGGAGATTGCGGAGACGGTCTGGGGTCCTGTGTTCTCGTTTGGGAACATCGGGGCGGCTAGTGTGCGAGTGCAGAGAGGAACGCGGGTTTGATGGTGTTGCCATGGGGGCAATGTTATCCAGGAGACCGCTGGCCTCCTAAACTGGATGGGGATATAAATAGATTCTCCGTGAAGACTTGAGGAAAAGAGCCGCAAGATCGAGCGAAAGGGTTGTATGGGCAAGGGTTAGATGGGCAAGGGACCTGTTTCTACGATGGCCTCGAAGCTAAGGATATATCCTGGGGCCGAGCGAGAATGATGACGATGCCTCGCAGTGAGAGGGGGCATTGTTGTTCCACAGGAACGCGACACACGTTGATCATAACATAGACTTGCAGAAAAGGACGCATGCATGACTGGCCGGCACCTACCACAAGACTCTGTTGCCATCATTGTGCTGCAATCGGAAAGCACATGGCGTGATGGGTAACGTCGCCGGCTCTGAGGA
Organism: Clonostachys byssicola; assembly: GCA_902006505.2. Taxonomy (NCBI): domain Eukaryota; kingdom Fungi; phylum Ascomycota; class Sordariomycetes; order Hypocreales; family Bionectriaceae; genus Clonostachys; species Clonostachys byssicola. The sequence goes on from CABFNO020001247.1 coordinate 108,254, forward strand.
GATGGTGGGCGATCGTGCCGTTGCCTCATAGATCGACGGATGAGGGTCAGACAGGCCAACCCATGCCACCACCAACGGGAAGACTAGTGATGGGATGAACTCAGGATGGTGAATCATTTCCCTTCACATCCTAGCCGGAGTCCTTAGTCTTTTGTTCAGGCCGCTTGGGTTCGTGACTAGCGCACAGATGCGCATCTCGTGACGTCAAGTAGTCCAGTAGCTGCAGCGGGATCTACTCGGATCCCCAGACTCTCGATGAATACTGGTCCATTATACGTCGTAAATTGCGTGGCTTGCTGTTTTCCCTCTCTTTTGTCGTCATGTGACGGCTTTGGCACTGAACATGGCGGCCCTACGACTCACGAGGGTGTGCTCATCAGTACGAAAAGCTGCTAGCATGTCTTAGCAGCTAGAATTAGCCTGCCCCTATTTGTTGAATCGCGTCTTTCGCGCCTGGAAGAGGCGGTGTCAGTTAGAGGAAAACGGCGCGGACTGTGATTAGTTTCTCATCGCTGAGGCACAAAGAGAGGGGGGGGAATATTGATATCATCGTGCGTCTAGCCGATACGAGGCCAGGAACCACATTCATTTCAGGTACAAGGCTAGACGTGTAGGAATATGTATCTATTGCGACTGATCCTACTTGTCTACTCACTACATTCTTGAAGTCCCATCACCAAATATCGCAGACCAAAGCGGCCATCTCCACCAGCGGCTGGATCACGACTGTAGCGTCTGTCCTACTTGGAGGCCGACGAGACAAATGCAATCACCAAAATATCTTGGGAGCGCGCATGAACAATTGGATGGCTTTAATCGAGAATTAACAAACGACTACGTTTAGGCCGAGAAGGAGATTATGTGAGGATATATGGGAAGAGTTAGCATATTCAAGATTCAACCTTATGCTAAACAAGGTGTCAGGGTCATGCCTTGTTAGACGAACTATTTGGCCCAAGGACAGGTATGATACTCCTGGTGTATATGTAGCGTGTGAATAAAATTGAGTCTCGCAGGTCAACTAATTAAGAGGAGAACACTCAATTCCTAAAGGAGAACTCTCATCACATGCTTAAATTGAGACAGGGCGTATTTGACCCGTGTGTATGGCATTCCAAAAACCACCAAATCAGACTGCCTGGCCACGATATAAATGTCCAACCCTCTTCGCCTTCATTTCATTGATTCGGTCAAAATAAGACGTACCACCCTCGATATTGTATCCGCTGAGCCTACGAACCGGACTTTCCGAGATTCATCTCTCCGCGATCAACCTTTTTTTTTTCAGCAGCAGATAAACTGCATAGTTCTCTCACTTACTATTTAGTGGTCTCTGCATCCTTCACCAGTTCCCAGAATGTCGACATATCTGACATGATAGAGCGAGTATATCAAACGGGAGACGTAAGTTATTATTGTTACTTGTCAGTTACAACCGTGTACCGACATTGATAAATGTCGAACATTCCAGAACTACGCCCCAACTCTATCTCAACAGGGCCACCCAACTACTCAACGTCCTCCATGCTCCGAGGCGGGCCAGGGGTCCTACCCGACTAGGTAAGTAGAATGAGACCCAAGAGATATCCCCGAACTAGCGTGTGTGCGATGAGTTTTGGTGGAGTCTCAATAGGCTAAACCCGCATTCTTGGAAACTCGGGATGGTATTCGTATATAAAGGAACAAGACCTGGAGGGTAAAAAATCACGCTCTCTCATTTTCCCGATATTATTTGATCCTGTTTGCTTCAAATTACTCCTCTCCGTCGCAAATATGTCTGCCTTCACGCGCATCCATAGCGACAAGCTCGCCAAGTTCAGCTTTAGCCATGGGGCTGTCATCCACCCCAACGCCCAAACCATCGTCCTGGCCGGCAAGGTAGGCTCGATTGATCTCAAGGGTACAATGGCTGCGACCTTCGAGGAGCAAGTCGCTGCAACGTTCAAGAATATCGAGACTGCCCTGGCTGAGGTCGGCGCCACCCCCAAGGACATTGTTCACATGAGATACTACGTCACAGACGTTCGTAAGTGGCTCACCCTTCCTTCTACTGATAAAGCAAAAGGGACTCCGATATATTCTGACACCAAGATTCAGAGACTCGAGACATGGTAGCCTTTCGAAACATCAGGAAGGACTTTCTGGGTCGGTTCCCAGGCGCTGCTCCCGCTGGGACTGTCCTCAGCGTGCTTGCGGCAGACCCCGACATCTTATTCGAGGTGGATGTCATTGCCGCAATCCCTACGCAGTCCAAATTGTGAATGAAATGCCCTCTTTCGGGCTTGGGTGTGACTCTTATGTCTTGTTATTTTTAATACACGGATGCGAGCCATCGGCTGTAGATACGGACGAAACAAGCTTCCCGGGGTCAACAGTTAATTAACATGAATTCATGTCTGGATGGAATCAAACTCGCCTTACTTGCCCTTGTTGGTCAGTATCTACAGTGAAAGTTGACTCAAATCGTAGCCCAACTCAACGGGCTAGTCCTCTTCCTCCAACCATCTTCGGCAAGTTCTTGACGCTGTTTCTGCTAACGATATGACACAAGACTCTGAGCGTTAAATGCTTGGATATACGGCCTTGCGCATGCACATGCAGAGCTACACTCTAGCCTTTTATACTTTGTCCTAAGCCCCCTCGCGATCGATATGTGCGAGATTTTCACTCAGCGTATGCGAAGCATATGTTCCCTGAACTAGGTAGGGGTTGATCTAAAGCTGGAAGAGAGTCGATGATCCTGCATTCAATCTTCTAGTTCTACCCTTTAGACCTAACAGAGTGTTTGGATACCACAGTTAGTGTATAATGAACCACACATATTGTAGTATGACTCAATTTTGCTGACTGTAGCATAGTTTCTTTTAGTCAAGTTAATTGCATGATGCTCCGCATTCGGATATCATGGCACCATAAGTATTCTCCCCACATCGCCTTTTGTCCGTTCACATTAACGTTAACCTCGCCTCAATCTAGATAACATCTTCCTATTACCCTCAACAACAACCATGGCGAACATGAAAAAATGGCTTCCTGGTGTATCTCTGCCCCTGATTCTCAATGCTCCTATGCACGGTGCAGCCAATGGCCCCCTCGCGGCCGAGGTGACAAAAGCAGGAGGACTGGGTGTGCTTGCTGCTCCGCAACCTTTGAACCGGCAAGTAGAAACTATGCTGATGCTATAGAATACTAGGCTTCATCCCGGGCGGAATCATTCTCTCTAAAGACTCCGACGATCTGAAAGATCTTGAACTCCAGCTCACAACGGCACGTCGTCTCCTAGCTCTCGATGAGTCATTGGAGAAGCCCATACCGGTAGGCGTCGGCTTCGTCACATTCCACCCTTCCGTGGCTCAGTTCGAAGAGTCGGCTTTGCCTATAATCCGCAAGCACAAGCCTGTTGTCATATGGCTGTTTGCTCCGGAGCCGAACTCAACCACGCACAAGCACTTGATCAGTCTTCTGCACGGTGCAGGCAGCTCCTGGAACCTCAAGGTCTTGGTCCAAGTCGGGTCGGTTGCAGCTGCCCGGGATGCGATCGAGAGTGGCGCCGACGGCGTCGTTGCGCAGGGCGTAGGTATGTTGTTTTCCTTCCGTTGCTTTAAATAACCATTCACCAATATCACATGTAGACGCGGGAGGCCACCAATGGGCGCAGGGTGCCAGTATCGTCTCACTGGTGCCTGAAGTCCGTAATCTTATTAGAGAAGAGTTCCCGGGTAAAGACGTGGCTTTGATTGCGGCGGGTGGCATTGCGGATGGTAGCGGTGTGTCAGCTGCCCTGTCTCTTGGAGCTGAAGCAGCTGTTATGGGCACTAGAGTAAGTCCGGACCCCTTACACTCTACGAACGTATGCTAACTGTCTAGTTCTTGGTTGCCAATGAAGCTGGAACTTCTAAGGAAATGAGACAAGTTGTCCTAAGTGCCACCGACGGCGGGTCCAGTACTGTCAAGTAAGTTATACTCAGGTTTGGGTTGAAGATTCCATTGGTTAATTCTAATATTCATAAAAAAGATCTTACTTGCACGATGATGTTCGAGAAAACAGCATTTGGCCTAAGCTTTATGACGGACGAGCGGTATTGGGGCCGTCGATTATTGACGAAAGAGCTGGAGTTTCGCTATCCCAAAATATCGCTAAGCTTAAAGAGGCACAAGCATCAGGGGATAAGTCTAGAAATGTGTTCTGGTCGTAAGTTTGGTTGTTCGTCTGTCTTATTCGAACCTCATGCTAAAAATTACTGTGTAGTGGAACTGGAGTTGGCTTGGTGGACAAGATCCAACCTGCTGGAGATATTGTCCGAGAGACTCGACTCCAGGCAATTGAAAGAATTAAAGAGCTAAGTGTCGTCTACGAAGAAGCTCTGACACGCTGATCACCTTCATAACCTTGGGACTTGACGATTTGCTAGTCTGACTTAAACTTCTAGAGTAGGCTTTAGTTAACATACTAGGCATTTTCAATGAGCTGTATGGAATCAGTATCAAAATCAAGAGCTTACTTAGCATTCCCCCTTTCCTCAATCAATGTGATCCTCCAGATCGGTGCAACAAGGATGAATAGCTACGGCTAGGGACATTGCTATTATTCGACAGATCGGGGATAACACGGATGGGGAGACTGATCGCCCAACCTGGTTATTGAATCGTTTTGGCTTCGACTTTTGCCTGAACTTGCGGGCGACGTCATCCGAGGATGGAGAGACAAAAACCCACCAGACCCCTCACTTCGCTTAACTATTTAGATTTAAGAGACGAGTCCTGGGCTATCTTAAATCCTTAGACTCTCTCAATCCTACCTGCTTACATAGAATCACGGAACGAATGGCTGCTGCAACAAAGCTACGCCGGATCATCGAGGATCCCAACTCGTTCCTGCTTTGCCCGGGAGTATATGATGGATTCTCAGCCCGTGTCGCTTTGAATGTCGGATTTGATAGTATCTACATGGTATGAAAATCATCTTGCATTCTCTACTCTCCTTCTATGACTGACCAGCTTTTGGCTGTGTGTAGACAGGAGCAGGAAGCAGTGCCTCGGTTCTAGGCCACGCCGACCTCGGAATGATGACCCAGACGCACATGCGCAACCACGCCGAGATGATTGCCGATTTGGGAGCTCTCCCGCAGTACGCAGAAGCAGACGGCCCTGTCCCTCTTATTGCCGACGCAGACACCGGATACGGCGGTCCCATTATGGTATCCCGAACCGTGGAGCAGTACGCACGATCTGGCGTGGCCGGGTTGCATATTGAGGACCAGGTACAGACAAAACGATGTGGCCATCTGGGAGGGAAGGAGGTTGTGAGCAGGGACGTCTACTTCAGTCGTATTCGCGCCGCCGTGAATGCCAGGAGGAAGATTGGGAGCGACATCGTCATCATCGCCAGGACAGATGCTCTTCAAACTCATGGGTACGACGAGGCGATTGAACGACTCAAGGGCGCCTACGAAGCTGGTGCCGATGTGGCTTTCTTTGAGGGGTTGACGTCAAAAGAGCAGGCTGCGCAGATGATCAAAGCTGTAGTCCCGATGCCGGCGCTCCTCAACATGGTAGAGTCCGGGGCCACCCCCTCGTTTACTGCCGCAGAGGCCAAAGAAACAGGCTTCAAGATTATGATTGTTCCATTCGCTGCTATTGTCCCAGCTTATGATGCCATGAAGGCTGGGTTGGAGCATCTCAAAGCTACGGGATCAATGCCGGACAAGGCGAAGGAGATGACACCCCAACAGCTTTTTAGGGTATGTGGATTGGATGCTAGTATGCAGATAGACAAGGAGTCTGGAGGTGAAAATTTCAAGTCTGGCGTTGACTAGAAGACTGGATGCCTTTAGAATTTATCTATACATTGCCGGGCAGGATATGTTCCTCTACCATAGCGAAATTAGTGCCCATATCGGTGAAGGTCCCAGTTGGCAAACACAACAAGGTGGGAGAGGAGATGAATTGATTCGTATATAGCCAAGTACAATACAATTTTGAGTGGATAATGACTATCTTCTTCTCATGATCTTAATCTTCAGCCCAAGAGGTTTCCTCAAGAAGCCCTCCCGCGTCTCCATGATTTCCTGCCTCAGCTCAACATTATATCTCTTCACCCAAGTGGCAGCGATTAGTTTCATCTGCACTTCGGCCAGATTCCGCCCAACACAAGACCTCGGCCCGTGACTGAAGGGGATAAACGCTTTCTTTTGGTCTGTGGTTAGGTTTTCAAATCTGTCTGGATTGAAAGCATCGGCATCGGGACCCCAGATTTCCTTGGAGTGGTGGATAGTGTACGCCGGGACGCTCAACACCGTGCCTGGACCAAAATAATGGCCCTGGATATGGACGCCGGGCGACTGAGGAGGGACCTGGCGAGGCAATCCAATGCCGGACGTTGAGTGGTGCCGTAAAGTCTCGTTGATTACCTGTTCCAGGTATGGGAGACTCTTGACCTGATCATATGATGGAACTTCAACATCATCCGATACAACTTGGTCAATTTCTTGTTGAAGCTTCTGGAGCACGCCAGGCGTCCTGACAACATGGTACAGCAATGCGCATGAAGAGTTGGACGTGGTGTCACTTCCGGCAATGAGCTGGGTCAGAGCTTCAGCGGTCAGCTCTTCACGACCAAGAGGTTCGCCATTGTCATCCTTTCCCTTGATCAACCGCGCTAAAAGGTCTTGTCGATCAATGTCAGGCGGGTTTTGGAGGCGATCAGAGACACGGGCAACGGCTATACCCGCAAGTCGTTCGACGGCCTCTAGACCCTTGTAGAAGAAGGGATCCGGTAGCCAGCGAGCGTAGGGTTTGAGCCAAGGCAGGCAGCCCAATGTGGCGGACACTTCACCTCTGCGGTTGATGATCTCAACAGCAGGTGCATAGATCGATGGGCCAGTGGGAGATGTGCGTACTTCAGCGATATCTGCTCCGCTAGATAGCATTCCTAGAGACGGCAACATTTGTTAGAATCACACACGCTGCTATGAGAGGGAGTTACTTACCAAATGGCTTCCCAAAAGCCAGGTCAGCAATGGTATCAAAGGCCAGATAATTGACTAGATGCATGAACAAAACTATTAGCATCTCAGGCTTATATTTTGAAGGCACTTCTACTTACACCATGACAGACAGTCAAGATGCGCCGAGCCATCTCGCTGTGAAGTGTTCTTTATCCGGGCGTCCCATTGCCGGGTGAATTCCTCCAGATTCTGGCGCACATACGGCTCGAACTCAACGACAGACTTGGGAGCAAAGATGTGCGACACGAGCTTGCGCTTCCTGGTGTGTTCAGCGCGGTCTCTCGTGTTGAAGAGGCCTCGGCGGATAGAGACAAAGGCGTCGTAGAAATCTCTGATTGAAATGTTATCATCTAGACGTATCCGATTGAATATACAGCGCACATCAGGTATTCACTCACGATTTGAGAAAGCCATTACCATGGCCATAGATGGTATTCACAGCATCCGCATCGGCCACACTGACGTGGTTCGGTGCAATGCGGACAATCGGACCAAGCTTCTTGTGAGTCTCGTGGACAATGGCATACCGCTTGCCCCGGCGACAAGTCCACAGCAGCCACAGATTCGAAAAAGGAGCAATTGAAGGGCCTGGGATGCCTCGAAGGGCCGCGTTGGTGGTGAAGTACGGCAGGATAAAGAAATACCCGAGCAGCGAGACCAGGCCTGCGACGGCGAGCCACGGCGAGGTGAGGAGGTTCAGGAGTGCCATTGCTGTAATCTGGCTTTGTCCCTGGGGAAAATTTCAGATACAGCTCGTCTATATATGCGAGGGCATACGTCAGCACCTGCTGGTTCAGACGTTGATATCTGAGACGCGCGGATGAAATTTTCTCCACAGATCTGATACTGTGGATCGGGCATGGAATTGAAATTATCGCGGATGTGGCCTGGTATTTATATATCCGTGTCCATGCGTCAATTGCATTATGCTGCTCCTCCCTGCCAGCTCAGTTCCAGATGCGCAAGTCGTGTGCAGCCAGAAGAAAGTCCAGTGCAACCACACGATACGACCCCCAAAACTGAATCGCTATTTGTTGTTGGTAGATGCCATGACATATTCGTCCATCATCACTGGCCCTCAAAACAATCCCAGTTAGTCTAGTCCTAATTTGAGCTGTGAGATAGCCGGATCTCCTTCGGAATCGGCAGGAAACGTGCATAATACATCGGGAGCGAGGAGGAGTAAGCACCTGCTAAAGAAAGATCGCCATTAGACCATCAGATTTACCTTCGGAAGTGAGGAGCGTATGCCTATAGAAAAGAAATTGTCAGCTTTACTTAAGCATCATTCTGTTCGGAGTATCATACCCGTTTCCTAAACTTTTCCTGAAGTACCTTACACACTAATAAGCCATCCGCAATGGAGCGTTCTCGGCTTCGAATCCGAGGAGAAGCACACCCGATGTCTCAGCTCGTATTCATGCTGAGATTGATGCATTTTAATGGGTGCAACAATCTCATGAGGGAAATATAGCGGGCTCTTAGAGCTGTAGTCCCATGCAGTGCAGACTTTTATTTCCCTTGCGTCAAGTCACTTAGGCTTGTAGAGACAAATGAAAACGAAGGGCATTCGAGGGGTTCAATGGTGCTTAATCTACGGGAAAGAGAAATGCCAGAGAGGAATCACATTTGGTATATCCAGAGGATGTGCAGAAACGTTGTATTCAAATGAGCGTATCTTCACTATCGTTGTGCACACTATGAAGACTTATTGTCGAGTTACAAAGGCAGGCAACGTATCAATTGCAGCCAAGATCCCTTCCAAGGAGCGGGGAGAAGAAGTGAAAGGATGGGGTAAGGCTCCCACGAGGAAGTCTCATCACTCTTAGGACAAGTTAGCGATAGCGACAGGACTGTAGTAAGCTACAGGATTAATTCAAGTTCGCAATCATCTGAAGCAACGATTGGCGCTATCCAAAGAGGAAGCGTTGTCGGAATCATTGCCCTGGCGATTGTTCAGTTCAAGGATGGCTTGCCTTAGATGGTAGACCAGCGGAGAAGAACAGCGGCAGCAATGACAGGCAAGACGCTGACCAACTCTCCAAGTCCCGCAAATTCTGGTGGGATCCTCGCATTGACAAAAGCCCCGGCAGCCAGAAGGACGGCGAAGGTGTTGTACACAAAGCTCCATCCGAAATTGAACTTGATGCGGTTGACGGACTTCCGGCTGGCGTTGATCATGACGAGGATGCCAGAAAGGGCGGGTCGCATGAGGACTACGTCTGCCGCAGATTGCGCAATGTCTGTGCCCTCATTCATGTGAACACCAATTGTAGCCTGTGCTAAAGCAACAGCGTCGTTTGTGCCATCGCCACAGAACACTACGATGGGCTTCTTCCCACCCACATTGGCTTCAAGAAGCTCCTGGATGTAGTCTCTCTTGTCGGCAGGCGAGCTGCGGGAGCGAACATTATGGGCAGGAATTCCGAGCTTGGTCGCTAAATTCTGGACAGCGCCATCATCATCACCAGAAACTAAATGCACTGCTATACCACCCTTGTCGAGGGCCTCGAGTGTTTCCGCAGCATCAGACCGCAGTTCATCTTCCAGACCATAGGCTGCGACCAACACGCCGTCAATGGCAAAGCAGAAAACAGTATACCCACGAGCAAGCATCGATCCAACATGCTCATCATCGGAAAATTTGAGCCAATGAGAATTTCCTGCCTGAAGTTTTTGGCCCTGAAGAGTGCTCTCGACACCCTTGCCTGTAACGCTCTTGGGGTCGGCGATAGGCTCGGCGATGATTCCTGCGTCGCTTAGATGAGTAGTTACAGCAACCGAGACTGGATGTCGGCTATTTTCGATGAGACCCAGAAGGAGTGGGAGTTTGTCCTGGCTGTCACAATGAGTTTCAACAACAGAGAGCTTTCCTCGGGTCAAAGTCCCCGTCTTGTCAAACACAACATGCGACGTCTTGTGGGCGACTTCAATAGCATCTGCAGACTTGAACACGACGCCCCTCTCCGCCGCGACACCACTTGCAATAACAATGACCATGGGAACAGCCAGTCCAATAGCGCAAGGACATGACACGATGAGGACAGTAATCGCGTAAGTTATTGCCTCAATCGTTGCCTCAGAGCCATTATACCCGCGAATTGTCATGCCCACCGCAACCCAGATGACGAAAGTAATGATATTCAAAGCCACGACCACTGGGACGAAGTAGGATGCTACCTTGTCTGCAAGATCTTGCAGCTTGGGCTTGGATAGTTTAGCCTCGTCGACCATTGCAGCAATCGTGTTGATAGTGTTGTCGCTAGGCAAGTGGCCCAGCCGAACAATCAGAACTCCAGATCCATTGATAGAACCTGCGATAACTCCTGATTTCGGAAACTTCTCGACTGGCCTCGATTCGCCTGTGAGCATCGACTCGTCAACCTCGGATGAACCCCTGATGACGGTGCCGTCAGTGGGGATCCTGGTGTCCGGCAGAACCTTGAAAATGTCGCCATACTGAAGAAGCCGGGCGTCAATTTCAAGTTCAGTGCCGTTTTCTTCGTCCACGAGAATGGCTTTCGATGGCTGAAGTGATCGGACAGAAATAGACTCGACAGCTCTTTGGCGAGCCAGAGCAGCGACCCATCGGCCAACCATGATCAGCGTGACTAGTAGAGTGCTCGTTTCAAAGAACTGGCCTGTTGAGAGAGGGCTTCCGGCAATCAGATATCCGAAGGAGACCACGGAGAAGATGTAGGCAGCGCTGGTACTAAGGACTATCAGGAGGTCCATCTCTATAACCTTGGAGAAGATCAGAGCCTTAAGAGCCTTGGGGTAAAAAGGTCCCGCGATGAAGAATTGAACAATAGTCGCCAGTGCCATCGAAGCTGAGGAATATGCGACTTCGTTTTCGGGGAGAGGGGCCCACGCCATAACCAACACGGGAATGGTCAACACGGCAGAGAGAAGTGTCATGTACCCAACATGTCGGACATGCTTGCTCCCAGCTTCTAGCGACGGGTCGGCACGTAGAGGAGCCAACGGAGTTGGCAACTGCCAAATCTTCTCGCCAAGATCACGAGCTCCAACTATCTTCGGGTCAAATGTGACACGTGCAGCCTCTTTACCAACAAGCGCAATGTCGATCACACCATCCGGCCACTTTTCGTTGCTAATCGATTGAAATTGATCATTCGAAATAATGAAATCAAGACTGGATCCCTGGCTCTGAATCCTTTCGCACTTGAATTCTGTCGTTCGTTCCAGATGTTTCATGACTTCTTCAACAGATCCAAGTCGAAGGTCAAGGTGGAACTCAGCTCGAGAGAGAACCAGGCTGGTTTTCAGGTTCTTTACGGCGGGAACGGTAGCGAGGGTTCGGTTCAGTTTTGTCTCGCATCCGGTGCAAGTCATGCCCGAAATGCTCAAAACCACACGCTCGTTTCCAGCGCCTTGATTCTCAATGTCGCTTACAGCCTCAATTGGGCCCTTTTCAATACCTAGACGGGCATCAGGGATAGAAGAAGAGCAGCAAGCATCGGCGCAAGACCCTGGGCGGCGGGCCGATGGTTTACCAGCGCAGCAAGAGTCAACGGATGGGCGCTTGGTGTCATTTACTTCGATCCCCTTGTCTCCGGGGCAGCAAGAGCCGGAGCAGCCAATTTTAAGAGATGATTTTCCAACAGACGTTGTGTCCGAGCAGCAGCCCGGGCGTTCAGAAGGGGAAACCGCTTGCTTAATCGGCTCTGTGGAAGCACAGCAAGAGTCAACACAGTTAGTCTTAACAGGAGAAATAGTCTCAGAGCAACTTCCCCGGCCTTCAGACTGGGAAACAGCCTGCTTATCAGGCATTGCAACGGAGCAGCAAGAGCGGGAACAGGCAGTCTCGCCGTCCTTCGGGCCTACATTGGCAGCCTGTTTGTCCGTGCAACAGAGCCCTCCAGATGCGGCTTGGGCCCCCGAATGTAAGATATCAGGCTTTGCACAGCAGCTATCTCCATCGCTACTATCTAGTGGAGATCCTCTGCCCTTGCCCTCAGAGCAGCAGGCCATCGGACCTTTGCTCCCAAGCGAAGGGGCACGGGTAGGCTTCTCCTTCGAGCAACAGGAGCCACCACAGGCATCCTCTGCGGGGGACTCCTTGGCGGGCTGAACGCTTTCTTTGAAGCCTTTTCGGAAGCGAAGGCGATTTTCTGCAGCTTGATTCTTCGTAACGGAGCCACTAGTGTGGCCAGAATCCAACGAAGTGCGAATGGAGCCGGCAGACGATTTCTTGGTGAGCTGGTTGCCGTCGAGTGAGTGTCGCTCGCGTATTTCGCAGCAGGTTTCCTGTCCAAGAGCAATCAGGGTCCGGCAGAGGCACCCCAGAGCCCGCAGCGTCGCGCCATAGCGGTCCAATGCTGAGAGAGTGTGCTCGCTGCAAGCCTCGCCCTCAGCAGTGTTACAACAGGCTATATCGCATTAGCAACCAACGCATCGCGCCAGAGAACCTCACTTTCCATCTAACCGGTGGAATCAGAGCTTGTCGCAGCACTCATACCGCACTCGCGCAGAGCCAGCCGGTCGAGGCAAGACGTGTCGCAGCATGGGTTGGATTTGCCGCGGCAGCACTCAGGCGCGTCGGGATCTTCCTCGGCCACGTCATCGGCACATTTTCCGGCGCTGCAGCAATCAGCCTCAATCTTCTCTTCGTCGGGTTCTTTCTGGATTGGCGGCTCGGCGTCGCGAGTCTCAACACTCTGCCCTCCGCAGCAGCCACCCTGACAGGCGCCCGCCTTCTCGGTTGCGGCTGGCGCAGGAGGAGGCTCGAGAGCCGGGGCCGGTGTGCCACAACAGTCAGAATCCATTGCTGGAGTAATCGTTTCTTGCATACCAAATATTGCGAGTTCAAATTTGCGACGAGGTAAGTTGATGGGGGAGATTGGTTGGGTGGCTTTCATGACCAGGGAACATTCAATGTCACGTGGCTCCCACCCTTCATCTCCTTTAGGCAAATCCCCAACAACTGACTTACGCTCAACCATGTTCCCTAGGATATATCTACTGTATGCACGTTTATGTCATAGCTAGAAACACTGTCTTAGATGCTTATCAGTAAATACGTAAGAGAAAGAGAAAAAAGGTCAACAGCAATGGAAGCTGCCAGAGTCGGACACCTCAACACAATGAATTGTCAGTAGATAAAAGTCGCTACCGCTTGATTAAAATGCCCGCACATTAGCAGTGACTCGCACAGCGCCAAGATAATCTGATTTGACTGCCCTCTCTAGAAGTTAGAACCATTCATTACACACCGCCTCCCCTCTATCACATGTTGAATTTGGGATTGGGCGTTGCAAGGTCTTGGCTAGCAATAAAGCCGCCTACCCTAAAGTCCTCAATCTGCACCCTCACCAATCAATCAAATCATTTTCCTACTTAGCGGCGTGTAGCTAATAGGGGGTAAACTAATTATACCTTTAAACACAGTCACTGCCCGGGAAAAGTTCACTCGCCTCCATAATAGCCTGCTTGTGGGGATTAGAGCATGCACATATTGTTTGACAAGACGTGTTCCGCACCGCCACACGTCGCGGCGATATCAAATTATTTTTCAAATCAATAAGATTGGGAAATATATAAATTGGAATCAATGAAAGGTATTGTGTAAATGTATTTATGTCTATAGTATTAGAAGTTGAGAAGTTTTAAAATCGAGGCATATTACGGGGATCGCAAATGATCTTTGTGACTTCCCTTAAATCTAAGCACCCTCGGCAAGCTCAGTTTGAACCCCTGTACGGATCTGCCTGCGAAGCTCCGTCTCCGCAGAGAGGCTCTCACCCTCGAACATTTCAGTAATCTCCTCGAGCGATTTCCGGGCAGTCTCAAGAATGACAAAGTAGGCAAAGGTAGCGGCGGCAATGCAGAAGCAGCCGAAAAATAGATAGGTGCCCCAACCGAGTTGGATAAGCATCTCGGGGACGATGACGCCGATGACAAAGTTGGCGAGCCAGTTGACGGCAACAGCACAGCCGACACCTTTGGCACGGTTGTAGCTGGGGAAGACTTCGGCAGGAAGAGTCCAGCCGAGAGGGCCGTAGGACATGGCGAAGAAGAGGACGTAAATGTCTAGTGAGGAAAAGAAGGATTAGCCCGTCAAGGTTTCTTATAATTGCTGTAGGATAGACTTAGACTCTTACAGATGAGGGCGACGCCGAACCAACCCATGTTGCTGTTGCTGGTCCAGTTGCCGTCATACTTGCTCACGATACCAGACATGATCAGATGAGGGATGGCCATGGCGATGCCACCGAAAATGGCGAGCCTTCTACGACCAATTTTGTCGAGGAACATGAAGACGGGAATCACACCGATGAGCTGTATGATGTTAACCATACCGGCAAGGATCAGAGACATTTCATTATCCTGGCCTAGGGCGCGGAAAAAGGTAGGAGCGTAGTAGACGAAGGCGTTAATACCCGAGAACTGCTGGAAAAAGGAGACGGCGAGGGCGATTGCGGTACGGCGGATCATCTTGGGCTTGAAAAGATCAACCCACTGTAGGGCCTCGAGGGCGACGCCCTTGCGGCCGGGGTGCTGCTTCTCAAGGACGGCCTGCTCGAACTTGACCTCGCAGACGATGCTCCTCCACTCGGCTTGGATACGGCCATCATCTAACGGGACACGGCGGAGCTTGGTCAAGGACTGGAGGCAGTCTTGGTTGCGACCACGCATAGCGAGCCAGCGGGGTGAAAACGGAAAGGCGAGAATCCCAAGACCGACGATGAGAGCGGGGATCATCTGGAGGCCAAAGGGGAGACGAAAGGCAATATCACCGGCGAGGCTGCGTGTGCCATAGGTGACCCAGTATGCGACGATGGCGCCGAATACAATGCTGAACTGCTCAAGCACGAGCAGAGAGCCACGCATGTTAGGGGGGGCGACTTCAGAGATGTAAAGGGGGGCGCCCATGGCAAGCTGACCGACACCGATGCCACCGATAGTTCGACCGGCAACGAGCGTTCCGTAGTTATGAGACGCAGTCTGGTTTTGTCAAACGGTTAGAAACTGATTTTTCTTTCTGGGTCGTCTGAAACCAGTAAATGGTAGTCCTACCTGGATGACAGCTCCGACGGTGAAGAAAGCAGTAGCCATGGTGATGGCGTACTTGCGAGAAATCTTGTCGGCGACGTAGGGGAAGAAAAGGCAGCCGAGAAAGGCCCCGAGCTCAAGCATACCCGTCATGAAACCAGTGTTGAAGCCGTAACTGCTGTGGCCCGGGTCGATTTCGGGGAATGTGGCGCGGAACTGGTCCATGACTAAAATGATGCTGATGACACCCTGGTCTATTGTTGATGGTTAGTCTGTCGACCTTTGATGATTGGAACTGAGTAAGAGGAACAGTTTGCAAAACGCACCATAGCCAAAAGAGAAACCGCCTAGCGAGGCTAGGACGGCCGCTGAGGCGACATAAGGAGAGGCAAGAACGCCCTTTATGCCCTTTCCACCGTATGTGAGCTGCTCAAGTTCAGACGAGGACTCGTACAGAGGATCCTCGACATGGACCTGGTTCGGTTCCTCCTTGAAGGGGATCTTAGCATCCATGCTGGCGTCAAACGTGGTGGACGACGTGTAGGCGACGGGATAGAAGGGCGGGAACGAAACACGAGGTAAAATAAGTCAAGAGAGACGGGTCAAGACAATAGGGAGAGATGAAAGAGAGGTAGAGAGGGTATGCTCATATAAAGGCCTGGGAACTCGAGTGATGATCACGAATATTTGTCGATTGGAAGAAGTGGGAGACTGGCGTAATTATAGTATGCATCACCACCAGCCCACACGCTGGAACCAACCTTGTTCTCCAACTACGTGTGTGTGGTACTGACTCGCGGCATGGCGGCGCTGGAAAACCCCGTGGGGACCCATGGGGAACTTGACCGCGGGTACATTCGATGCGCTGGGATTGCTTGGGCCTTGCCCGTGGGGGGTGCGGTCGGTTCTTCCCACAAGGGAATACACATGGATCTTTTTTAGAGTGGTCAAAGGTGACGTCGAAAGCTGGAACCAGTGACATGCTCCGCCAGAGTCGTCACAGGGGGAAATGTGCGCCGCCTTTGGCTATGCAATGAAACAAGTTCGTGATGGGTCTTGAACCAACGCCTGATCTCGTCCTAGACCGGGAATCGGTCCCGCTCTTTGGCCGAGGTACCCTCTCGCTAAACCGTTCGTAACTAGTGTGCGGACAAGGGCTACCCTGATTACCGAGTACACAAGAGTGGAATGGCGGACAGGATTACTAAATCGGCCAGATTGGAATATGTTCCCGCAACTGCCTTATACAGACGCTACCTAGGAAATGAAGACCTAGGCCAGGACAGGGCTGAATATGGTTCTAGGTGCGGTCTCTGCGGGAGTTGGAGCGGGAGAGCCGGTGAATAGTTGGTGTTCTAGATGCCCAAGCTTCGAAGTCGCAGACCACAACATCTTGTTTGGAGGCGGTTGGATTTTGGATGTGATCATTGGGTAGAATGAGCCGTAGACGTCAAACGCGTCATTATAATAGGTAGGTTAAGAAATATAGATGACCTATGAATTAAAAATTTATGCAAATCTAAAAAGAAAAATTGAATAACTAAGATAATATATGGTAACTCCAAACCCTAAATTGTTTCTACACCCATCCATGGCTCGGGGGGTTTCAGATTAATCTGCGACTGATCTGAACATCGTTGCTCAATGCAAGTTATAAGCCATTTTGTAGCTGAATCGAACATCGATAACACAAGACGGGAGAGGCGAATGCATGGCTCGTGAGTACTAAATGTAAAGCTTTGCTGTCTGAGACTGAATATCTTTATTTTTGCTGCCTGTTCCTTTTCTATACACATTTCCAAAACAACTTCTAAGTTTTATACGGTGGTGGGGAGATGCCTTCGCTCAGCGCCTTGATCCTTAAACCCAACAGTCTGGAAGCATAACGAGTAAGCGGCAGGAAACCGACCATGATCCAAAGATTTGGGCAGCCGCTCTCCCTAAAGGCAGTCTTAGCCTCGCCCTCTTCGTCGATACCCCAGATAGGGGTAACCTGGTCGGCAATCTTATCACCCAGAGTTGCCCGGATCGAGTCAATGGTATTGGAGAAACCAGTAGCAAAGACAACAAGATCAAACTCCCGCTCGCGATCGTCATTGAGGATAACCTTATCCTCGGTAAACTTTTCAATATATCCTTGCTCAACCTAGAATATTGCTGTTAGTAGTCTCGTTGCAAGCGCCAGCGTCCACCGGGGGGAAGACCAACCTTGATATTGCCGTTGATGATCTCATCGCAAGCGCCTGCGTCAAAATAGAACCCACCATTACGGGTCTGGCCCAGAGTGCCGTTGCCTGTGCCACGTTGGCCGCGCCATGTACGAAGGCCCTGAGCATTGAGGGCTTCTAGGAGGGGCTTGTCAAGATCCTCGAGGACCTTTGCCAGGCGCCTGCCCATTTCCTCACCTGGACCGGTCGGCATGGAGAAGAAGAAGCGGTCCTGCTCCTCGAGGTTAGGACGCTCACCATTTGGGCCAGGAGCATAATTTCCCATCATTCGAGGTACAGAATGAGTTAGAGACATGACATAGGTTGGCGAGCGTTGAATCATGGTTACATCGATGCCTAAGCGAGCGCACTCGTAGGCGGTATCGAAGCCAGATGATGAGGTGCCGACGACGGCAACCTTTTTGCCGACAAAGCTGCGGGAACTATCGTGATTACTTGAATGCCGGATGACGCCCTTGAAATCGGTCATACCGGGGACGACCGGGGTCGAGGGGAGACCGCAAAGTGATGTAGCCATGACAACCTGCTTTGGGTACAGAGTACGCTCCTCCTTGCCAACACCCTTATTGATCACCACTGTCCACTTACCCTCGGCATCCTGCTGAGCACTCTTGACAGTTGAACTTGTCCACACGTTGAGTTCAAGAGCCGAGGCATACCACTCCATGTAGAGACCTTGCTTCTGCGCGGGGGTATAGGTAGGCCAATGCTCCGGATATCTAAAATAAGGTAGAGCATCGGGCCAATGGGGGAAATGCAACGAGAGATATTCGTAGCGCTTCTTCCAGACATCGCCAATCTCGGCACTCTGCTCAATGATGAGAGTCTGCATGCCGAGGACCTTGAGGCGGGCGGCTGTGGCAAGACCGCTTCAAAGTAGAGATTAGGTTAGTTTTTGTCTTTCTTCTTTTCGTCTTTCGCGTTGTAAAACGAGTAAAGGCACTGTAGCGGGTAAAGACTCACTTTTGACCGCCACCGATAATCAATACCTCAGGCTCAACACTATCGACGGCCTTGGCCCTCTGGCTCTCCCAGCTGGTGATGCCAGTCATGTGCCCATCGTAAGGGTCCTGCTCAGGGAACTGCTTGAGGCCCTCAGCGACAGTATGCATAGTATATATCTTCCAGCCCTCTGTGGTGAGGACAGCCCTGATAACTGCAGAAGCTTTAACAAGCTCGGTCTCAAAGGCGACGACGAATTGGAGGAAAGTCAGGTCATCGTAGGGCCGGGCGACCTCTGGGGCAGGCTTAAGGAATTCGTACTTGGATGCCTTGGTGGTGGGGAACAGGTCGGTGGCAGCCTTGAGAATGGCAGGCTTGAAGTTGAATGTACGAAAGTCCCAGGTGAACGACAGCTTGTCACGCCACACACCGTAGTCGAGGAAAAGGTTGGAGAAAGCTTCGGCATTTCCGGTAGAGGTAGCCTCGGAGAGCTGTGCAACGAGGCCCTCGGCAGCCTTTTGAGCATCGCAGTCCTTTGGGACCTCGACGCCCAAGACATCGATGGTGGGCAGAGCGTGGTTGTACTTGAAGTCGTACATGAAGTCATCGGCGACGGGCTTGGGGACGTTATCGTGGTCGAGAACGACTGTCTTGGACTTGGGGTTGGCCAAGGGGACAACATTGCCCGCCAGGGGATCAATTGCGTGGGGAGTCATGACGGCTGGATGAGTCGTCAGAGAACGAGAGGCTTAAAGAAAGGTGATGGAGAGAATGGCAGTCTCAAAACAGAGAGGCAGGCACGACAGCGTCGCTCATATATGATTAGTTGCAGCAAAACTTGTCGGCGAGAGGTCAAATAGGATGGGCCTCGATTTTCTCCATCGAATGACTTTTCTTTGAATGTCAAGCCGACCCAATGGCATGATTGTGGCACAGGGAGATCTGGAGCCAGGATCGGGCATCTCTCGGATTTGCCGTTCTGGAAGAATTGGGACGTTCAGGGCCATTGTACGGGCGCATGAGGAGGAGAAGTGGTTCACATTGCTGGTTGCGAAAGATCGAGAGGCACAAGAACCGACCACGAGCCGTAGCATGTGACACAAATTGACGTCAAGGAAGGTATGCGTCGCCGAAAATATTCCCTAACAGCCAATTTGTATCGTTTCCCCGTCCCAAGCCACGATTACAGCTCACGACCGCCCCGCGTTGGGGAAGAGGGGGGACGGGCTAGAATTGCTGTTTCTATCGACCTTGACCCACGGGGTGGTCAGCTTCCCCGCAATCTAAATTGTTGTGGAGGCATCATTTGTGTTCCGATCCTCGCAAGCAACCGAGTCCAGTCGTCTGTTGTAATGTCGGTATTATGCTGAATGACCATATGCGACTATGGGATTCAAAGAAGGTGATTAAAGGGCAAAAAGGGGTAAAGCAACAGAGGGTTAGGACAACATCAGGGGTCAAGACGGATGACAAGTAGAAAGACGTGTATGGTCAGCTTTGCGGAAGCTGTTCTTATCTACTAGTCAGAAGAAGTGATGATTTTGCTTTGGCGTACTAGGTGAGGCCATTTGTCAATGATTCAGTTATTACGGAGTCACGCAAGCTTGCGAACATCATCGACAGAAGCAAATTGAACCACCTACTGAGTATAATTCCATCTTATCGGAAGTAGAGTATCATACTGTTGGTAAGTCAGTTAGCAGAACTTTACGACGGCACTTGTTTGCGCGGACATGGATTCTCTAGGGAGCGGCTTGGCCATGCAAAATTGTTTATTCAGTGAGATTCTATGAGACAACTTCTATTCTCCTCATGACAAGGGCTATTAAGTTTTTCCTTCTTTCTGCTTTTCTCTCTCTTATTTTTCTTGGATTCGACATGAGAAAAGAACACTTTTATTCCAAAATGGGCATGCCCTCGTCATCAAAGTACACGGGGAGACCCGAGCGGAAAGACTGCTGCAGAGCAAGACAGATCTTGCCGGCTTCGAATGCATCCTCTGGCTCGCACGTCATACTCTTACCGTCGAGGACAGCATCGGCGAACTCGGCAAGATCAGCCAGGAAAGTGGCGTCAAAGAAGGTAAAGGCATCGGGAACGGACTGATAGCGGATACCGTACTGGTCACGGACCTCGACGTTGGACGTGCCGGTGATGATGGAGTGCGCCTTGGTGCCACACAGACGCGTGGTGTCCTCGAAGCCGTTGGTGAGGGTGCGGCCGAGGTAGGTCGTGAGGATCTTGCCGTTGGCAAACTCAACCATGCCCCAGCCGTTGTCGCAGTCCTTGAACTTTTTGAGGTCGCCGTAGACGGCTTGCTGACCCATGGCGATGACGCGGTTAACCTGCTTCTTGGGGTTTTGCAGCCCCGATTTGACGTCTAGGAGGTAGCGGCCGGCGTCGATGCAGTGGATGCCGACGTCGAGGAAGATGCCGCCAGACATTTCTGAAAAGGACACAAAGAAGGCGTTTGGGTCTTGCTGGTCGTGGCATGTGGTCTCAATGGCATGGATTTCGCCGAGGTCTCCCTTGTCGACAAGGGCCTTAGCAGTACGATAAGACTTGTCATCTGGGAGGTGAATGTCAGTTGCAAGCCCATGCTGGAGATTCTAGGGCGCGCATTCGGCGGACAGGAACTCATTATACTCACATCGGCGGGTAAAAGGGACGAGGAACTTGAGGTGAGGGTTGGCGGCGGCTTTCTCGACCACCTCCTTTGTGGCTATGAGATCAACTGAGATAGGCTTCTCGCAAATGACGTGCAGGCCAAAGTCGAAGGCCTGGATGATAAGAGGCGCGTGGGTGGCCGTCACCGTGCAGATGAGGACGGCCTGGGCGCCAGAGCTCTTCATGCATTCTGTAGGATCTGAGTAGTACTTGACATTGGAAGGGAGATTCTCCGCAGCCCATTTATCAGTACCGGGCTTGGTGTCGCAAACACCTACGAGCTCGATGCGAGGTTGTTGAAAAGCGAGGATCTTAGCGCGGATAGAGCCCAGGCGGCCAAGGCCGATAAGGGCAAACTTCAGACGGTTCCCGGCAGTCATTGTATGTATGTCGTATATGTACAATAGGAATCACCAAGTTGGGAGCGAAGGTGAGGATAGAGACTGATGAGCAGCGATGGCGGAGAGCTCAGCGAAAGGAAGATGAAGATGAAGATGAAGTAAGAACATTTAACTTCCTTGTCATTTCGGGCCTGGTCAACATGGTGGTTTTCTATTCAGCTTGAAGAAAAAATGTTGCCGAGTTTCGGACGTTGACTGTGCCAGGCGCCGATCCTGACTCTGATGTCGTCCCTTCAGAGATCTAGAGCTCTTCGCCATGGAATTACCGTATTTGCCCATTCGGGATCTGCCCAGAAATATTTCGAACGTGCGGGGAAAAGGGTAGTTTGGGGGGAATAGTCAAAGCGCAGAACTGGGGAATAAACCCCCACACGACCATCTTTGACTATGTAGATGTAGAGCAAGACTTGTTAGTAGTGGGTATCGGCTTCTTCTTTGACTTGTTCTGCAAATGTAGTTTTGACGCTTACGGCAATGGACGCCGCATGTTGAGGAAATGAGACATGCAGCAACATAGATTGGTTTATGGTTGAAAAGAAATGCAAAAGAGCCCACATGCTTCTTTACTGTGTAATCATCAAGTCGCACTTGCTCTGATACACACTTGCTCTGATACAATCGTATTTATCATCCTTGAATCCAGCTCTCCCAGTCTTGCAAGCCCTGATCTGTCACGCCTCACTCCGAGTAAGCATCCAAGGACTTGAACACTCCATCCCCGTCACTCTGCTACACCCTCACTTCCATCCCGATATAGCACATTGACCATCATTTTCTCTTGCCGAAATTTAACACGGCTTGTGTGTACTGCCTTGCTCTGTCCGTCGACTATGGCGGTCGTCCTTCCCGCGGGTCTTGCGACCGTCTTGCTCGCCCCTTATACAGTCGTTTTGGTTGGCCTTGCCTTCACATTCTTCTTCCTATGGCCTCTAATCGTCTACTTCCGGGACGCTAAAGGTAAGAGCAGGGAGGGAGAGCACTTGTTTGGCGAGCCTAAGAGGATGTCAAGACTGACAGCGACCTCGTCCAGGTTTACGCAAGTTCCCTAATATGACGACCTTTTCTGGCATGTACAACTTGCCCTTCATTATCCTGGCGCACACTGGCAGCCGCTCTCTTCACCTGGCCAAGCTTCACAAGGACTATCCTATTCTCCGCACCGGTCCCAACTCTCTCTCGTTCGGCAGGGTCAACGCCATCAAGGATATTTACGGTCATGGCACTCCCTGCACCAAGGATGAGCAATACCTCGTCGGTGCTGGGTCCCACTTCCACCTGGCCGATGTTGTCGACAAGTCCGAGCACGCGAGAAAGCGCAAGGTTTTATCGGCCGCCTACGCCCTCAAGAACCTCGAACGTTGGGAGTTCAAGGTCGCTGACAAGGTTCAGCGCATGATTGCCCAGATTGACAAGCTTTGCACCGCTCCACCGCGAAAAGGCGAGATCGAGCCCGCCCCCGAGGATGTCAAGGTTGATGTACGCACCTGGTTCAACTTCTTCTCTCTCGATGCCATCGTCGACATCGGCCTCTCTGCTCGCCTTGGCCTAATCGACCAGGGTCATGATATGACGACTGCACTGCGCAAAGACGGAACCACCTTCCAGACGAGTCTCCGCGACTGCCTCTATCCTACTGCCCGCAAGCAGTCATGGCTTATCTGGAGCTATGATTACTACAAAGTACTCGACAAGCTCTCCAATATAATCCCTTTCTATAACAAGATGCAAAAGGCTGCCGATGGCTGGGAGGCCATTGTATTGTACCAGTCTGCCCAGCGCCTGGAGCGTTATCGCAAGGGTGAGAAGCTCGACGACTTCTTCCAGGCTCTCATGGAGGATAAGAACGGCAAGCCCCAGAACCTCGACTGGGGCGAGATTGTCGCCGAGATCAATATCATGATGAATGCTGGAAGTGTCACTACTGCCATCGCCCTTGCCAACATCCTCTACCAACTTATTCTACACCCCGATATCATGGCCAAGCTCCGTGCTGAGCTTGATGATGCCTTGGATCCGGAAGAGGTCGTTGCCCCCTACGACAAGGTCAAACATCTGCCTTACCTTCGCGCCTGTCTCGATGAGTCCCTCCGTCTTTGGCCCCCTACTCCGCACGGTCTCCCTCGTAAGACGCCTGCCGAAGGGCTCTCCGTCATGGGCCACTATGTCCCCGGCAATACCACCGTTAGCATGTCCGCACTCGTCGCCCACAGAGACGAGACTGTCTACCCCAATGCTGACAAGTTCATCCCGGATCGCTTCCTCGGCGAGGATGGCAAGAACCTCCAGTCCTCCTTTATTACCTTCTCTGCTGGTGCACGCGGCTGCATCGGCCGTAATATCTCATATCTGGAGCAGGCTGTTCTGCTGGCCTCTATGGTGCACCGCTACGACTTCTCCATGCCCAAGAGCTTCGAGATTCAGAGGGAGGAGACAATGAACCATCTCCTAGGTCCCTTGCCTCTCAAGACATGGAGGCGGCATTTTAGCACTAAATAAAAGACTTCTTTTCAGTTTCTCTATGATACGAGGGTTTTCTAAAGAAAGCGATAGATGATTGTATCACGTTTACTAGGCATTCTTGGTCTAAATTGGATGTTCCTAGTAGTTCAGTTGATACGATAGGATAGCCACGTGCTATTTGATAAAAATGAGAATGTTCATCACAACTGGGTCTCTTAGTCGGTAGATTGATCCCCCTCTATGAAAACGCAATGTGACTTGTAGCGCGAAATGTTTCAACAGCCTCTTCGCATTCGACAATGGAGTATTAATAGACTTGCCTGATAGCAAAGCCAATAGTCTACATAATGGTTTTTAGGAGTCTTAGCAACGGAGAGGCTGGCCAACTCCAGTGTAACGAACAAATGCAAGAGGAATTTGCCGGCCCCCGGCCATTGCAAGACGATGTTGTTAATCTTGGCAGTGGGATGCGAGGGAAACCCCCCCGATGGACGAAGTAGGCATGTTTCTCCTCTACCTCGTGAATTGGCATCATTTTGCCCCAGCTTACAGAATTCTTCCCCACGTGGGGAAGTGGTCGTGTAATCAATGGCAGGGTTGGAGTATTATTGAAGTCGGAGGCAATCCTATATACGTACATGTGTCCTAGTCTTGTTACTCCGTGCTCCAACATGGGTTGTTCACTCCTTTGATTAGCGTAGTGCGGCCAATATTAACTTGATCGAGGCCGAGTGTTAGTGCCCCCGCATCCAAGGATCAACGGCTAAACCTTCCCCTTTCTCCGTGATAGGTAATTTCCGTCCGCCATCCTCGACTCATCTGATCCTGACGCGTTTGCCTAGCTAAGCTTAGAGGCGTAAATTGGGCTGCCCCCCATCTTCCCTCTCTTTCACGTGCCTCCCGACCATGGCCATTACCGACGATACTGGGATCAGTTTGATAGAGAGTGGCCGGCAAGTCTGCCCGTTCGTTAGTCGAGGAAAATCCTACATGGAATTGCCAAACAGAGTCATACAGGAGAGGTATACCTTGCCAGGACGAATCCCTACCAACGGCCTCAAGTAGAATAGCAAACAAATATTGATACATCTGCTCTTCCTTCCGTTGCCTGAGTGCACCAAGATAGTACCATCAACCTCTTATTGTCTTTCTTGGTTTCTTTCTTTCTTTTGTCTCTCCACCTGTCATGACGTCCCAAATTTTTAGTGAAGCTCTTCCGATGGGAGCTCCTTTAAACGAGATGCTTAAATCGGCTATCCCTAGGCATATCTTGGACGTCGTCTCCGCCGCGTCTCTCGGTGCGTTGGGTATTGCCTACCTGTTCCCAAGATATACATGGAACAAACCCGACCCGTATGAGTATATCTATTACGAAAAACCCCAAAGCGGCGAGCACGCAGGAGGCGCAAACAAGGTCACTCGCAATATTGCCAAGTATCTTGAAGAAACTGTACGTCAATCATATATCAGCCCTACCACCAAACCAAAATGTCTCTTGTGATGCTGAAAGAATTTCTTTTTATTATTACAGGAGAAAGACGTCGTCATCTTCTGGGGCTCTCAGTCAGGCACGGCAGAAGCCTTTTCTGGGAGACTAGCCCGTGAGTTGCAGAAGCTCTACGCACTCGGCTGCATCGCCGCCGACCTGTCAGATTTTGACCCCGAATCCATCGCCGACATCCCCCAGAACCGCGTCGCGATCTTCCTCCTCTCCACATACGGCGAGGGAGACCCCAGTGACAACGCCGCTCAGTTCTGGAACTGGTGCCTCAAGAACAACCAGGCGCCACTCTTGTCGCTGCGCTACGCCGCCTTTGGGCTGGGCAACAGCAACTACCGCTTTTACAATGAGGTTGTTAACCGAGTTGTGGCGGCTCTGCAGGTCTTCGGCGCCCAGCCCCTGATGGAGACGGGATACGCAGATGATGCCCACGGCAGCACCGAGGAGGATTTCACCGGGTGGAAGGACAAACTATTCAACTGCCTGCAGGAGAGACTTGGACTCACAAAGCGCGAGGTCGGCTATGAAGCCACCATTGCCGCCGTCTTTGATGAGTCGCTGGACATTGTCGACCTCCACGTAGGGGAGCCTCAGGAAAACACTCCCACCAGCAAGGGCCTTCTCTCCCCCACACGAGCTGTCCAGGTCAAGAGTTGTGAGCAGCTATTTCTTTCTGGCAGCCGAAACTGCCTGCACATGGACCTGGACCTCGTGGCTCATCCAGAGCTAGTCTACAAGACTGGCGATCACCTGGGCATCTCCCCCATTAACCCCGAGCAAGAGGTCCATGGCATGCTCCGTGCCCTGGGCAGGGAGGCACAGGCCAAGACGCCTCTAATCATCAACGCTCTCGAGAGCGGCACCAAGGTGGCCCTCCCCTCTCCCACCACCCTTCATGCCCTCCTCAAATACTACTTGGAGATCTGCTCCGCGGTTCCCCGCGAGACAGTGCGCGCTCTTATCGAGTTCGCCCCGACGCCAGAGGCCAAGAAGTTCCTTACCGAGCTCAGTGACGACCACGAAACCTTTGCCAAGTTCCAGGAGACGATCCACCTCACATTTTCCAAGTTGCTGGTCCTGGCTACCGGAGGCGGCAAGGCCACTTGGTCTAGCCTACCTTTGGAGTTTATTCTCGAGACCATTCCACGCTGTCGCGTCCGTTACTACTCCATCGCTTCGTCCAGCGTCCTGTCCCCCAGGACCGCCTCCATCACTGCCCTAGTTAACAACACCGTCCTATCGGAAACGGAATCTATCCCAGGTGTCACTACCAACTACCTCCTCGCCATTTCCCAGTCCGTGGGCAAGGACGCTCTCCAAGGCTCTCGCAGGGCCAACTTGGACTTTGACGTTTCTGGGCCCTCTGGCGCTCTCGAGGGTGCCAAGATTTTTGCCCATCTCCGTCGCTCGACTTTTAAACTGCCCATTTCGGTCCAGACACCCTTCATCATGGCCGCCGCCGGTACCGGCATCGCCCCATTCCGCGCTTTCATCAGTGAGCGCAGTCGCCTACAGTCAATGGGCCGGGACGTCGGCCACATGATGCTATTCTTTGGCTGCCGCAGTCCAGAGGAGGACTACATCTACCGCGAGGAGCTCGAGGAGATGGAGCGGTCGCTCAGGGGTAAGCTGCGCATCATTCCCGTGTACTCGCGCGCCCGAGATACACCCAGGGCCTACGTCCAGGACAAGATCCGGGAGCTGACGACTGACGTACTCGGCTTGCTCGAGCAGGATGCCGTGTTCTACATTTGTGGAAAGACGACCATGGCCAAGGACATTAGCAAGGTTGTCGCGGACTTGTTGGAGGAGGGACAAGGTGCCGGCAAGGGCGACGAGTTGATTAGGAAGATGAAGAAGACCAACAAATGGCAAGAAGATACATGGGGTTGAACAATTAGATTTTAATCCAAGAGTCGCTTTTGATTGACATATGATGGTTATTTCCAACAGCCTTTTAGATATTCTTGCCTGCTTCTGTTATCAGCGGGATTTTGTTCTTTTGTTTCTTATAACTGTATGAATAACGAAAATGGGAAAACAAAAACACCAAATTTAAAAGTAAACTTTCAGCAGAGGAAAACTTACACTGCTACTGTTGACCATCCATAGCGATCTTGGGTGGCTGCCAGAATTTCAACAAAGGACGCTCGCTCCCGAGCATCAATAAACTTATCACCAGCTAATGCGATGGCTATGGAAGCGCTTCTGTTGTGTTTAAGTGCCCGTCAGCCAGAGTTGATAGTCTCGGAGGAAGTCTATTAAAGAAAAAAGCTTACAAGTACAGCGGATTTACAGCGGATTGTGACACTGCAATTCCGCAGATGATGCGTACGTCACTACGCACTTGATCCTGTTTACATTCGAGTTAGACCTCGAAGTATGACAAAAAACACAATGCCCTCTGCGATTCAACACTCACGTCTCTGCATCTAGCAGCATCTCGTTTTGCCGGCCCCAACCGGGGCATCCGGGGGTTGTGCAAAATGAGCAGAATCCTCGCAATCAAGTAGTACTGCGACGCCACCGCGGCAAAGTGGTTGAGGAATAATGTCTCTGGAAAAGTCTGCCCATCCACGGCATGCTGAAAGAAGATGGGCTGGAACGTGGCGGGCCGCTGCTGCACCCACGACGCAAAGTCATCAACGAGTTTATCGTACGAGGCCGAGCTCTTGCCATCGCCGAAACAATGCTGCACTGCGCTAATCAGCTGGAGGAGCATCCGGTTCGTCCATTCTTCGTCTTCGTTAGTGCTGCGGAGGATAAGCAAGGACGCTTCGTCTATATCTAGACAAGCGTCTTCGTGATTCATCATAGTGATGAATACCTCTTGCCGGAGGCTGGCCCAGATCAACCGGTGGACGAAGACACCCTCCTCTTCAGGATACAGGGCCAAGTGTTCCGTGGCGTCTCGTATTGGCTTCATGCGGTCAAACGACGTTGACGCTGTAGCTAACCCTGTTCCCTGCGTTAATGGATGCCGTCAAGTGTGCACAACAAGTTTAGGGGGCTTAGGGGGACGAAGTGAGCCCTACCGCGTAGATTATCGAGAATACGGTAGAGAAACGCCGCGATGAGTTTGTCTGCTCCGTCGAAAAGATGGCCGTTCATGTCCGGGCTCACATGAAAGGGAATAGTTACACCCAGATCCCGTATCTCACCGAGCTGCATGACGGGGGACAAGAGCTGAGAGTTTATGAGTGCGCGTTCAACAATCTCGGTAGCCAGGGTTGCATATTGATCGCAAGGGTCAATGACAGGACCGACCAGTTCAAGAAAAGAGTCCAATTTCTGAAGGCTCACGACATCTGTATTTTCAAGCTCACCCAAGTCGTCTAGATAGCCGGGATGGGTTATAGGGGCGATGAAATCAGGGGATGGTCGACTGTCAGTGGTAGGAGGGGAAAGGCCAGAGAAGGAGGGGGACAATCGGAGACTGTTAAACGAGTCCACCTTCACATCGGGGTGGGCACTTGTATCTGATTCTGGGGGATTGGGAATGTCTGCGACCTTATTGATTACGGCATCTGGTACGATAATGTTGGCATAACTAGCTGCAAGGGATCTGTTGGCTAGAGAGGATCTCGTGGTCGTACCCGACTCGTGGGAAGGATATGATAGCCCGGGGCTCGGTGACTCTGCAACTTTGTCGTCCAACTGATCGCCATCATAGTAACTGCAAATCGTCTCCAGTGTCTGGTCGATAATGTCTAGATTTCTGCCCGAAGTTTTGAACCACGGCTGGTGTGCGGGAAACTCTGACTGTGATTGTCTGTTGGGGAGGGACACATTAGTCCTTTACCACCTGGAGTCAAGTGCGATCAGACATGATGATATGATGTGATACCTACCCAAGACCGGAGACCGGGCGGAAACGAGTTCGGGATACTCTGGTGCACTCCAAGCCTCGCTTCCTACAGCGTACGCAGGGTAGCTCACCTTCACCTATAGCAGCCAAATCAACAAAGGGGAACTGGTTCAGTGCGGCTAGTAGGAAGATTGGGGCGGTTGCTCACATTTGACATGCCTGAGGACACACGAGGTGACATTGTATGTCAGTTGTAAGCCCATGCCGCCGTCAAGGCAGACTAGATGAAGGGAAACCATACCTTGCCCTGCATCTCTGTGTCGACGACGTCAGCCCCTTTTCCAATAAAGGTTTTCAAGAAGATCAGGGTGACAATACTCACCTCGCACCCTTCCTTTTTTGGCTTGTTTGCGGACATGATTGGACGTTCTTGAACGGAACAGGTATTACAATCTTGAGCCTGAAGCATTGAATCCAGGCGGCCAGGGTGACCCACGGGCAGGTTTCAGATGCCTATGTTACCTCCCTCGGGCACGATGAGAAATATTTCCCGCATATCCAGGGAGTAGTAAATGTTTATAGGGAGAAACAAGGCCCAGAATTAGGGGGGTCTAGTAACTCTGGGGATTAGTCTGGGCCACCGGGGCACTGATGCGGGGACTGGTGCGGGGGGTTTGGCGGTTTCTGTATGAGGGAACAAACGCCCGACCCCTACCGAAGCCTCTCAATACCACGATCAAGATGGATGGGTACGTATATCGGTGCAATCCAGTTAGGTTTTAGCTCTTCCACCCTTTATACCCCTAATGGCTGAGTACTTTGGCTCGTAACCCGCACAGGTAACGCCTGAGACAGGCTGGCAGTCTCTGCCTTCTTGGCGTAGCCCTGTTGCCCACCTGGTTCCCGCCATCTTGTTTTCCTTTTCCTTGTCCATGTCCAGTGCTGAATACCAGCTCGTAGTTGCAATCAGAATGTCTTCGGTTCACTCCCTCTTCAGTAACCATCCGTCAAGGGACCGAGCAGTATCTTCCACTTCATCTCGCCCATCTGCCTATCGGAGCAGCCCTGGAGATGCATCCATAAATCAGGATGCTCTGGAGAAAAAGTGCTAATAAACATACCATATTGTTCAGACTTTATCTTCACATTTTCGCTGACCTGCCCGGCTCCATCTAGTCTCCTTCGTTCTAAAATACCACCACCAGTAGTCTCGTCCGACCATATCTGCTCCTTTCACAATCGCAGAGAAGTCATGTTCGTTCTGCACTTTGTGCAGAACCTGGCCCCATTGGCAAGCATGAATCATTAATCTCTTTAACTCTGAAACAAACAGTACCTAATGGCTTCTCTTCTTATAGATCGACATATGTGACCCGGCACGTCATTTCGGGACCGAGGTCCCCAAAAAGGCCATTCATAGCCCTCTTTTGTCCTTTTCTATACTCTCTTTTGCTTCCCGGGACTGGGCGCTCGTCAACGCAAGCGAGGATGAATGGAGCACCGAGTATTGCAGTCGTGCTCTGCAGCTCCTGATTCCCGCCCTCGACGGGCCTATTGAATCTCTCGACGAAAACGTATTTGCCGCGATTGTACTACTGCGCCTCTATGAGGAGATGAGCGGTAAGCCACTCTAGCCGTATACCAAGGAAAAGGTGCTGGTACCGAAACCCGTATCGGATGACCTAACAATTGAGCCCCCAAAGATGCAGATTCGGGCACCCATCTATTGGGAAGTACACGATTGCTCAACTCGGCATCAAGCTTCGCCTGCCGCGGAGGGCTCGGCGAAGCTGCAAGCTGGATTGTTCTAAGACAACACATTTACCTATCCATCACGAGGTATCAGCCTATCCGCATCGACCTCGACCACTACCTCCGCTCCTCCTCCTTCCACGACTCCAGCCCGGAATTTCTAACGAACCGCATGGTCCTTTTGTGCGGCCGGGCCTTGAGTCCTTCACACAACACCCAAGGGCGATTTGACACCGAGGGCTGGGAGAAACTGCGCAGTGAGGTCATGAAATGGTATGAGTCGGTTTCGTGGCCGCTCAAGCCCAATGTCGCGCCGTGCTTTGTGGGAGGTGATACGCAGAGTCTGAAAAGTTTCTGGGTTACGAAACCTGTTCATGGTACCCCCGGGCCCTTCTGGTTGAGTTCGAAAGACGAAGCTTTTTTAAACTAACGAGTGAGTACCCGTGGACACAGTCATTGCATATCAACACTTTTATTTCGCCATGTTGCTACTGGCCCTGTACGAACCGCGAAACTGGGTTCCCGGTACCGAGGCTCTTCTGCACAGACCTAGAGTTGAGGTATGTCGTCCCAGAGTTCTCAGTGTCAGCAGTTGACCCCTCTTCTCTTCTAGGAAGCGATTCAAAACAACTTGATGATGATTGTAAGCTTGGCAATCAGTAACCCCAAAGTGATTGTAGCCAGTCTCACAGCCCATCATATTCTTTTCATTTGTGAGTCCCTCGTTGCTCGTTATAAATCCCCGCTTTGTACATGGAGAGGCGTTAAATTCAAAATGGCGCAGATGGCCAATTTCTCCAGGAGGAGTGGCACAAACGCGCAGTACTAGAATTCTTGAGACCATTGTCCAGGAAATCTGGGTGGCCAACAGGCCAGTTGGTAATGAAACTACAGGAGTTGTGGCCCAGTCTATAGCTTAGGAGCTAAATTGCACATCCTATAATCACACTTGACACAACCTGCAATTATGTCTATTCTAGATGGCCAATCTAGCGGCTCGAATGATCAGATGGAGTCTCCTATTCTCGGTTTTGGGCCTTCTGGAATTATCTTTACTACTCCGCAGCCAAAGGTAGGTACAACAACCTCTCTCAGCAATTGGTAGCTCTATCATTAGCGTCCATATGGTTCGCCGAATGTGCTTGACTTCACAATCAGACATGTCAATTCCAATCGTAATTCGGGACATTTATGCCACGATTCTATCTAGCCGGGTTACGACACGGAATTGACCAAGGCAGCCATAAACGGCGACTTGGATCTTTCTGGAATGGCTTGATTGTTGTATGGAGCTTACAGCGCGGGCTTTGATTTCCTTATAGTCTGAAAATGGTAAGAAAGCCCGCTAGCTAGGGATCGCCGTCTACTCCAACTTTACAACCTCCGGTCGCGGCTAGTTTGCCGTCGAAGATGGTTTGGCATCTGCCGAAGGAAACTTTTCTGTTTTCTTTATATTTAATATATTCTTCCTCCTCCTCCAGTAGCCGTTGGTTGACCTTTTTCACTTTATCCACGTCTTTCGCTCCGTTGTATTATAACACTCACTCAGCACAATGGCTCCTCCTACCCACTTCACTCTCAACACTGGCGCCCAAATCCCCTCCGTCGGTCTTGGAACTTGGAAATCTGAGCCCGGTGAGGTTCGCAAGGCTGTCGCCTACGCCCTCAAGGATGGTTATCGCCACATTGATGCTGCCCTGTAAGTTTGCGTAGCCCTCGGGGGGAATACTTCGCCTGCCTTGCTGACACTTGCGTAGAATTTATGGTGAGCTACTGTAAACGGACCTCAACCCCGAAGAACTGAACCCTAAAGTCGAAATAGGCAATGAAAACGAGGTCGGTCAGGGTATCAAAGACAGCGGCGTGCCTCGGCAAGACATTTTCATCACCAGCAAGCTCTGGAATACCGACCACCCGAACGCAGCCGCTGGACTCCAGAAGACTCTCGACGCCCTTGGCACCGACTACCTCGACCTCTATGTATGTTACAAGATGATGAGCTTTTCAAAGATAAAGAGGACAGAAAAAGAATGGGAATTGACAGCCTCTCCTAGCTAATCCACTGGCCAGTTCGTCTCGTTCCTGTAAGTTATATCACAACCATTATCAAGGCCTCGATTGATATACTAGCTTAAACCATAGAACGATTCTCACCCTCTGCTCCCTGTCAACCCTGATGGCACCCGCGCTGTCGACCGCTCCTGGGATCAAAATAAGACATGGCACCAGATGGAAGAGCTCTACAAGTCAGGCAAGGTCAAGGCTATTGGTGTAGCCAACTGGTCGATCCCGTATCTTGAGGAACTCAAAAAGGCTTGGACCGTCGTACCTGCTGTTAACCAGGTTGAGCTTCACCCTCTGCTTCCTCAGCATGAGCTCCGCGAATGGTGCACCAAGCATGGAATTCTCCTAGAGGCCTACTCGCCCCTTGGCTCAACCGGCGCTCCTGTTATGTCTGACTCGGTGATCCAGCAGATTGCTCAAAAGAACGGCGTGTCTGCAGCCACCATCCTGATTAGCTATCATGTCAATAAGGGTACTGTTGTACTGCCTAAATCCGTGACTGAGAAGCGCATCACCAGCAATAGGGAGACAATTTCTCTTTCAGCCGAGGATTTAACTGTGTTAGATGATTTGGCTTCCAAGGAGGGCAAGGCAAAGCGGATCAACACTCCTCTCTGGGGTTGGGACCTTGGGTTTTCTGATTGGTATGCTTAGGTTAAGATACAAAAGATTATAATTATCAGTAGAATAAACACATAGAAGAAAAAAGAATATAAACAAGATCTTTGAATAAATGGTACTAATTATTTATTTATTCAATTTATGGTCAGACCAAGAGAAATAAAATAAAGACGAAGAAACCACCTATATAATCCCACAATTGCTTTATGCAGTAACCTGATTAATTATTCCAAGTCGATTAAACCTATATAAGCTCGAGCTAATCAAGCCTCTCCTATTGCAAACAGAGTTCATGTTTAATATTATCTAGTAGTACAGCACCTATGAACGTGTTGCGATGAGTTTTGATAGTAGAATCCTAGTTACAGCTTAGCTTGACTTAGTCATGGCTTAGAATTGCGGATTCATTTCAGGAACTGAAATGATTTCGGCGTATTGCTCTTTCATAATCTTGTTTTCCTGCCTCTAAATTCCGATATCGCTTGGCGTATTGGTAATATTACAAGCGCATTGGTAAGAGATGAAGTCATCCGGAACACGTCGACGGTGATTAATGGTGCGGCCTATCGCGAGGCAACTCGGAAGCCTCGCGAGGCAGAATGCTTGGCACGGCGAATCATCATCCCACGGTGCCGAATCATGTCACGTTGCGTCGATAACCCCTCAAAAATGGGATGGTCATCTTCCGTATCCTCGAATCATACCGAGTCTCGGAGGGCCTAGACGGCATCTAATTGAGACCTCCATTCACTTGGGAGGGCATATAAGGCAAACAAAGATTTCCAAATTGGCAGTGCAATTGGCCAATTGCAAGAGCACGGAAACACTCATCAGACCTCTACTTTATTTTCCCCATCACAATATTAACCCTTGTCGCCTGAGCCATGCAGTGGCAACCACAGTCTCAATCTGGCTGCGTCGTCGTGGTCGATGGTCTTCCAAGATATCTTCCTCAAGTCAAAACAGATATCCACACGACCATTTTTGACATCACGTCAAGGACGCATTTAATTCAACAATTTGTTAATCCTTCCTCAAAAGACCCAATCGATGAGATCAGTTACGTCTTTCCCCTCTATGACGGCGTCTCCGTGATCAGCTTCACTTGCACCGTAGCCGACCGCATCATCAAGGGCGTGGTCAAGGAGCGGCAGCAGGCTAGGCGAGACTATACCCAGGCGAAAGAGGATGGGAGAGTCGCTGGCCTTGTAGAACAATCCTTTCAAGCTTCAGATGTCTTTACTACAACGATCGGCAATGTACCCGCTGGTAGGAAAGTGGTTGTCGAAATTGTCTATATAGGCGAGCTGAAGCACGATGCACAGGCTGACCGAGTGCGCTTGACTATCCCGACTCGTGTGGCCCCACGATATGGATCTTCGGGGTTGAGCACTGGCGGAATACACCCGAAAGAAGAGGGCATATCGATGACAGTCGACGTCGAAATGCCTGAAGGGTCCTTCATCGAGTCGCTTGCGTCACCCTCTCATCCAGTTGTTGTCAGCATTGGCGCCCTGTCCACGGCCGAGGCTTCTTCGGAGCGCTCATTAAACAAGGCATCTGCCGTGCTGCACCAGACAAACTCTACTCTGGACCATGACTTCGTCATTGAAGTCTCGGCTAAGGGGCTAATGGAGCCGACCGCGTTTCTGGAAGTACACCCTACGATTCCCAATCAGCGGGCTCTCATGGCGACTCTGGTGCCAAAGTTCAATATGCCGGTATCAGATCTGCCGGAAATCGTATTCTTGTGCGATCGGAGTGGCAGCATGGAGACAAAAATCAGAAACCTTGTTGTTGCATTAACTACGTTTCTCAAATCCTTGCCAATCGGTATTAAATTCAACATCTACAGTTTTGGTAGTTCATACACCTCTCTATGGCCAAGGTCGAAAGAGTACGACCAAGAAACGCTTGAACAAGCTGTTGCTCACATCAACACCTTCAGGGCCGATTATGGTGGCACTGAGATTTATCCGGCGATGGATGGTGCATTCAAGAATGCCTACAAGGATCTCAATCTTGAAGTTTTCTTGTTGACAGATGGCCAAATATGGAATCAAGAAGCCCTGTTCAAGTTGATCAATGACCAAGCGGCTTCAACTCAAGGCAGGGTCCGAGTTTTCAGTCTCGGCATAGGGCATGGTGCCAGCTCAGCACTGGTCGAAGGTGTGGCGAGAGCAGGAAACGGGTTTGCGCAGATGGTTTCAGACAACGAAAGAATTGACGACAAGGTCGTCAGAATGCTAAGAGGAGCTCTTCTTCCGCATGTAAATGAGTACACACTCGAGATCAAGTATGGGTCATCGAGCAATTCTGTTGAAGACGAGGACGACTTCGAACTCATTGAACGAGTCGTGGATTCGCTTCATCTCGATACAAATTCGGGTAAGGAGACGGGACCAGCAAAGTCTAAGCAACAGCAAACTATCTCTCTTTACGACCCAACTGTGGATATAGGCATCGCCGAAGGTACCCGAGACGCAAAAAGGGCCAAGCATGACCATTTGTTGACCGTTGAGGCACCTCGTTACCTTCAGACTCCTACCCGGATTCCACAACTGTACCCATTCATTAGGACCACTGTCTACGTTCTACTTTCAAATACGACACCCGAGAAAACTCCAAAATCAGTCCTCCTCAAAGGCGCGTTCCAAGACACGATCTTAGAGCTGGAAATACCTATCAAGCAACTTCCAGAAAAGTCAACCACCATTCACCAGCTGGCGGCCCGGAACGAGACCAAGGACCTTGAGGAGGGTCGTGGATGGCTCTACAGCGCAGTTGATAATGATGGAACGTACTTGAGAGATAAATTCGAAAGCAGATTTTCCGAGATGGTTGAGCGTGAAGCAGTCAGGCTAGGGGCACAATTCCAGGTTGCAGGAAAACACTGCTCATTCGTCGCTGTCGAGGAGCTCACCTCCACGGTTTTAGGAACTTCCGATAATCAATTAGACAACACTCAACCCAACCTTTCGAGAGCGATATATCCACATCAAAACGTTGGCCAGGTTCCACAGGCGAACGCTACCTCAGTGGCTGATTACCATTCCCAACTAATGCTGCTCGAGCAACAAAATAAAAAGAGACTCATGATGGCACGGCAAGAGCACGACCTTGCTCCTGGCAATTTGTTTCTCCAGGCCGCTACGCAGTCCGTCCCTTCGTCGAATAATTTCGGAGGCATGGTCGCTCCTATGGCCAGCTTCCCCACTGACACTAGACCTCCCGTGTTTACGCCCTCAGCCTTGCACTCTGGCGATGTGTTGAACGACTTTGATTTTGATTCCTTCCTACATGACGGAAGTGGCAATAGTGAACCTTTTGATTTTAATGCAGGCTTCACCGCCACTGAAGAGACAGTGGGCGAGCTGCCCCAGAGCGTCGCTCAAGCTCCCGCATTCGTGAGCCCGGGCGTTGTGCAGGCTTCTCCGGACATTCAAGGCCTTGATTCTGGAGCTCTCGGTCGCCTCCATAGACTCATCTCGCTGCAGACATTTGCGGGTTCCTGGATTTTGGACA
Source organism: Clonostachys byssicola (assembly GCA_902006505.2). Lineage (NCBI taxonomy): Eukaryota > Fungi > Ascomycota > Sordariomycetes > Hypocreales > Bionectriaceae > Clonostachys > Clonostachys byssicola. The sequence goes on from CABFNO020001247.1 coordinate 145,246, forward strand.
ACAACTTGGAAGAAGTCTTAGGTATATCCAGCGATCATTTGCTACGCCTGCATCTACCTGATTCAGTCGTCAACCACGCGCAAAAGGACGAAATTATCGCGACCTCTTGCGTGATTTCTTTCTTGAGTAGGAAATTTAGCGCTGAGAGCGGGTCTTGGGAGATGTTGGTAGAGAAGGCTGACCGTTGGCTGAAGGAGCGCGTTGGGGAGGATGTAACAATCCTCAAAGCGGCTCTTGAATCTTCTCCTATGGTCAGCATGTTCACCTAATATAACCAAACATGTTTTACACTGAATATTAAGCCCCAAAAATGAGTCGACATCCTACTTTTCCAAACACGAGCATGCACGTACCATGATACTACCATCTGTCAAGCTGCGTACAGGCAAGGGGTGTTACGCTCGGTTTGGCTTCAACCAAATCAGCGCCGCAAGGGCTGTAACGGAGTCGGCAAAGGGTAGCCGGAAACAAAAAATTCGTATATGGAGACCTAACTTCAAGATACATGCATTTATATGAGAGGTGTTGTGTAAATACTTGATCCCTCTATCTACCGTCTGTCTCTAGCCTTTTTATAGATGAGTTAGGATAACTCTTGCTCAGTGCATCACAAGTAAGATGTTAACAATGTAAAGAGTGGTTGATAATCCTAGAAGTCCGCGTTGAAGAATCATTTCACATAAGTAACCAGTCTAATTCAACGCTTACCAGGTAACCAAGCCTCTTTGCCAGCGTAAGATAGACTCTGCATTAAATAGACCCCGTAGCAGGGATTCCCAATCTTCTGGTCCTCGTTCTGCATGCCTCAAAAGTGTGTCGATATTTGTCCATCAGCGCTTTGTGCTGGGGATTGTCTTCAAGCCAATGAGCGTCACCGGAAGATGAACTCCAGCTTCTCTCAAAAATGTACAACCCACAATAAGAGGTTTGGCCATAAACAATTACCTCAACTGAAGGCAAGCCTTCAGCCCCAAATACTGTCTCAATAAACTCCCGGAATTCAGGCCTCAGTGTTCCAGGAGTCAGCTTCCGCATGTGATATTTATCGTCAAAAGCGGCCCAGCAGTCTTGGTAATCATAATAGGAGCGACGAATGTGAATCACTTTCAAGGACGACATTTTTCTCAAAGAAGGGAGTAGCTTAAGCTGCAAAATTAAAATCAGTACAAGGTTGACCATAGTTCGAATTAACGTGGAAACTACTTACGAAGTATTTGGGTTCGCATGATAAACCGATGGATTCAAGATTGAGACCTGAGAATTGCTGATCTATCAACTCCTCACTAGGGAGAGATAAGCTTCCAAAATCTTCGCCCATGCCGTATAAACAGGATTTGGTGCTCTTTGGAGTAATTTGACGTTGGTGGTGGACAAAATGCCGCAGGTCTCCTTGATAACGAGCAATATTTTCCCACATCTTCAGTGTTCCAACTGGTGCTAGATGGTTTAGGAAGAGCGCTTCTAGTCTGCTGATGGAGGAAGTTATTTGATTGAGGATGCGCTCTATTGTAGTTGGTTCAATCCAGTCGTCTCGTATCTCAAGTGTCTTCAGTTTCTGATGGGTTTCGAGTTCGCCTAGGGAACGCAGCAGAAATTGATCCCAACCCGGACATGAGTGAAGCCCAAGGGATTGAAGTGACTGGAAATCGATTGCACTCGCCAGTTCTCTCGAAAGGGGCACGTCTGACAAAAACAGATCACGAAGCTCGGGAAACAGGTGTCTAGTGGGGTACTCTTTCAGGCTCGGCGCGTTGAATAATCGGTTAGCGAACTCAACCTCGATGGGTTCATCTTCGCTGACATTGGCGAGGAACTGGACCTCTCGTATTCTAGGTTCGAACCTTTTCCAATCCTCAAAGTGCAGGTGAAGCCTTCTCAAGTGCCCTACGTTTTGCTTGATAGCGATGGAGAGCGTAGCAATAAATACTGCATTTGGAGTCGTCCAATCTATTTGCTCAAGCATACGGAAGCCTGACAAATCTATCATCTGGTTAGGTTCTCTGTTGAAGAACGTTCCAACGTTTCGAAGATAGCAACACGATGCAGTTTCAAGTAACAACCGTCGCAGCGATCTTTGCTTGAGTGCAATAACCCCATGGGTTCCTAAGAGCGAACCAGGTACGCACGTTTTCATGTCCCATCTATATATTGCATCAGTGATAACGGGATCGGTAGCAAAATGAGAATATTTGATGGGATAAAAACCAACCTGAAAATATCGAGTTTGTCGTCGGCAACTGCACTCGCCATTTCTGTTATCCAGTCGTATGGGTATTTCCTCTCCAAGGTGTTATCATTGTCACCGCCACGAGCACCATTTTCTACGGCACTCGCCTCATTCCTAGAGGCGTCATTGCGGTTGTCACCATGTGAACACCTGTCAAATATAGACGATCTCTCAGGAAACACCTCCAGCCGCTTTACGTATTGGTACTTGCCCGGTAGTATTGGAGGCTTAGGAGCCATGACCTTATTGTTTTTTGGGGAAGTGAACTTGATCGCCTTGAAGACATTGCTGATAACGACATGATATAAATGTCTGGAACATTGAGCCAGACTCTTTCCATCGCATTACGCGCGTTAGCACTTCTACCAATATTGGACCCGGGAATTCCACATACCTGATTAAGGATACGAGTACAGATTTCTGCGGGTAGCTGGTCCAACTTGCTAGCCACCATCGCCATAGCAAATGCAATTAAGAAAGAGAGCGGTCAAGTTTAAATTGTTCTAGTCGTAAAGCCCCGTTTGCAGAAGTCGGGTGACCAAGTATTGGACGACACTTTCCAGATAAATTGGCTTGGTAAGACTTGTCTATGTAGAGTTTTGGAATGAATCATGACCTTTGAACAGAGGCTCGGCCTTTTAAAGGGAATGATACCATCTAAATATATATAATTAGAACTATAACGGGTTCATTTCGACTCAATTTTACTGAATCGAATACAAGAAATACTAGGTGAACTACATCTCCTCCGCTTGTCATGAACAAAGAAAGTATTTCGTGCTGGCTTGAAATTACCCTCTAGCCTTTGTCCTTTGCCAGTTGTGTTTACAATCTACTAAGTTCATGAGCTATTCTTAGCAGTCAAGGTGATACACAAGGAACTACACAAAGCAGATGAGTACAGAACAAGTGAAATCTCGGCACTGGTTGGTTCCACATTCTAAGAGATGTAAAGTTCTGGGGCAAACAATCAACGCGGCAACACACCCTGGGAAATTTCAAGACCGATCTAGGTCAGTTTGCTCTCTCGATGAGATTATTGCTATCTGAATTGCTTATATTAGTACAACAACTGGATAGTAAAGCTTTCCTGCCAAGTCCTAGCATTAAAAGAAAGGAATAACAAGTGGCATCTCGGTTCTTTAACCAGTTGACTTGACTCCCAAGCCTTGAAGTTAAAGCCAAGGCAAAATGTGTATAATCCTGCCTTGATATGGGATGACTTCGGGACAGTTGATTCATTAAATTATAGGGGCAGAAGAAAACATTACTACTACTTTTGCATTGCTTCTATATTGACTAGGCCATCCATGGCCTAAAAACACACCCTTACCCTCGAATGAGCCCTTTGATGAACTTGGTCAAGACTTTGTCTACGGTCTACATTCAGATCGCTAGATTGAATATGGTTTTTACATGCTTCATTTGCAAGCTTTTTCAAATTCCTTCAAAATCATCTATAATATGCATTAATACAAGAGAGAAGAGAGAGGGAAGAGCCCAAGTAGCATATGGTAACATACCTCGAAATCATCATCCGCCATTGAACCGAAAATGGCATGCTTGCTCAACTTCGACTTGGTTGCGCGCGGGCTGGAAATTCCAAAAGCCACTCTTGCAAGGAAAAGGGGATCGTCGCGTATTTTTGTGGCCGCCAATACAGCGCGAACTTGCGACTGATCCAGTGTCTTTAGTTTCGTAGTCGGCAGATGCATTGATGTACCAGTGAAACAAGGTGTACAGTGTCCGCAACTCGTCTTTCCGTCTGGCAAGCTCATGCCAAAGTGTTCAGCGATGAAACGCGCGAAACATGTTGGACTCGCAAGAAAGTCGAGGACACCCTGGACCCGGTCGAGAGCTTGCTTCTCACGCTTTTCGAGATCCTCGTAGACTTTTCCAACCAGTTTGTCGATTTCAGTCTCAGTGTGAGGAAGACGGCTCAAGACTTTGTACTTTTGTTCAACACCACCGACAGTAAGTTGAATGACCCCGGAATTGCTAAGGTCATTCAGAAGTCGCACAATGTCATTGCGTGAAGCACCTGTAGCATTGGTAGCTGCTTTTAGATCGATGCCGTAATACTTCTTAGCTTTCTTCGCAAACTGGAGAACTGCCTTCGCCTCCACCGACTTGTTTGCTTTGAGGGCTGACACATAACGCGGAGTTTCTTCAAACTTGTATGTGTTATATTCGGGAGTAATAGCGCGAATCAAATTGAACCTCAGCTCGAGGCTGGCGTAGATGTTTCCTAGAGTGCTCTGGCGAATATCAAATTCGGAACTTTGCGAAGCGTGGCTGACCTTGAACGTGTCTCCCGGCGCAGCGTCGCGTTTATCGTTAAAAATCTCTTCGAGGAGAGATTGGACGGAACGCCTAGACGGCATATCGCCCCGGATAAAGCTTTCCTTAATCTTACAGTCATTCGGGCAGAGATAAAGCATACAGTAACTCTGTTTACCGTCTCGACCGGCACGGCCAACTTGTTGGCAGTATTCTTCAACGGTGTTGGGTAAGTCCCAATGAATTACGTTTCGTAGGTCTAAGGCAGTTAGCGAAACTGCCATTGCTATGCTGAGATGTGAGATCTTTACCCGATTTATCAATGCCCATCCCGAAAGCAATGGTAGCAACGATCTTGAGCGCGTGAGTACAGGTAAAATAGAAGTTCAGGTACAGCCAACTCACTATTCGAACTTTGGAAGCCATGAACTTATCTTGAACGAGCTTCTTCTCGTCTGCTTTTCTCCCCGCATGGAAGTAGTCGGCACTTAGGTTCTTCTGCTGCAGAACTCGTGCCAGGTCCTCAGCTTGCTACAAGTATTGTCAACTCAATGTGGGAACATGCATGGATCAGGCAACAAACCTTTTGCTGTGTGACATAAACGAGAGAGGAACCGGGGTGAGTTTCCAAATATTCAAAGAGAAGCTTCTTCTTTTCGGCCCCTGATGCAAGTGGAGTAGCCTCAAGGCGCAGGCTATGTGGCTACGTAAGAATAACATCCAAGCACTTGATATTTGGTATTTATGGCGGCTAACTTACTTCGGGCGGTAAGGAGAGGTCCGAAATACGCCATCTGCAGAGATATTGAACGCTTTGCAAACATCGTCAGCAACCTTGGGTGTGGCAGTAGCTGTCAAACAGATCACGCGTTCCGCATTGATCTCTTGCACAAACCGGGCAACTAGAAGTTTTTGTTAGTCATCGTTCATCGATGAGTTCATCTCGGCAGCCTAACCTTTCAAATAGTCCGGGCGGAACGAATGTCCCCACTGGATAGAGAAATATCAGTAAGAAGAAAACCATTACAGGGCTGTCTTGCGAAGATAACATACCTCGGAGATGCAGTGAGCCTCATCCACGGCAACGAGACGAACACCCCCTTTGACTCTAGTCATACTCTCGACAAAGCCTTCATTGTTAAGCCTCTCAGGGGCACAATACAATATTCGAAGCGTCCCTTGACGAATTGAGTCATAGATCTGTTTTGTTTCTGACCAATCGTTGCTGGATACCAGTAACTCTGCAGCAATGCCTTTTTTCTTGAGCACGTCGACTTGGTCTTTCATCAAGGCGATCAATGGCGACACGACGATGGTGATCCCTGACTGGCCCGAGGCTCTCTGCTCATTTTGGCGGTCAATCTCCTCGAAGGCAATGGCTGGTATCTACATCTCGGTCAGCTCGTTTCCCACACGCATCTCGTATTTGGTCTATGCTTGCCTGATAGCACAGAGACTTGCCTGCCCCGGTGGGGAAGATAACCAGCGTGTTCTTTCCACACAGGATTCGATTGATAGCTGACTTTTGCTCGTGGCGAAAATCCTTGTATTGAAATTTCTCCACGAGCAGCTTCTGCGCAAGCTGAGCCTTGGCTTCGTCAAAGAGTGGGGGCTGCACTGCTGCATTGGAGCCTGGACGGGGCTTCTTGGTGGGATTTTCCAAGGCTTCCTCACCATTGCCCCTGGCACGCTTTTCGCCAGTCAATTGGAGGATATCATTCTCCGTGACTTGGTCGAAAAGATCGTCGTCGGAAAATTCATCACCAGCGTCCATTTTATCACTACGAGATGTCTCTCAGATGCTCATCGAAGAACAAAAATGATATTTGGTGTGCGGATGGATTTACGATGATGCACCGTGGCTTTGGTCGCTTAGTAGCGCGACATGCCACACGCCATCCACGCGAAATCACGTGCAGGGCTTCCAACACAGATCTCCAGCTCAGCCTAACCTAGAGCTGTCAAGAAGAGATTCAATCCAGCTCTGATCATCATCATCATCATGTAAATCAAGGCTTGGTGCTGAGTTCTATAGATGAGGCAAGAAATATCTTTATGCACAATTGATACTCATTTTTAAAGGGTTCAAATTCATTTTATCGGAACAATGGTCTTAATAATGATCTCACATGTAGTACACAAGGATGCTATCAACCCTTCTCACTGCTACTTACCTACTCATAATATGTATGACATCACCGAATGCAATACCAAAGATAAGCAAGACCAACCAATCAATATACTTCTATAACTGTGATGGAACCCAGTTGGGTTTTTCTTTCTTAGCAAACGCTTCTAAGCCGATTTTTAGATTTTTCCCTTCCAATAAAGCCTTCTTATACCGTTGCTCGATTAGTTGGCTTGACCTTTCAACACTTGCAGTCTCCCAAGAATCTCGAAGTGCTGCTCGAGTGACAATGACTGCATCGGGCGACTGGGAGGCAATTTCTTGAGCGGTTTGAATGGCCTCTTCCAATAGGGAATCCTGGCTGTTGGCCACCCTCAAGAACCCAAAGTGTCTCAACTCCTCGGCTGTCAGTGTCCTTCCCGTGAGTGCAAGGTCCGAGGCCAGCTGCATCCCTAACACCCTAACAAGTCGTGGAAGACCGCCAGCGGCCGCGTAGAGACCTCTCTTCACCTCCGTCAGACCAAAAGTAGCAGTTGGCGAGGCGATGACCAGATCACTAATGTTATAAGCGTCTAACGCAGTGATGCATAGCCGATCATAGTAAGTTCTCACCAATTAAGTGCAATTTCGAATCCACCACCGAGAGCAAATCCATTCACGGCCGCGATAACAGGCTTCTTGCCGACTCGCCGACTTATGCCAAAGAATCCACCCGGTGGCATATAGTGAGGCGAGAGGCTCTTGTCTGAAGTCCTAGATCGGACCTCCATCAAATCGGCCCCGGCTGAAAATGACTTGCGTCCTTTTCCGGTGAGAACGGCGACTGTGAGAGAAGGTTCAGCATCAAACCAGTCCCAAATTGCCTGCCCCTCCCAATGGCCTGCCGTTGGGATTGCATTCATGGCTCTCTCCCTGTTGATTGTGACGAGCATCACAGACGGCAGAGGGAAGCTGAGCTCTGCCATGGTCACGGTGGGGACGGCCGAGGTGAAGGTAGGCATGTCTGTCATGCTAAACGTTGCACGGAAAGAAACAAATTGGACCAGAGAACTTAGCGACGAATAAACGCTGTCTATCTAATAGGGACCTAACAGCTGACCTTGCTCAGGAGCGAGGAGTAGAAGAAGAAGCGGCGTTCAATAAGTCTATTCTTAGTGTGAAGTATCGCAATAAACGCCGCGGCTGCTACATAGACTCCCAAAGAGACGAAATCCATACAACTTAATATTGTGGTCTATGCCGAGGTAAATTCTTGGGAGGTCCGGGGTTTGTTGGGGGGATCTTGTAAGAGAGTCACCCATTGGCTCATCTATGAGGAGAAACCTGGTCGGGACTGATATTCCAAAAGCTTCCCCCGCAATGCAACGATTGGTGCTTGGTGATTGAGGTGCAATATACGCCCCTGTGAATGTCCACGGCACAATTGAAGTTGAGCTTTGTGTAAAATTGCTGAGAGAGGAGTTTATACAGCATGAATCATGCTTAATACTGGTATTTGTGGTCGAGTTTTCTGATTGGTTAGACCCGATCATTTCCACATTCCGCCCTAATGACATTCCGCGCGGAAAAAGCTTCGCGCGGAAAGATTGTCCTTCTTCCAACCGAGATGGAATGCTCGACTAAATTGTTGATTAATCATAGCACACATCCGCACGCACCCTTGAAGCACGACTACTATGCCGAGGCCAAAACCCCAAAGCTGCTGGACTTGCCGGCTACGCCACAAGAAGTGCGATGAAACACAGCCAGCTTGTGGGCAGTGTGCCGCCTTGGAAATCTCCTGCATCTACTCACAGGCTAAGCCAAGATGGATGGACAGCGGGCCGCTAAAAACCCAGATGATCCGGGAGATTAAGAATCAAGTTAAGACCAGGGCTCGTCGGCGTCGATTCCATGGTGCTATCCAAGAGATCGAGCAGAAACTCCAGGCTGACTCGGCTGGTAGCGAGATACTCTCCATCCGAATAGATCAATCTAATGAAGAAGAGCCAGTCGACGAAGATGGGATACAAGATGCCCCGCAAATCCTTTCGAACCATGTCCCACCATTCAATAAGGGGGACGATTCTTATCTCCAATACATCATGATATACATGGACCATATCTTCCCTATACTCTTCCCATTCCATCGACCAACTGTCCTGGAGGGTGGGCGCTCTTGGATGCTGTCCACGTTTCTCAACCAAGAGACGATGCGTTGCACCATCCGAGCCCTAACAGCACATTTCTTAGCCATCGTCCCTTGCCAACCATCGCCCGTACCACTAAACTGTGCCTCGGCGGCGCATGAGGACGGTCGAGAGCAAACGACATCAGCAATCAGGCAACTACAAGAAGACCTCGGTGTCCTGATCGAGAGGGGTCCAATGAATACGCCAAGTGATGTATTGCGAGAAATCAAGGTGTTGAACGGAGTTGTGCACATGCTAAATGCCGAGAAGATCTTGTCAGCAGAGACATGGCACCATCACTTAGACCCAGCTATTGTACAGTCAGGCAGCATCCTACAATCATCTCTTGCGCATGGAACGTCTTCCTGGGTGGAAGTCCTCAATACACTGCGTACGTGTGCGTCAGAGTCGATGTATCCAATCTGGAGCGCAGATCAGGCTGCGTTTCGCTTTTCCGTCGGCTCGCTCTTGGTAGATGACATATTAGCAAGTGTGTCTCTCGAAACTCCTCCGAAGCTGGAGCCATATTGGTCCGACATTCTTGGAGACAATCCCTCTGCCCAGAATCCGGTTCATCTCAATCTGGAGGATCTGATTGGCTGCCAGAACTGGGCAATGCAAGGAATAGGCAAGGTATCAACACTGGCTGCCTGGAAGAAAGATATGGTCCGGGACGGGATGCTACAGAGGTCCGAGATTAAGCTCCGAGGATCCATCATCGAAAATTGGATACGGGAGAGACTGGTGGTTTTCATGGAGACCACATCAGGGAACGAACCTGATGCCTCAGACTTCTCTATTGACACGTTTACAAACCGGGAAATCCGCAAGTGTTCTCCCACAATCACACTAATCTGGGCACATACGGCCTTAATTTTTCTCCAAACTGTGGTTTCAGGATGGTCGCCGTCAGATTATCAAGTACGCGAATCCATTGCAAAACTTTTCAATTTGTTCAGCGAATTATCCGACGCTCCCACGGTGTTGCACACGCTCGCATTCCCTTTGGCTATCACTGGCTGTCTATCAACAGAACCTTATGAGCGTCGATTCCAGATTATAACCAAGAGAATGGGTGCCTTGGCGAACCTCGGAGCAATGAGATCTACAGTAAAAATTGTAGAAAATTCATGGAGAGACCGAGATCATGTTGTCGCAGAAGCTCAAACAATGGCTGCGTGCTTGAATAGCTTGGGTTATGCAGTCCTGCTGAGCTAGCTATTCCCGAGAGAAACTGGGGATATCAAGACCGCCGGCTCACTGCAGGCATCTTATGAACCCAGTCTGAAGAACCGCTCTTGTACGCATCAACCAGCCACCGAGCCAAAGCTGCTCGTTTGATCGAGGACGTCCACCCTGCTTGCCCAACATTTCCAACCAAAATTTCTCCGCTCTCCCTGTCTGCCTTCCAGCTAATTTCGTCCGACTCTCCTGGTATCTGTGCGATGCGGAATATAGTCCAATCTAAGTCGTCTGCAGTGTTCTGAAACAGATCCGCCAGCCCAGTCATATTCTGGTATATGGCACTCGCAAACAGCTTCATAAAGACAAGTACCATCGGCTGAAATATTGTCCAAATGTCGTCCTGGTGCTTGATGGACACAGTGCCCATGACGAAGATGCGTTTGACGCCATGAGCGCGCATAGCAGGAAGCACATGCTGGCTGTACAGCTTGGGGTACAGCTCTGGGTCGATTTTGGGATTCTTGATATCCGGTCCGAGGAGCGAGATAACGGCCGAGCATTTTGCCATGGCAGCTGCGAGCTTTTCGTCGTCGCTGATCTCGCCTGTGATGATCTTTCCGAGCCAGTTAGTCCAGGTTGCAAATTAATACCACTCATTTTGGCATACCTCTATCATTTTTCGTTCTCGTATGTCATCTGGAATCTTCGACGTATTTCTGGCATATACGACCGTAGCGCAGTTGTGATGAACCAGCTCTCGGAGGAGGCATATGCCAGCCGGGCCAGTCCCGCCCAGAACGAGTACCTTGCAATGAGCCATTTGAATTTTTATGAGTCAAGTTTGGGCTTTGGTTACAATGACTGTACAGAAACTCTTCCGTTTAATGATAATTTATAGTTGTGTGCAATTAAGAGATTAGGTTCAGACGCTTAGTATTCCCGCCTATAAAGTATCCCGCGCGGGAAAGACTCCCCTCGGAGGAAGCATTTCGCGGTTAAAGATGTGGAGCCTGGGTTTTTTATTACACTGAGATGCAAAAGGGTCTTATCTTAGATATAACGGTGTGGGCTATCCTAACCAAATACTTTATTCAACGTGCATAATACTGAATGGGGAAAGTTTGATGATTCTTGTTCCCAGGTCTGTTACGTAGGTCTGTTAGCATATCGTTAACAGATAATAAGAACTTCAAATCTAAGCATCAGCTGGTGGCTGAGACAACACATTATCACTACGTGGGTCGGGTAATATTCCATCTTCGTTCCTACTATCAGCTAATTCCCCTTTTAGAACAGCCTTTCGTCGAACATTGCTTGTATGAAAAGTCGCTAGTAGGCTACTGCAAGTCAGAGGCTCCGTCGGATGCTACGCGTTCTCATCACAGGTGCATAGTATAGTATACATTTCAAGTATGAGAGCGAGTACCAATGTTGAAAAAGCGAGCCGTTGCCCCTAATGAAATATGATAAGTTACCCCTCTTTAGATCCAATTCTGAGTCAATAGTAAGCAGAGGCTGTGGTACTTGTTCATATTTGGTGGGAGCTGAAACAGAGCCTTATTCCATTCGCTCCTGCTGTGAATAGTGCAATAATATATGGACATCAGCTGCAAGCCATGTTTCATACAAGCCGCAGGCGCTTAGTAGGTGACTTGGCAGTCAGCCGTAGGTCAAAATGCACTTCTCCTCGCCTGAGCACTTGAGTTTCCTTCTGGCCAGTTTTTCTCTTCCGTCCTCAAACTACATTCGACCTAAGCATCAAACTACCATGAACGCGCAACGCTCAATAGAGGACACCAGAGCCTGGCGTGCTCCCGCTCTGAGCAACTTTCCTTTCTTAGCTACGCTTTGCCTTGCAGGGGCTCTAATGGGCATGACTTCAGCCTTTGCCGTACTCTATTATGCAAATGATAGTCGGGTCGACAAATGGCCTATAGCACCGACAGTCTTCCTGTCCATTATTGCCGCCCTGACCAACCGTATGATCAGCGCCGCCTTTCGTTACGCCTCAGATATCCACTGGTGGTCCAGGCTTATCGAAGGTGTTACGATCCAGGAACTGCATACCCTCTGGGATCTAGCTTATAACCTACTCTCTCTCCTAACCAGCTTCCCTGAGAAACGGATACATCCTGTTGTTCGCTTCGGTGCAATATTTCTTTCTCTTACGGCAGTCAACGGACCCTTGCTCCAACGAGCCATCACAGTTGAGGTCGAGAATCGCATGTCGGTGCGTTCTGAGACACTTCCAATTCGACAGCAGCCCATGTGGAATCTAACGACAAAAGTTACGGGAAATAACGGCCATGTCTGGACGGTACCGCCGTACCAAGATGAAATCGCCGAGATTGCGCTTGAACTTAGTCAACGTCAACCGATGAGACTTCAGTCATCAGTGTGCAGTGCTAACTCGACCTGCTCAACGAATGTGGTCATTGCTGCATTCAACAGGATGTGCGAAGAGTCTACCGCCCGCGTAGCAAACCTTTCTTCCATGGACGTTGCTAAGTACGTCCGAGTGAGAAATGAAATGAGAGACGATATACACTATTGCCCATATACTGGGGGCGCTAGGCTCAATTCCGATAAAATAATGGTTTTGGGAAAGGAGATGAGTTCCTACTGCAACAGTTTTGAAACCGTGTTCCAGCTCTCGGTTCACGATTTGAATCCATCTTTCACTAAAGACAACGCCACCGCGCCCCCATGGGACTTACCTTGGAAGGGTCCTGGAATGGCACCGTCAATAATCCAGTACACAAGTTACATTCGCCAGGAAGCACGGAGCGAGGAGATTCTAACTCGAAACTGCAATTTCTCCACAGCATTTGTGCAGCTGCCCATTGAGATAACCAACGGTAGCGTCGTCACTCTACTATCGAGCAAGGTGGCTCGTCTAGATGATATTAGAGGTGAAGAATCAATCCCACACGCGATACGTGGTCTCACCTCACAGCAGAATAATATTTTCCTAGGGGGAATAATCCAAATTTTGAAGGACCAGTACGATGGCTATATAATGGATGACACCAATGAGTATTCACATGTCATGCAAGGCTCTAGCCCTCGGCAGTATGTGAATCAGAGCAGTATTGAGGCCCGCAACCCCGGTTATGATGGCCCAGAGAAATCCTATTTATTCTCAATGCTGGACCCCTTGGAGGATTTCACGAGGACAATAAACGAGATATCATTGCGATATGCACTGAAGTCGCTCCCTGATGATGTGTCACGCACACAGGAGCTGACCGACTATGTCCAATTTCAAACAAAATCTGATCTACGTGAAGATAATCGCCCAAACGCAATACCGTTGATGGAAACCAAGTTTTCGAAAACGGCAGTCGTTGAATTACAAGAAAACCAGACGGTTGCTGTGTACCGGTCCCAGTATGTTTTTACGGCCGTGGCAATGGGTCTAATTGCCATCTCCTCCGCGTTTATCATGATGCTTCTACACGGCTGGCGTCACCTCGGCCGTCAGACCAGTCTGGCACCACTGGAGATTGCCAAGGCCTTCGACGCGCCGCTTTTATCAGATGTTCCAAGCAACTCGACAGGCAACGAGGTGGCCGCCGGGCGATTGAGAAACCTGACAGTGAAGTATGGTGAGGTCTACCCGTCTTCCAAGACACAAACCGAAAGGGGGAGTTTGTTGGAATCGCAAGAGACGTTTATCCTCCCGGGGCCGGATGGAGAAAGTCACATGAACCTTCTGGAGTCTTCTTCAGCAATTGAATTAACAGAGCAGAGAGGGGACATGCACAGAAGGATCCAGGGGCCGAAGTTGGCAGTCGAGGTTGCTGACTTAGTGGCCAACCCTCAGAGCGGAACCAAGTATCATTGACTTACTTGGGCATAGCCTAGCCAGCATATTGGGCAATCGATAGGTTTCTTTTGTTAATTACTGACTTCGAGCACAACTAGTATAGGCTACTAGGAGGATAAGGATGCCTAAATTGTCGATTTTTATCTGCCTGGCTTTCTTACAGGAGAAGGTTATTCTAATGCTCTGACTACAAGTGACGCGCAACTAACGGGCCAGAAAGTGAGATAATGCTTCTCGATTCTTACCATTGGCGATTGTCGTCACCGGCCTCCATACTCTGGCTCTTGATATAAATTGGAAGCTATTATCGAGTTATATCCTTGGTCTCGATGGCTAGAGCGTTTAAATCGAAACATTCATAAATAAATACCGCACCTCGAATCAAAAGGGCTTTATATATAACAGGCAATGTGCATCTGGAATGTGTTGTCAGAATTTATTTTGAAAGTCAGTAATACAACCATACTTTCAAAATTAACAAGTACATAAAATACATAATGAATTAGAATAGCTAGAGTTTCTGTTCTGCTACGCCTTTGAGATGTTCGAGATAACGCTAAGATGCCATGAAAAGCAGCGTGCAGGCAATGACAAGCAATGGCCAGTGGCCTGGAACAGATACCAATGAGCTCGCACTCTCTGGAGCGCAGCTAAAATTTCCTGGGAGCCTATCTTTCATTTCCGTAAACACGCCACAGTCGAGAAGACCATGAGCTGAAACGACTCTAAAGCGTTGGGTTATTCTTGTGGTTCCTTTAATTAGAGGTTTGCTAAGAAGAAAATCAGCGATATAGGCCTTCAGCATGGTACATATTTTACACTTACAAAAAGTTGGTTGACACATCCCCCAAAAAGAAGAAGCTGGACATGGTTTGATTGGGCCAGTACCACGTCTGTCTTCCTTCTGCATTGACCGGAGACTCAAAACGGAGCTTACGCACCAGCGCAATTGAGATGCTCACATCGTTCCACTGCTCAGCTTCTTTCGGGAGTTCCAGGGAGGTCATATTATCTCCCCGAATAGTAACATTAGAGACCTGGTCAAATGGAAGTCGCAGATCCGTAATCATATCATTCATCGACTTAAAACTCCCAATCGAGAGGTTGGTTGTCTTGGATCCTCGCTCAATTCCAATAATGCCTTCTCTAGTCTCCAGCTCGTTGATATAGACTGTTTCTGAATCAGGGCCGCCAAGAATAAGGGTAATGTTGGGAGGGGGGCTCCAATATCGATACTTCAACTGGCCACTGATTTGCGCACTGAATATATTCTTCCAGCCCAAAGTGAGTTGTTTAACGTTGGGTATGTTTTCAATTGTGATGTTCGGCAATTGTGCTTCATTTGTGGGTGCAATAGGGCCTTTGAAAAGTCCGTCAAGACTTTCAACACTGCCCCCGTCGTATATGGTTATCCAACCGGCATAGTTTCTGGTAAACCCTTTCAGCTCGTCGATTTTGAACTCTTGTAGCTTCGGGGCCTCTAGCCACAGGTAACGAAAGTACTCCAGATTTGTGAAGTCAATATGGGTGAGATGTGCCATCGAGACAAAGGAAACTGCCTCGGAAATATTTCCAACATTCGGCAGAATTAACCTCTCAAGTCCAATGGGCCCTATTAGTCTGAAATTTCCATCAATAAGCTTCAAGGTAGAGCTGCTGATATTGAACAGTGTAAGGACTTGGCCGTCGCGGCGGGGGTTGTGCTTCCAGTCACCCCGAACTTCCTCAACGCCATCTAGATTGATGTTCTCGCTAATATTACTTCCAAATATCAAGTCGCCGCCAACTATCTTGCAGTTTTCTCGCAAGTCCTTAGCGTCGCTTTCTTTGGTGATGTTAAAATTTCCATTGCAATCAATGGCAAGGGCATAGGCTGGAATACCCGTCAGCCCTGTAGATCTGTATCAGATTCTATGCTTGTTAAACTCACTTGTAACAGATATGAGTATCCATAATGATTGGAGAAGGCCAGTCATGGTATATCAGACAATGCGCAGCTGTGGCGGCGGTACATGAAAACAGACTTTGCCCGAGGATATGCGAAGAGGGGTTTGTTAATGGGAGAAAAAAAGAAGGATGGCCTGACTTTTACCTGTCAGCTGAAGTCTTGGCAATAACATTACAATAACAATCTCACAGTTGCTCCTTGCGGTTACGAAAGCGCGACCCATGTCGTCAACTCTGTTGACCCTGAAATGAACTATTCCTTTCGTTTGTGCCTCGCTTGCTCCGATTCGGCTATGCAAGCAAGGCGTGTTTGCTTTATATGAGCCCACAAGTGTGCTTTGATTGTATGACGACTATCATGCCATCCCGAACTTTAGAACGGTGGATTCTGGACAGTAATGCGGTCTCATCAATAATACAGACTGCTCCAAATGGGCTTCACCGGCGAACATGAGAATAGCCAACATATCCTATGGACTAAATGTCGGTTATTTCTGGACTCCTCCGCATAATCTTGGTGGGGTTGCTAGCTTTGTACAATAACCGATAAAGCAGTCCCGGATGGCCACAGTTAGGAATAACCAAAAACTATTGACATTTTGGGGCTCAACAGATATTAGGTCGCATTTCTGCTCGGAATGGGAAGAGTGACAACTAAATTCTACACAAGGGGCTCAGAATAGCTAAACCTATCGTGATAAAGGTGGATGATAGATCGCGGTGAGAAGGCATATCAGGAGAATAAGACTTTCGGCGAGATGTTCTATGCAGCACTCTGTCTAATTTAGGATCACCCAATATTCAATTCTAGTAAAATAATAAAGATTAATTTCTTGTTTTTGAAGATATTAAATGTGTTGTGATACTGGGTATAGTATCAAGTTGTTAAATCATTGGTGTTTGGGAATTTCCTTTTTTTTTCAAGCAGCTGCATAGCCCTCTCACTTACTTGAAGTAAGACATGTTTGAAGGCTTTGAACTTTGTATGCCGGAGGAGAGCCGCGCGATTCTTAGGTGATTCTAGAAAGTAGATGAGTGAGCCCAAGAATGCCTGCCTTGGTATAGGGTACAACTCCCTGCACTTTGGGCTTGACATCGGCGGGTATGCCCATTGTGCTGAAAATTGAAGAAAAGTAAAAGGAGGATTGCTACAAACAAGACGCCCGTAGCGGAGGATCCTGTTGGTAGATACATAGTGATTAACTGTCGATGGATCGCGCTATCCCTTCAATGCACGAGAGTAGGGTTTGAATTATGTCACAGATGACCTCATATGAGGAGGTCTAACAGGGCTGTGGTTTTATATGTTGAAGAATAGTGTTTCGTTGTGTAGACGCCCTCGAGAACCTCGTAGTTCTAGGCTTTGTAAACGTTGCAGTGGCCTCTACATATCGCTGGCTCACCGGTGAGAAATGCTGTTGAAGTCATGGAACTACCTGCATCCAAGAGAAATACTAAAATACAATATGAATCACGACATGTAGAAAGAAAAGGGGGTTTACGGAGCAAGGGTATCTATTCTATCGTCTGGTGAAAACCGCAACAGAAGGTTCGTCGTAGATCCATATTCTTGTGGACGGTGAACTTGGGTATCCCCATCCTAATATGCCCTTACGACCCCGGAATTTCTCTTCATTGTCTTCAATTGGGTACGTTCATATATCGTAGTTCGAACTGGGGTTATCCGGCTATTCTCTTTCTCTTCTGGTTTCAAAACCTGCCTAAGCTGGTCAAGCCGTTCCATTTTGGGCAGCTCAGTAACGTTCATGATTAACAATCTCGGCTTCGATCTCGCTGTCGGTTTCGGTACTCTCCAATTGGTCGACCCCGAACTCAGGTCTGCGATCTGAAACAGATCTTGCGGGCAGAGTCGACTAATCAGGAGTAAGGTATTGTACATCTTGTAGCCCTGTAATAAACCGCCTGTAATGGATGGGTAATCCGTCTCACTTTATAGGTCCCCCAAGAAGCAAAGGTCATGGCCCCTGAATTTGCCTCTCGTATAAATCACTTTTAGATGTAGAGTGCGTTGCAAAATTATTGTCAGCAGTACTCAACTGCTGTTTCTACTATATGGGAATATCCAGACCGCAACATGCCAATAGTGCCAATGCATTGTTCAAATGTCTTTTGCTTGGCCATCGGAACTGGAAATGAGACATCTGGCACGTCATTGGTGACGTCCCAGCATCTCGGTAAGGGTATCTTGTACTTGAAACTCTCTAACACCTTGCCAAATAGGAAAGTGCCAACGGCTTCTGATACTCCTGTGTCCAATTTATCCAATGTACCTGGGGTCTATGAAATGAAACCCCAGAGTCCGAGGTGTTGGCTCTGCGTTTCAGATCAGATTCTGATCTTATATTATTCCTATATATTGCGTTCCTTCCGGAGTTGCTGTCCTAATGTTGGACTTTTTGACAAAATATTCCTCGTTTTGACAAATACACACAATTAGAATCCACACATCAGAGTTGCTTATCGTTCGGCATTCATAGAATATTTTTTGCTCTGATCTTCGTCATGACGGGCAAGAGCCTCTTGGCATGGCTCGCCTTTGGCTTCAGTCTTGCCTCTATTGGCGTACACGCCCAGCAGTCCGAGTCTTTCACTGATTCCAAAACAGGAATTACATACCAACAAGTTACCCAGGGCGGCTACACTTTCGGTATCGCCCTCTCTGAAACCTCTTCTACCGATTTCATTGGTCGCCTCAGTGCCCAGACCACAGGATGGGCCGGTGTATCACTCGGCGGGCGCATGAGCGGGAGCGTCATGGTCGTTGCTTGGCCCAACGAAGGCAACATTGTTTCGTCACTACGCAAAGCAACCGGCTACTCAAGCCCTGCTGTTTTCACTGGTACTGGGTCGCTGAAGCCTATACCTGCCGGCAACTCGATTGACGACACGTCATTCACCTATACGTTCCTATGTGAGGGCTGTCTCCAAACTGATGGCAGCACTTTTGCGGCAGATGCTTCGTCGGCCAATATCGGCTATGGTCTCGCGGCCTCGCCAGTCAGCTCGCCCTCGTCACCTTCTTCCGTTCTTGGCTTTCACTCTTCAGGCTTCGGTTTGTTCGGGGTCGATATTACCGCTGCGAGATCATCCAAGTTTGCTGAATGGGCCGCCCAAGCCCAGGACCCCGACTCACCCGGTGATCCCGGCGGCCCTCCTGGAGGTGGGAATGGAACAGTCCCCATCTCAAACTCAACTTACGACTATATCGTCGTGGGCGGCGGCCCTGCTGGTCTCATTGCATCACAACGTCTGACTGAGACTGGCCGCTCGGTTCTACTCATTGAGCGCGGCAAGGCTTCCACCGCGTCAAGCGGAGGCACGCAGTTTGTTCCGTTCAACGATAGTCTCACATATTACGACGTCCCCGGTGTGTTCTACTCTCTGGCTACTGCTACACAAGGAGAGGGATATTGTACAGACACGGCAGCCATTGCTGGATGCATTCTCGGCGGGGGCGGCTCCGTCAACGGTCTTGCATTCATCCACCCTCCCACCTGGGACTTTGATGATTATTGGCCCGAGGGATGGAAATGGTCAGACGTCAAAGCCGCATCCGAAAGGCTTTATTCCAGAAACCCAGGTACAACCTCACCATCCCATGACGGTAAATGGTACGACAATGAGGTTACCGATGTGATGGGCCCCTGGCTCGAGAGCAATGGCTGGAATCGATCTGATAGCATCTTGGATCCCGACGACAAGATTAAATCTTTTGGCCCTCCTTCAATTAACGTGAGTCTGATCCGCCTCCCCCAAAAGGATGATTAATTTAAGCTGAAGTTTCGTCTTGTACCAGGTCGCCAACGGTCTTCGTGCCGGTCCTATCCAAACCTATCTACCGTTAGCCCAGGCAACAGGAAAATTCAAGCTCGAACTTAACATGAAGGTCATCAGAGTGATTCGTACTGGATCAACCATGACTGGCGTCGAAGTGGAGACAGCGAGCGGCCGACTAATCATCAACTTGAACCAAGGTGGCAGCGTTGTCCTCGCCGCCGGTGTCATGTCCACTCCCCGAGTCCTCTTCAACTCAGGCATTGGCCCGGCGGAGCAAATAAACATTGTCAAGTCGGGCTCGGCCAGTGTCACGCTGCCTCCTGAAAGCGAGTGGATCGAGCTTCCTGTCGGCAAAGTAGTCAAAGACCATTCACGTTATCAGATCACTTTCAATGTGACCAACGGCTTGACCACATACAGCCAGGATCAGCTGGTGCACCCTTCAGCAGCAGACGAGGAGCTCTTTAATGCGGGGTCCGGTGTTCTTACTCAGTCCTTCCAACGCCTGGATGCTTGGAGACGAATCACCACAACGGATGGCCACAACATTATGTTCCAATCGTACTGCAACTCTAACGCCAATGACACGGTCACATGTGGTCTCATGATGACTCATGGATTGACTTCAGTAGGCACGCTCGGAATCGATGGTACTGGCACCACGCTATTTACCAAAGAGCCCTGGACAAACACTGATACTGACCTGGAGGCATGGGCCCTCTTTATCAACGAGATTTTAGACATGGCCCGTAAACCTGACAGCCCACTCGTCTTCTCTGGTGGTTCTAATGCCACCGCTGATGCACTTCTTAGCACGCCTGTCCAGCCTGGTATCCATATGGTCGCAAGTGCTAAGATGGGTACCGATGATGGCCGTTCAAATGGCACAGCAGTTGTCGATCTAGACACCAAGGTATATGGAACCGACAATTTATTCGTGGTTGATGCATCATTCCACCCTGACCTTCCTACTGGAAACACTCAGGCTATCGTCATGGTCGCTGCGGAACGTGCGGTGGAGAGGATTATTACGCTTCAAAGCAATAGTTCTTCACAGCGTAAGAGGCATGCTGTCTCTTTTAGCTCTTGAATTAGTATTTGGGCGGTTCTATTAGAGAAATTCGAAATCTGTTTATTTTTCTCTTATACTGAAAGGTACATGGGCTTCCTGGACCCAATGGCAGGAACTTTGAGCTTAGGAATACTAGAAGAAGCCAGACCAATACCAATCTATGTTTTATTAGAATTCATTAACATCGAGATCTACGTTCCGCTTGCTTTCCCTCGTATTTGTGATCATCTTGCAAGATTGGCTAATGATGAAAGGGTAACCATATGAAATGACTTTCAGGTAAATGAAACCACACTGAACTTGCTTATTGAACAAATATTGATATGAAGTTACCACGTAGACATTTTTACCCACGGGGTATGAAATATGGACCCAGTAGATTCTACCACAGAAGAATATAATGTTGATTAATGTTACATTGATTACATGCGTATTCTTCAGTGTTTCGGCAAACTGGAGATGCAGTTAGCAGCGAGCAGAATTTACTCTTCTTCGTCTTCTCCCTCTTTATTGTTCATGGCAACTTACGAAGAGGAGAACATGAATTGCACAAAATATAAGGGCAGTATTATGTTTAGTTCTTGAACTTTGCCAATCAGATTTCCATTGCTGTTTCCTTTGGCATCGTAGTTCAATAATCAAATCATTTTACACTCAAGGTAAGGCGACCTCTGCCTAGACTCAATAGACACGAAGTTGGCATAATTTATAAGTTAGATAGCAGCTTCTTTCAGTTATATAAGGATATTCTTCCATAATATTCGATCATTCCTTGAAACGGTCAAGGCGGAAATCACTCAAGGCGGGGTCGCTCTCTCCAGTCAGAATCTGCTTGCTGAGGAGCTCGCCGACGATGGCGGCATTGGTGACACCCGAGTGCATAGTAGCGATAGTTAGGCCATCAATGCCAGTAGGTCCCAAGATTGGAAGACCATCCTCAGGGTATGGCCTATAACCGACGGTATAGTAGTCAAGCTTGAGCTTCTCGCTGTGCTTGAGTGTCTTCTGCACCAGGGCAAACACCGCCTCGGCTACTTCCTGTGGATCCTCTTCCTCAACCTCAGCACCCGCGCGGATGCGGCCGTCAAGTGTTTGGCGCAGATGCAGGTCTTTGGTGTAGACAACGCTGTTGGCTAACTTTGCCTTGGTTGGCCGAGAATTGACAAGGATACCTTCCTTGCTCGTCACGGGCAGGGCAACGTTCTCCGTGGCAAGGAGATCAACGCTGCCGACACCGGCAGCAACGACGACATGGTCAGCCTGGATCTCCCCAGCGGCTGTTACGACACCGCTGATGCGACCATCAGTTTTGATGAATCCTGTGGCGGTTGTTTCAACGAGTTGAGCTCCCTTTGCCTCGGCGTGGGCGATCAGTTGGCGCGCGGCGATGTGTGCCTCAACGGCGCCCTCTTCAGAAACATAGACTCCCCATTCAGGAATACTGCTGTCATTGATGTTGGGCTCAAGCTCAGAAATAGTCGAGTGGTCGACACGGATGATGTCAGAGCCCCAACCGGCATATTTGTCCAAGTACGCCTGGAGTTCCTCGGGATCCAAGCTCCAATTCAAGCCGCCTCCCCAGTGGACAGGAAGATCTGGAAGCTCTTCACTGATCTCTTTCCATCGCTTGACAGAGCGATCACGGAAGTTGTAGTAGTACTGGGGGTCGCCAGATACCGCGTTGATCCAAGCAAACGAGTTGGGCGTTGCCACACCACCAACTTGCTCGGCAATAACAGTGACGTTTGTGTCTTGGGAGAGATGCCAAGCGATGGAGGCACCGACAATGCCGCCACCCACGACGACAACGTGCTGAGGGATGGATTCAACGCCCATCGTGGTGTCCTTGGGAGGGATCCAAGTAGCTGGTGCGGAGGATAGATCAAACTGTTCCATCGTGTCCAGAGCTTCAGCAACTATATATCTCTTCTTGCTATCCAACGTCGGCGCTTTCTCCGATAATTTTCACAACTGTTCACACGCCGACATCGCGATGGTGACAAGTTACACCTTCCAGATTAATATACCCGGAGTCCTGGTAATGGCTCAGCGGGGTACGTCCGACCCAGAAAATTGAGCAATATGTTACTATTCTCTGTGGAGAAATGAGCTCATTGCAACCCTATTATCAACCAAAGGATCAGCGGTGCAGGCTACAAGGCTAACTCACCGACACTACGACATATCACGCAACTATGTGCTATTAGACACTACGATTGCGCTATCTAGAAATCCTTATTCTACGTATGATATAGGCAATTCTTAATTAATCCATCCATCTTGATTATACCCCGGGGAGGACATAATCGTCTTGAGATTGGTTTTCCGCACGCTATGTTTTCAAATATGGCATTTAGAAATCTTCATTTGATCACGATCTGCATTACTTTCATATTCGGCCATCTTCTTCATTAAGACATACGGAAGGGAGTTTGAGTATAAAGTTAAACAGCAATGGAAGATGCCAGGCCCGACGAATCAACGCAATGAATACTGAATTAAACCATATTCAATATTATGCTTAAATACCGGGACTCTATGATTGGGTGAATCTACAGCAGCTATCGATCAAAGAGCGATGTGATCCAGTTAGTGGTTAGAGATAGATATACGCTAAGTTGAATCTTCAACAAATTAGATTGCATTTATTAGCTTAAAGGAATAAATATTCTTGTTTGTGTAAAAGCGTTTTCATGAAATTAATAAACGATGCCAGAGGTCGCGGCCAAGACAATTCATCTCCAGTAATGCCATGCGGTGTGGACTTGACCTGTCAAATCTCTAATGTATGAACTCAATCATCCTGGATACTTTAGTCACTACTTTACTAAAAAGAAGAATTGGTTTGATTGTTTCTTAATAAATCCTAGAAATCTCAAGGCTAAATTAAAGGCTTCAGGATCGAGACCATTGCTCCAGCTTATATATTCTCTAGACCTCCTTTTCGCATTGGGGTGACCATTGGTTTTTTATGGCTCAACTAAACCAAAGTGATTCAATCCAGCGGTCTATTTTGGCCTCTAGGTTTAATCTTTGGATTATTAAGATGGCTAAGAGATGGTTGATTCATTATTCCCTTACGGGCATCATAACATGGCAGTCTTTTAGAACCCCACACCAGAAAATTCTGGTTGAAAATACCCAAGTGTTCATTGACTCCCAAAACATTGTGACAAAGTATACTCCGCTTTTATATTGGGTTCACACTTCTACTGAGTGCCATTAACTGGCAACATCTTGTATCTAACTGCAGTAACGGAAATTCTCAGTTGTGAGAGGTAATTCGGTCGTTGCGTTCTCACTAATGAGCGGCTCCGAGAATGATTCAAAAGCAGTCACGGGAAATATCTGGCTAATAGGTACCTAATCAGCGTAATCCCTACCGGACACTAAATGAATCTAGAGGTTTCGTTTTCAAGCATAGGGTAGGAGCCGGGATTGGCATCTCCAAGGTTTATTCGTGCAGAGGAGTCGTCTAGTGGGAGAAAATTCAGGATATTTGGAGATACGACTGAATACTCCCTGTGAATCTCCCCTCCCCCCCCCCCCCTTGCAACAAGATTCAAATAAACTGAGCCACAAAAAGGATTTACAGTAAGGCGCTCCAAAGATTTTTCGCCTCGGATCGGTGATAACATCAACTCATCGAGCGACATGCAGGAACCCTTGGCCCTGTCGATTTGACACAGCTCAAATTTCCCGAGAGTGCGTCGGGAAGATAATTATGCTACACAGAACAACGATCTTGTTCTCTATGGGATGTTTTTGCTTTTGGGTGAGGAGAGGTGGGGTCATGCGGGAGATGCTGTCCCGCGTCGTGTTTCGAAATCATCGGGCATCAATGATCACTGGCCAACAGCTGCGGAGCCAAGTCAGGAAATTCCCGTATATTCCGGATGAAATTCGCTACGCATGAGTACTTCGTTATCTGTATGGGTGTGGATCCATAGGATGAAGGAAGGATATCGAATACCCTAAGGAAGAACAAGCTCCTGCCCGTCGTGTTTAGTGTAGGCTCGACATTCTATGTGCCAAGCCCAAAGCCTACGACGGGCTAGATTACCTATGTACCAGGTGAAGTAGTATGACTACAAAAATGACAGGCTTGGAACGGCTCGTCCTGCGTTGTTGCCTTCCCGAAGATTTTCGCGGAGTGCTCTGTTCGGCCCCTCATCTATGCCGTGTCTCACTTTGTTACAAGTCCTACTATGGAGCTTCCTACGACAAGGGCCAATCCCTTCACTCGAGCTGAATAAGTCATTAGTGATGTATCCTCCGTGCTCCCACTTCGGTAAAAACCTCTTCGCGGTCCGACGAATTAGACTCGTACTTCGGTATTCCACTACCCTTCTTTTCTTTTTCGTCAACAAAACAACCTCTACCGGAAAGGGAACGCTGCCGCGCATGAAACTGCCGTCGTTGACGATCTAGCCCTTGGTAATGTCTGTCACCTGCATTTCGCTTGATGCCGCAGCAGAAGCGGCCGCCAGGTCAAAATTGAAACATGTCAGAGCGAAAGAGGGTATGAAATGCATTAGTTAGGTGATGATGCCGGACCAAATTGCAGCCTACGAAATACTATGCTCCCCGTCTTGGGATGCCAAACGACGACGTTTGAATGATTCAAGCCCCTTTAATACTTGGACAAGAGATGACGTTTGGATTACTCTCCTGTCTACTTACTCTACCCACAGATTTGCGCATGTGGGTTTTAGGATGGTCAGACGCAGTGACCACCGGCCTGAACGAGCGAGGCAGAATGGCATAAAGGATTCAGATGTTGGCGGGTCAGATGATAGTTGCCACCGTCCTCAGCGAGACTATTGACGCGGCTCGAGAGGTGCCGGATGGGCAGGAATCGCGCTATCAGGCTCGAGGACAAAGGTCGTTCCTTGTGGCTGATCAAAGCTGCCTTGGCGCTTAGTTGTCAATATTGATGTTGGCAGTAGATAGTCTCTAATAGGTCGCCTGATGGTTCGTCATCCATGAGCGATGGATTCCAAGCCCTTAGTAACAACGGCAGTTGGTGATCGGGAGTGGCATCAGTCAGCACCGTGTTGGCCCGTTGCTTGCTTACAGGGCGCTTTAGCCCCAACTGGCCACTATCGGCACACTGGCCAGCGGGTGTTGGCCACTAAAAGGCTCAGGATCCGCGCTTATGCAGCTTACCCGATCCCCAAGCAGTAAGATCTCGCCCAACGGTGAGCTGACTTGTTAGAAACCAGGCAGTTGAAGCGAATAAAGACAAATCGTGCATGGTTTTCCCGATGTTCTCTTCGCGGGACTAGCTCTTTCGAGGCCGGCATTTGCACATCGCGCGGCGCATGCACTCACGAGTTACTACTCTTCGGGGTAGATCAACAACCAGAAGAGTCAGGAGAGGGGCTTGTGCGAGAAAATAGCCAGACACACGGGGACTTTGGCCAACCACCACAATTCGGCCACTCGAGACGTCGGCCGCAGAGACTAGAGTGATTGGTCCCTATTCGAAACCATAGTCGGGCCATCCGCGCACTGACTAAAGGCCGACGGGTTCTCGTTCTCTTCGGGAGGGCGCGTGGCTTTTGCACGAGGCTTGGGGCTAGACCCGACCCTGGACGAAAGCGGAAGGCATCACCATGGACAAACGGTCTGCGTTTCAGTGGCCCGTTTCAAGTTGTCGACTGCGGCCTTCTGCTGCACCATGCGATGCGTCATTTTCCCACCGGTCTCGTTCCCTCTCAACACAACGCCTCAGTGAAGGCAGAGTTCTCTGGCGTGGCGATACGAATGAATGACACGGCAGCCAGGAACCAGGCCGGGGCATCACATCGCGGCCGGCCCCCAACCCAGCGGCGGTGCTCTCTGGTGTGTGGTGTGAGTCCTGGCTGACTGGCGGTCGGTGCCGCTCTGCCTGTGCCTGAGTGGCCCCGGTGGCTGTTTCGGCTTGCCCAGCTAAACATAGGTGGCCGCTGGGTTCCTCCGAGTACCACCACAGGATCCCACGATCCAAAAAGCAAGAAATCGTGAATCATGACCAGGGAGGGGTCCCATCTTGGCGGCTCAGCCCCTCACCCACGCCGCCCGCCGGGTCTGAGCCGCGTGTTGCAGGCTTCGCTCGGGAGGTTAGGGTCATGCCTCCTTGCCCCAAACCACGTTGTCTCGCCTCGTTGCCTTATCCTCCCCTAGGCACCATGCCTTAATTTATCATAGCCTGCGTGCTTGTGCATGTGTGACAGGAGGAGGGGTCCATGCAGGCACCGCATATGATCCGCGGGGGCGGCGTCTGCCCTCCCGTCTTATAAACCTGGGATCCCTTCGCTCTCCCGCACCGCTTACGTCCTTCAAGCTCTCCCGTGGCTGGCCTGCTCGCATGGTGTTGCTCCTTTGATTTTTCTCTTCCCATCCAGCTGCTGGTCAGTTTCCCTGGTGATCTTCTCTTGCTGCTCTGCGTCTGTTCATACCGGCTTGCCAACCATGACCACGACGTATACTTTCTACTGCCTCACTCTCGCCTTTCTAGCCACCGCCCTTGTCACCAGCACCGTCATATGTTTTCTGTCATTTCTCAAGCTCCATGCTCGAAGTAAGACGGCAGAGGTCGGGGTCAACTGGATCCGGGCCTCGATGACCATCACCTGCATGTAAGTCAGCATCCATCCCAACATGCAACGATCCCAACCAAGGGGGCCAATTGTCTAACATGATCTGCAGATGGCTCATCGTATGGTTGGTAGAGGCGTCCATGGCTTTTCATGTCGACAGGAGCGACATTACGGGGCCAAGTACCCTGCACAGCGTTCTCGATCATCTGGAGGGTGCGAGGACACTCTTGGGCGTCGTGACATCGGCGACCATCATGAGCACTGAGGCTGAGCTCGTCGTCACCCTCAAGCAGGACGTCACGATCAAGAACACTCGCACCCTGACCTGGGCCTTGTGGACATTTATCCTCTTTCTTGGGCTGATTCGCTTCATCTTCTACGAGATCAGCCTCACGACGCACGACGCTGAAGTCATATACAGCGCCTCGGCGTACATGGAGATGGCCCTCTACGTCGTCATCTGCTTGATTGCCTTCGTCCCCTTCATCTGCCTCGTTCTGTACCGCTCGATGCTCCCCAACTCAGTAGGTTCTCCCATCCAAGGCATCTATACCAGTGCCCGTCTCTAATAACAGACAAACTGTAGATTTTCTTCCTACTCCTCATCGCCTACTTCCTCACCGTCGGCCGTCTCGGCTTCTCCATCGCCCAAGACGTCCTCGTCGGGATCGGCGCCGACCAGCACGACGCCTACCTCACCCTCCCAAACTGGATACGCATCGCCGAAGCCGCCGTCGTCGGCTGGGCGGCCGTCATGACCATGACCATCATCTACAGCGCCATCCCCAAGCCGAAGAAGAAGAGGCCTTCGCGCCGAAACAGGCTCTCCACGGCCTCCGACATGTCCTTCAACTGCCAGGACACTCTCTACTGGGACGCATTGACCAAGAGCTCGATCGAGAGCAATCAGGTCTAGGCTTCTAATCTCTCATCACAAGGCGGCGTTCCTTTGTTTTTGCTTTGATTTCTTCCATGTTATATGGTTTTAGGGGTTTCAGGTACGGGGTTTTTGGAGGAAGTTTGGTGTTTTATGATTTTGGCATTGCTTTTTGCTTCTCATGGTTTTACGAGCACATTGATACCCACGACACCGTGCAAGACAGGTAGATGCACATAGCTGATTTATGAAGGTCACGATTCAGAAAGGATAAATTGAAAAGTCTTTTTTTTTTTTTTCACACTTGGCATAGCTCGCAAGGTGGGAGAAGTCAGGCGACGCCCGCATCCATGCTTTTGTGACACACCGAACGTTTCACTCACCGACTCGGCAGACCGTTGCTGAGACGGTTATATGCTTCATAAAAATGGGCGACGTGATAAGAGATGTTTCTATCAGCAACATGTCATTAGCTGGTGATGGTCGTTCTACTGACAGGCTGGGAGAGGTAGCATCCGTGATCAAGGGTATGAGGAAGTGGCGAAATGCAGAGCATGGATGCTATAAAAAACCTACATTGCATTATTTTTACAATGCCTGCGTCACATCAATTGATCCACGGCCGAGGGCGTAGGATGAACATACATCCAGTTGTGGCGTAACTCTCCAGAAGGTTTGGGGCTTGAGAGATTTTGCCGTTTGTGGGCCTTCTGAAACTATACCGACTTTTCCCATCAACGGATTGAATCCTTGCATCGGAGGAGCAGTCCGAATCGATCCGAGTACATATCAAGAAACATACTTATTATAGCCAGGCAAGCCGACCCCCACAGCGACTCCAGAATCCAAAGTCAGGGCTAGCAAGCGAAAGGATGGACAGCCCACGCCGGCGGGAGCTCGAGGTGGCCATCGCCGCCGTCCAGGCCGCAGCCAGGTTGACGCAGCACGTCATCAACTCCAAGGACAAGGGCTTCGTCGAGAAGAGCGATGCCACCCTCGTGACGGTCGCCGACTTTGCCAGCCAGGCGCTGCTCATGGCCACCATCAAAGCCGCGTTCCCCGGCGACCTCATCGTCGGCGAGGAGGACGCCTCCCAGCTCAGGGAGGACCCCGCCCTGCAGGACGAGGTGTACGCTCTGCTGCAGTGGCTGGGGACCAGCAAGGAGGATGAGGGCCGCGATGGCTGGAAGGTGCCCGAGAGCCGGGAGCGCATGTGCGACCTGCTCGACGAGGGCGGCTCGAGCAGCCCCTCGCGCTCCGGGCGGACGTGGATCTTCGACCCCGTCGACGGGACCAAGACGTATATCCGGGGCGAGCTCTACGCCATCAACGTCGCCCTGCTCGAGGACGGGAAGCAGTCCGTCTCGGTCGTGGGGTGCCCCAACCTGGGCATCGACGCAAAGGCCCCCATCGCCAACGGCGACATCAGCCCCTCCGGCATCATCGCCTTCGGAGTGAAAGACCACGGCGCCTACGTCCGTCCCATAGAGGGCAGGCCAGAGGACGTGGAGGTCCGGAAGCTGCCCCAAATCTCGCCGGACCTCACATCCGCCGACCTGCGCCTCGTCACCTGCGAGACCCTCAACGACTCGTCCCTCCCCGGCGTCCACGAGGCCATCGCGGCGCGCACCGGCACGCCGTACCCGGGCTCCGACCTCCTGCCCTGGGTCCTGCGGTGGACGGCGCTGGCACTGGGCCTGGGCAACACGACGGTCTGGGTGTACAGGCGGTTGGAGCGCCGGGGCAAGATCTGGGACCACGCGGGAGCGATGCTGCTGTTCGAGGAGACGGGCGGGCGCGTGACGGACGTCCACGGCGGGGACATCGACGTGACGGCCGGCCGCACCATGACTGAGAACTTTGGCTTCGTGGGCGCGCCGAGGGGGTTGCATAGCCAGGTCTTGGGGGCGGTGCATGCGGAGCTGCGTGGGCAGGGCCATACGGCGCATTTGGGGCCTTGTGCTTAGTCGACTATATGTTTTCTCGAAAATGGGGTCTTTGGGAGCTGATAGAGGTTGAAATAGACTGAGCTGAATAGGCAACCCCCGGTTTGCCTATATTGTCATCCCACCTAGTGAAGGATCACAAGCGCCTGCTAGTTAGACCTGAGAAGAGGCTGAGGGCTGACGGCTTGCTATCGCGTTCTTCTCTCCTGTCTACTGCATATTCACGATCCAGTTACCTATTGCAGTTCCGGGCGTCTCGATTGGATGAGAGCTGTCATTGTGGCACGGTGGTCGATGTGATCTCTGCTTGGCCGCAACCAGATGCTCGGCTATGTCTTGCTACATGGCATGGAGGCGACGACGGCGGCCATTGCATGATAAGTGCGAAACAAGGAGGTGCCTCGTAGAATCATTAAATGCCCGAGCGCTATCTTACGAATCGATGCTAGGGACTTTAGGAGCTACACCACCCCTACCCCAGCTTTCTGGGGATCTCGAAGATCATAAGGGCGGCCATCTAATTGTTGCTACAGTAGCTCGCTTGCTCGGCATGGCAAGTCGCGGCAGTCTCTTTATGTATTGTTTTCAATCCATCTCTGTGAAGCAATACTCATAGGTGGCTTGCGGACCGAGAGCAAATGGCTTCATGCCAATACCCCGGGCGACATGCATGAAAAGGGACAAAATAAGCTACATCTGGGGCGTTTCAAAACCGCTCACCAAAAAGGCATCACGCCAGGTGTTCGAGGCTATGCAAACTCATGCATATGTTAGTGTCACATGGATTAAATACATACAAAAAACAATATGTAGACGGATGATATGTTAGACTAAGGGCAATCAAGTCGGAGATTGATTATACGTGTATCTACTTACGCCCCGGCCAATCACTTGCAGAAAAGGATCCGCGGGTATCCTTCCCAGACGGTATCTGGCAGGCAGGCAGCGGCATTGCGTGAGCGCTGATTTCGATGCCATTTGCCATTTGGACCCGGGAACCAGCAGTCGCATTGAATTGATTGCACAAGCAACGATCGGCACAGCGGCCAGAACAGTCATTGGCGAGCTGGTACTTCGGTACGTAATTCCTTCCAGAGCGCCGGATTGGATGCGCTGGCCGCTGGAGATTAGCTGCTGGGACGTCAGGTGGGTGCGTTGCGCGGTGCGACGCTGGTGAGTGGCCAGTGCCGGTGCTCTGACGTCGTCGCCGGGAACCACTGGGGACAGGTAGCCTGGTACCTGCTCGAGCTGCTGAAACACCAGATCACGGTGGGTACCCGCTACCTGTGGCCTCTAGCCCAGCCTGACTCTAGCAGCCCGTCATCCATTGCTCCCGTTCGAGCACCTCACCATTCGCCGGTACAGCAACCGCTAGCAGACTCTCCAGTCTCCAGTCTCCAGTGCATTCTCCAGCGACTACTGCCAGTCAACCCAAACCTCATCCTCCGCCTCCACTCCAACTGGGAACCGACTGGGGCTTCCCACCTTCTCCTCATTCATCCGGCTCCTCTGGCCACCGTCTCTTCTGCCTGCTGTCTGTTCCTGATGCACCATCCGTCACTCCCTGCCGACCCGACCGTCTGCCCTCTGCTGCCCATTGACATTGACGCAGCCTCCGTCATCTCCAGAGCGGCGCTGCTGCATTGCATCCCCCGGGCGACCCAGCGTGCCCTCGTCCTCACCTAATTTCACCCGGCTCATCTTCCAGGCAAGCAGACCAGCCAAGCACCTGAGACTTGTGTGAGCCGTGTTACAAGTTGGCTGACACAGGCACCAGCTCCTCCAGCACCACCTCCAGCCCTGCCCCACATTCAAAGTCAAGAACAACAACACATCCCGCCCGTTCGAGCAGACAACCCGACCAATTCCCCATTCCTGTGCCAAACACATCGACGGCGGGCTTCGTTCCTGGCCCCTCTCAATTCCAACCTAGAGACGATCCCCCCTCCCTGCATCCAGACCCGGCCGCGCGCACCCTCCGACGCACCTCCCCCAGTGCTGTGTGCGCACCCCCGTGTGCCACAAACCGAGCTTCCAGTATGGCTGCGCTGTTCCGTGTCAAGGCGCTCTACGAGTACACCTCGCCGCACGAGGACGACCTCAACTTCGACATCGGCCAGGTCATCACCGTCACCGAGGAGGACGACGACGACTGGTACGGTGGCGAGTACCTGGATGCGAATGGCGTGAAGAAGGAGGGTATTTTCCCTCGCAACTTCGTCGAGAAGATAGAACCTCAGGCTCCCCCTCGGCCGACCAGGAACCGCCACAAGAAGGACACCGAGGCTCCTCCCCAGCCAGAGCAAGCTTCGTCACATCCTCCTCCCCCTCCTCCGACCGTGCCGGCCGTCGAACCGCCTGCCCCGCAGCCCTCAGAACCCGAGATCGAGGAGGCTCCCGAGCCTGTCCAGAAGAGCCCGACTTCTCCCCAGAAGCAGCCAGCGCCCCCCGTACCTACGCCTGCTTCGCCTGTCAAGACGGCTCCCGCTCCCGCTCCCGTACCTGTCCCAGCACCTGCAGCAGCACCTGCTCCCGCCCCCAAGTCGAAACCCGGTCCTCCTCCCGTCTCTGAGAAGCCGAAGAGTAGCTCTTTCAGAGATCGCATTGCCGCATTCAACAAGCCTGCTGCACCTCCCATTGCGCCCTTTAAGCCTGGTGGACTGAGTGCCGGCGGTGGTTCTGGGGGCGGAACTGGCTTCATCAAGAAGCCCTTCGTTGCCCCTCCCCCGAGCCGTCATGCTTTTGTGCCGCAACCGCAGCAGGCCCCCGTTGCCAAGGTATACCGAAGAGACGAAGACCCCGAGATCAAGGACAAAGAGGCAGAGAATCAGTTACAAGCAGAGCGTGCAGGCTTAGCTGGAGACCACGCCGAGGGCGAAGGAGGCGAGGACCAGCCTAAGCCCACCACTCTGAAGGAGCGAATTGCGCTGCTCCAGCAGCAGCAGCGAGAACAAGCCGCGCGCCAAGCCGACGCCGCAGCGAAGAAGGATAAGCCCAAGAAGCCACCCAAGAAGGTTGAGCCCGCACCACCCCCAGCCGGCGAGGATACCGTAGAAGAGGAGGATGTGCCGCCCGTGCCCCTCGGGCGGAAAAGTACCGAGGAGTCTGGGGCCAGGACTTCGACCGATGATGGCCAGTCTGCTCGTGTACCAATGCCCAGGAGGAAGGCTTCCAAAGGTCCGGCTGTGGACCCCGTCCTAGATGGCAATGAGGCCGACATGTCCGGTGCTGGCGATACTACGGAGGGACAGGATGATACCACGGAACGGGAGGATAATGACGATGTCACACGACACCCCGCCCATGCCTCGGCCGCGCCGCCAGTTTTACCTGCTAGGAAATCAAGCGAGGCTGCCCCGGAGACACGCGAGGAAGAGAATGCGCAAGAGCAAGAGGTCGAAGAAGAGGTCGAGGAGGAGGATGTCGATCCCGAAGTCAGGCGCAAGGAGGAGCTTCGCGCGCGAATGGCCAAGATGAGTGGTGGCATGGGCTTCCACGGCATGTTCGGCATGCCCGCACCCGGCGGCTTGCCTCCAAAGAAGAAGAAGCCTGCCCCGCCGCCTGGCGCGTCTGAGGAAGCTGGTGCCGACGAGGCGCCAGCGGTATCTCGCGCTGCCCCTCCAATTCCTACGATGATGGCTTTGCCTGGAATGGGTGGCCCGAAGAAGTCAGAGGAGGGGAGCCGTCCCAGGGAAGACGAACTTGAGGCAAGCGCCCGAGCTCCTCCTCCCCCTATTCCATCCAGGCAGTCCACCCAGGAGCTTGACATTGCAGACGAGGAGGAGGACAATGACACTACTCCCGCCTTGACTCCTGCACCTACCGGTATGTTGCCATTTAATCACAAGCGAGGACCTCCACTAATTACGCTGCCAGTACCTCCTCGCGATGCCGCCTCTCCTCCCGCACTTCCTGGTGGTCGGCCAGCTCCTCCACCAGTGCCTGCAGAATGTAAGAGTCTTACCCTATGATCGTCCATCAAAAGACGTCCAGGCTAACTTCAACCAACAGCTCGTCCGCCTCCACCACTTCCACCTGCAAGCTTACAATCACCAACAGACGGGTCAGCGTCTGACGATGAACTTTCTGCTGCTCAGGATAAACCTTCTCACAGCGCAGTACCCCCACAGCTACCCCCTCAACCCCCATCTTCTAATGAACCGTCGTCTCCTTTGTCTACTGCATCAAAACGAAATAGCCGACCACCCCCTCCTATCCCTGACTCTGCACCTCCAGCCCATGCTAGGCCACCGCCTCCTCCCCCTCCAGGAAACATCAGTCGACAATCAACAGCAGAGGCTCATCGTTCTCTGCCAGTTCGACCTAATCAGGCTGGTGAGAGGAATGAGGATGAGTTGACTGAGTATGAGGGCGACTACGACACTGATATTG
The DNA here is from genome assembly GCA_902006505.2 of Clonostachys byssicola. NCBI lineage: Eukaryota > Fungi > Ascomycota > Sordariomycetes > Hypocreales > Bionectriaceae > Clonostachys > Clonostachys byssicola. The sequence goes on from CABFNO020001247.1 coordinate 179,682, forward strand.
CATCCTCGGTTCACCACAAGGATGCTCTCAAGGCACATGCCCGTGATTCTAGCCTGGAGGATAATACTCTCCAGTCTCCTGTTACAGATACGCCACCGACTTTACCACCACCCGTCCCCTCATCAGCACCTCGAGCAGGACCTCCGCCTATCCCCAGCCAAGCGCCACCTCCACCTATTCCCAGTCAGGCTCCTCCTCCTCCCATTCCTAGCCAGGCACCGCCAATTCCTAGCCAGGCACCACCACCGCCTGTTCCTAGTCATCCACCTCAATCACCTCGAGAAAGTAAGCGTCGGTCTGTAGATTTCCCTCGCGCAGCTCCGCCTCCACCGCCCGTCCCAAGTCAACCGCCTCAATCGCCACCAGAGACCACCCGTCGATCTGTAGACTTCGCTCCGCCTCCCCCACCTCCCGCAGTGGCTTCTCCTGATGAATATGACCCTTACAATAATCACGCCACCCCGACTCCTGGTTATGCCCCACGGACGCCCAAGATCGATGAGGAGAGCTACTTTGCAGACACGTCCCTCGCCCCTACTCAATCTCCTCCCGACCGAAGGGCTCCTGGACCTGCCAGAACACCCACTGCTCGTCAATCTGTCGACCTTGGCAGGAAATCCATGAACGCAAGGCGGTCCGTCGATATACCCAGGACTGGCGCCGAGTCTGGGTTCATTGCCAACGATATCGAACTGGGAGCCCAGAGTGGTTGGTGGAAGCAGGCTAACCAGGTCCCTCCCACTCTGCAGGGCAGACGAGACGTCTACTTTGAGAGCGAAGAGTCAACTTCAACCAACCAAGGTTCCAAGACCATTATTACTCGGGAAATCTACGTCTTGTTCCAGGACTACTCGCAGACAATACTCACCGTACGTTACGATCCCTACAACCCTGCCGATGTCGAGTTAGAGCAGCGTCACGAGCCTCCTCCACGACCCCTGCGCCAAGACCAGATGGAGGAGTACTACGAACGGTTTGGCCGGGCTATTGCCCAAGCCGTGGGGTCCAGGAAGGACACCATTGTTGGCGACGGCACCCCTCAGGGCTTGGTCATGGAACTGCTAAAGCCTTTCAGCGAGGCTCTACGCCCGGTTGGCACGCGCGCCTACGGTGCTCTGGTCTACTCGAACATGGGCAACGCTTCGACGCAGCACAACGACATGATCCGTCCGGGCGACATCATCTCCATCCGCAACGCCAAGTTCCAGGGCAAGCACGGCCCCATGCACGCCAAGTACTCGGTCGAGGTTGGCAAGCCGGACCACGTGGGTGTCGTCGCCGAGTGGGACGGCTCGAAGAAGAAGGTCAGGGCGTGGGAGCAGGGCAGGGAGAGCAAGAAGACCAAGATGGAGAGCTTCAAGCTCGACGACCTGCGGAGCGGCGAGGTCAAGATCTGGCGCATCGTGCCCCGGAGCTGGATCGGCTGGAGCACCCCATCCTAGGAGGGATGTTGCTGGAAGAGATGTAGCTGCGGGGAGTGCTGGACGCTGTGTGTGTGTAATGTCTCTGGCAGTAGTCCAGACAGAAGACGGTAAAAGGGGGGCAGATATCAGAGGGGAAAGGAAATCTGGAAATGAAACCCAGCGTGCGTGTGCCAGGTCAGCGAGTGGAAAAGAACCATGCGTTGCCTTTGCCCTCCCTCCCCTCGTTGCAAACTTCTTTTTATATCTTATTCTATATTCTAGTTTCTGTTCACCTCAGCATATTCTCAAAGACATCCATCCACTCGCTCATATATACTCTGCGTTTTTTTGTACCTTTCAGATCCCTAATCTTCGCGTGTATGTAGACATAGACTGAGACGGTCCTCTCTCATCTTTTGGGTAGCAAGAATTACGTGAAGACACCGAGCTGGACCAGCATTAATGACCGCATAGCTTTTATTCTTACTCGTGACGATCATGACAATCGATGACCAGCTTTCAACTGTTGATAGGTGCGACAATCAATGATGAGCAAAGTCGGATCTTCACATTGCGTAGACAGCTCCCCCAAGCTCCGGAGCTTAGCTCCTTGCCTACCTTGGCATTCAACTTTGAAGTCAGAAAAGCATGACATCACCAGCTGGATCGCCACATCAGACTAGAGGTAGCCATCGCCGCGTAATTGGCCGTTATGTTCCTGTAGGGTAGGTAGGTTGCTAAGTGGGTGACAGGAAATTGAGACACTCAAACATCAAAGCTGCTTATTCTCAAGTCAGCGACACGATATTATCAGATTATTGAGTCCCAATAATATATCAGAGATAATACCGCATGCATTTCATTTAATTTCTCTTTGATACTACTGAACATCTCTGGGTATTCATTGCAGAAAGCAGTCGGTTAATAACCACCCTTTCGTTAGGTGTCCCATTTCTCCTGTCACCCACTTGGCTGCTCTGACGGAGGCCACCACCCACCTCGGTTCGTGCTCACGGCCGAAGGATAAGCATGAGAGGAGGGAGAGCGAGGAGGGAGGGCGAGGTTGAATGGATGACGCACGGCGATGAGAGGCGAACGGGCGCTGGACTTCGGGGTGGGGGAGAGGCTGATTGGGGAGCTGGGGCGGACCGACCGGTCAAGCTTGGGGGGAGTGTGTGGTGGCCATTTGTTGCTGCGGATGTGCAAAGAGGGAGGGGAAGGGAATGACGGGCAAGCTTGAGTGTATGCAGAGAGAAGCCTCGCGGCAGGCTATGGGAATGAGACCTGTCACTTTTATGGAGGAGTTGGTGTGGTAAGAAAGTGCGGCAGATAGGGTCGTGATGATGCACTTTGTGTTCATAAGCGGTGATCTTATTGGTTTGGAATGTAGGAATAGTGAGAGCTGAGCGACTGCCGACCTCTTGTGAGCTTGGTTAGTGTTTCATTCGGTAACGATACGACGGCGCAGCGCGCAAACTATATTGATCCGACTTCCACAACAGTGAGGTGTACGTGAGATGTCGGATGGTTACTCTCGGCGAAGCGTTGCAGGAGGCTTGGGTTGCTCTACACTATTGTGATTCAAGCATATGCATTGAGGCTTTCTACGGTATCGTTCAACAATGCTTGGCTCTGTTGCATGGGTTTACGGGATCTACGGGAGGTGTAGAGGGAAAATATGATCCGGAGTTTGAGGATGGTCGGGTACATAATGCAGGATCACATCTCGATTTGCTGTGTCCATGTGATGTTGGTGAGCCAATCAGTTGGGGGAGCTGGCGCCAATCCTGCTGAATGCGTCCATGTCTGCGATGAGGGAGGCCTATAGGAGAGAGGTGTAAGCGCTATTGAATTGGGTTTTTGGCGCACAAGGGCAAGCCTTCAACCCAAATCCGAAGTGTTGCAGATGGGGGAAAAGAGAGATTACGCATGGCTTCTTGATCGGCTTGTTGTTGTATAATCCCAAGCTACTGGATTAAAAACCGGGTCTGAAGCAAGATGTCGTCAAGGCAGATTAGAACAAGTGGACGGATCGTCATATTAGCTTTCCTCCGAGCTGCCTGATGAGAAAACAATATGCGCCGAGGGAGATGAGTTGTCTCCCTGGGGGCTGAACGAGGACATGTTGATCACTGCCCATGGTCGGGGAGGGGGCTTCGGGGAATATCCAAGACGCGGTAAGGATAGAATCTGTACTCTGTACTCATCTAGCGGAGCTGCATCGGAGCTGCTGGAACTGCGACAGCGGCTGCACGAACTGCGTGGCAAGGGCTAGGTTGTTCTAGTTCTAGATGCCCAGAGACAGGGCGTCGAATAGATTGGAATTCATCCACCCATTGGAAGGTAAGCGGTCCCTATCGCCGAGTCCGGCCTGAAAAGGCCCAACGCCCAATTGACGCCAGAAAGAGATGGCAAGGTGATGCTGCCTGACCGATGCCAGAGCTAGGCCTCCTATGACACCGACAGCCTGACTGGCAGGGGCAGCAAACTATAAAACTGTTCGAAAATAGACACCATGCCGAGTAGGAGAGAGCCTGCATGCAGTAGTCAGTGGGATGAAGCTACCTGGAAGGCGAAACGGAAGGCGAGCGGAAGGCGAGTGAGAAAATTCGGACGTTGAAAGACGAATGGGAGCTTGACAGATGGCGGTGATGGAGCCGGATTGGCCCTGACGCGTGGGGTCCAGGACCTAGCGCAGGCGGTGCATACATATCCCACGCACGGTTGAAGGGTGCATGTACATATGCCATGCCTGACTTCTTCAGGGGGCATAAGCTAGGTAGGCAAGACATGTTCGTAATGATGATGATATGTGATGTTGAGGAGAAAGGCAACAGAGAGAGCAGCGGGAGAGGCCTAGTGTCGACAGCCCAAGCACAGCGGCATAATCCACACGGCCCGACTGCACTACCAGCACACGGCCCCTCCCTAGTTGCAGACAGAGTTGGAGGAGACGTTGGCTGTACACCTCAGAGATGGAAGGATGACAACTGGGCCCTGGATCTGCTAGTGCCGTCGATTCAAGGCCAGTAGATCTTGTCGAAGCCCCAGCTTGGTTAGAGTGCCCTACCTTATCCTAGAGAAGGCACCGAAGGTCGTATTCCAGAACGAGATGGCTGCGCGCACGTGCGTAGGGGTGTGGGCAGGCGTTGCTGGAAGCCGGTAGCTTTGGGCAGCTGAGGGCCGGCGTCGGTGGTTCTTGAGGAACGATTGGACAGACACATTGCTGAGGGTGTCGGTTCGATGGTCATGAACAGCGAGAGGCTAGCCCATTCTGATGGAGGTCATGTCACGAAGTCCCGGCCAATCTGACTCTCGGTTGAGTCTGTGTACTGGTCGCTTGGAGGAGGAGGAGGACATGCGTCGTTTTTCGTTCTCCAGCTGGACGCGGGGGTGGGACGGAGCACCGAACCAGTTTGACTGGAGGCAGCAGAATAGTTGCAGAGGAGATGGTAACATCGTCAGTTGGGTGGAGAAGGAGGGGCGATGAAAGATGGAAAATCAATCGATTTGGAAGCTGTGGCCTGGGGAGATGGGGAGATTTCCAAGATTGAGGTGCGCTATCGAGAATTGGGAGGTTTGCTGCCATTCATAGCGGCAAGTAGCAAGTCATAGTGGTCAGATGGAACGGCTTAGAGGAGATCGAAACCGGTTCAGCGCAGGTCACCTGCTATAACAGCTCCCTAAGCACCCTGAGATAGGCGAGGCCAGGCGCGGTTGACGTGTGGCAGACAATTACCCGGAGCAAAGGTTCACCCGCCGCACGTGACACGCAGGAAAAGACTGTGAGTCCCGGGAGAAGTCGGAAGGAACGATGCCATGCGCGAGGAACAAGACCACCGAAAAGGCCACAGTCAGGCCATCTCGAAACTTCCTGTTCCCACTGAGGCTACATCCTGCCCATGATGATGAAATTTGCCGATTGCTTTTTCAGACCGCGGATGATCTTCAATCGCTCTTCTCCTCGTTGCGGGTTGCCAGTAAGTGGATGACCGCGGAAGAGTCAAAGAGCCCCGCACTTGGATATCGTCTGCCAGTGTCTTGCTGTTGATCTCATCAAACAGCCATCTATGGAGACTGGCAAGACTGGGTAGATTCCTCCAGGCTCGAGGAATGATGACCTGTGCTGTGTTGTGTATTTCGTTTCATCTGTCCGTGACCGACAGGCTAACCAGCTCAGGGAGCACGACACAAGCCTTGCCCATGTGCTCACCTGAGATCCAGCCCAGCTTTGCTAGACTGTGTCTCTGCTAACGCTAACACGCTGGCATGACCAAGCTGGCAGTGTGCCTCGATCTGAGTACTTGCCGTCTTTCGGTGCTGATTCTAGATGCTGCTGGGGCGTTCACACTCTCACGGCACGCCCGTGCCAATGAAGGCTTTAACCACCTTCCTACACACAAAAGGCCAACTCAACTGCTGAGCGCCGTTAGGCCCTGCTTTCGCCGAGCCCGTGGGTGTGCCCAAACGAAAATAACCGACCTGATTAGCAACCAAAGAGCCCCTCGGCAGGGAGTGCATGCTGTGGGATGGTCGCATCACCGCCGTATACCCCCTGTCGGTTCTCCACGATCCTGGCTGGTCACTGGTGGCGTGACTGCATTACTCACTGTGGCCTGGGATGGATCTTTTTTTCCTTCACGTCGAGGTCTCTGCGCCCCCTCGACTCCCCCACACATTGTGGAAGCATCAGTGCATGCAACAATGTGCTCGTATGCAGACGAGGCTGATCTGGTTGGATGACTCGTCGGCCATGGCCCACGCGCGGGAGTGCGGCCGACATGCAGGGCGCCAGTTGCTACCTTGCTGCTTGGCCCTCACTCAGCACGCCGCACGCCGCATCACATCAGGCAAACAAGCGACGGCTGGCTTGGGTTTCTTTTTTTCCACCAAGATGGGAGCTCCCGAGGCCCGCCCAGTCCACTCCGGTCGACACCACACACCACATCACTAGCCTGCTGCTATCCCATGCCCTGCCACCGACATGGGGGGGCAATGATCCCTTGAACTTCCGGCACTACGTACCATGCTGCCTGCCATACCTGATCTGATGAATTTTTACAGACTTGGCTTAATGTAGTACCCGCCTGGATGGGTTGTCCCGTGGCATGGCACGGTATGGATGAGTAGTCGCGCCTATGGCTATGAATATATCAGAACATGCCCAACCTCCATCCCACCTCACATGGGTTCCGCTCTGCCTCTAGATTTCCCCATCATTGAATATTCTGCCTAATCTTTGCAAATGACTACCCTTACTGCCTGACAGAGGCAATTTACTTATCCCTTGCATCTACCCTTCCATTGTACGATACGCTTGTGAGCCTTGAGTACAATTCATAACGCCCCACCTCCCCTACCAGCGCATCACTTATACCACATCATATTCCGCACCACGATCTGCATCTATCTACATCTCTACACATACACAACTATAAAAGCGTTGCCATGGAGAGCAACTCGCAAGCAAGCGAAGCTATGTTACCCCTAAAACGCTTCGACAACTCTCCACACTACGACCAGGACGACGACAATTCCTCGGTATTATCCAGCTACGAGCAAGGCTCTCACTCTTCAGTAGAATCAAAGTCCACTGCCTCGACGTCTCTGCGCTCGTCCAAAACCCCCCAGAAGCAACAGTTAAAACCAATCGTCATTCAGAAGGACAAGGACATGGCAGCTACGTTCGGCTACAAGTTCAAGACTGAGGACCCTAGGAGCTCGACGGAAACCTACAATTCTGTCTTCTCGGAGGAGAGCGAGTCCGAAGAGGAAGACAACGAGAATGACCACCAGACTATCCTGCCCACAGATGACGATATCCCCGCCGTATTACCTCAGTACCGTGCCTCCATAGTCGATCCCTTTGTCAGGCCATCGACGCCAGATGCCTTCGGGAGGCTGTTCCCTTCGATGGATCGCTTGTCGATTCGTCATGACGACCTGACACCTGATGGTAACATGAATCTCAGAGTCGACACAGTTGTTCCGGGGAGAAATGGTCGCCGTCCTCTCACCGTGCAGCTCTTCCACTTGCGAATGCACGACCTGGGTCGCCGAGAGTTCTCGCTCCGCCGTTACTGCCGTGACTCTGGTCGAGAAGTCTGCAACTCGAAGCGAGCCTATGCTGAACCGGGACCGACTACACGCCCTGGGCTTCAACGGTCATTCTCCTCGGTCATGCGATCCGTCAAAGGACTCCCCTTTCATATACACCACCATACTTCACAGTCCCAGCAGGGCAAGAGTCTAGCCGGCACCAGCTCTGCATCGTCGTCTTGGGATGCAATATCTCTTCGCTCTATGCGAATCCGCCGGGACTCTTTCACCAGCGACAAGCCACTCCCCTCACCGTCCTGCCTCGTCCCCACCAATACGGTCAAGCTCGAGTTTAGCAACTATGCGCGCGTCGACATATCCAGGAACAACCACCACAAGGTGCACCACTACGACTTTGAGTGGTGGGGCCACAAGTACTCGTGGAAGCGCGTTCTCGACAAGGACCTCAGCGTGGTCTCCTACCACCTCATGCGAGACGGCCACGGCATGGCTGTTGCCCACATTACTCCTGAGATGAGGAGCCCCAACCAAATCCAAGAGGAAGAATGGGCCGGTGGCTGGATCCCTCCATGTCACATGTGGATCAGCGACCCGTCCATCGTGAATGCTGCTACTGATGTGGCTGAGTAAGTCATCCCGTTTTCACACATGAACCGTTTATTGAAGCTAACTCGATCCCCAACAGCGTGATTGTCGCCACTGGCTTGATTGCCCTGGTCGATGACTGTATCAAGAACCGCTGGCATGCAAAGAAGCAGCCCAAGATGGCACGGTCCAAGTCAAATGATTTGACTCACACTCGTCGCCGCTCTCTTGTCCAAGAGATTCTTCACAGGAGACATTCAGAACAGCACAGGCGTCTGGTTGCTGCCTACTGAACGGACCCGCTGCCAAGTTCGTTTATTCGGTCATGCCACGCAGGTGTGAATGACCCATAAGCTACGTGGCAAGGGAAAAATTAGCCTTGCCAGATCTTATCTTTCAGGCACCACGCTTGAACCTTACGAAGTCAGATTGATGACATCGGAAAATCCCCAAAGAGGGAAACACTAAGAAACAACAACAATGAGAGCACGATTAGCTGAAAAAAAAAAGCAGCTGATGAAACTGCAATGGCACAAAATACGGCGAGCCTAGGAAACGGCTTTAGGAGAAGAAGTATACCTCCTTGTTCATGATTGAAAAGACTACCTGATTATCCTCACTTCGCTTCGATGTATACTTTTTATCTACCTTTTTGGTTTCAAGGCTTTTTCCTCACATCATTCCATTCTATGGACATATTGCTATAACATTTTACTTTTATCCGCGTCTATTTGACAGCGATATTTTTTCTTTGCTTTTCATTTTATTTCAGCTGAGTACGAGCGGCATTTGGGAGGCGAATCAAGTCGGGAGCAGCATCTACTGCCTGGCTACATGATGTTCGAGTGGAGCATATCGATTGCATTGATGGATTTGAATAATGGCGCGTCGATCAGGCTGGAGTTTCCTGAAACATAATTCGTTTTGTTCATTCATCTTGGCCTGGTGCCGGGAATCGGGCGTCAATTGGGAGTTGCATGGTTTCTAGACTGCAAGCAGGGAATGTTTTTGGTTTTTCATAATGATTGGTTTTCACAGATCACGGGAGCATGCTTTCATGGCGATAGAGAATGCAACGAACGGGGCAAGGACACAGACCCCAGCGCGAGATTTTGAAGCGCCTCATTCTTATTCTGACTTTTCATTCTCTTTCTTCCCGTTTCAGGGGGTCCCAGGTAATGGGTCTTGGATTCGAGATTGCAAATATTGTGAATCAATCTACATACATAATTTTCAACTTCACGACGTCGCAGCTAATTCATTGCAACGACAGCGGTCTCTTAAATTGAGCAAATCTCAGAATCAGCCTTAACCAGAGGGCAAGGGTTTGATTCTTTCGCTTCCTGAACACACACGTCGCGTGGCTCGTCTCACGTGGCAAACCTTCATCCACCTGTTGAGCCTGTCGAGTTTCACATGAAGCCTGCCCAAAACCAAGTCTCAGGTCGCCCATCCCAGGAACGACATGGTTGCACAAGAGCCCGAGGCTGCTGCCCCATCGCCTTGGAAGAAATCTCGATAGCTACGTACACGTATCGCCTCCAATGACGAAACCCATCCCCTATGTCGCGCTCACCGCCATTATGACTTGGGTACCGATCCAGGAGCCTGGAGACTTCTCTTCTTCCCCCTGGCAAGAAAAAGGCTTTTCCCGACAGGCATTGCCCGACTGGCCCGCCCGGCACGCGAGAAGGCGCTTCCGGTAATGATATATGACAAACCCACGTTTTTAAACTCCTTGGAAGTTGGCTCCGCTCCCTTGCATCTCAACCCAAGCGGATACTATGTATATCCAGGTTCTTGGGATCCCAAAGACTAGACTAGACACTATCCCGAAAAGTCAAGCACCGTCTCGTCCTTCTTCAACTGCGTATACCCCAGTGTCTCCCGCCACAGCAGCCGCCTCTTCTCCTCGTCCCGCGCCTCGGCCGTCATCTCCTCCACCCTCGACCCGTACAGGAACAGACCCTTGGGCTTGCCCCCAAACGGCGCGGCGGCGGCGGTGCCCAACGCGGCGTCGACCAGGTCCTCGGACGCGAGCGCCACGGTGCGCAGCGCCCCGTTGCGGTTGAACCACGTCATCAGCGGCCCGACGACGCTGATGATGAAGAGGGGCACGAAGACGCGGATGAGCCAGGGCCCGCGGCGGGTGATGTTGGTCGGGACGGTGCCCGGGTCTAGGCCGAGGACGCAGATGTTTGCGAGGGCCGGGTCGGCGTCTAGGCGGCGTTGTAGCTCGCCTCTATAATTCTGTGAGTTAGACCTAGCAAGTTTGTATGATAGGGTAGTTGTTACGTACATTGTGAGAGCCTGGCAGAACTTGGAGGCTCCGTAGCGTCGGTAGCCGCCTTCCGGGGATGGGTCGTCCGCCGAGCTGCTCCATGTGCCCCTTGCGATGGGCTCGAAGGTGCCGGATGTGATGAACTGGTGCCATTTCTTGTTGGCGAAGCCGGCGTGTGCGTTCTTTGGGTTAAGAGGGCTTTGAACATTTAACAAAAGAGAAACATGGTAAGGCGGAGTAGATGTAGATGACTCACTCGTAAGACTCGCTGGTCACAAACACGATGCGTCCCGATTCCTTATCCATGCTCTGGAGGAGCAGCATGGCCAGGAGCCAGTGGCCGAGGTAGTTGGTTGCAAAGGTCATGTCGAAGCCGTCCTCGGTCCATCTCTGCTCGGTGAACTCGAGATAGCCCGCGTTGAGGATCAGGGCGCGAAGGGGCGGGATGTCCCCAGAGGCCACACGGGCGTTGATCTTGGCCGCGACGTCACGCACGGCGGAGAGGTTGGAGAGATCGAGGCTGAGGATGTCGTGGGGGTGAGGGGACGTCGATCCGGACGACGAGTGAGATCTGTACAGCGCGCTCTTCAGCTCCGATGCCGTCTCTGCCTTGCGAGCTGTGTAGAGGCCGTGATATTCGGCTGAGAGCGCAGGGTTTGATGCGATCCGGGATACGATTGCGCTGCCGATGGTGCCGCTGGCGCCTGTGAGCAGGATGGAGCCGCTTGACTTTGTCATACTGGCAATGGCGATACCTGCAGAAGATGTGAAAAAGGAGCAAGAGGAATGAGAATGCGGCTGAGATACGGTTTACGATGACACCTGGACTGGACTTATAAGATGCTACCTCAAATTCCGGCGGGCTGTCAGACGGTGCGTTTCTCCCAAAACGGCAATCCAGCTCACAGCGACTAGCACTGAAGCGATTTAGCCTCGAAGCTTCACTCATCTTATCTGAATTATAAGAGCCCCTTGTAAGATGGGCCCTCATAATAAACCAGCCTGGACATATCTCAAACTACCTACTCACAGCCTCGCCTCCGTCCTCACGGCAAACCGCCTCGTCACCTCCCTTGCGCCCCCCTTCTCCCGCCCAAACATCCTCTTCACATCCCCCGCCAGCTCCTCGGGCCTCTCATAGGCGGCAAAGTGCCCCCCAGCCTCGTGCCTCGCCTCGTACACCACGGGTCCCAGCGTCCTCCCCCACCGCAGCGGCAGCACCAGCAGCTCCCGCGGGAAGTAGCTGAGCCCGAGCTTCACGCCAGGAACGTACTCGGCCGCCTTACTCCGCAGGTCCCCGCCGTCCTTGAGCAGGCCTCGCGCCTCGAGGTAGATGCGCACGCTGGCGGCGGGCCCCGCGCGCGAGAACTGGTAGATGGAGATCCATGTGAGGATCTCGTCGTCGGTCCACGGGTAGGCGTCGGACCAGTCGTGCAGCTTCTCGTAGATCCACGCGAGCAGGCCCAGCGGGGAGTCGGCGAGGGAGAGGCCGAGCGTGGAGGGCTTGGTGCCCTGCTCGGTGCTGTAGCCGGTTCCCGTGACCTGGAACTGCGCCGTGCGCGCCAGGCCGGCCTTCTCCTCCTTTGAGTAGGGGAGGATGGCGTGGAGGAGGTACTGGAGGGGCGTCTTGAGGGATGGGCGGCTGGCCATGACGGTGTTGATGTGCGTGGCCAGGCAGTGGGATGGGTACTGGATTGCCATGAGGCGGGTGATGAGGAAGCCCCAGTCGCCGCCTTGGGTCACTGCAGAGTACACGGTGAGTTTTGATGAATTTGTGAAGCAGGTTGTGGGTTGAGTCTCATACCGTATTGGTTGTATCCCAGCTTCAGCATAATCTTGTGCATGGTCTCGGCATACTGAGGGCCGCTGAACCCGGGCTTCGAGACGATCTGAGAGAAGCCAAAGTTGGGCAGCGATGGAACGACCACATGGAACGAAGGGTCTTTCTCGTCCCTGGGCTCGGTGAGCAGCGGAATGATCTTGATGGCCTCGAGAAAGCACCCAGGCCCTGCGAGTCGAGTTAATACTTGCATGATTAACCATTGATGAAGTACGTACATCCATGGCAGAAGAGCAGCGGGATGCTCCCCGGCCTCGTGCTCTTCGCATGCACGAAATGGACGTTAATGTCCCCGAACCCCTCGACCGAGACATCAGTCGTGAAATGAGCCAGCTCGTTCAGCCGGGCCTCCTGCTCGCGCCAGCTGAACCCCTCCCGCCAGTACCGCGCAAGACGCTTGATCTCGCCGAGGGGCACGCCCGATCCCCAGTCCTCCAGGAAGCTGGCCTCCTCGGGGAACGTCGCGAGATCCAGCTTAGCATGGAGGGTCCGGATCGCCGTCTCCGGCACGGCGATGGTGAATGGTTTGATCTCTGACATGTTGATGTCTGTGCCTGTTTCTCTACAATGTATTGATATCAGGATAGGATGGATTACATGCTCTAGGAGATAGTATCGAGATAGGCAACGACTGCAGTTGCATCAAATAAAGCTCGGAAAACACACCCGGTGAATGACAAGCCGCATTAACGGTGCCAGACAACGAAGGTGAGGATGGAAGCAGATTGGCCAGTCTCGATGCTACATCAACCATAACGCGTATCCCTTCGGTCCAATACCACGCTACCCCGTCTCTCATGCGTTATGCCGTTGTCAAACATGACGCTGGATGATCTCACCATCGACCTGTCAAATGCCGAGGTGGGTGATATTGTTATGCGCGTCGAATGTATAAGCCATGCATGTCCGGCCACATTCAATATTTCCCCTCACGATACGACTCTGCACGACGTATCATCATTGTCACATATGTTGTCGCTGCGAGATTTCATAGGTCCAGTCTTGTTACATCGGCTTGGAATTTGTAAGCGCCTACCAGCCGAGGTTTTTGATACCCCAAGGCAACAAAGACTCTAGAAATAATGGCAAGCAGAGTGGGCAAGGGATGTTTCTAAATAGGGTATTATTGTTCATAATTCGTGACAAATCGTAATATAGCTTCTACCACCATCAGCATGGAATTCCAAGTTAGAAGGAGAAAGCTGCTTGGTCATGGCATCAATCCGACTGGGGGCCAAGCCAGGTGCCGAAATCCAACTTCATCAAAAGTCTAGTGATACTTCCCAGCCGAGGGGGCCGATACCCCAGACTGTCATCCCCAAAAGACATGTCATGCTCGTCGCTCGCTGCCTCGTCTCTGGAGGTATCACCTTCCCAGGCTGCAATGAATTCGGGATCGTTCTCAAGGGATCTTAGAGCTGAGACAACGTCTCCTATTCCTCGCTGAACCTTTCGCTCTACGCCTCGAAGTAAAGCCGTGACCTCGGCTTCCTCGGAGTGTAAATCTACAAATGCATCCACCACGCCCGCGTCCGACTCAAGGTCAAGGGCAATAAATATAGAGTGGAGCCGATGGGTGTGGGCGACCAAGTGATCGACATGAACAAGGAGAGAATAGAGTGCCTCCGTGAATGTAACCTCAGTGAGGAGGATGCGATGTGCTAACGTGCGAAGATAGAGGGCGTGAGCGGTGGCCAAAGATTGAGGATCATGAGGCGGATGACTTTTAGGGGCTGGATTTGTGTCTCTCTGGTCGCGCTGGTTTCTGGAACGAGATGGGGATTGACTTTCCTGTAGCCAAATATCGTCCTCCCCATCAGACTCTTCTTCAAGTTCATCTGCACCATCCGTGCCATCACGATCGTTATCGGAATCTTTGCCTAGGGTACTTGTTGTAGTATTTGCATTACCTGATGACGAAGTTAACCATGCATGGAAATGAACCCAAAGCGCCTCGACAATATCAGTCTGCAGGAAAGCCTCAGTTTCTGCCAGTAGGAAAATGGCGGCACTCGCTGTCGTCCAGGAACTTCTCATTGAGGTAGTCCGCGCCGACCATCTTTCTCGCAGCTCGACAGTCGTCTCATCAGCTCCGCTAGGCGCAGGGTGATGTCGTCGTAGAGATGAAATTTTCCACAGATTGGTGAGCCTGATATGAGCACGGCGCATCGAGAGTAGATACGAGTTTATGCACGAGTATAGATAGAGATCCGCCGGAGAGAATACCATGTCGAGAGGGGAGGGTAGCTGCATGGACAAGGTTGCAGGTACGGTGAAGAGCAGGGTTCGGAATGGGGACGAATTGAGTGTTTTGATGACTTTGACTCTGAGTCCAGGACCAGGTGCTAACGGGGATGGGGCTTCGGACTTGACCAGATGAAGCCTTAGAAGATCACGGGCCAGTTCCAGCTGCTCGTCTTCATCGGCATGTCGGCCTTGCATGGAAGCAAGAAACGCCCACGTTCTGGCCAAAACGGCCGCCACCTCGCCTTCCTTGACAGTTATTCCACGAAGGCTTACCCCAACCTGTTCATGAGCCAGGTTTTCGGCAGCCTTCCATCTTTCGCGAAGCTTGTCGTCAGCCTCGTGAGTAAGCGCCATGGCGAACTCGCCCCGACGGAGAAGGAAAAACTCCCTGAGTAATTGCAGCATTTCAATGACCTTAGACAATGGTAAGATCTTTTGAAGAGTGTTTTCAGATAAGGATAGACGGATGGAAGTGATTGTTCTAGAAAAAGTTGCCGAGTCCAGCGGGAAGCTGAGGCTGGAAAGCTCCCTTAGCTTGGACGATAGATGGTCGAGTCCACGGAGCTCTGAATCAATGGAGCTCTTGACACGGACGTGATTGAGTGATCTGCCAATGAATAGCATCGACAAAGCTGCCTTGGGTGACACGAAGGAGGGCAAGAACCGAGGAACGCTATGGAACTCGTCGCCGCCCGCCACCCGGGCCTTTTGTACGAAGAAGTCGCTGCCGCCAAAACTCGGGAGCCTCCCGTACAGTATCCATGCAGAAACTTGCTTCAACCACGCTGATTCAGCGGCAGTAACAAGACTCAGAGCCGTCTCCTCAATGTCTCTATGACCGCTCTGGATCTCACTCCGCAGATGATTCATGATTTTGGCAGCATGACATGTCGACCCATCCGAGCCTTTGGAGGTGATGAACTTGACCAATTCCCAGAGCCACTCGATCCGTCTCGTCCAAGGCGTGAACTCTGCCACCACAGCAGTAAGAGGCACAATGTTATAAGCACCGACATATTCCGTGTCGTTATTCAGGATTCCCCTCTCCACCTCGAGAACCTTGCGTTGAAAGGCGTGTAGGTGGATCGAATCGATGGCAGTAGCAACAGCTCGGCAGACAGCAGAAGGGTGCTGGGAGGCGACATCTGCGGTCGAGGTCATGAGCTTGACATGGAGCTCGCTGAGGTGGGCAATCTGGGCGAGCAGTTCTCGCTCGGGGGGTGTGATGCCTGCATGAGAGTAGGATTCGGAGGAGGTTGGTGCGGAGCGCAGGAGGGGGGATGGGTGTCCCGAGAGGGAGAGCAGGATCTCGTGTAGCATGGCTGCTTGGGTCTAAGGAGGCGACCGATATTTCTAAACATAAGAATAATTGATCCGAGCGGCTCGAAGCGACACATCTATCGGTAGCGTAGGGCGGAGGGGGTGTAGTCGACGTGGTGTCGGCAACGGGCTGGCTGTCGGCCTGGGGGTCAGGCTGCGCCCGGAACCTTTCGCATATCAAGACGGTCGTCAGAGAAACGGGTCGAGAATCGTGGTTCTATGTCATCCAAGGGTTTGCGGCTAGACAACCAAGAAGCGGATTGGGTGTGCAGCTTTGTTGAGGAGGGTTTGATCGTATTGTAAAAAGTCGAGGATTTGGGCAGCTGTAGAGAGACGCGGGGTCTAAAAGTGGTGTAGAGCAGGCGCGACGCGCCTTTTGCGGGGCAGCTTCCATTAGTTGACCCCGGAGCTCTTACAAGCCGCTGAAGCAATCTCAACAGAGGCGAACGCCATAATTAATCATTTGACATTCAATCTAGCACCTATTAAGATGAGCAAGACTTACAGCTCCGCAGCTTATTGAGGAGTTGTGCGCATTATTTGATATCATTATGAGGTCACAATACTGCACCTCATCTGATTCTACTACATACAATCAACTGAATAATTAGGGGAAGTGACATTCGAGGTGATGCAGCCCATGTACGTTCCTCCACTATCTGTCCGTCCTGCTTGATTCGCATCTCCGCCTTCTTTTGTTCTTGGGCTTTATGTATAGCGTCCCTTTGACGGACCTGCGCCTCCATCCTTGAGCGGCCGCGCGCTGTTGATGCTCCCGGCATCAAAGTTGTCCCCAGTGCCGTTCCCACCTGTCACAGAGATATTCTCGTCACCCTGGCCACCAACAATAACCCGGCCTCCTCCCTTGACCTCACCGACCACCATACCCTTGGCAACGCTCTTGAGGATGGCTCGGCGCGAGACTCCAGTCACATCGATGTAGACCAGGCCCACGTTCCTCACTCCGCCGCCAAGATGGGCAGCGACCTCTCCAGCCTCTGCGCCCCAGCGATGGCCAACAACAGTGCTCACGCTGTCAGCGCCGCCAGCCAGGAGGTTGCGGCCAGCTTGCTCCACACCATCAAAGACGGTGTTGAAAGCCATCAGACTCTTGTTCAGGACGCCAGGCTTATAAGTCTCGATTGGGTTTCCGTCCTTATCAAAACCTCGCGCATTACCATTCTTGCGCTTCGTGATGTTGGCACCAATGTTCTGGGCATACTTGCTAACAGTGCCAACGGCAGCTGAGGACAGGCCTGCGGCTTGGGTCGAGAATGTGTTAATGCGGCGGATATTCTTGTGTGCGGTGGGCGTAAACGTAACGGGTTTGACGGGCTTGGTCGACTTGGTGAAGTTATCTGCCTGTGACAAGAGAGTGCGCGTGACAAGGTCGGAGGTGGTCACGAGCAACTGGGAAGCCTGGGTGGCTTTGTTGACGAGTGTTGACTTCTTGTAAGCCGGGTGCATATTGATAGATTCATATTCCAAAGGTGCAGGCTTGACGGAAATGCTAGTCTTCCCGTCCTCAGGCAACGCCACCACAACGGGGTCTACAGAAAGGGAATCTCGGTCAGTTACCTTGGTCTTTGAAATTGCTCGACGACAGCATCTAAAAGCAAAGGCCAGTAGAATGAAAGAAACTCACCCTTGGAACCAGGCTTCACTCCGGTGTCCTCCACGACGTTGTAGCCCTCCCCGATCTCACCGATGACACTACCATCCGTCTCATCGACCAGCACGATTCTACCTCCCGCCGTAGTGCCAGCTGGTACATGACTTCCCGACGCATACGCCTCGTCCGGGCCGTAGTCTGCGGGGTTATATGGGGGAAGCTCCTCGCCGGCGGCCTCCCTGGCCTTGGCTTGTGCGCCGGCAGACTGCGCCGCCTCTTGTTGCTTGCTCGACGCCGGAGCGGGAGCTGGTGTGCGCTCTAGGAACGAAGTTCCCTGTGCGAGAATGGTCTCGAAAGTATCGACATCTTCCTGGATGTTCTGTCTGCTGCCAAACTCGGGGAACTCAATTCGTGTAAAAGTACCGCTGTCTGGGCCAAGGTCCCACCTGGGGATCAAGTAGCTTCGCGGAGGTTGGTGGTAGATCTGAGTGGTCGCGGGTAGGGGGAGGTCGAGCTCGGGGGGTAGGTGTAGGTGGAGGTAGAAATCTTCTTCGGTGTTGACACTTGATGGGTCTGCAAAGCCGGATGCTGTCGGTACCATGAGCAGGGAGAGGGTCTGGGGCCCTGTGGGTGTGAGAGACTGCTCTACACCATTCGAGATGATGTAGGCTCTGATGCCCTCGATGGCATAGAGAAGCCTGGGATCCTAGCAGTTGCATACAAGTCAGCGCTTATGCGTCCTATCAAAAGGCGCAAGATGAGAGGGGAACACACGCTTTGTGATGAGGCCATCTTGGTCAACGTAGTGTGAAGGCGGGCTCAGCGTCTTGCTTCGACAGCTGCAAGATTTGGACAACGGGGCGCAGGGAGGAGGGAGAGTGTTGGAAGAAAGGCGCCAGCCACAATCGATTCAAGGAGAGGCTGCGGTATATCAGGAAGAAAGCGAAAGGGGGTTGAGGTGATGATCACCCTCCATACGAGATGGCGTTGTGATCCTGGTGTGACTGCGCGCCAGGGAGGGGCATGACGGCCGCCGCCATATTGGAGCTGCAACGGATCAGCTACGTAACTGGCTGTGGCAACCAAGCTTAAAGATGCTGCGGGTACTTGCTCGCGGGCGGCGCCTAAAAGCTTGAAATGTTAGTGGTCTCGCTCGGCTGGCCCTTGGCTCATTGTTGTGCTGTGGTGGGGGCTATTGGATGTGATGGAGGGGCCATTCGCCATGGATGCCTCCTCCTCCTTCCTCGTCCAGCGCTTAAAATTGGGATGCGAGGGTGGCTGAGCAGTCAATGCCGTCAAGTGCCAGCGGAGGCCACCCGGGCAGGAGAGTCTCGTGAGCTATCCGGGTCCCTCAGTGCGCTGTGAGAGCTGGTGACTACCCCGAGATTGAATTCGAGACAAACGGGTGTCGCATGGCCCGTTTCGTTCCCATGAACCTTCATGCGACCCCTGCGTCATCGATTGCCCATCTACGCCACACAGATTCTCCAGCCACATGTGGCGGTGCACTGCCGATCATTGTGGCAAAGGTGGACCTACTACTTGCCCCTGTATTTGTTGGTCGAGATATTCTGGCCACAGACCATCAACCAACTCGCTTGGTCGTATTGAGAATGGCTACCACATGAGCTTCTGCCGAGCGGGGCGCTCTCATTCTAGACAATCACCATTGGCCAGGACCAAATGCCGGCAAGCAAGGTAAAGTCACAGGTTGGCAGGTGTCTCGCTCTGATGTGCTCGCCAAACTTGACAGGATGTTCTATACTGCCCAATCTTGACCCATCAGTTGTGTCTTAGCCTGAAATCGCGCACTGACACTGGTTCACCTCAGCCCACACAGCTATGTTGGTGACAAGAAACCTGCATGGTCGGGTGGCATGTTGGTGGTCGCCCGTTGCATAAATTGTTTTCCGGGAGCAAAGCCGGATACTACATAGTAGGCGTTTGCTGGAGAGATCAATAGGCCAGTCGACATTCATTCACTCATTATTTCAATCAATACGACGCAAGTTGCCTGATGTTCCACTCACGAACAAGCACTGTTGGTATGGTCAGCGGACATGTCTTGAGCTATCACGGAGCTCCATCCTACCGAATGTTACCTCAGGGAAAGACGTAAAAGATGACCACTCTGTTGCTACGCTTTCTACTACTCTATTGGGGGCTTTTTGGGATTGGCCGACGATGATACAATGCCAATCTTTGGCCTGCAGAGTAGTGGGCGCTGTCCTACACCATGTTTCTGAAAACCGACTCAGTAGTCCTCGCCTTTTCCCCTCTCTCAAAATATAAATGACTATTTTTATACATCCTGCCGGTAGTCCAATTATTAAGACTACCAAGGCATCCACCAGCACCAAGATGCATTTCAGGATAGAGCTATGATTCTGGCATCGTTGGCTTGGGGCTTGTCGTAGCCAGTTCTTCAAGCTCTTACTGGGCCAACGTAAGTGTTCAAGAGAAATACTAGGAAAGGGAAGCGCATGGAAAAAGAATTGGAAAAGTGAAGCAACCATAGCCCAGTCTTTGGCAGTAGCATGTTCACTTCCGGCACTCACAAAAGTCGAGATTCGAATGCCGTGTAGATACCAAAGAAGAGACTTGGCCCACCTCATTCCAGCTGCAAAGCAATTAGACATTGGGTTTCAGGCTCAGCCCTGCCTGCTTAAGGTTCTGATGGGCCGTGGCGATTGAGCAATTCGTAATGTGAGAGAGGACTTGACCGCCTTGAGCGTTGAGTGACCTGCATCTCGCCCGCGTTCAGCTGGCAGGGGTACGCGATCCATCAACGTTCAGCCGTTGCTAGCTGCAGCTAGCTATCGTCTACTCTCCCAATCAACGGAAATTGAGGGGGGCTTAAGCGCCTTGAGATATGACTTGAGAGCTAAGATCTGCAAAAATCTCATTCACCCAAGTGGGCATTATGTCCGTGAGCTTGCAGTTGCCCTAAGGCAACAATCAGGGGTATTCTTGGGCTGAATCTGCCTTGATAATGGAAACAGTCTGATAAGACAGCTTATATAGTGGGCAGCCATGCCATGTTTATTCTTATTCTTATTTTCCGGGACGATCAGAGCAACTTCAGTGTTGGAATTCGCCAGAAAAAGTTGAACGACCTTTCCAATACGAGATTCTGTGCTTGCCATATCCAAGATGTTCCGTTTAATATGGCTCTGTTTCTTGAATCTCGGTATGCTCCTCACGAATAATGCTCAATCTCTTCACGTCTGCAAGTTCTTTGCTAAACCCGATTTTGAACAGGAATATTTGCTCTGGCGATCTGTGTTCTCGCTGGTTGTCGAAGCCCTGCTGAGAATAACTATAGCCTCATCAACTGGAATACCAAGATGTTGACACTGATCTGGGGCCAAGAGTGCACCGACGCCACTTCGGAGTTTATTCCTAATCTTTACAAGATGGGATCTTCAGGTAATTTTCTGTTCGCGACAGAGATCTTGCTATGCCTGATGCGAGCGAGAGAAGCTCTATACTCACATGTCAGAATAGGTGTCTGCAGAGTCTTTGATAGCGAAGTTACCTGCAGCGGCCACTTCCCACCAGACCTCAACCTGGCGCAGGCTGTCCTTGAGGACATTGATCAATTCAATTCGACCGACCCTGTAATTCAGACGTGTCGGGAGACAATCGACAAACCAATTAATCATTCGACAGCAAAGAAAATCGGGATCGCCCTAGCTTGTGTCATATTTCTCTCAATGATTCTTGGCATTCTATCCACCGTTGTTGCTGTTAAGACTGACGAGCCTTGGGGTTGGGGAACAAGTCCTATCCTCGTCTTTGACGCGATAACTATATTTGTTGCCCTCGTTCTGCTCGTCGCCATCATGAACTACGAGGGTGGCGGATATCTGAAACATGTCCGCGCAAGGGAATACTCGGACAAGGAGATGATCGGGATCGGGTTGTGGCTGTTGCTTGGGATGTTCATTGCACGCATGTTATCCAATCCTTGGGTTCTTGCCGGAGTAATCACGATCCTTGTTCCAATCTTTCTGGCCGTTGGCTTTGTTTTGATTCGTTTCCGAGGGTTTATGATGTTTATGTAAAATAGTTTCGCACTTCTATAGCTGAAGAGGATACTTCAATCACCAAAACCCTCACGAGTACACTGAATGGGAGTGTTGTGTAAATTTGGCCAACAGATACAAATCGAGGAATCCCTTCATTTATTCATCCATGGCCGCCAGCATATCAAATGCTGTTCGTACTAGCCTCATCTAGTATTACTTAGGATAAGGTGGAAAGTCTGCATAACATACTAAACACGTAAGGCTCGCTTCTGATGCCATGCCTTACACTTGGCGACTATTTTCGTATCTACCATGGAATGAGTCCCCAGTAACTGAATTAAGTGTTCCTTAAACCAGGTGTGAGAAAATACTTGGCCAAAAAGCGAAAAGGAAACATCTACTAGGATGACCAAAATGCAAGATGGTATCTATAGTGCACCCAGGACGGAGATAGCAGATGACCTGCTTCAGCAACTTTTGTAGAGTTTTGGTTGGCTCTTCTTTTTTGAAAGTAAAAAAAAAATACCGGAGCTTAGGGAAAATGATATCTTATCACCTAGATCTATGATGTACGATACGTATGTTAGAGTGCCTTCAACATGAAGGTAGGTAGTGGATAATACCTTGCTCTCCCTTAAGCACCGTGCATCTATCCATGCGTTATGGAATGGAACAGAGACTTTTA
Source organism: Clonostachys byssicola (assembly GCA_902006505.2). Lineage (NCBI taxonomy): Eukaryota > Fungi > Ascomycota > Sordariomycetes > Hypocreales > Bionectriaceae > Clonostachys > Clonostachys byssicola. The sequence continues at coordinate 201,746 of CABFNO020001247.1, forward strand.
TTCAAATAGAAGAAATTATATCTCACTTTTGATTGGCTAGTTTTTGAGAGAAAGCTTGGGTCCTGGCGAAGCCTCTTCTAGAGGTGGTACACTTGCTGTGTACCAAATTGAATAGCTGAACCATCAACTATTTTTGCCGAATTCCTCCCGATTTCTTGCTAAAAGATTAGTCTTTCGGTTATTAATTGCATATTCTATCCACATTGTATTTATACGTAACTAGGTATAGTAACCCCAACAGCCAGTCATCAATAGGTAAAGACAATAGGCATGTCTAAATACACCTACCCTATATCTCGCAAGGGCACCCAAGCTATCGGAAGCACCATCAAACCTTGCTCAGGCCAGTGACGATCAGGGCCAGATGATTCGCTCCATCCACGATCTAATCTACCCGTTCATCCCCAACAGGCCATGGTCTAGAGCGTGCGCGAGAGAACGACCGAGAGTCTTACCAATACCTGTTGGAAGGCGCCTAACTCAAATCCCGCAAAGCCCCTCTCAGGCGTTACTAAATGGAGGTACATGTTAGAAATTAGCCCGCCATGTACTCGTCATCGGCTGGTTCCATCCAATGTCTGCCCACCCATTATTCAACCACGTTCCGACGGAGGCTCCGTGTTACTGAGCATGCTTTCCCCGTCCTGGGAATTGTGATTACTGCGTCCTTGGCCCCAGTCCAGGCATGACACTCCGTGCCGTCGAGCCCACCTCGGCTCCCTTCGGCCCCCTTGTGTCACAGTGCCATCACCTTCGTCGATCTTGGCCCTGTTCCCCCGTGAAGGAGAACACACATTGCCCTCACAGAAATGCACACGTTGACCTCTTTGACTCGGCTGTTTTAGTAAGGCGCAGTCGTCAACAGCGGGGGCATAAGACCCCCAAGCATCATCCACGCACACTCGCCCCTTTGATTTGCCAGCCAGTCCGTCACGCTGGAACCACGAGCTGCATGCACCATGACAGTTCGAGCTTTCCCCAGCTTTCTTACTAACGTCCACAACTGGTTCTCGGTCCCTCGGAATGCCACGGGCGGGTCCCTGCCCAACTGAATGGACGGCTGTATGTGTCATGTACCGTAGTCTGGCCCCATACGCATCCGTCCACGCCGTCGACTGTGTATGCAGCTGGTTGCTTTGAGTTGACGCTTGGGCGACTAGTTGCCTCAAAGGTAGGTAAGCACTTCGTCAGGCACCTGATCAGCCCTAGAGCTCGTCTCTCTCAAAGTACCTGGCAACGATGAAAGGGGCGAGTTACATTTCCCGCCCATCCTCCCTCTCTCCACACTAAGTATCGGGGCGTGCTCCATTCGTTCCTGGGTGCTTTATGTCATACTACATGCAGGATGCCATCCAAAGGGCTCACCGGCCGCTCTTCTTCCACATGGCTTCGCTTCCGCATTGGTTTAAATACACCGGCCCTTCTGCTCCCGTCCTCCTATTTTGTTCTCTAGTCCCTCGAGACTACTCCTCGTCTGTCCTCAAGGCAGTCAGTCTAGCTGGCTGAAGCTGAATATACACCTTTACACGCTATCTGTTCCCGCGCCTTTACCCGTCTATTGCTCTGCGACCATGCCTGCCGTCAAACAACATGAGCTTGTCGACCGCGACACCACTGCCGAGATCATAGACATCCGCAGTGATGCCGTGGAAATCGACCTCAAAAATGAGGTCAAGGCCATGCTTGGTCCCAAGGAAGGACCCCGCATGCTCCCGACATTGCTCCTGTATGACGAAAAGGGACTCCAGCTCTTTGAGGATGTATGCCCACACTTGGTCCCTGGCCATGGCCAAATGCCGTTCCAATTTGCCCAGATGATGGAGAGAGGAGAAGACTTATAAAAAAACCCCTTAGATTACCTACCTCGACGAGTACTACTTGACAAACTATGAGATCGACGTCCTGAAGACCTCTGCCACCGACATGGCGAGCAACGTCCCATCGGGTGCCATTGTGGTCGAGCTGGGTAGTGGGTTAGTTTTCTTTCTCGCCCGCAACGCACCTGATCGTTCTTTTTCCTTTCCTTTCCTTTCTTTCCTGTCCTGCCTGCGAAGCTTTGATAATGTGTTTGTTTCTCCCTAACCGCCGTTTGTGTGCATAAAAGAAACCTGCGAAAGATCCGGCTCCTTCTGCAAGCGTTTGAGGACGCCGGTAAGGTCATTGACTACTATGCGCTCGACCTTGACCACCGCGAGCTGGAGCGCACCTTGTCCCAGCTCCCTGCTTTCCAGAACGTCACATGCCGCGGCCTGCACGGGACGTACGATGACGGAAGGGACTGGCTGGCTACTCTGAAGGACCGCCCCAAGTGTGTCCTTCACATGGGATCGAGCATTGGTGGGAATCCCTTTGTTTCACAGACCCCAGCCCACTTGAGCGGTTAACTTACAGAGATGATTTAAACAGGAAACTTCCATCGTGATGACGCTGCCAAGTTCTTGGAGGGGTTCGGACGGATCATGGGATCGGGAGATTGCATGTTTGTCGGCGTGGACTCGTGCATCCGCCCTGACAAAGTATAGTATGTGACTCTTCTTCCTCAAATTGAGTGGGTGGTACTGACGTTGCACAAAGCCATGCGTACAACGGTAAGAGTTATCAGATGGAAAATCAGTTCGTTTTGTCATAAGCTCACAGAGATTCATTTGCCAGATCACAAGGGCATCACACATCAGTATGTGGTGCATTCGCAATTCCCTGAGTACACACGTTCTAACCTTATACTCCAGGTTCATTCTTAACGGGCTTGAGAACGCCAACACTCTCTTTGGATATGAAGTATTCCGCATCCCTGACTGGAAGGTGATCGGCGAGTACGTCTATGACGAAGATGGCGGGCGCCACCAGGCGTTTGTAGCACCCATCCGTGAAACGGTGGTGCTCGGCCAGCAGATCAAGGCTTTTGAGCGCATCAAGATCGAGCAGAGTTTGAAATACAGCTCTTCCGGTAGCATCAAGCTCTGGAAAGCCGCAGGTCTTGTCGAGGCGCACCGCTGGACTCTTGGTGATGAATACGGTATGATAACCTCGAGATCCCTTCCAACTCGATCACAACGGACTCGAAACTAATGATGATCTCTTAGGTATTCACATGCTCCGCAAGGAATCCCTTGATTTCCCTCTACACCCGTCCCTGTACGCCGCACACGCCCTCCCCTCGGTCCACGACTGGACCGCCCTGTGGGCCGCGTGGGAGATCGTCACCCGCCGCATGCTCCCGGACCAGGACCTGCACGAGAAGCCCATCAAGCTCCGCAACGCCTGCGTCTTTTACCTTGGACACATCCCCACCTTCCTGGACATCCAGCTCACCAAGACCACCGGCACGGCGCCCACCGATCCCGCGTCCTACTACACCATCTTTGAGCGGGGCGTCGACCCGGACGTCGACAACCCGGAGCTCTGCCACCAGCACTCCGAGATCCCCAGCGAGTGGCCCCAGGTCCAGGACATCCTCGCCTACCAAGAGCGCGTCCGGGCCCGGCTCATCTCCCTTTACAAGAATGGAGAGGAGAACATCGTCAGGGGCGTGGGGCGCGCCATCTGGCTGGGCTTCGAGCACGAGATCATGCACATTGAGACGCTGCTGTACATGATGCTGCAGAGCTCCAAGACGCTGCCCCCGCCGCATCGAGAGCACCCCAACTTTGAGAAGCTCGCTGAGGCGGCGGTCAAGGCTAGAGTTGAGAATGAATGGTTTGACGTTCCCTCACAGGCAATCACCATCGGTCTGGACGACCCCGAGGAGGGAACTGACCACGAAGTACACTATGGTTGGTAAGTTGACACAACAATGCCTAACTATTTCAGATAGAAGAAATAACTAACACTGTCGGAAGGGACAATGAGAAGCCCGCTCGAGAGGAGACTGTCCATGCCTTCCAGGCAAAAGGTCGTCCCATCACTAATGAAGAGGTGCCCACTGGTCCATTCCACATCTTAGTTTTTGCCAATGCTAACAAGAACCAGTACGCCAAGTATATGATTGCCTCAAAGCTTGAACAAGCCCCCGCCTCTTGGTTCGTCCCCGAGGCCCGGCCCATCACCCCGGACGAGCCATTCGAGTCCTTCCTCGAGGGCAAGTTCGTCCGCACCGTCTACGGCCCCGTCCCGCTCAACCTCGCCCTCGACTGGCCCGTCTTCGCCTCCTACGACGAGCTCGCCCCCTGCGCCGCCTGGATGGGCGGCCGCATCCCCACCTTTGAGGAGGCGAGGAGCATCTACGCCTACGCGGACAGACTGAAGAAGGACCTCCTCAAGAGCAAGCTCGCCAACAAGGTCCCCGCCGTCAATGGGTTCGTAACCCCCCTCCTTTCCCCTTTCCTTAACATATATAGAAGCTAACTTCCTTTTCCAGTCATCTCGTCAACGACGGCGTCCAGGAGACCCCGCCACCCTCCCCCCCTCTCTCCCTCGACGACGACGAGGCCAAGCGCCCGTCCTCCGCCGTCGAGAACCCCCTCTTCGCCGACCTCAACTCCTGCAACGTCGGCTTCCGCAACTGGCACCCCACCCCCGTCACCCCCCACGGCGCCCGCCTCGCCGGCCAGTCCGATCTCGGCGGCGTCTGGGAGTGGACGAGCACCACCCTGAGCCCCCAGCCCGGGTTTGAGCCCACGTCCCTGTACCCCTTGTACACGGCCGACTTCTTCGACGGGCGCCACAACGTCGTCCTCGGCGGGTCGTGGGCCACGCACCCGCGCATCGCCGGGAGGAAGAGCTTCGTTAACTGGTATCAGAGGAAGTACCCCTATGCCTGGGTCGGTGCCAGACTCGTCCGGGATGTGCAGGAGTAAAGAGTTCTGTGAGGTTTTGTCGAGCAAAGGGGGCGAGGGGGGGAGGGAGAAGTTGAAAGGTTGAGAATGTTGGGTAAGGGCATCTCCTCCTACACGAGGCGGAGATTTTCATTCTTTTTCTTTGTTCTTGTTTTATTGTCAGGACCAGATTGTGCAACTACCCCTGACTATCTATCACCTCTCAAGGTGTGCCAATCCTTTCAGTAACCATGATACCTCAAATCTACCACAGCAAGTTCCTGTGATAGATTGAGCTAGCATCTCACGAATTACTCCACTCAAGGGAAAATATGATGAATATTTCCGGCCTTGGGCCAACTCTTTTTTTGCTACCTGCTACAAGTAAACATGAACCTTCAAAAAAACAAACTCCTCCATCATGCTTGGTGCTTGTTCATCATCCCTCCCTCGTAAACAAGGATTTTTATCCTCCTTTAAACGCCAGAAACACCGCCTAGTCGGAAAATCGTAAATTGCTTCACAAGAACCAGGGCCACAGCAGTTTACTCATGAGTTCTTCCATCCTCCCCACCATGTGTCGTTCGTTCACATTGAAAGCCATGTATCTCGGGACTAGTAGCTTTGCAGTAGGGGAAGGATGTCTAGGATTCGTAGTAAATTTCGGTAGAGAGATCCGGTCGATTGCTAAGGTCCTCCGCTGCTGTTCCAGCCGCGGCCCGTTCGAGTGCCTAACCGTTCAGGCTACCGTAGATATCGAGGATCTGCTCAACCACGTAGCTGGGGAGCTTGACGCCGTTTTCCGTGATGAGCTGGCTGATCAGATCGGGTGGCTATCTCGGTCAGTATGCTACATCCCCATGTCTTCGAAGTTCATCTATATGTCCGACTTACCGTGAAATCGACGGGGTTCTCCAGATGGCTGCTCGACCCCTCGAGTCTGAAATCCAGTACAGACTGCTTGAACCCAAGCTTGTTCTGGTCATGCAAAAAGATGCGGCTGAACTTGTGCGTCTCCCCGGCGACGTAGAACGGAATGTTGGACGACTTGGCCAACTTGGCGATCTGGTACGAGCCCATGCGCGAGATGATGCCGCCGCTCTGCGTGACGACCTCGGCGCCCACGATGACCATGGACACCTTCCGCAGCGATGCCATGACGTGCGCGACGCTCGCGAGGTCAATCTCCGCCGTGGGGATCCCCAGCTGCCGCAGCTCGCCGACGACGCGGTCGCTCTCTTTCGGACGCCACTCGTCCCGCACGTAGACGACCTTGAACTTGCCCGGCCTCGACCTGGCCGCCCGGGCGAGGAGCCCCGTGACGGACCTGCTCGCGCCATGAGTAAGAACGGTGCTGCCCTCGCTCACGTAGCGCCAGCCGGCCTCGGCGACGCCGTTGCGGGCCTCGACGGCGCGCTGGGCGAACAGGCGCCCGTTGCGGAGGAGGTGCTGCCGCACGGCGTCGAAGGAGCCGTCCTGCTGCTTGAGCGACGACATGATGTACTGGTTGAACAGGTCGGTCCCCGCGGCGAGGGGGATGGGGTTCTCGACGGACGCCTTGAGGCGCTCCGAGTGGGCCTTGATGATGTCGAGGGTCTCGTACACTGTCGTCGACGGTACCGTGTTAAGGAGGGCGATGAGGGCGTTGATGGCCGCCACGGGCTTGGTGAGGTCGGGGTCGGACTTGAGCAGGCTGTGGTACGTGGCGACGATGCTGGATTACGCGGGTTAGCTCGCCTGCTGGTCGGTCTGGTCTGATAATGGGTATTCATACTCGAAGTCTGTACTGTCGGAGCCGGAACGAATGGGCAGCTCGGTTGTGGGAGCCTGCTCCTGGGCTGGAAGTGGTCAGTCAATCGGTCGGTCGCAGTTCCATCTGGGTGGGCTGCAGCTTACCAGAAGCTTCTGCAGTAGCCATATTTGCTGAGAGTGCTGATTTGATACAAATGTACTGGAAATGAAGCAACGGAAGTCCAATTTGGTCGACTCTGAGCAGGTATGCAAGCGAAGTAAGGTAGAAGTTGCCGGCTGGCGATAAATTTGAGGTGGTGACTCAAAAAGTTGACGCGGGGCACCAGCACATCCCGCATAAGGGTGACATAAATGGAGAGACACCGCCGCTGATTTCAACAGATTATCAAGCACGCACCATACATTAACACACAAATTCGGTGCAATCTTCAAAGTCAATAGTTGCTTAATCACTCGGCTTTATCGCCATTACCGCATAAAAAGGATATTAGAGCCTGTAATTCCATACGAGAGGTAGTCGCAGTAACAAAGGTGTATCATGTTTTATGTCATCCACCGCCCCGCATATTCCATCTGGTACTTTACGGAAACCGCCCCACCATAGCCTCCAAGCATCACCACAAGCTTCACCCAGGGCACATTTTGAATTTCCTTGAAGAAACCTTGATTTGATTAGTTGAATTTTGATAGGTTTTTGTATGCCATTCCAAAGAAACCCCCAGCGTTTTGTAATACCACGGTCAATGCCACCCCAGGAGTCCCTAATATCGATTCATCCCACCTCCAAAACACAGAACAACCCATGCGAAGAGGCAAGCATAGCGTCCACTTCTTAGACAGGGATTAGGAAGGCGGATCAATTCTCACTCTTCCCTTGTTGCGGAAGCGGCTCAGCCGGTTCATGATGCTCTGCCTCCGAGATGGCTTCCGGCTCTGGCTCCTTGGGCGGGGCTTGATCCTCTTCATCAGAGTTGCTGAGGAAAACCTGAGCCGTCTTGGGCTTGCCTTGTTCTTCAGGCTCAGCCACTCGCTTTTCGGTGTGTTTTGGGGCGGGAGGGTCATTTTCGAAGATGGGGAGGAAGGTCTGTTTTGTGGTTGTTTGGTCCTCGGAAGATGGATTGGGCTGTTGTGTTGGCTCAGAAGATGGATTGGCTTGCTTTGTAGGCTCAGAGGGCATATTCTCGCGAGCAAGGTAGGTTGTGGTAGGTCTGATGATATTTGAATGATGCAAGTAGAGGTTGTTTTCCACGTAGGTGTAATTGTAAAAGTATGTCTTGGATTCTCGAAGGTGGTGAGATGGTGGTGAGTAAACAAGAAAGAGATTCACTTTTGAAGAGAAAGAAGGCATTTTGTTTCCTTCTCTTATGATTGACACAACAGAGGAAGGAGCCATCTGCCTGGAGCTTGGTGGCCATCAACACAACAAGTGTGGCAAGCACGCTCCCTTGAAACGAGCAGGCTGCAATCGCACACGCCTCAGCTTTTGGGTTAATGGGAGGCATTAGCCTAACGCACGAATCGCAGCTTCTCATCTTCCTTCTTGAGCCTGCCTTCGAGCCATGAAGTCCAGCAGGATATGCATCGTGGATCACAGGTCCATCTTTCCATTTGCACCACTTTTAAAGAGACGAGAGAACTGCACGGTAAATAAATTCTGGATGCTACATTGAATTGAATGAAATCAAATATTTTTGGAATGAAGAGAATACTGCTCCGAAAGGAAATATGCTACGCTGCGTGCCTTGAATGTCCATGACCCAAATGATGTTTAAATTCGCAAACACCGAAAATGCGAGTGCTAATGATATGCATCTAAAATGGAAGAGAGGACAAAGAATAAGAAAAAAGAAGAAATAGAAAGAAAAAAAAAAAAAGAAAAAAAAAGAAAAGGGAGAATAGCATAAGAAATGAAAGAAAAGTCGTCAAAAGAAAATGGGAATGGAGAAGAAACGGGAAGAGACCTAGTCAGGGTATGGTCCAAAGACACGTGAATATATGCCCAACTTCAGCCTCGCGGAAGCCAGACCTCTTAGATTCCGATCTGGCGCATGCGAGCAGTCAGTGGCGTAGGCGGAAAGGTGACCATGGGCGAAGGCTGCTTGGCGATGACGAGCGAGGGCAGCTCGTCGAGCGACTCTGCGTGCACAATCTGGGGCACCTGGAGCGCAACGTCCAGCATCATGAGCTGGCTGGAGACAGCCTTGGCAAGATCCGCGTTACCGCCATTCTGGAAGAAGGACTTGGAACGGTTGAGCTTGTCCTGGGAAACCTGCAGCACCGAGGCGACGATGCGCAGGATCTTGTCCTCGTCCGTCTCATAGGGGACTTCCTGGCCGCCGTTCTGGCTCAGGGCAACCCGCAGCGCTTCCTCGTCAATCTCGCCCGAGGCATCCAGCGGGAAGATGTCGCAGCGCCTCCACGTCTCGGGCACAACTCGCGCGCCGCCCGCCTCCTGCATCTTGGCGATCAGTCCCTCATATGCCAACCGGATGGGCTCGTCGTCGTCACCGCTGACGGAATCGCTGAGGACGTAGCCAAGTACAAGGTCTTGGTATGGTGCACCTGCATCAGCCACGTCGACGATCCTGACTTGCTTGATGGCTTCATTTTCCAGAAGAAATGTCTCCATCTGCTTCAGGATGTCCCGTCCAACAAACTGAGTCATTGTGCTGGTTTTGGTAATATGCCGGGGTAGGATGAGTTGGTTCAGAGCCAAGGATATCTACACTAGCTGCTCGTGGCGAGTAATTGGGGTAGGTAGAATATAATCAAAGAACAATTGCGGGTCGTAAAAATATAAGGACAGGTAATTTAAGAATGCAACCGGGAGATAGTGCTGACCTGGTCGACTGCTCTTCTTATAGCCAAGGAACAACTGTACACAGCTGTGGGCATAAGCGCGAAGATGCCGGGCTGAGTTGAAGGTTAAGTTAAAAATGGCCCTGATATGAAACGAAACCAAACAATGGGGCCAGTGTGGTCTCCGGTTGTTGCGTTGAAACTGAGCGGACGCCGGTGCTGACGGATATCTGGAGTGATATTACTGTCCTCGTGAACAAAAACAGGATGGGCCGGTTTGCAACAGTCGCTACAGTGTCTGGGCAAGCTGTCAGTGGCCCAGCTTATTCCGGCATATCGCCTTTCCAAGGCGGAGATCATGTAAGATATTCATAGCATACGGGAACTTGAGCACGTCCCTCAGCCGGCAGTAGGCTGTTCCCGCTGGCTGGAATCCTGCGACCAAACCAGTAACCCATTGCGTGTCATATTTCCATACATAGCCACCTTGGCTAAAACAGCGTTCCCCGTCTACCGGTCTGCCAAGCAATAGACTGTGGGTGCCGTTTGAGTCATCCAGCAGTTCATCCCCAACAGGCTCGCTCCATCGAGAAGAACTGTTGTTCCGTTCAGGGAGGGAAGGATCCGATTGCACCGATTGGGTGGGAGCTCTCTTGCAGCTATTGTTGCTCTGTAAGTCAGGGCGAGCATGAAATAGCTGCCAGCACAATCGTCAATAATTAATACTTATTGCATATCGTGCCTTGATACATAAATCCGTCCATAACTTGCCTCTCACAAGACGGGAAGAGTATGCATAACTGAGTGGGCCCGGCACTTTGCACATGGCCGTGATCAACAGCACGATGCTGGTCATCATGCCACGCAGCAGGGCCTCCAGCACGCAAAGCAGGCTATCTATCATCCCCCACAATCCGGCTGGCCGAGGATGGTACCGTGACATAAACGGCGTGCAGGGGAGAGCTGTGATTCACGGCGACAAGCACATCCGTCATGTCTCGTCAATCAGGCAGCTGGAGGTTATTAATAATGAGTAAAAGAGCCCTTGAGGCTAGCCAATACTGCTGGGAGAGTGACGCCGACCGGCTGTTTCAAGCCGCCAGACCAATCCTGCCGCGGAGCAGCCACATGTGACTCGATCCCCGTCGTGGGAAGGGACAGCCGATAGGACGGACAGCCAACCAGCGTCCTGGCCGGTGGTGCAACGAGACTGGGACCGTCGCACCGTAGCAGGCTGAGTGGCAGAGACAGCAGCCCGTTACTTTGGACTTTGGTCTTGGACTTTGGTTGAAGCTGCCTCGACGGTATTGGGCAATCAGCTCCTGCCCCGCACCTTCGCCCTCCACTGCGACTGGCGGGGACATGCCGCCCACCAGGAACTAACTACTCTGCTGCTACTACCAGCCTCCCGCACTCGGTTCCGTTTCTCCAGCATCAAACAATCTACTCGAGGCAATCCTTCCCATTTCTAAATCAGCATGCCCCAATAGTCCCACGGCCAATTCTCCAACAGCCCGGCTCCTAGGCCAAGATCGCATATCAATCGGCCATCACCCGCCTACTGACCGGGTCCCTTCCAATTTCTATTGATACCCCTCAATTCGTCCTTCTTCTTCCCTCTCCTCCTCTCTCTCGCCCATTAAGACAGTCTTCCCTCTGTCTGTGATATTTTCTCCCTCTCCGACTCCCTCTCTCTTCTCCATCAATCACCATGGAGCTCCTCGACCCCGCCACCGGCACCCCCCTCCCCTCCGACGCCATCCAGCGCATCCTCTTCATCGCGCCCAACGTCCATGTCTACAACATCCCCCCACGTCCCTCCACAAAAGGTCATGTCGCCGCCGCCTGGACCACCGACCCAGCCCGTCAGATCTTTACCGCCCGCCTCCGCATCCTCGAGACCTCCCTGCCCCTCCCCTCCCCCTCCGACAGCCTCGCCTCCCCGCGCAACGCTGCCATCGACACCTCCGCCTACAACAGCTCCAACCTCAAGGTCGACGTCATCCTCGAGGACCCCAAGACCGGCGCCCTCTTCGCCGCCGCCCCCTACCAGTCCAACAGCACCGTCGAGCCCGTCCTCGACAGCAGCCGCTTCTTCGCCGTGACCGTCCGCGACCCCCAGGGCAGGAAGGCCTTCCTCGGCATCGGCTTCGAGGACCGCAGCGAATCATTCGACTTTGGCGTCGCCCTCCAGGAGGCGAGGAGGGGCCTGGGGTGGGAAGGGCCCCAGGCGCTCACCGGGCCCGCCAAGAAGGACGACCCGGAGAAGGACTACAGCTTGAAGGAGGGCGAGACCATCACCGTCAACATCGGCAACACGGGCATCGGCCGCCGGAGGGCGCAGCAGGAGCAGCCTTCAAACAATGGGCCCGTCGACCTGCAGTCCTTTGCCCTGCCCCCTCCCCCTAGTAGCAGCAGCTCGAGCATGAACAGCAACAAGTCTGGCGGCTTCGCCCTCGCTCCCCCGCCTACCGCGGACGAGGCCAGGCGCAGGAAGAGGATGTCGGCACAAGAATTGGGCTTTGATGATGGTAAATTCGGTGAATTCGCATAGCCTTTTTTTGTTTATTTCTTTTCTTTTTCTTTATTTTCCACGTAGCGGGATACCAGGAAACAGTGTCCCCGTTTTGGACTATCCCATATTTTTCACTCCTCTTTTTATATCTTTTCCATCTGTATATAATAGAACCAAACTGAACAAATGGCGAACTCTCGAGGCGGATGCTAGCGCTGAACTTGATAATAATGAGCAGGCAATGCGATACTTCTAGACACACTTACATCAATGAGAAAAGAGACAAAAGTCCGTCGAATGCCTAAGAAACTATGTGTTTTTAACTGCAGATTATACAAACAAGCAATCGATATTACATGATCAAGCCGGGGAAAAAACCAAGGATCAAGCTCCTTTAAGAATTACACCAATGAGAAAAAAAGACAACAGTCCATGAAATGCCTAAGAAGCTATGTGACTTTTTATCGGCAGAATATACAAAGATATTACACGATTAGTCCGAAACAGAAAATAAAAATAGAAACCAATCTGCTTTGGAGCTAAACCCACTCCGTGGGGATGTATGGGAGGCTTAACCTCCTCTCCGCGAGGCTCAAGGTCCCGTCATCAAACGACCTTCGCCTCGATGGTTCTTGGATGTCCTCATCTGTATCTGGCATGCTTGGTACTTGAGCCGACGGGCTCACACACTCCTCAGATCCTTGGCCCATTCCTCCATCGAACTGTGTCCCCTTGCATTCGTTACCAGACTCCTCGCCAGTCTCGTCAACCTTCTCGAGCTTGGCCCCGTCCTTCCAATCACTGAAGAATCCCCATCGGGGCACGAACGGGGGTGATGTGGCGTCAAGGGGTGTATCAGGACGAGGCGGGTCCCATACAGGCGAGGGACAGCAGCTCTGGCTCCGAGCCAGGTTCCAGGCAAGGGTGTTGCGCATCTCGATTCGCAGCGTGCATAACCCTGCCTCGAGAGCCTTTTCCTGGTTCTCTATGCTGTAGCGCCGGCTCCGGAGGGCGCTGAGGCGTTTCCTCAGGCTACGCCTCTGCTGGGCGGTCTCTACCGTCTGAAGTTTTGCTTCCGTCGCAGCATACTCCTGGTACACGGACAGCTTTTTCAAGTACTGGGTCCTGAGGCCGAACTCGAGGTAGGCGCTCTCGTTGACTAAATCCTCCTGGGGCCGGGCTGAGAACATCTGTTCCGAGCCGGAAAGGCTCGACGACGATCGCCGTCGAGTCCCTGGTCGGCTGTATTGGTTTTGAGGGATGGTGAGGTGCATCCGCGGGGGCTTCTCATGGAGGGTGCTGGGCAGTGAGTCGGGAGTTTCCGGCTGGCCTGTTGGCAACTCGAGTATTGGCCCGGGTTCCGAGTATTCCAAGTAATCAGGAGGGGGTGTCATAGCCGGGATGGGATCAGGCATCCCCGGTTGAGCAGAAAAATAACAAGAATCCATGTTTGTTGTTTACGTATATAGTCGACGGAGATAGATGCTGTTGTTTGTCTTATGCCAGGACGAACTTATGCAGGTAGATATGCAAGATATGTGCCGACCTCGTTTACACTGACTTGAGAAGGGCTGTTGGTTTGTGCAAGCAAAGCCTAGATCCTTCTGAGAAAATAGATGGATAAAGAAAATCCAGAACAAATGATTTTCGCCAATACTCCCGGAGCTTTGTCCCGGTGATGGTCACGGCACGCCTGCATGAATGCGTCGTATGGAATCAACATATACCGAAATTCGCCGGTGGTAATATACTGAAGTTCGGGACCGGTTGCCTCCCCTGATTGATAGCATCCAAACATGATCGGGGGCGATCGGGGCTTCCGCTGCCATTGAGGACTGAATAGCCCTAGGCCAGCAACAGTAGGATATTGTTCGGACGATAGAGACCACAAAATCGAATGGAAGCCACATGACCTGCCAAGCTATTGGGGCGAAACAAGCCATGACCAGATGGAGGGACCAAGGCAGAGGTTTAGCGTCCAGATCTTGGGCTAACCAGCCTTGTTCGATGCCTCTCTACTCTATTCGGGGTGGTGTGTACAACAATCGATTTAGCTAGCGATGGAATCGTTCCAAGATAGCCTAGGCTCGCCGATTTGCCCATTCAGATAGCAAACCCATCGTGTTTGGGTGGCTCATTGAAACGCCAAAGCCCGGCATCGATAGCCGCCTGGTGGATCGAGGAAACTTCTGTGTCAGTGACAGCCCTGTTTATCTCCGCATATCGAACTTCCTCCTCGGGTTCACCTTCGTTTGTTGTTCTGCGACGCCTCTTCTTGCCGACATGGGCGCGGGGATGGTACTGCTCCATGATATTGACAAAGCAATCGCGGGAGACCTCGTTGGCCAAGAACTTCATAATCTCTGCTCCCTCAGCCTCTTTGCCTGGCATTACCAAGTGTCTCACCAGCAGGCCCCTCTTGGCGATGCCGTCTCCTGTAAAGCATAGATCACCAACCTGCTCCTGCATGGCCTTGATGCTCTCCCTAGCAGTGGCGGCGTAGTCGTCCGCCTTGAGAAGCCGCTTGGAAGTGTGGGGTGACCACACCTTAAAATCGGCGAGGTAAATGTCCACCAATCCGTCCATCAATTGGAGGGATTCCAGCGAGTCAAAGCTCGATGTGTTGTACACGATCGGAATCCTGAGGCCGAGATCCCTCGCATGAAGGATGCTCAACGCCACCTGGGGCACCACATGCTCGGGGGTGACAATATTGATGTTGTGGACACCGCCCGTCTCCTGAAGCTTCATGTACCAATCAGCAAGCTCCTCCGGGCTGAGATCCATTCCATTCCGCTGGTGGGAGATGTCATGGTTCTGGCAAAAGGTACATCTTAGATTGCAGCCGCTCATGAATACAGACCCGCTCCCATTATGGCCCTGAATGCAAGGCTCTAATTGTCATGTTAACGCATGTCTTCCCTTCCAAGGGGGAAAGAAGTGGAAAGTGGCGGCGTTGGGCTTGGAGCTACCACTTCCACCAAGAAGCAAGGGGGTGAGTTTGGCGAGGGAACCCGGGGAAAAGTCAAAACCGACAAATGCACGGGCTCACGCGATGGACCGACTAGGAAAGAATTGGCTTGGAAGAGACGCGCAGGGCAGCATACCTTCTCCGAAATGAGGAGCTATGACATTGACCTTGGCTTTCTCGCCTATCAGGCACATGCCAGATCTCTCGTATCGGTTCACACCACAAAGACGCGGGCACAAGTTGCAGTTGCGCAAATGAGCGTATGCCTTGGAGCGCTTCATGGCCGAGTCTCTCGCGGAGAGCATTTGATATCTCGGCACGTAGTCGTCCAGCAAGAATGGGGGGGCCAGGTGGAGGCATCGCCGGGTCGCTTGACCGCGAGCAGGGTGGCCTCTAGATGCGAGCCGTGAGCCATGCGTTTGAATCAAGAATCTCAGCATATTCACTGAGCCCTTGCTTGTTCCAGTCTCATCGCAACGCTGGAGAACTCGATAGTAGGATGGATATATGTTGATGAGGAAATGGGAAATTGGCGGCTTGCCATTGGTTGAGGGGCATTTACACTCTCCGTCACTCCTTCCTCGGTAATTCAGCTTGACCTACCCTGTACCTGCTCCCTCAAACCTAGGTACCCAGTGAGCACTTTGATTTTCTTCTCTTAATCTCGATTCCAGTGCAAACGGCTCAGTATCATTAAGATGTATCAACTCAATTTGTTTTATTCAAAGTAGTTCTAGCCCCGGAGTTGTGCATCATCATGGTGTTCTTCCTTGATATTATGCACGCCACCAACTCTCCCCCCTTCCTGTCTTATTCACCTCCATCTGGTCCGTTTACTCTCGCCATTATCCAAGCTTGCTGCAGCTGACAATGCTGTTGTAGTGCAGCGTATTGGCGACGCAGCGAATCTAGCTCATTCGCGTTTTCGTCCGCCATTTCCCTTTCATGGGCCAGACGCCTTTCCACCCCCTTGCTCGGTTTCCGTGCTACGAGACGTATCTCGGGAGTCTTCCTCTCCACCTTGCGCGTGGCTCGAACACCTGGATGCTGCTCCGAGCAGGGGAGTATGAAAATCGGGGATTTTCTTCCGTGTCCCTTGATCCGGGACACTCGTGAGGTAACATCCTGTTGGACTATGCCCTTGACATGGCCCCTCGAATGGACGCCTCGAGCTTCACATAGGCTCAAGTGGTCCTGGTCCTTTGCCTCTTCCTTATCGAGAAGGTCGTGGATAAAATCAGTCACGTCGTCTCCAATGTTGGTGAGGATATACCGGTCTTGTCGCTCCGTGCTCTGGTCGTTTTCCTGCGGGGGGTAATGTACGAGTTGATGCGGTATACTAGCTTCCTTGGCTAGGATGTCGGTCATATTGGCCAAATCAACCTCGAGCTCGCGCTGTCTGAATGCGAGGTGCTGGTGATGGATCAGCCACTGGCCGACCAGCGTGTTCCTAGCAGAAGCCATCTGCTGCGAATCGGCTTCACTGTTGGACGGGAGCATGGATAGCAGCCCGCCCGTCTCGCCGAAGTCATCATCGAGCAGCTCTAGACACTCGTTTGCGTGCATGAGAAGTCCGTGGCCCGACTCGTACGGCGGGAGTCTCGGACGACCTCTTGCCGAGGCGCCCATGTTCTTCCTTATGGTCAAAGGGCAGTGATGGATGATGCCCGTGACCTCGATTTCGCTCGAGATCTGGTTCTGTAGGGCATGTAGATCGATGTTATGGGAGGCGTCGGTGTTCTCGTAGGGCTTGCTGAGGTCCGCCAGCCAGTCGAACGCTTCATTCTCAACAATAGGGGCGTTATCCCCGATGAATACATGGCTGGTGGAAACAGAGATCTTCTTTATTAGAATAGCCAGGCTCTGTGCATGTTGCTTCAGAGATTTCAGCGTGGGAGCTTTGCCGGATGAGAGATAGGAGCAATTGACATGTGCGAGGAGTCGTAGGTCTTCCTGCGTGAAGATGCCATTGCTGGTGTCGATGAGGTCGCATTCGAATGATGTCGACCAGGGCGTGTCATCGATACGTCGTTGAGGGTTAGAGATAATTGTTGAAGCAAGGTACGGGTTCACTTCCATGTCATGGGACAATTTTTGAGGTTGTTGTTCTTGTGACATTGTGAGGCAGCAAGGGCAAAACTACGCAGAGGTTCAATCTAGCAGCAGAGGTATGCAAGAAGATGATGGAGATTCAACGGGGACTTTCATAGATAGAGACGTTGCTCGCATAGAAGTAGTTTACTGACCAGTCAGTGCGTGGTCCTTTCTTCTCTTGTTCATCTTGTTGTCTTTGCTGGCATAGTGAGCGGCGTCATTCCATCCACGCTGAAGATTGCACAAAAGATACTCGCGAGTGATGATTGGTCCGTCGTGGCTCATTTTATTTTCAACCATGGACACTTTGTTTGTCAAACAAAGAAAGGTTGCTTGGCAATCGCAACAAAGCCGCAGATAAGCAACAGCCAGCATCATTGTGCAAGCATCACCCAGAAGATTCATCCCTTGCAGGACCAAGCTACCAAAACCAGAATCTGTGCTATTGTGGTGGGAGGAGGAGGTCACATCAACAAGGACAGCACCATGTCTCGGCTCGTCCTTGCTCAGCTCGCTGGCACATTTCCCAGCTATTCCTGCCTGTGAGATTCTGACAGCAGGTTCCATGTCTGTGGCTGTTAACTAACTATAGCCACGAGACCGGAAATATAATGAGACATCACAACGGCAAACACCTGAACTGGACCTTGCAGCCCTGGAAAACTGGTCCACGATGACCCATCCCGCGAGTTTTCGGACACTGGCGGGTGGCGGTGCCCGTGTGGCTCTGAACTGGACTGTGTTTGAACAAACATGGCGAGTTTTCAGCTGCTTTGGGGTCTAGGTTAGGTCGGCACGAGCGAGACCCCACTTGGTGGCCACCTAATATTGGGTGTGGTCCATCCTCCCTCGACGGCGCTGTGATTGACAGGTCACATGGGACGCGAGCAGCGGGTAGTGACGACGAGAGGGAAGTTTCTTTGTGAGGTTGAAACGCGTGTCGCCCAAATCTGCAGCACCTGCGTCGCAGAGCACTCAGCGATGGGCAGTGTTGAGAGAGACAGAGGCGATCGTGACAGAGTGGAGATACTCAATATGGAACATGGTGATAAGACAGGTGAGAGGCCGCCAATCGACAATTAGAAGCGATCGTGAGTCCTCAGTTGCTGTCTCTGATCAACCGTGTCTGATGAGAGGAACAAAATAGTGATTAGACCGACTTTGCTAGTCTGATCCGTCCGGCCGGGATAATATTAGTGTTCATCGTTTAATATTAAGGCATCACTGAGTTCGCTGAGTTCACTGATCAGATCGTCGTTGCCTGACATCACAGACTTCTATCTAGGGCGACGGTGTATGTACTATCTCAACTAGGCGCTGTGCAGCCTGCATTATGCGCCCAAACGAGCGCGGGGAGGCTGCAAGCTACCGAGAACCTGAACGCCTCTGGTGTTCGAAGCTGAAGAACATCCATCGCATTCCAGCGTTTGCTCTGTTGCATTGGCAATGGTAGAAGTTGTCCCTGACATGGAAGCGAACAGGCCAATGGCTCTCTGAAGCAATAAATGGCCCCATAATGAAAAAGCTTGTGCATAAAAAATAGCAGCAATTTGCGACTGGGGGGCCAGACAGATCGCGCTAGCCGAGAGCATTATTGCCTGCCGACCACGATAATGACAAGGGTCGGCAAATCATGTCTGGTACCAGTAGGTGCTCTCATGCCTGTCTGCATGTGTCGCCGTTCCTCCTCGTGTTTCCCTGAATGCTTGTCTCGACTCGGGGCTCCCAGCTAGTATCCGGTGGCAGGGCAGCAGGAATCAAGCCAATGCAACCTGCACGGCCAGGGGGGCATGTGCCGGGCTTCAAAGATGAGAATGATATCAGTGTGTTACAACGCTTCGCCTGTGGCTGGCAACGGTAAGAACTCTCGGGTCAAGCTAGCGCCCAAATCAGGTCAATGACCCCCTCCTGCAGGCTGCTTGTGGTCGCTACCAGACCGGCTAACGAGATTTGCTGTTGATCATTGTTGATGTTCAACGCTAAAGGAAAATGTGCCTGCCCAAGGGTGCATTCCTGGAGGAAACTCTGTTGTGCCGAGAGACCAGCCCAGCCAGACGGGACAGCTGCTCTGGAGAGCCTGTCTCAGAGGCATCTTGGAGATAGTGGAGGCTCGTGGGTACGTCTCTGGTGGCCCCACCTCGGGCCACATCTGGTAAGTGGCTCCTTCCAAGGCCTAGCATGCACTATGAAGTCGTAGGAAAGAGCTTTCCAGCCGGACAGGGATCTTCACGCCAACCCTCCAACCATAGCGTCATGCAACATGTGTTTCGGCCACGCCAAAGCATGATTATTCCCAGCGGCCTCCTGTCCCAGAGCCTAACACGGCCAGGGCCTGGGCCCAGCGTCTAGCTCCTTGATGCTAGCAGTGGCACTACGGACGCGTGGTCGCAGCTGCCACTCAATTGCTGGAGCTCTAACCTTCTGTCCTTACGTCAACACCAATCTTGGTAGCATCCACTGCCAATTGGCAAGCTGAAGGCGTCCCACCATCACCACCACCACCGCAGACGGCCGCATATATGTAGAGCCCATTGCGCTGATCGCCGACGGCAATGGCCAGAGGTAATCTGCGTCCCAATCTCATCCCTCCCACCCGACTGACACCACCATCCCCGTTGCCACGGTGCGGCCGTACTTCGCCCGCTCCACGCCACAGGCCCGACGGCATCCCAGATCAATTCGTCTGTATCTTCATGCAAAGTCAAGGTCCCGACCGCCAGTCCTAGCACCCCTTGCTGTTGCCGCCTGGGCCAGCTAGTTTCACCTGTCACCCAGTTTTTCTTTGACTTTTTCTTCTGTTTCGCCCGTCCGCCGGGATCCTTAATTTCCCCTGCCAGTCGCATCTCCACATCTCCTTTAGCTGCGAATCGCGCGCGCCAAGGATTGCGGCACCTTGAATCGACAGGGCTCAATAATATCTACGGTAGCCCACCTTAGACACTCCCTCTCGACTCTCTTGTTCCGTCTCGATCTCTAACCAAGCATAAAGGGCACGAAGCCGGGCTCGCGCATAAGATACGGATCGACCAAGAGACCAATTCCCCGACGAACTCCCTGCCATTGAGTCGTCAATATGGGCAATTTCATCAGTTGGCTCACGGAGAATTCTCCTGGCAAAGATGACAGCATTGGCGAGGCCAGAGCAACCCAGCCTCAGTCGCTGTCTGGTAAGTCGCCCATGGAGGAGGCGGTGGTGAACAGTTCATGGTCAGCTTGAATGGACGAACTAACTATTATGCGCAGGCATGATCAGCACACTGGTCCCTGTCTTGGTAATCAGTAGTATTTACCTTGTGATCTTCCTCATTTTCAGAGTATCGCAAAGGCGATTCTATGCCCCGCGTACATATCTAGGCTCCCTGCGCGAGAAGTACGTAGCCACTCGCAACAGCTCATGATGGCTGTACATCACGAAGATAGGTGCTAACGTTTTCATAGTGAACGGAGCCCTGAGCTCCCTAGGGGAGTGTTGAACTGGTTTGCCGCATTTTGGAAGATTCCCG
Organism: Clonostachys byssicola; assembly: GCA_902006505.2. Lineage (NCBI taxonomy): Eukaryota > Fungi > Ascomycota > Sordariomycetes > Hypocreales > Bionectriaceae > Clonostachys > Clonostachys byssicola. Next base: position 222,134 of record CABFNO020001247.1, read on the forward strand.
ATGCGTATGCTCTCAAACACCAGAGTCTCGATGCCTATCTGTTCCTGCGCTTCCTCCGAATCTGCTGCACGATAACATTTGTTTCGCTCTGCATCACCTGGCCAATCCTCTTCCCTGTCAATGCCACAGGTGGCAACAACCTGAGCCAGCTCGAGGTCATTAGTTACAGCAACATCAACCTTGATACGCAGAAGAACCGATTCTATGCGCACACCTTCGTGGCATGGCTCGTTTACGGTTTCCTCATGTATACCATCACGCGCGAGTGCATCTTCTACATCAACATCCGTCAGGCCTACCTCCTTACGCCTCAGTCGGCTCGGCGCATTTCTTCGCGTACCGTCCTGTTCACGGCCGTCTCTGACGATTTCCTCGACGAAGCTCGCATCCGCCAGATCTTCAGCAATGATGCTGTCAAGAATGTTTGGATTCACGGAGAGACCAAGGAGCTCGATAAGCTGGTCGAGGAGCGTGATAAGGCGGCCCTGACCCTCGAAAAGGGCGAGATCAAGCTGCTCAAGGCTGTCAACAAGGAACGAGTCAAGTCTGGCAAGAAATCGCAACCTGCAGGTGAACCTGCTCTGGATAGTGAGACTGGCAACATTGCGTCTCGCTGGATCACTGATAAGAAGCGACCCAGTCACCGTCTTGGCTTCTTGGGTCTTGTTGGAAAGAAGGTTGACACGATCGAGTGGGGAAGGGCCGAGCTCCAGAAGCTGGTTCCTCAGACCGAGGCTGCCCAAGCTGAGTATCGTGCCGGAAACTATAAGAAGGTCCGCGCTGTCTTTGTCGAATTCTACCACCAGTCCGATGCCCAGGCCGCATTCCAGGTCGTCACGCACCACCATGCTCTTCACATGGCCCCTCGTTATATTGGCGTGCGGCCCGAGGAAATTGTCTGGAGCAACTTGGCTATTCCTTGGTGGCAGAAAATCATTCGCCGTTATGTCGCCATCTTCGGTGTCGCCGTTCTTATTATCTTCTGGGCCATCCCTGTTGGTGTTGTCGGTATCATTGCTCAGGTCAACACTCTCAAGACACTGCCCGGCCTCACTTGGATTGCGAAAATCCCCGACGTAAGAGTCACTGTATCGACGTCTCTCTGTCTTCACATTACTGACTTGTATTAATCTAGATTATTCTCGGTGTCGTTTCTGGTCTCCTCCCGTCTGTGGCACTGTCCATCTTGATGAGCTTGGTTCCTGTCTTCATGCGACTGTTTGCTAGACTCTCTGGTGAAGTCACTCTTTCCAGGGTTGAGTTGTATACTCAGAATGCCTACTTCGCTTTCCAGCTTATCCAGGTCTTCCTTATCCGCACACTGACCGACACAGCCTCGACTGCTGTCGTGCAGATTGCCAACGACCCATCATCGGTCTTCAGCATTCTTTCTTCAGCTCTCCCTACCTCTTCCAACTTCTACATTTCCTACTTCATCGTGCAGGGATTGACAATCGCCATCAGCGTCCTCACCCAGGTTGTTGGCTGCGTCATCTTCAATATTCTGTACCGATTCCTTACTGGCACACCCCGAGCCATGTATAACAAGTGGACAAGCCTGAGTGCCATCATGTGGGGAAGCGTCCTTCCCGTGTACACTGCCATCGCTGTCATTAGTATGTTTGAACAACTGCCTACAGTTGACGTCTGGAGTATTGATGCTAATTTGGTCTAGGTATCACGTACGCCGTGATTGCCCCCATCATGCTTTTCTGGGCTACTATCGGACTGGGTCTTTTCTACCTGGCCTATCGTTACAACGTCCTCTTCGTGACCGACACCGCTGTTGACACCCGAGGTCTCTTCTACCCTCGCGCTTTGAAGCAGCTCTTTGCAGGTATCTATCTTGCTGAGATCTGCATGGTGGGCATGTTCGCCGTCTCCAAGGCTGCTGGGCCTGCTGCTCTCATGGCAGTCTTCTTGGTCTTCACAATTCTGTTCCAATTCACCATGCTCCGCGCTCTGGATCCCCTGCTGTACAACCTGCCCCGCACTCTCCAGGTTGAGGAGGAGCTGATCCAGGCGCGACTCTCTGACGCTGAGCGGCAAGACAAGGTCGTGTCTGACACCAACGGTCACGGCCAGACCAAGGCATCTGGATCTGGTTCTTCTCCCCGCGTCGAAGAGGTGGCTCCTAAGAAGGGTAATTTCCTTCAGAAATGGCTCAAGCCCTGGATCTACTCCGATTACGAAACACTTCGCAAGATGGTTCCTCAGGATGACTCCCTTGGTTCTCACGAGTACAGTGACGAGATCTCAGCTACAGCTTACCTCCCACCCTCAGTCACCAAGACTGCGCCAGTCCTTTGGATTCCCGAGGATCCTGCCGGTGTGTCCAAGCAAGAAATTGCCCTGACAAGCAAGGTTATCGCCATCTCCGACGAGGGCTGCACTCTGAGCGACAAGAACAAGCTGGAGTGGGACGTTGAGGGTGCCCGCCCGCCCATCTGGAATGAGAAGATTTACTATTAAGTTCCTGTGATTGATACCCCCTAAATTTTTTTTCTCTTATCTCTATTTGTTTAATATTCTTGGGATCCATTGGGTGTCTTAGCATCCTCGAGGTTTAATACCTTTTGGACTACATTTTTGGATGATGTATGATGGCAAGGAGTCATAGTTGGATAGACGGAACGGAACCGGAGATTCAGCACGGACTGCCTTTGAGAGAACCAATATGTGTAATGATGTGTTATACCGTGTCTTTACGGGAGACTTTGAAATAACGTCTGGCTGTTGAGTTCGCGTAATTACAATTGATACCACTTTGAAATGTTTTGGCCTCGAACTTGACTCGTGATATTGAGATTAGATACTTGAGCGTTTCGAACTCGTGTGCCACAATATTAATTCTCATTAGCTGCATGCTGTCAAGTGGCTGTCGTACACCATGGTCATCATGAGTATTCTTGTTTCGAGTTGCACAATTCAAATTACTAGGTATCCATAGATAACAACTTCAGAAATTAATGTCACAGAGAGTGAGACTGACTCGGAACTTGTAGCGCACTTGTTTCTTCACGTACGAGTACCTATCCAACGATTTGTCAGTGTGTCCGGTTTTGCTTTTTCCGTCTCGTCTGTGGCGCAACCTGTTTCGGATCACGAGCAGTACAAAGTGGTGATCTTAGTATAGGTCATACTCGGCTTGCTCCCAAGGCCCAGAACGAGTCGATTGAATTTGCTGCAGATTGGCATCTTAGTATGGCTGACAGCGATATCGAGTAGCGTCTTGGTATGATAATGGCCTGTCACTCGGGAAGAGCCGCCCCTCAATCGTGCCATGGCTGCTGTGGAAACAGGGGTGGTGTCTGGACCTTGAAGTCAAACTGGTTCGAGTATGATTTGGTAAGGGCCGAATTATATGATATGGTGCTGGGTATATGCGGCTAAGTGTGGTGGCGCTGCACAGGGGCGAACCGAGAGCGTGATCGCAAATATTGGCTGATGGTGCTGTCTGGTTGGAGGGGCAGCAGAATGCTATTTTGTGGGTAGGATTGCATGGGTTGTTGGTTCACGGCATGATTGTGATATTGGGAGCTGTGATATGGGACATGCAGGAACCGGCGGCTGGATTTGCCGCGACATTACAGACAGCCCATTAGCTAGCTGAATCCGCAGTTGATTTTGGTTCATGTCTACGATATGGGGACAACAACGGTAGACCACCGCGCAAATGACAATCCCATTGTTCGGCCTGTTCGAGTCGTAGTGAGTACGGTGACGGTCTGCTAGCCAAGGGTATCTGCCCTTTGGTCTGGCCAGTCGGCAGCACTAGTCTCAGATCCGCGCGGCACATGTGCTTTGTGCTTCTTCCTTTCGGGCTGCTCGTCTCGGGCATGTCCTCTCATTGGGTGCTTGGAAATAGTTGCGGTGGTTGCCATGGCGACGTTGTTGCAGTAAACAGAGACAGCCCCCACCACCAAACTGACGGGACTTGGCACATCACCAAAGACGCAACACAAGGCGTCCATTGGCTCCTTTGGCGGCTCCCCTTCCCTGTTCTGGGTAGGAAGCTTTCCCTCTCACGCGCAGGTATCCCTCGCGGAGCTTCTTTTAGTTCGCAGCTGCAGTGCCCTCCAAACCCCATACCCCTGCTGGTTGATGGGCAAGTGACTGGTCCCCTGTTTACTTTCTGGTGGTGGTGTGCGGGTGTGCTTGATTAGCTGCATGGTTCATCCGTCCAGCTAGAGAGAGAGGGGAGACAGGCTGGATAGCGAACTGCGGCGCAAGACCCTTCCTTCTTTGTTGCTTTCTTCTTGCGCATCACTCCCCGCGCACAGCTTCTTGCACTCCTTTGCGACACTATTGCCATTGTCTTCTGTTTTTGGGAAGCTTCACGAGAGAGTGAGAGAGAGCGCGGCTATACCTCGATTCCTTCCTTGAGCCGCTACACTTGAGATTCGACCAGCGCCGTTCATTACCTGGCCCAAGCTGCTGCGACAGAGATCAGACGGGCCAACTTATTCGACGGCGACGGACTATATCGAGGGCGCAACAAGGCACAACAAGCGAGAGGGAGGAACTTAGCCATGACTTAGTCGGAGGAGAGCTATTCCAAACCTACGAACGATACGGCCAACTACCTACAACCATTGTTCTTCCCCCTCTTTCACCCAAGCGCTGGGGAATACCGAAGGGGCGGCGGACGACGTCAAAAGAGACGGGCCAAGAGGCCGGGAAAAAAAGTAAAGAGAACAAAGGAAACAAAGCCCAGACCAAAAAAACGATGCCGAAATCAACAACGAGGTCGGTCCTCCGGCGATTGGCGCTACTACAACTACTACTGCAGGCCGCCTCCCCCGCGGCCGTGACGGCACAGACCCTCCCCTACACGCCCACGCAGGTCCTCGCGCCCGCGTGCTTCAACGAGTCGGCGTGCGATGGCGCCGGGCTGGCCTACGTCCTCGACGGCGACAAGTTCCTCGCCATCAACTACACGGAGCAGGTACCCGACGGCGAGTCCCCGGGCGAGCTCGAGGGCCAACCGGGTCTGCCGTTCGGGGCGCCGTACAGCGCCGCGCGCGCAAACGATGGGCGCCTGATGGCGTACGCGGGCGAGTGCGGCGTCCGGGGCAAGCTGTGGACGTACACGGCCGGCGGCGGGTGGCAGGAAGGGGAGGTCCAGAGCAGCGGGGATGTCGTTCAGGGGCCGCACTACCTGGGCGCGGCGATGGCGTTCTCGACGAAGCTGGCGCCCGAGATGGACAAGCCGTCGTTCTATGTGTACGGGGGCATGTGCCCCAACTCGTCGGCGGAGACGGTGGAGTCGTGGCAGTGGTCGGCCAACTACACCAAGTCGATGCTCAAGATCGCGCCGGACGGTGATAAAGAGGTGGCTAGTAACACGGCGCTCACTGGAGGACCGAGGGCGCCCATGGCCGGGTTCACGAAGACGCAGCTCCCGCACAGCCTGGCGAACGTGTCGGGCACCATCACGCAGCAGGCCAGGTGGGTGCTCCTCGGGGGCCACACGTCCACGGCCTTCATCAACATGAGCAACGCCGTGCTCTGGGGCCTCCCCGACGAGTCGTGGACGTACATCAACATCCAGGCGCCCAAAGTCGAGGGCCCCACGGAGCTCTCGGCCATCTACGAACGCGCCAGCACCGAGGTCACGCCCCGGAGCGGGCACACGGCCGTGCTCAACGAGGACGGCAAGTCCATCACCGTGCTTGGGGGCTGGGTCGGCGACGTGAACACCGCCGCGGATCCGCAGCTCGCCGTGCTGGAGATGAGCCAGGCGTACAGCGGGTGGAGGTGGAAGATCCCGACCCAGCAGCCCGACTTTGGCGCCGTGTACGGGCACGGGGCTGCGGTGCTTCCGGGCAACGTCATGGTCGTCTACGGCGGACGGGGGATTGGGTCCTCGTCGTCGTCGAGTAGGAAGGCGAAGAGGCAGGCGGCCGGCTTGTCCTCGCCGAGATATCTCAACTTGACGGACATGTCCTGGGCTACGAGTTATACGAACCCGACAACGAGTAGCAGCACTGGGGGGCCGGATGCGCCTAACGGGAGCACCGACTCTTCGACGCCGATGAGATTGGGACTAGGACTTGGACTGGGACTCGGTCTAGGTTTGATACTGATAATCTCCATGATTATATTCTGTATCTGGAAGTCCAAGAACCGCAAGTCTCGCGATGCAGCTGTTGCTGCTCTGGTGCAGGACTCGAAGAACTTTATACACGACGGTGATGATGAGATGGCGGAGCGAGACGACTTCTTCGCGACATGGGGACGAGGGGGGTGGTTCGCATCCGGTGCCTTGGACCAGCCCTACCGCCCACCCGGGCAGCAGGATCGATCTCTCGGGTATGAGAGCCTACGAGGATCCCAGGGCAGCGGCTCACCGCAGGACTATGGGGCCGGGTACATGATGGGCGTTCCCTCCATCGTCCGGAAGCCCGTGCCCCGACAGCCGAGGGGCCTATATAATCAGTTCATCAATGGCCCCGGAGGCATCCACCCCATCCTGGAAGACGACGAGGACGAGCATCTGCATCACGTACACGTCGCCAAGGCCGCCGACGACATCCCCCATACACCCACGTCGGACGTGCCATCCGACCCCTTTATAACCCCGATCAACCCAGTTCCCGCGCCTCTCTTCAGCAGACCAAACAGCGGCGCAATAAGCCCAGAGAGCGTGCGGCGATATGACTCAGAGGTCCAGGACTGGGTATCCGAGGTCGACGCCGCGGAGGGCCTGCTTGATAGAATCAACAGCACCCGCGGCAAGGTCTCGCCCACGCGCCGGGCATCCTACCGCTCGACCGGAGGACCCCGCGACGACGAATCCATCGTGGGCTCCGGCCTGTCAGAAGTATCCAACCGCAGCGCGGCGCGGCGCACCAACGTGGCCAACGCCATGGCGGGAATCCCCGCGCTGGAGAACAAGCCGGGCAGCTCGTCGAGCAGCAGCTACAACACGGCCAAGTCGTCGTTCAACGCGCTGCAGCAGGAGGGGCCGAGCCTGCTACTAGGAGGCACGACGGGAGGACAAGGACTACTGGGACCGACCGACGAGGAGCTGGACGCGAGGGCCATCGCCGAGGACGTGCAGATGCCCGGTTCCCCCTCCAAGTCGAAGCCGCGACGGGGGTGGCTGGGCTCCCTGCGCCGGGTCTTCTCGACGTCTGGCCGCAGCGTGACGCCCTCGTCGACGGAGTCGCGCGAGTACGCGCAGAGCCCGCACTCGTGGGACCAGCACAGCAGCGGGGACATGGAGCCCCCCTCGCGGCTGGTCGGGCTCAACGGCGAGCTGCTGAGGCGGAAGCAGGGGCGGCGCGACTGGGAGCACGACAGCGGGGAGGAGGACCAGTGGGACATTGAGCGGGCGGTGGAGCAGCGGCTCGTGCAGGTCATGTTCACGGTGCCCAAGGAGCGGCTGCGGGTGGTGAACGGGGACGAGGAGAACCCCGTCGACGAGGAGATGGCGCAGACGGCGGAGCTGGTCGACCCGGAGGGCGAGGGGGACAGTCTGCGGCGGGCGATGACGGCCGAGTCGGACCTTGGTGGTGTTGCTGGGCCTGGACCTGCGCCGCGGGGGGATAACAGCAGTAGTATACGGCGGAGCTACGACGGTGGCGTGAGGATGGACAACGCGAGCAGCAGCCACCGCCGGAGCTACATGACGGAGGACGGCGGTGTCAAGTTCGACAATGCCAGCAGCAAGCGGCGGAGCTACGCGACTGAAGACGGCGGCGTCAAGTTCGACAATGCCAGCAGCAAACGACGCAGCTACGCCACGGAGGACGGCGTGAAGATGATGGACAGCGCCAGCCGCAAGAGCTACCACACCGAGGACGGGGGCGTGGGCATCGACATGGGCATGAGCGCGGAGAAGGAGACGGACGAGCAGGAGGTGTCGCTGCTGAGTCCCAGTGACGCGGAAGTAGAAGACAGACAGGAGGTGTCACTGCTGAGCCCGTCGCTGCTGAGTCCATCGTTGTTGAGCCCCGTCGAGGTGGACGACAGGCGGAGGAGCCACTCGACCATGGGGCCCGGGAGTCCGGTACTGGCGACGGCCGAGGAGGTGAGGATGGAGAAGCCGCCGCAGCACAGGATCCTTCACCATAGCCCGGACATCATCCCCGAGGGGACGCCGTCGACGCCGGAGAAGCCGAGGTCCAGAGTGCTTCGTATGGTGGAGAGCATCGAGAGCGCGAACAGCGTAGCCAACAGCCCGCGGTCGAGCCCGAGTCCCAGTCGGCAGAAGCGGGAGTAATGTCTGGGGGATATATATGTAAAAAGAGAAATGCGTGTATGAAGGTGCCTGGCTTAAGGGGGAAGCTGACGGATATATGGGATACCTTTCTTCAGTGGCTACTGGAGTGAATGTTTCTGGATGTTCTTGTTTATTTACCTTGGGAAAGGGGGGAGCAATAGGGAGTTTTACCTGGGAAAGGACCAGATCTGGTTATATGGACTTGTTTATTTTATTCGTGGAGAGGGAGAAGGGGGCGAGTACTGGATCGTATATGGCCAGGGAAGTTGGATACAATATGTATAGATATATCTTATATAGCTATTTATTGTGAAAGTCTGATTGACAACACGAATTGTTGATTTCAACGTGATTACATTTCTATCCAAGAATATACCTATAGTTACAGGGGGTGTCTATGTACTTATGTGAATATATACAATTGAAGGGATATGATACAATGGTCTTCTCTCGTTTGTATCGATGAGGCATAGAGAGAAGAAAGATCCCAATTATCCGACTATTTCGTCAAATGCTCATTCCACCTCAGCACGGCATCAATCAGCTTCTTCCCAGGGAAATCGATAATGACAACACCCGTCCTGGCAGAAACATCCCTGTGAGCGGAAAAGTCTCTAAGCCACTGCCCCGTCAGGTCGTTCATGCCCACAACCGCCTTGTTCTTCGGCCCCGCGGCCGCCTCGATAGGGAGCACGCCCACCGAGGCCGAGATGTGCGCCAGGTACAGTAGAGTGTTGTTGAGCGGAGCCCGGGTGGCGGCCTCGAGGGCGCCGCGGATGGCGTTCCACTTGTCCACGAGGTGGTGGATATCGGGGATGATCCATAGATCTTCCAGGGCCATCTGGGGGCCCTCCCATATGAGACCGTAGGGGCTCTTCTCCTGGTCTTTGGAGACGAAATTCTGCAGGAGAAAGATGCGCGAGCGGAGGGCGCCGAGATTTGGGAGGGGTTCGGTCTGGTTGAAGTGGTATAAGTGCTTGGATGCGCCGGGCGAGGTGACGGGGGAGGACTCGTGGTGCTTGATCAGAGCGTCCTCGAAGGAGATGGTGTTATGGTCTCCGATGGGCACGCCTTCCTCCTTGAGCCGCATTATGATAGTCTCTCTAGGATTCTCGTCGAGGAAATCAAACATGGCGACCAGGACGTCAGTGTAACTGAAGCCCGTGAAGCCACTGGCGTGGTATATCTTGAGCTCGTCGTCCTGCAGCCTCGCGCGGATGTCAAAGTATCGTAGGCCAGCGTTCAGCTGGGTGGTCAGGTTCCAGATCTGGCACTGGAGATTTTCGTTTTCGGGCATGCCGTATGTCATCGTATCGTGAGTGCCGGGGATACTGAGCGAGGTGAGGTTGACGTCGTCGGGGATCGCAGTCATCCATCGCGGATGGTGCGCGTGGTAGGCGTCGAAGCTGTATGCGGACGTGTATCCTTTGTAGCATCTCTGAGAGCCTACCATGCACGGCGACATGGAGATGAGGACGTAGAACAGCGCCATGGCGAAGATGCTCGACATAGCGAGCAAGATGGGCATGCGACGGAGCCGAAACGACCCCTGGCGCCAGGGAGGCTTCGGGAGGGAATCGGTCAACTTAGGCATGGCGAGGGCTTGCGGGCTGCTCGAATGGGAGGATCAATCAATCTCCAATAAAGATGGTGTTGAGCCTGGGGGTGGGAGACGCTGGCCGGAGGGCCCGGGTCGACTACGAGGCGATGATGTAGAGTAGAAGCGAGCTCCGTACAAATGGTGGGGGAAGAAGTAGCCATCAATCATGGCGATCGACTATCACATGTGAAATGGGCAAACCTATCAGTCAACTCATCAGATCATCCACGGATCACAATTCATCAATCTACAAGACACGCGGAAATTCGGAATCAGAACCATGATCTCGTCAGCCGTTCATCAAAAAGCTGTTGACAAGCATATCGTTATCGTGCCTTGCCTATGATGTAATCGGCGACCAAGCTCTCTACAGCTTCGACCTACCCTACACCCATGATAGGTATTGACATTGTATCTAGGATATGTTCGCAAATTAATTTAGGTACAAATTATTATTAATAAGTTAGATCGAAAATACATTCGTGTACATATAAGTCGAAAATCAGTAGTAATTTAATTAGAATTATGATATTGAGGAGACCGTCCTCTCAGCTTGAAGAGGTTGAGACAACCCATCCTCAAGAATCTCATGACTATCCTCAACCTCCACCACTTCAACCTCAGTCTCTATATCTGGAGTATCAGGCAAAAAGACCACCCATTGGAGCAAATCCCGTTCTTTATCCATCGTATGCCTAAAAACACGACGAAATCGACCCCAAAATGACCTAGGTTGAATTGGAGATGGCTCATTCTGTGCCAAGCTCTGGGCCATATCCAGAAACCGTTCCCTCTCTTCCAGGTCCGGCACACTAGGCTCAACTTCATTCCTTGCTCCCCGAAACGGCCACCAGCCCCAGCGCCGTATATTCCGCTGCGGTGCTGCCCGCATCTCGTTCGTGTTCCTGAGGATGTCGATCTCTGCAGTCGCTGACTTGTCCGGGAGGCGCTCCACCCCCCAGAGGATCAGGAAAATGGCCAACGCAGTAAACACGATGATGAGCCCCTCGGTGACGATGAAGATGACACCCGTCCAGGGTTGGATGCTGAGCTTCTGCATGGACCGGCCGCTCACGGCCGAGGTGACCATCTTGTCCGGCAGTGCCAACGTGGTATCGGTACCCCCTCCAACGTTGACAGTGTAGTTTGCAAACTGGACCGCCGTCACCATGAACTGCAACGAAACGCCGATGAAGTTATGTAGGCTCGTTAGGACGCTCTGCTGGTCGTCGGGAAAGCTGTTATCGTAGGTCCTGTGCAGCCACGTGATGGAGTGCACGAGAGCGTCCATGTTACTGAGATCCGAGCGCCTCGTCGTGTTGGCGTTGAGGACCTTGCGGAATATCCTGCGGTACTCGTCCTCCTTCAGGGTTATCTGGGACTCGCCGACGGGGGAGGTCAGCTCGGTGTTGACGATCGAGAAGTTGTTGCGGTTGTACGTCGTCCGCGTGTATTGCTCAAAGACGGAGACGTTTGTGCTGTACTGGATGGGACCAGAGGTCCACGTCACTTCGGGGCTGCAGTGACGGGCTGAGTATTCCTTGATGGGACATGCGGCCCAGCCTGGAAACATCACAGTTAATAGCGGCCATGATTCCTTCACCCTTGCTTGGTACGGGAGGGTGAAGAGCGGAGGAAATCTAACGTACCTACAGCTAGCGACTGGCCTAGTTGCTGAGCACACATCACCAGCGTGTTGTTGATCCGCTCCCCGGCATACGTACACCCGGCCGGGTCGAAGCTGAAGTTTGCCGGCAGTCTCTCAAACGTGGCCAGCATTCCTGGAGCATGCTCAATCTGGATCGAGTCTGCACCGTCGAACATGCCGCCTTCAAAGACAGTATGCTTTAACAAGGGATCGTATCGCCTGGCCGTTTCCAACCCCCCCGGTAACAGTATCGACCTACAACCTTCCTGAGAACATCCGGGAAACCGATGTTGGATTGCGTAGCGAGAATCAAGGAGAAGACTGGATGTGAGAGAATAGAAATACATGCTTAGGTCTGCGGTCGTCAAGAGCGGCGAATCGACAACCATAATCCGGATGGGGATCAACCCAGCGTAGACGGTCATGTTGGTATTCGTCGGGGCAAAGTGATAGTCAAATTGGGCCTGAACTGGCGTCAAATAAGATGGGATCTCTTTGATTTAGATTTCTGTATAATCGGAGCTGGTTTCTTACATTTTATCACCGAGCCTAGAGCGAGACCCATGATCGGAAGCACGACCCTTCAGGCATGTTTAGTTCACATCGTGGACTTCCAAATAGTTGGATTCTTTTCGACGGCTATCTGTCTGGAAGTAAACTAACCTAAAATCACACCAGAGATTCAACCTGTAGAACTTCGTCAAGACGGCATGCCTGGCCGCCTCGGTCCACGCCGACGCAGGACCAATAACAAAGTACGTCAAGGCCGAGACGCCTCTATCTCGCTTGGCAAGAGCAAGGCGTATCACGCCCAGAAGATCCCGGATCAGGGCGTCCCCGAGAATAACTGATATCTGCGAGAATATAGAGACCAACAGGTTCGAGGTCGAGGCGTCAAAGGTAACACCGCCGACCCGGACATTGCCACGCAGCAGGACGTACACAACAAATGCAGAGAAGATGACGGAAAACACAGAAAAGGCCACCCAGGCGAGGATCACGCCTCGGAGCGGGCGTAGTTTACGCTTTAGATCCCGCCATCGGATCGACGGTGCTTGTTCCTGCGTGGGCGGGCTCGATGGGCGTCCATTCAGCGTGTCCGAGGAACCAGCTGCGGCATTAGCTTGGTCCTCCAAGGGGATCCTCTCGGTCTCGATTGGAGGAGAGGCAGACATGGCTTTTGAGAAACGGGCTGATGGAAGCAGTCGGTGGCTTGAGGCTTGCTGGCCTTGCATATCTCAACAGTAGTTCCCGTCTTTGTGCTTCTTATACATTTTCATACATCTACGCTTTCTCAGCCCTTCGCGCGCCAACCTCTTAATGTCGATTTATGGCTGCAGATGGTTACATTACTAAGAATACAAGATGCAGCCTTGTTGGACTGTAAACATCCCAGTCTATTGTGAGGAAGACAGGCTCCAGGCTCTATCTCTCTCAGCTCAATACAGATGGATTTCACGTTTCAGCTATACTGGGATCTAAGAAAGCTCGCCAACTAGCCCAGGATAAGCAATATGGTGCGCGAACTATGGTTTGGTCAGCGGTGTAAATGGAATTTCCTTCAGCTCGCCGCAAAAGATGGTGTGGTGGGAGCGCCACAACGTGTTCAGCTTCCGGCGCCCTGATGACATGTGTGGATTCATGACCACGTGGAATCAGGCGTACCTGGAATTTGGAATTGACTTTGCGATATAATTGCCGGGTAAAGTAAGAACTGACCTCTGAAAAAGCATCTATAAGAATACATCCTTGTGAATAGCACGGCGCAGATAGGTGAATAGGTGAGCTAGTTGGATATCGTAGACATCGAGGGTACAAGGAAGGGGGAGTAGGCTGCTTCATATCAAAGAATCAGCCTTACTTCTTTCACATTTCCTTGCATGAGTAATATTGGCCAACGGATAACTCTAGCAAACTGAAACTGGTCTTGTGACCAATGTGAGTGGTATATCCCGTGAGTATGAATATGTCTCTTCACGGAGCCTTGCTCTTTGATCGAGTCCAAGGCCCAGCCGCGGCTGAAAGCGTCGGTCTTGGCATCACATTTACAAGGGATCATCGAATGGTTCTACTTCTTTACGCCACGTCCCCGGCCATTGGAGGTTCTCAACCCTGTCAGCCCTTCGGTAATTGCTATGTATAGCTCTGGAATCGAAGTCATCAGCCCCCCAGCAAGATATACAATGCACACAGTCTTTATCAGATCTATCCTGCTTATGAGCGGATAAGCCACAGGTGTTTTGCCACCCGTTTCTTTTGATGTTGCATTGGTGGCGTTGAAGCTGCTGGACTCATGGCTCTTGACAAGTCTAGTGGCTACCGAATTCCTTTCCCAACCAAGTGATAATTGTTGATCTTAATGATATCCCGGGCAATGTCATCACTATGGAGAAAGGGAAGACAACTGATGTGTCTTTTCACTACTTAGCACCAACAGTGCTCCTTTGTTCTTACAGGCCTGCCCCTGCCTTTGTACAGCCATTGGCCAACGTAAATCTACCCCTGGGATTCAATGACTTTAAAATTGAAGTTCGAAAGATTCCAGGGAGTGATATCATAGTCATGGATTGAAGCCAGCTTTGCATACCACCGAGTGATCGACATTGTAAAAAAAAAAACCCCATCTAGCACAGAAATTCTACAATTACGGTATGTTGGAGTGATGTAGCCTACCTAAGCGGACCATGAGTAAATGTCCGCTTAGAGACTGCATACTGTCATTGAATCAAAATTAAAGCCCGCCTACCTAGTTAGTTGAATTACGGGTGGCAAGTTGCAAATATTGTTGCTTCCTGTACTTACTCTATTCCTGAGGTACATAACCAGGATTCAAGTTGGCGAGAGAACGCCAGAATCACTGCTTGCGGCTACCTTTATCCCAGCCAGAGAACAGACTCCAAGCACATAGGTATGGATATCTACACCACCTATGGCACTAGCATCTGCCACCATGACGGTGGAGGGGCCGGGCAGAGCCTGCATATGCACAAGAGGCCACCGCAGATAAGCGCGGTCGTCTCTTGAATCCGGCATGGCCGTGCCACCCAGCCCAGCGGTGAGCCATCCCCCGGACCGGGAGGCCAAGCAGAAAAGAGGCGAGGTCCGTGTGTGGATGTTGACAGGCCCGGACACCAGAAAACAGTAAACCCACTCACCCATGCACGCTACGCTGCAGCTCGTAGACCTTCCTCAACCCACAAGATGGAGTGAGGGAGTGCCTCTACACGATGGAACCTGACCGGAGGGAGGAGGGGCAAATACGATGCCCGTGGCCGAGTGTGTGCTGTGTCTCGCCTCTATCTGAGGGGTTCGCAGGGTCGCCAAGCGAGAGATGCACCACGCACATCATCGGGGTGGGGAAAAACTGAAGGAGGTGGCCGGGTAGCAGCTTGAAGAATTGATGTTTCCTCACTATGGCGTGAGCGGCCTGCATGCAAAGGGCTGGGATGGGCATCTGCAGATTCTCAATTCCCCATCTCGAGGGAGTCCAACCACCTCATCCCGCCATTTGCGCCGCTCCTAGGATCTTATCGACACACCGTAGCTTTCTACTTTCTTGGTTCTTGTCTCGCTCTTCCCTGCTTTTTGTCCCTACCGGGCGGATGGGTGGTGGCAGCAGAGGTGGATACGAAGTTGCAATACGGGGGTGCCTTGGACGTCAGCGCCATGCTGGACGAGCTTGGCAATGACATACCACGTCCGGCATATCAGATGGTTGCAAGGAGGGGAAAATTATTAGGAAAATAATAATCATCTACATGAACATCAAGGGTCCGCTTGGGACTTCAGTTCCGGGTTAAGCGGGAGGGCACATACATATCTACAGAGCCTCGTATGAACCTCAATTGTGATCCTATGACGGACCTCGCGAGGCCTGTTGGGAGTGGGGGGACTGCCTCGTGGGGGTTGGCCTAAGGGTAGCTCGATAAGCTCAAGCAATGGAAAATGTGTCGATGGCTTCGAATTATCGAGAAGCGTGCTTACAAGTCGGGTGATATTGGCCTGGGACTGCCTCGCAGAGGGTCCCGCGACCTGATCATACACACATGCGTCGTATTGGGCGCAGAGGCTCCCTTCTGGTAGATAGGATACGAGCGAATACAACATAACTTGACGGCTGACTATCTTGGCCGGCATCATGTGGGGGTTTTTCTTCCCTCGCGATTAAAGATGCCACACAACACCGCCGAGGAGGTTGGCGCTGCTTTGTAGGGAAAAGGGGCGGCGTTATGATAAGTTTGATGGGACCGGCTTTAGCAATCGGAGGTGTTAAAACAACGGACATAGCACTTGCAGGAAGCGGAGTGGGAAGCAAAGCCTGGTATCACGTTGTGAGCTGAGGTCCTGTTTTGAATATTTCGTCCTCATGTCGCGGCCGCTGGCGAAATCATTGAGTAGCTTGGCCGAGTCTCTCCCATCTTTCCACGGGTCTGACGACGTACCGTGAGCCGGAAAGCACTTCCAGTACTTTACAAAGTACTCACTTGGATACTTTCATTGGCTGTATAAAGTCAGATGTGAGGCCTTCGCTTAGGGCGGTAAACGGTTGGCTCCAGCACTGCATCACACAGGCTTGATCCACATGCCAGAAGCACATCAGCAGAGCCTCAGGGTGTGAGTGCCGACATGGGACGAAGCTTGCGTGCTGGTGCTGTGCATGTCTTCGAGTGTCTGTTCCATGCTGGAACTACAAGATGGTGTGATGATGTACGAGCTTCGGTTGAGATGCCACGCGCTCACTAGGGCTGCGACGGTGGATGAGCAGGAATCAGTCGGGTGTGTCTTGGCCCAGACTGAGACGGCTCATCTGGGTACTTGTTTGATAACACGAGCTGAACGTGTATAGGGCAGCCATCTGTATGTAGAGGAGGATTGTCAAGACCATCTGCTATACAAGAGGTGATGAGTTGGATTCCTGCCGGAGATTTGGTGCCAGATGTAAAATGCTAACAACAAGCATGTATACATGCTTCAATCGTCGCGCCAATCGCAAGTGAACAGCTGTGTCTCTCCCGTACTAGTGTAACCTTGGACAAGCAAGTTTGGTCCATTCCAGTCCGCACCTGTCGTGTGCCCCATCTGAGCAGGCAGCCAGCCGTGGAGGACTCATCGCTCGATCGAGCGATGAGAACATCAGCACGAAACTCATTCACCGACGAATATCCCATCTTTTCGGGCGATTCGCGCTGCTAGCGCCGACGAAGGAGCCAGGCTAAGGCAAGGCGCGCATTCAAGTGGCATCGTGGACCTGGGCTTAGCTTCGATTTTGCGCGTTATTAAGACTTCGCGAAGCTGACCGATGGTGGGCACGTGGGATCAGAGCGAGGTCCGTTGACTCCTGGGCTAGATTACCGTCAACACCCTGGTCATGCTGGTGACTGGTGGATCGTCGACTGGATCTTGGACGCGCCCTCTTGGCATCGCGGGTAAAGATTTGCACAGATGCACAGGCTCCGTGTCAGAGACTCAGGGGAGCGAGAGCGAGCGAATCTGGGTTTGGGGAGCAAAAGGAATCTCGTGTCCCGAGAAACAAAGATCCCGCCTTTCCCATGAATGGTTGGAACCCGCCTCGGATCCTTGGCAGGATTTCAGTCTGGTCTGATCTGATCAGCCTGTAATTACATACCTTAGATGTAGATTGAGGCCCAGTATTCATACAAACAAAGCCCGCAGACGCGTCTCTCGGGTCGGCCGGGCGCGCAGCCAAGATGCATTTTCTTTTTCGTAAATTGCGATACGCATCGTTTACGGAGTAGGCCTGACTCAGTTCGAATACTCCCCAGGGCTCCAGCTTCTTCCTTCAGGCGCACATGGCAATGGCATGACTCCGGTGCTGGTGGTCATATATCCAGCCATGTATAATACAACTACGTGGCCAAGACCCAGCGGCCTGCGATCGGATCGGGATTCATGCTAATCGTCGTGTTGCTCCCTCACGCAAGCTGGCAAGGCACGCCCGACCCCTTGGCGGGCCGTTTTAGAGACGGATCCAGCCGGCTGAGGCAAGCGGTGTGCCTGGATTATTGTGATTTTCCTTTGTGTGGCGTGGGAAAGGGGTTTTCCGTCCGTTAAATTAGGACCTGCGCTCGATCGCGCCGTCAATGCCTGATCGACATGTCCGCGACGTAGCGCACTGAGTAGGGCGAAAGGGCTTCATTGTCGCCTAGCAGTACGCGAGGTGCCGACTCTGCATCTGGCCAGACAATTCCGGCAGGATGGGGGCCAGCTCGCAAGCGGGTGTGAGGGTTAAGCTCGCCAATCGCACCGGGCTCAGGGTGAGACATGTGCGGGTTGCTACTGTACCACGTTGGTTTGGCCTTGATTGGATTAAGTTGCTTTGCCTCGTTCCGTGATGTCCCTGGATGGTTCAGCAGTGGTGATATCATCGTCTATGAGGGTCTTTTTTGCTTGGTCTGCTTCATACAGTTTGGGTATACATAAGCTTTGGCAATAGTCGGGTTTCTAGTAAACTATTCCTGCACATTTCTATGCTATACCCATCAATCATGTGCTGCATAACTCCACGACATGCTCTCTGGCTCATGCAGGCTGACATGTGCATATGTATGTATCATATCGCGGAAGCACGTCGGTATGCCTGCCTCCGGTGCCTCGGCCGATACGGCGATAGCTGGCTCATGGTCATTCGGAGCCCTACTACTGGCCGCGAGGCAAGCAAACGGTTGAGTGGATGAATATAGTGGCGTCGCTCTTGTAAGTCACGATGGCTGCTCTCGTGGCTGAGAAGGGGCCTAGACTGAGTTGGACTGAGGCAGCACACGGAGCAGGTCGACCGTTGAAGACACCAGGCTTGATTTCAACTGATGAATGAGATTGCATTTGCATGCTACTGGGCTGGACTATTGCTTTGTAGCTCCCCACCCACGCACTAGCAGGAATATGTCCATACCTACTCGGTGCTGGTGGAAAGCGGGCATCGCAATCAGGAGCATGAATTCCAGGAATGAGATGATGGCAAACCATTGTTTTGCATCAGGCCATTGCAGAATCTGATACTTAAGCGAGCGACGGCAAGATTGGAGGAGTGCGGGCGGCACGGTAAATAACTCCAGCAACAGTCCGTAGCCCAAAATACACATTTTAATATTCTCATCAAGAGGAAAGGAGCCGTGCACTTACCTACGGGCACGCCTTGGGCAGATCCTCATCAATTCCTCTCCAGCTGCACAAAATGCATCATCCATGATCCCAGCTGGCGCGATCCCATGGCTTTTTTTCTCACTCTTAAGACGAACTGGCGCCAAACACATTTTAAGCCTAGCTCGTGCTGGGTCGCGGGATCTGGGAGAACCAAACCCAACCAAGCCAAGCTGTGCCGCCGGCGCGGGCAAAATTGGATGGCTTGTTGGTTGCGATGGTACCTTTTGGGTGTGTGTGTGTCGTGTCCGTGAGTGTGTGTGGCCAATTCTACGGCCGACTCCCGATGGCAACTTGGCAATTGGAGATGGAAGCTAGGACAGCATTCGGTGCTATTGAGTTTAACCTTTTCTTTGCTCGGGACAGAGTGCTGCTCGTATAGAACATGGGCATGTGAACCCAGGCTGGATGCGGGATCGGTGCCAGCTAGCCACAAATCGTTGCAATGAACAGCCCTGATTATAACATGTGTTTACCATGCGTGATGGAGGGGCAGATCAGCTCAGACAGGCACTTGTGGTTGAAACCTACTCCGCAGGTAGCGCAATGGATTTTGATGAGGACCAGCAGACGACCTTTCCGTTCTCTTATCGGATCTACCAGCCTTCGTGACTGCCATTGCGACTGCGACTGTGACATTGGCGACGGCGATGATCTGATTCCCAGATAGGAAGTCTGGCCATGGAGCCGATATGCCGCTGTGCAGGGAGACAAAACACCGAGCAGCCCGCCAGCATGCACGGTGGCGGCTGATATCTCAAGGCTCCATCCTTCCCTCATGTCTTGACTTTTTCTTCCCTTTCCCATTCTCCCCTTTGCAAAGTTGGTCCAAATGACTGGGGCCTGGCATGATTGGAGCAGAAGCAAAACTCAATTCTTGTGGGAACTAAGCATGCCTGCCCGGCCGTGCGCGTGTGGGTTTCGATGGAGAGTGCATCTCTTTGGGCAACCAGCATGCCCATCACCAGATTGCCATTCTGGCTGTAATGCAGTGCTGGCTAGCAACATGCCGATTACCAAGCTGCGATCTCGCGCCTCCAAGTCCGTATAATTGATGCTAGCGCTGCTACGAGAGCTGAGCTTCTGGTGTGGTTAAACAGGGGCCCGCCAGTCTCTCCACACCCACCCAGACCCAGTGACGACAGCTTGCCTGCACGGCGCAGGGGATATGGGCCAAGGACCCAATGCTAGCCCAGGTTAGCAAGGCAACATTGAAGGCCAAAGAAGCAGGGGGGGTGCGGGGATCAGGGAGTCAGGTCGCCAGAGTGAACGATGGTTGTGCTGTGACCATGCCAACCCTTGGAGCTGGTAGCGGGCTCTGGAGGAGCTGGAGGTCCGTGGCTCGCTTGCTGTCAGAGCGCACACAGCATATTCAACAGCAGCTCATAAGGTATACAGAATGAGGATATGCCGAGGTGCTTGGAAGCGGTTGCGTCGTGCAGCTGGCTGGACTCCACCGTGAAGCTGCAGCCGCGAGGTAAATAATAGACTTTGGCGAAGCTGCTGCACCTCTCGAGGGAACCGACAGCTGGAGGATTAGCTCTTCCTCGAGGTACGTAGCTTGACGATGGATGTTGACCCGACATCATCGGCCAGGGAAGCTGGGATGGCGATGATGAGCTGGTTACTGGTGGTTGGCGGCCGAGTCGCTGGACGTGCAGGCCTCCAGGCTCTGGGTGTACCCCATATTACCGGCCCTGTCCATCCATGATGCTCCTTCCACTTCACTTCACTGATCACATCCCGCTTGCCGTGCAAGTCACAGCCAGCAAGAGCGTTCAGCTGCGACTGCCTCGTCTGCGGGTTCTGGGAAGCGCCCGGAAGGTGCAAAGTACCTGGTACGTACCACCAGTAATTGTCCCGCATCCACAGTTACCCACCTCCAGCGTCATCCGTCATTTCGCCGTGTTTGTAGTTTTTTTAGGCCTCTTGGCCTCCCTTCCTCAGATCATTTATCTGGCTATCCGGAAGCTGTTCATCTTCATTCCAAGCCCGTCGCTGGTGGATCTTGCGCTTCTTTGTTTTCTCTCCTTCTTCGCGGCCAGCTTCTCGCTCGTCCGCTCTCTTGTGTCGTCGCCTGGCTTGGCTGCCCTTCCTTGTGGTCCGCGCGCTCGTATCTCTCGCTGCTGCCGCTCTTTATACGATACTAGCAGGCCACCTAGTACCAGCTACTTTACCTGCGACCTGCTGCTGGGGCTCTCGGCCACTGGCTGCTTTTCCCGAAAGACAGGCCCTTCCTCGTTTCCCATCTCTCTCCACACACACCCACCCCCCCTCCTCTTCAACCTAAACGGGTCAGCTAAGACCAACCCCCATTTCCACTCTCGCTGGTGTGATTGCCTTCGGATTTGGCGTGGATAGGCCTTCTACTGCTTCCCTCGCTGTCCTTGCATCCCGCTGCTGGCTCCAGCTTGTCGACGCTTGCGTACGGTCAACATTCCAATCCAGCCTTCCCCAATTCCCTCCTCTCACACCAACTTTTATTCCTCGCTGCACTACAACACCGGCCAGTTGTTCTGTTTTGCCAGGCTGTGTTTGTACTAGGTCGAGGCAACACACGAGGAAAGGTCAAGATAGACCCGGGGAGCACACAAGGGCCTGCGAAGAAATCCTTTCCCTATTCTCTTTTGGATACAAGGAAGAGACAGACACGGCACATTCGGCACGACAAGCTTCTCTTGCCTTGCTCTTCTCTTGGGCACCTCGCAGCCTTCGCCCGCTCTCGTCCTACCATACCTAGCCAACATTGACGACCTGCTGTCGAAGTACGCTCCTCCGATTCCCGCGCTTCACCGGCACCGTATCCTGTCTCGCTCGTTCACGGATCTCGAACTTTTTCCACATCTACAAGATTATACACTGTCCGCCTGCGTCGTCTTCGATTGTTGCCGCCCATCAGCTGAGGGACCATTTGGTGGGCCGACCGCGAGCTGTCAATAAACGGATTGAGGCAGGCATGAAATGAAATTGGCCTCTTGATTTCTGCACTTGTCTTTTTCTTTTGTGCCCCGGCTTGTTATGCGGTGAACTGGCGAGCCCAGTCAATTGGTTCCATTCTTTTGGTGAACGGCCTCCATCTGTACAACCACACGGTCTTTGTTCCGAGACGGTAAGTCTCAGCCAACTTTCTCAGCGGTCGTTTCGTCTCCCTACCAGGGATTCTCCGTCTCCTAAAACCAGGCACTCGAGCTATGATGGAATCTTCGCACCCTGGTTTTTAGATTTATCTTCATCGCGACCGTTGTCTTTAAATTACTGACAGCGAAAGATTTGCTAATAATTAATATCCTATAGATTCGAACTTTGGATAGTTGCTCATGATGCCTTCTTCATTACGGTTCGGCTTAGGCCGCTTCGGCCTCCTTCTACTGGCCGCCAGCCAGCTTGTTGTTGCTTCAGTCCCGCTGGACCTCTGCGCCAAGTTCAATACTGCAGAGACACCAAGAAGTATGTGGATGCCTGCCGCTGGCATGGCCTAGTGGCTCGACCTAGATCATTTCTTAGGACGGTAGCTGACATGGAGGAAATAGACACCAGTATCTACCAGACGAACGGACTTTGTAAAGACTTTTGCACGAAAGACTATGCGTACGCGATCACGCAGGAACAGCTTTGCTGGTGTTCCAACTACACGCCGTCGAAATCCGATCAGGTTGATATGAACCAATGCAATATCAACTGTCCTGCTTATCCCGATGAAAAGTGCGGCGGCAAGGGCGTTTTCGGCTACGTCCAGCTTAACGCTCATCTTCCTTCCGGCACCAGAGGCAGTGATTCCAGCTCTGCTTCAAGTACTACTGTAAGTTGCATTTTCTCCTATTTTACATTGACCCTGGCCCGACACCTGTGCGCTTCGTATCTTCCTGGTTCTCCGCCTGCGTACTCCTCGATCGCCCAAGTATGAAACTGCTGCCGAGTCACCTCACCTGTTATTGTCATTCGTCGTTATGTGGTTATGTTTCGTTTTCAGTAACAGGTGTAATGTGAAACTCATCTCGTGCAGACCAGCAGTGTGGCTAGTTCCTCATCTTCGACTTCCTCCACAACAACTACCACGTCGTCGTCGTCTTCGTCGTCCCAAACCTCAACTGTATGTAATATTCGCACGACGTCCAACTCAACGCCAGGAACACCGGATTTTCTTCAGTGGTTTCATTGTCATACGTAAATTTTCTTTAGACTCCAAGCTAACTTGACTAACTCACAGGTGGATTCATCAACACTAACGACATCGACGATACAACAGACCTCGATGATCCATACCGTTACTACTGATACTGGAGGCATCATAAAGACGGTAACTATTATGCCAACCGTTACCGGCGATTTAGAGGGTGGCAGTCAGGGATCATCTGGCAGTTCAAGCAAGCTTGCAGGTGGTGCGATTGCTGGGATTGTCATCGGCATTGTCGCTGCGCTATTGTTTGGCCTGGGCCTGGCATTCTTCCTTTACCGGCGCCGGAAACACAACGAAAGCAAGGCTGACTACCAAGGCGACCCGAGCGTCCGTGGTAGTTCCTCGGAAAGAATGAGCTCAATCCGCCCGGAGATGAGCATGACAGGAGCATCTGCGGCTTCGCCCACGCAAAATAGTAATCGAAACAGCACGTTGCAGATTGACCCTCGTATGGATCCTTTCAAGCAGAATCTATACGCCCGCTCTGGGAGTCACGAAAGCATCAACACTCTCCGAGACGATCATGATTATTCGAGGAGGATACAACAACCGAAGGTTTTAAGGGCGACTAACCCCGACCCTGAGTAATCAGCTCTCACGCTTCTCCTCTGCTGGATCTATTCTAGCGTTAATTCTCTTTCTCTACGATCAGAGAAAGCATTTCTATTCCTAGTCTCTATCTCTCTTTTTAGATGGCTCTTTGAGCCTCATGATCGCACGACTTCATTCCGCTGTTCCATTACACACGGCAGCCTCTGGGTTAGGACTTTTGATAATTTTGTCGGTTATTCTGCATTTTTTTTTCTTTGCTTTCGAGATACCAGGAAATGGAGTTGCGCATTTCACACGAACACGATTCATGCACACCCAGCATGAGAAGAAGGGATGGAAAATCACGATGGGGGTTGCTTGTTGAAAACCTCAAAAGCATGCATACTGGAGACGGTGCGGGGCGCAAACTGAGTTCCACCTTCACCTTCACATACATATCATATATACATTTTTGGACGAAAGCCGTGTTTACTGCGTTAGCACGGCATGGACGGGAAAGCTCTCGAATTGGTAATGAGCGGTGGCCAACTGCACATACGACATGGGTCTTGGCATCTTCAAGCCCCGATTATATATTTTTCACCCCAAGGTACCAGATGATATTGGGTAATACTCCCACTCACAGGGAGGTTGGAAAGTAATGCATGCGTCCTTCTTGAATCAACAGTCCGCTGGCAAAACGTCTTTGGCTACAATTCTCCAATTTTCGAACTTTTGCCTCATTCATAAGCAAAACAAGATTGAGCGTGATTATGAAGGAATGGCTTGAGTGTATAATATATTTATGAGGTCAAATACAAAAGCGTTTTAGCGTCCACCATTGTTCAGCCGCTGGCAGGGATGTCCCCCAGACCCATTGTAGCATGAGAAGTGAAGACCACGCACCAATGAGTGACGGGAATCAACGGAGGGCCAAGGTAGCTAGCTAAGGGGAGGAGAGGAGAAGCAAAAGGAAAAGGGAGGAAGGTCTCCATCCTTTCCTTCGGACGAGCAGTCTACCACAGATACAGGTGTGCTTTGTTGGATGTGCTGCTGGTGTGTGACAGTGTGGCTTTTCCAGACACCTGACACTGTGAGCGAGATATCGGGCTCAATTCTCAAACTGGCTGCGTCTACGTTTTTGGACGCGTCTGCTAGTAGCTCTACAATGACCCAACATTGCGAGAGTATTGACGAAGAGCGGGACGCGACCCTTTCGGACGAAGAACGCCGGGAACATACCAAGATGGCCGCAGATATCTTTCACCGAAGGCTGGCAACCCAACACAGCCTCCTTATTTTACGCTATCTGAGAACAACATGAGTCTCGACAGGAGCTCACAGGACAAAGACTGTCGGGTGGAAATGGCTCCGAACTCGGTAGCTGCTGTGTGGTTTCTACTCCTCTCCAATATCCTCGATCGAGGCCCGACAACCCGGCACACCCCTTCTTATTCTACGCTATCTGAGAACAACATCCGTTTCTACAGGCCCTCACAAGACAAAGACTGTCGAGTTGACATAGCTCTGGGCTCGATAGGTGCTGCGCGGTTCCTGCTCCTGTGATATCTTTACAAATATGGCAGCCCAGGTCAGTCTTCTGGTTTTCCCACTTCCCTCCCTACCATCTTCTTCATCGCTCTTGCAGCTACTACGACTTGTAATTCGTTCTCGTCGAACATATCTTGCACTTTGCTTGCAACCAGAAAGCAAATTCATATAGTCACCACAATGGATCGTTTTAGGAAACCTATCCAGTGGTTCAACAGGCTTAAAACCAAGAGCAACAATTACTTTTACGACATATCGACTTACAATGACGAGTTGATGCTAGACTCTAGCATACTGTCTAGGCCACCCATGGCCGACGTGGGGATAGAACCGCTTGCACCGGCAACGTTCCCGGAGATGCTCGCGGAGGCAACTGCCCAGCCCAAGGCCACGGCCGATATCTTGCGGAAAACCCTCGACGGCAAGATCCAGCTGGACGATCACCCCATGTACTGGGATCGGGGGTTCTTCGACCAGAAAGCCGCACACTACTTCGCGCCCGTCTTCAGTCACGTCTGCTTGTTCGCCCACGAGGAGCGCGAGGCCCTCATGGCGGAGTGCACCCCCCTGTTCGAGCAGTTGGAAGCGAGCATCAGAGAAGTGGCGGATAGCATCGCCCGGGGCGAGGTGACGGTGGACGACCTCACGCCGACCAGGAGCAGCAATGCGGCCTACGCCAGGGTGTACCTGGATAAACTCACGGATCTGTATATGACGCGTGTGGATGTCGTTAGGGGACGGTACGACGACCAGATGAGGCTCTGGAGGGAGGAACAGGGCCGACTCTTTGATGTAGAGCTTAGTAGGGAGACCAGTGAGATCCTGGGGACATTCGATAGGAGGGCCAGAGGATACGTAAATTTTTCGTATCCTAGATACAAGGCTGACACTCGAAAGGACGAATCATCCAAGTTCACTGGACAGTGGCTCCCGGTTGTCGACTATCTTCCTAGAGCTCATCATCTTCTTCCGTATTTGCCATACCTAGGTAGTTAACCCCTCCCCCTTTTGTACATGTCATAGCTAGCAAGTGATCCAAACCATCATCACAAATCTCAACAACAAGGAGATGCTTGACCAGCATCTTTCCCTCCTCGACCTCATCTTCCTAAAGCTCATCATTTCCCTCCATATCTTCCACAACTACGCCCCCCTTTTCGTAACTATCATAGCCGACATGTTCATCATCATAAATCTCAACAACAAAGAAATCCTTGACCAGAACCTTGCCCTCCTTAACCTTCTTCCATACCTCGGGAGTGCAGGTCGCCGGCGCAAGAACATAGCACCGCGGCTCCGCCACGGCCGGCTTCTCGTTACTAACCCACCTATCAACCGCCTCACCCCCGTTAGTCAGATCATCGTGGACGGGTACCGTCCCCGTCGAAATGTCTCTCCCAAACGTCGCCCGCATGAAGATCTCGTACGCCGCCTGGGGGGTGTACGACGGGACCATATGCCCGGCCTGAAACACCCGCGTGAAGGAGTAGTTTCCCAGCTGGCGCGTGATGCCGCCCACCCCGGCCCCCTCAACGGAGAAGTTGGCGTACGTCGCGGCGCCGAATTTCTCCTGACGTGAGTAAGGCACCGCGAGGGAGGCGGCCTCGCCGCCGACCCAGTTGCAGGCGTAGTCGCGGTCGCCGTACATCATGTGGACACTCACCCCGGAGTCGAGGAGGTATGCGATGGCGTCGAGGAACCCGCCGTGGATCTCGTCGCGGGTGCTGGCGAAGTTTGAAGCGACGGTGAAGGACTCGAAGGTGAAGTTTACGGGGGAGCCGATGGCGGCGAGGACGGATTCCTGGGCGGCGTAGCCGTAGAAGTAAGGGTCGGGGAACGGCTCGGCGGCCGGGTTGGCG
This sequence comes from Clonostachys byssicola, assembly GCA_902006505.2. Lineage (NCBI taxonomy): Eukaryota > Fungi > Ascomycota > Sordariomycetes > Hypocreales > Bionectriaceae > Clonostachys > Clonostachys byssicola. The sequence continues at coordinate 248,888 of CABFNO020001247.1, forward strand.
ATGTCGAGCCAGCCGTGGTTGAGGGAGGCGTACAGCCGGGGAACGGCGTCGTCGCACTCGGGGGCGATGTCGCACACGTCGGCGGGCTGGACGTGGCCGCGGTTGACGGTGTTGACGTCGAAGGCGGAGAGGCGGTCCTGGCAGGTTGTGAGCTGGTCTTTGCAGCCGCCGGGAGTGGTCCAGTTTCTCTTGAGCTCGTCGTAGAGGGATTGGTTGAAGACTTGTATGTCATATGTCTAAGTTATGTTAGAGTCTTTCTGGTTGAAAAGAGTTGATGGTCTCAAGGATCTGGAATATAGCTCCCACTCACATTGTTATAAGGAAAGTCGATGTAATATTCGGACTGGATTACGGAATCCATGAAGCCATTGACAATACCGAGCGTGTCAAGATGGAGGTAATGCGCATTCTCGTCCTCAATCGTCCCATCCTCAATCTTCTCGTTCTGCTCCTGGAAGAACCGTGCGAATCCAGGACCGTAGTGCCCGCCGTAGCTCTCGGCCCAAAGGCTGATCCTGTCGTCCACAGGCTTGTAATGGGGAAACTCAGTGAACCAGGTCTGGGCAAAGTGCCAGAGGGCGTGGGCAGCCTGGGCGGTGCTGTTGGTCGTGTGAGACGGCTTCTGGCTCGGAAAGGTGCCCAGTCGGTGGGTGTAGTTGCCTTCAGGGGCGCCCTCGGGAAACTCTCCTGGGTAGATGCGCTGGTCGTCGTAGACTGCGGTTCCGTTTGTCGGTTCGTCGTAGGAGAAGCCGACCTGGTTTGGCTGGTCAATGTACAGCATGTTCACATGGTAGTTCCAACTCCAGGGATTGGGCCGAGTCGTCTCAGAGTCCGCATTGATGATACACGGGCCGTTTTCACTCAAGAGACCAATCATCGAACTCGCTCCAGGGCCACCATTGAGCCAGATGGCAAGGGGTGCATCCTGCGGAGAGTTGCGTGCCTCGAAGAACCAGAAGAAACTGTCAAGAAGTAAGCTTAAGTCAGAAGACAGAGCTTTGCAGGGCATTTAAGGCTGTTGCATGGGTGGGCAATTTACCTATTTATAGGATAGTCCTGCTTTTCTCCATCAACATCATCCAGGAAACCTGGAGGGAGATGGACATAGCCAGCATACGAGCGTGCAGAGGAACTGGGCTCGCAAATGTTGGGCTATTCAGGACAAGCCGTCAGCATCTCATCTCATCTCATTGCATCATCAATTAAAAAGACTAATAGACATACCTCTTTGTAGGTAATGGTCACGTTCTCATGGAACTTTGACCGCAGTATCTTCTGGCCTTCAGGCTTGGGCGGGAACTGGGCCGTTGCGAACCCCGCAAAGCCAATGGCAACAGGTAAAAGCCCAGCAGAGCGCATCTTGGATCTACGCGTTCATCCGTTGGAGGCAGATAGGATGCTCTGGTGGAGGAATGGAAAGGGTAGAGTCGGATTATAAATAAGACAAAGAAGACAAGACTTGTTCGGGATAGTCAACCGCTTCACGTCACACAGCGCAGCTTATCAGTCGGGCCATATCGGTTAGTGTAGCCGGTTCCTGGGGATGGCATCATCTCCTGCCTCATGGGGAAATGATCTATACGATCCACGTGCCGGATGCCGATTACTTACTCGGCTACAATTGCTGTCTAATATCAGTTTGAAGGCGACATCTTCGAAAAGATATAATTATTTGATGGAACCAGTCTCGTCTATCTGGCTGACTGATACCCTCTGCTGAAAAAGCATCCTAGAACGAGTATCTCTAGACGGCGAATATATATACACCTAGGAAGTTCGGGTTGTGCTTTGGTGTGAAGCAATTTGCGTCGAGTTTAGATCTAATCACTACATGCGCTATCGACGACAATTTAGAAATCGTAATCATCTTGATAGATATATATTAGGCTCCTACTTAGAACCATATGACCAAACATAGCGGCCGTAGCCACTCATCTATCCGTCCTTACCATAGCCAGCCAGCTTATTTCTTGGTCTCAACGACTTCAGCAGATCCTTGCTGGGTGGTACCGTCGGCGCGGTCAGGATTCTCCAATACAGCTAACGCAGGGGCAACTGGTTTCTCTTCCTTCTCTTGTGCTTTGGCCGTAGCCTCGTCATCGGATAATGTGCCACCTCCAGGCCCACTGCTCTTGACACCAACTAGAGACTTCGAATCTTCATCATCGTCACTATCTACTCGCTTCTCCTTTGCGCCGTCTCTAACTCCTGCAGTGCCAGTGGTCTGGGCTGTGTGCAGATCAGCGCTCACAACACTACTAGCTTTGCTCACGTCTGCACTTGCCGGGCTCTGCGTTCGTAGGCCGAGATTTCTCTCTACGTTCTGGTTTGGCGCATTGGCGCCCTTCCAGTCCGCGGGTTTTGTTTGAGGGACAGGCGCTCCCTCAGCGGGTTCAACTACTTCTTCGCCCAGAGGCCCGGATACCCCTGGGGTGCTTGGAGTGTCGGCGAATTTCCAAACCACTGCCAAGCGGTCAAGTGCTCTAGTGCCCTTTCTGCTGGTGCCCTTGATGCCATCCATATCGTCCCATTTGATTGAGAACACACCGTTTTCATTGGGCTTGTTCTCCTGCTCTGGCCCACCGCCTTCGAAAAAGGTGTTAAACCAGACGTGCCCAACAGCCGTCACCATAGTCATTCCAAGGCTCCTGCGCGTTCGATTCCTCCGCTCGACAGAGATGTTGACGTCGCTATTAGGGATGATCACAGGCGTTTTGGGCTTGAGGATAACAGCCATACCACCAGGTTCTTCTTCATCCTCTTCAGACGAAGACGAGGAGCTGGAGCTGGAGGAGCTTTTTCTCAATGAACTGGGTCGTTTTGGTGCCGTGTTGACCTTGGACTCCTTGTCTTTGCCGAGCTTGCGCAACGAGGTGTCGGAGGCGATTTTGATGAGTGTTGCCGTACGCTTTGCAGCGTGCCTGGGAGTGTGATGATGGTGATGTTCGCCCTCGGTGGCAGATTGCTCCTCCTTTTGAGCTGCACCATTCTTCTTTCCGGAATTAGAGGCCTGTTGCAACTGTGCCTCTACTGAGTCCTGGCTTTTTGGGTCCATAGAGTACCCAGCCAACTCCCACATCATGTCGGTCCAGCCATAGCCGTCAGGTGCATTTCCTTCCACTACCAACCTCTCATCCCTGGAGAAGGTGTGGAACACATGGATATCCTTCCCCTCATTCTCGAACCCTTCAATGTCCATCTTGACGCCGTTCCGCAAACCCCACACGTGAACCTCGACAATCTCGATCGGCCTATCGTAATATTTCTTGCCGCCACGCGTCCACCGATCCACATAGGTAATCCATCGAAGCTGAGAGGGGATGGACACACCCGCGCCAAACTGGGGCCTCATCCGTCGCTGCGTGAACCGTGTCAGGGCTTCCTCGGGGTCCCAGCCTTCCTCAGAGATGAGGTAGCTGCAAGTCGCTGTGCCGCTGCGTCCCTTGCCGGCCTTGCAGTGAACAACAACCACTCTTTTATTTTTCCTGTCCTCTAAATTACCATCACTGGCCGCAGGAGCAACAACCGTGGTAGCAGCAGTTGTAGTCTTGTCGGTGCTTTCACCAGCCAGACCCTGCTGATCTTTGGCGGCGGATTTGGCGGGAGACTCGTCATTCAAATCGCCTCCTCGGAACCAATTCTTCATGCTGGCCATAATCAGAGGGATGAGTCTGAACGGCGGAGGGTGGTGATCCGGCCATGGATAATGTCTCACGCGACCATACACGGCCTCGTCGGGATACCCGGTCCCCTCGGCGCGGAACTCCCAGATGGCCCAGTCGTCTCCATGCTTGGAATCCAGAAACTTGACTAGCTGGTCTAGAGGGTTGCGGTACGCCCGCTGTGGGTATGTTTGTGAAGGACCAGATCTATAGCAGATGGTGCGAATGTCAGATGAGATCAGGCAAAATGGATATGAGTGCGCAAGCGGGGCAATAGCTGGAAATATCAAGCAACACGAATGTGTGCCCAATAGGATAAGGAAGCATGTGGTATCTCTATGATATACCGAAAAATAGTTTAAGGGGGCCACCTACGTCGCGATGATGTTGTCAGTCACATAGCATAGATCTAAGTCGGCTTCAGGGTGGCGGGTTCTCGGGCCTGCGACAATCTGTCTGAGAATGGAGGCCATGACATAATAGATGATATGCGTGCACGCACACAATCAAACAGGCGCAGAGCCAACTCCCGTGAAAGTAGCCGGCGAATTGAAGTTGTCGCGTGCCGATTGAGTTAATTCTGGAAATAGCGACGCCGGCTAGAAGAGAGAGCGCTTGAGAGTGGACGAATGACGAAGGAAAGGGAGAAGCGAGGCTAAATGAAGAGAACAATGACAGGCGGGTTAGGAGCTTGGGAGGCAGCCGAGTGTGGGGGTAGCCGGAGGATAGGTAGTTGTATATGTTTGCCAGGCAGAGCGACGGTTGATGAGGCTGATTTGAGGGCGGATAGGAGCAGGAGCCACAGCGAGCGTAAGTCGTATACGTAGCCAGCAATGCAGCTGGCAAGCAAGCAAGGTCCTCGAAAGAAGGAAATGGATGACGGGATTGGGGTTGGGGTTTGCCAGGTTTGGGCGAGAGCAGCTGAGCTAACATCAGATCCGGCTGGCGGGCGTGGAGAACATGCTTGACCTGGGCCAATTACTGCCACATTCAACAGCGATGGGGACACAGGGTGTTGAACAATGGTGGCAATGGCCGTCAGCCAGACGAAGGCGTAGTAGGACAAATCTAATAATTGCAGATGTGCGCAGGTAACCAAGATCGCCAAGGCCACCCTTTGTTACCCGGCGAGGCCTCATTCCATGGCATATCACAAATGCGATGAGTTAGGCTGGTTGCACCTGCCTTGCCAAGCTGCCAAGGAGCTCACCGGCAAGAGCAATCAACTGCCGCCTGCCATCTCTCTACGAACTCTTCACGGCAAGTCCAGCATGCAACGACCCAGTTATACAATCACCGATCGATTACGACCGAGCTTGAGATAGAAATTAGGTTGATAAGACTCCGGTCGTGTCTCCCACGACCGCCAGCTGAAGTCCCAAGACTGCCACAGAGACGACGTCATGAGGGCGCCCCCACTTCAAGGGCAAGCTTGAGGTTGCATGTGGCTCCATCTTCACACACCAAGATCACCAAACACGCGAGCTGGCTGGTTGATTCTCGTTGCTGCAGAAATTATATTCATGCTCCATATGCAGGTAGGTTTCCGCCTCCATTCCCACAAATTGCCTCGCACATCAGCGAAAAATAAAAGAAAGGAAAAAGTAGAAAAACGAGGACAAGGCACATCAAGAGGGAGCGACGAGTAGAGCAAGCACAGAATCGAGACGAGGCGGGTGACGCAAAACACAAAAAAGGTGACGTTAGCTGATAGGAACCCCGGAAAGCAAGAAAACAACCAACACCAGCCAGGAAATTGAGTCGTCAGGCTCCCCAGTACCTTTTCCCGTCTACACCTCAAAACAGCAGATACAGAGGTAACAGCCACAGTGCCCTTTGTCCTCTCCACCCAGCCCTTTCCCCATTGAATTTCCCCGTAACATACAGTTTTCACCAAGAAAATAATTATTCTTGTACCGCCTATTCATTTCGATCCTTCCATTGTAAATGTAAAAATAAGCAGAGACCCCTCGACAGGAGACACCCATGGCCTCCGGCCCGTCCCGGGAGACCCAGGAGAAGCCCAGAAAGCCATGGGTGGCTTCTGATGATTAAACCATTCCGTGAAATGAGTTTCCCCGTAATCTGCCAGGGGTCGGGGTAGTTTGATCCCTGGTCCCTAGCCTCGTAATTCCGAAGAAAGCGTTATCCATTATCGCTCTTCCGACTCATCATTAACCGTCAGAACCAACACCAGGCCCCCTCGTTGAATGACTGAGCTTGAGACCGTCTGGCCATGGCACCAACGTATTCGTTCGTGCAAGGCCTGTGTCGGCAAAGACCCTTACGAGGTCTTCTTTGCGGGAGCGCCCTGCAGATACTTGCTGGCATCGGTGATGTCGCGGAACTGGACCGCAACGTTCTTCACGGTGTCCCAGGTCTGGCGAAGAGCGGGGGGAGTGTTTTGTGACCCAACTGCGGAGTCGATGCGAGCGGAGAGCTGGACGAAGGCAGTCTGCACGTGTGAGCTCTGGGCGTAGCGTGCGCGGAGGAATGCAGTGTAGAGAACAATGAGGATCCAAGACCTGCGCTGGAAGAGGAGAGCAGCTAGCAGGATGCGGCCCCAGAGGAGAACCTCAAGGAGAGCGACAACAGACATGGAGGAGTCATAGTACTCCTTCACAAAGGCGCCAATCCTATCAGCCCAAGGGTTGCTAACTCGGGGCTTGGAGGCACCATCAGCGGTAGCGGCAGCGGGGGGAGGCTGGAGGACGGGGATCAGGTTGGCACGTGTGTAGGTCGCAACGTGGAAGATCGAGTATACGGAGTAAGGAAGGAGAGCGAGGGGGTACTGGGGGGAGAAGAGCCAGATCAGGGCCAAAACTATAATCCGTATCCCTGGTTAGCAAAATAACCAATTACCCTAGCCAGGGTTCCCGGCTGGCGTGATGAGGGGCAACGCACTCAGATATTGAACATTCTCATCAGCGAGGAGAGCAATGGCGCCGCCAGGAGGCCTGTTGCCGGTCTTTGCACGAGCGCGCTGGGTCTTGTAGACAACAATGCCGTATGTGAGGGCGGCGGCGACAAACGAGGTGCGGTAGCAGAACTGGGCCATGCCGCCATAGTAGTTCATGCGCAGCCATGAGAGCGAGTAGCGCAGGGTTGTAAGAATAAGCGTGAAGTGACTAGCAGGAAGGTTTCAAGTCAGCGGGATCATCTTTCCAATATTCTCGTGGTCTGAGTGTTTGGGTGTTTCGCAAATCCGAGCAAGGTGGCTGGTCGGAGGGATTGTGGGGAAGTTCGGCTGGAGCTGAGGTTGTCGGATATCTGGACAAAGAAAAAGAGAGAGGCCTGAAACCTACCCAGCGAACCAAGCGACTGGAAGAGTGAAGATGTTAGCTAGTGAATCTATAGAAATGTCTGTAGTAATTGAAAAATGCGCGACACATCTGCGGCGCGGGAAATGGTGTGGTGGGAGAGCCCATCCTCGGAGGGGCAAGAGACCACGTACACTGCAAGGTCTTGGCCAAGGCGAGCAACCGCTCCTGCAGCGGCAAGTTGGGATTCGGCTGAGGAGCCATGGCTGAACGAGTCTGAGTACAAAAGATTCTTTGGAAGAGGCGACAAGAGTATCGTGGTGAGGTAGCGGAGGTGGGCCAAGAAGAGGGCGTATGTATGTATTTCGGAGGATTTGGAGGAGGGAAAGAGGGATGACGGTGCGGAGGTGACTGAATAGAAGCAGATGGATGACAGCGGTGAGGTCAGCAGTTAAGCTAGGGCCTGGGCGCATGCACTGTGGCCTGGATCTGGGAGCAATCGGGAGCCCTCGACCAATCTTTAGGCTGGTGGCTGTGGCCCTGAAGACGCCCTCAGTGTGAAGCACAGCGCTAGCCCAGCCACTACGTAACCGGTCCTCGGGTGGGGTGAACCTGCCAGCTGAAACAGCTCCAGCTGGGCAGGCAACCAGCCCAGATGCCCGCCCTAGTGCTACAACTTCCATGTTTGGGAGCTATTGAACTTTTTCCCACCAAGATGGCCCGAGAGCTTGGTTAGCTCCAAGTAAACGTCATCGATCAACGTGATCATCGCCAGCGCGGATGCGACGAACTGATATGGAAGTTACTCGCATCGCATTTGATTTGCCAACAGCCGCGCATATGCGGAATATTTGTACTCCCCCAAACGGGGACAGAGAGTGGCGGCTGGCTCTAATCGTGTGATTCATGCTTCCTGCATCCGACCTTCGCCGGAGAGGGCAGTGGGTTATTTTTTTGCTGTTGCTTTTAACCATTGCTGTCGCAGGGATGAACCATGCGACAAGGTGCTTGTATCAGGTAGGCTTATCATCGTGCGCCTACCTGACATGTGATGCCCTTGCTCGTGACCACCATCAATCAATCAACTGAGCAGCAATCAATTCATCCATCGTAAATTCATACTATCATCATTCCAATACAATGTTCTCAAAGCCCATTCAGCGTCTTCTGCGCAGCAATAACCTCTCCCTCCGAGACAAAGTCCAGCTATATCAAACATTTGGTTAGTACTCATGTCTTGCTTGTGCTGGGGTTATCGAGGACATACCAAGACGACGTTCGGGTTGCGCCCATAATTGCTCACGCAAATCTCGGTCTGCTGCCGAATATTGCCCTGCGAGTTCGTTTGCGAGGCACGTAGTTGGTCAGGAATCAGAATACCTGCGATCTCCTCGTTCAGATTGTGGTTTGCAAAGACCATTCGCCCATCTGCGGGCGTGTCCTTGCTGGGCCGGTCCACATCACAGTTGAAGAAGTTATCGTCCGTTGGACTGAAAGGCGTTTCCACATAGTAGTCAAACTGCGGAAGAATATAGGGAACCTTGGAAGTATCGGAGTAATAGTCTGACCAGTATTAGCTCTTTGCTATTGTTTGCCTGTCAAACTGGCTTCTTGTTCTTACCCATGAATACAACAAGCCTCTTCCCAGAATCAATCATCTCTCCGAGAGTCGGCCAGTCATCGAGCCCCAGCTTGGTCCCCGGGATAAACGCAATATCCTGAGCTCCTGATGCCTCGAAATGAGGCTTGAACTCCTCAATCTGGATTGCGTCATCCCCGTTCCCAATCAGCAGGGTCACCACTTCCCGAGGATTGGCATCTAGCCACGTCTTGATCGAAGTGACAATCTCCGAGAAGGCTCCCACATTGAGAAATGCGCAGTCCGTGTGGCACTGGCGGATTTGCCCATCCTGGATGTGGACTTGGGTGGTAAAGTAGCGGATGCCACTGCTCATGGCCACCTCTGGGTACTGATACTGGTTATGGAACGGCCCCCTGCCGACAAAGGCAGCATTATGCGCCGCGGCGAAGGTGATACTGCTGTATTTCCGATCACAGAGCGCCTCGTAGCCATTGCATGTGCTTTGCGCGCAGACTCCCGCTGCTAGAGCGACGAGGCCGTAGAATAGTAACATCATCATGTCTGCTATGGTGTCCGGAACAAACCCTTGAGTTCAAATCGCACCTGTAAGTATTCAATCTTAATTTAAACACAGAGACAGGGGGTACAGCGACAAGAGAACGAGCGAGATGGTGGCATGGACGAGGCGAAGGGAGGGGTTATATGGTGGCTTGAGATGGCGCCTCCCTTCCTCAACGAGCGAGACGAAGCGATGCCATGTGCCTTTCTTCTTGTAGCAGGTAAGAAAAAGGCCAGGGGTTTGATGGAATAGCCATGTGGTTCAAGAGGGCATTGTATCAATGGCCATGTCGATTAAACTCGTGCCCCGCGCCAAGTGTGCCAGCCACTGCAACTCTAAGCGGACCTACCGACAGGGTTCGAGAATCAAGTGCCCATATGCTTCTGGGACAGTTGCTCCATCGGGCATGATCTTCACTCACGGCGCTTGGAGCGACGAGTGGAAAACAACGCTGGCAATGACTTTCCAAGAAAGCTTCCAAATGGAGGCCCTTTCATCGACGACCTACCAAGAGTAGGCAAGGCGCTCGTTGGTAGTGCGCCAGCTGAGCGGCAAACGAGCATGACCATGAAGCACCACTTTTTGAATGTATACTCCCAAGCTTAATACCCACCACACTAGACAGATGGCACGCAAGTAACGACTCCCTTCTTGTGTGCAACTAAACACTTTCTGGTGGTGGTAGATGCCTGGCGTTAGAAGGATGATGACCCCTAGCTCAGTTATCTGGCACTTGGTTACTCAAGTGACAGATAAAGCATTACATTAACAATCAACAAAATATAAACCACATGATCATGATTAAACACACGATAACAAATCCCGGAAATCGATGAACATTGGCATAGATTTATGTGTAAGATGTCCGAAACTGGCGTCTGCTGACCTAATTCGTCGAATGATCAACTACCCAGCTAGCTCTTGGCATTGTCTCCCAGAACATTAGCTACATTTACACCACTGGGATTGACATTCATCACGCCCGACAACTCCAAAGCTGATCCCTACACTAGGTCAATCGTAACCTTCTGTACTGCCGTGGCATCATCCTCAGGATCACGCCAAACAGCTCCGACACCGACTCGCCGGAACGTATTCTCATGCTCGGAAGCAGGAGCCAAAAGCAGTACCCAATGCAGCTAAATAATGTATTTTGAGTCAGAAGAATCATTGCACTCTGAATATTGTCATAAACGTACCCGGCGACTTGGATGGTTTGAGGGAGATGGGAACTTATGAAGCCTTCCAAATCTAGGGTATGTCAGTCAGTGACTTGTTAATGTGAGGGCTGAATGCTATACTCATTGGACAGGTCACTGATGCTATCCCACTCTGTTTCGCAAAGAAAGGCAGTGTAACAATTCCCAACGTAAGGCTGATCAGGAGCGGCAAAGCCAATGGGTTGCGGGGTTGGATCTTTGCCATTCATGATTTGATATTCGCGTCTTTTGAAAAAGGAGACGAGGAGCCAAGCGAGCAGAGAAGTGTATCGCTTATGGGGATCCTCAAATTCTTCTCCAACATCTTCCTCAGATGCCTCCCCATCCTCTTCGTCAGATGCCTCCCCATCCTCTTCGTCAGATGCCTCCCCATCCTCTTCCTCATATGCTTCTCCATCCTCTTCCTCGGATGCCTCCCCATCCTCTTCGTCAGATGCCTCCCCATCCTCTTCCTCATATGCTTCTCTGTCCTCTTCCTCAGATGTTTCTCCGTCCTCTTCCTCATATGCTTCTCTATCCTCTTCCTCGGATGCTTCTCCGTCCTCTTCCTCAGATGTTTCTCCGTCTTCATCATCCACTGTTTCTTCATCCGAGTCGAACGTGAGGGAAAGTTCCTGAATATCACACTTACCCAAATTGCCAGTAAATCGAACAACCCCATTTAGCCCCTTCACTAAATCCATTGTGGCTTCGCTTGCGCGTTGGCCCTGGATGCCTGAAGTTGTGGGGGGTAATTCCTTCCGTCCTCCTTGAGATGCCCAGCACCAGGAAGGAACGTCATCCAAGGCGTCTGATGGCGATGCAAACTCTCTAAGTATCCATAGAAGCTGTTTTTCGATATCGACATCAAGAATCCCCAAGTGGTATCCAACCCCTTTTATTTTCCCTAAAACGCTCGCCAGCCCTTCGATGGCAGGAAGGCGGTCCTTTTTGTAAGTAAGCTTGCGGCGCGAGTAGTCTCTCAGAACGAAGTACCAATTTTCGGTATATATATCGTTGGTTATCCGAGTTCTCTCACCCAGACTCATACATTGGCATCTCCAACTCATTCCTCCAGGCATAAAATGAATTGATCTACGAGCAAGGAATGCTTCCTGGAAAGCCCAGGCTCGCTCTTGTAAAGGGCTATCTTCGGGGTACTTGTCGATATATCCCACCATTTCCCTTGAAAGCCAGAAGGAACTGCATATCTGGCCCGAGGCATCATAAAACGGTATTTTAACAACGCTGGGATAAATATCTTGTCGCACAAAACAGCCCCCATCCGAGTGAGAGGCCCCGTCTGCTGAAATAACCAAGAATGCATGTTGGTAAACATTTGCCATGTTACCTGCTTCCTTTTCCCAGTCGTCGTCGTCATCCTGGACAATACAGAGGCTATCGATCCAAAGATAATTGATACCAATTTCGTACGTTAGCTGAATCGCATCCTTGAAAGTCTGCGGGAGACGGTCGATTTCTATCCCAGCACAGTGGTCCGCGATCGACTCTCGGGTTGTGACCACGCTTTGGGGTCGATTGCCCCAACAGTAACTCAGGGCGCAGAAGTTTTCTTTCAGACCGTTACTCTCAATGAGAGATACAACCCCTTCGTCTCGTTTACGAACATCTAGCACTCTCGTAGGAAGTTTTGGACCATGGATTTCGTTGACAAGAAGGCCTGATCTGGTCTGTAAGCATTGCTGATGGTGGTAACGACACTTCCGAAGCCATTTCTTGACAAGAGCAAAGGCCTCTGGGCAATTATCCGAAGGTAGTGGTGGATCCTGTACGATATCCAAGATATCTAGTATTTATGAGCAACATGAAATATTTCGAAAATGAAGGAAAGGCAGAGACTTACCATCGTCGCACCAAATAGCAAAAGGGATGCTGAGCATATGGGTTCCGCGATTAGTATAGATATTGACCTCCGATAAAGGCCCTCGACCACTGGAAGCGACCATGTCATTTCTGTGAAAATATCTGATTAAAGTTGGGCCGTTCTTAAACATCTTGAGGTACCCTGATGATAGTGCACCTCTTGTCGCGTTGGCGCTGTTAAGCATCTTGCAGAGGTGACAAGTAATTGAGGACGGCCACAGTCCTGGACCTTGATATCCAGACAAGGAAGTGGCTGTGAAAGTGCTAGAACGTGAGGATATAGCCTTGGCAAATGCAAGGCAATATTCGCACAGATGCGCCTCCGAGCAGACGATTTTGTCCATGTTGGCGGTGGGTTGTTGAGGGGAGGAATCTGCCGAGGAAGGAAGGAGAAGAATTCGCTAAGGAAGGAAGGACCAAGTAAGATGTGCCTCTGAGCAGACGATTCTGACCGCGATTGCAGACGGTTGGTGAGGGGAAGAATCTGCCCAGGAAGGGCCAGGTCAGCAGCAGCGTTGCAACCTTACTCACAAAGCCTGCATCGAAAAGAAGTACCATGATTGGCTGCGATTTCATAAGATCTTTGCTTCATTGAGTTATCCATATGCACTGAGTGCATTACTGCCTCTACCTAGCCCGCCCATTGTCTATAAGGTATCATTGTACAAATACTGGCCCAATGTGGCTTGCCACACGAATCTTCCTAAACTCCAACGCGAAAAGAAAACCAAGAAAACAAACGCGTATCATCAAAAGTCCTCCCAAGAAAGGAATACATACAAACACCGAATTTTAGTATTTACACGCTCTTGTTGAGCAGAGACCCGACATCCTGCAGCTGCACCTCATCGATCTGAGGAGGTCGTCTTCCTCGATCAATGCGTCCCCAGCCTGCACCCCAGGTTGGCACAGCCTGCTGTTGTACTGGAGAGATTGGAGAGATTGGAGAAAGTGCGGGAGGTATCGTGGGATGTACCGCAGGCGAAGACGTGGGGCTTATTTCCTCGGGCACAACGCCAACATTATGGTGCTGGTGACTGATATTAGAGGAACTGCGGCTGCTGAGAGTAATGTCCTCATTCCTGCCCGCATCATGCTGGCTTCTCCGTCTCCTCCACCAAAGATGTGACTTGCGTTGGCGGATGCTGTCGAGGGTACGGGGCAGTTTTGTAATAGTGTTGTGAGAGAGCCTGCGGTGACGGTCGTTGTTACCACTGCTAGTAGGGGCATCGTTGGTGGTAAATACAGTCTCCTTGGAGCGAGGATAAAAGAATCCTGCGGGCTGGCCACCACCGAACGGGTTCCACATGGAATGATGGCTGTGAGTGCCGAAGCTGATGCTACCGTTGCGGCCAGCGTTATAGCTGGTGCGCGGTTCACCGGCGAGTTCCTCCAGAGTGTAGCCTTTTGTTTCCGGAATTAGGAAGGAGACCAATGTTCCGAGCAACATGAAGAGAGCAAACATTTGAAGAAGTTTGTCGAGGTGCGGAGAACACGCGTTACCCTTGCAGTTTGGAGGAGAGTCTTTGTTGAGCATGGGGATACTGATGACTTGTGCAATGATGGCACCAAGTTTCCCCATGGCTGCGGATAGGCCATGCGCCGTCGAACGGTAGCGTGTGGGAAAGCACTCACCAGCCACAATGAAAGTAGTGGTATTAGGCCCAGCGTTGAACAAGAACTGGCCAACAATGTAGAGTGCGAGGAGCGTGTTCTCCCCCATATCGCGGAGTTTAAATCCCAGTATGGCGAATACTACTGTGAGAAGAAGGAAGCCTATGATCTGGAGTGACTTGCGCCCAAATGTATCGATGGTGAAGACGGCAAACCAGTAGCCAGGTATCGAGCCCGCGCACGCCAAGATAATCATACCCACAGCCTGGTTAAACAACTTTTGGTGGAGATTTGAGCCTTCAGCGTGTCCGATGGCATGAAGAACAATAGTGTTATTGAGGCCGAGACCGTAAAATGCGAGATCCTTCAGGAGGTTAGCTAGGGATCCAGATAAAAGCCGCGTTAACTGAACCTACCAAGAAGAACCATGAGAGGGAAGTGCCAAGGAGGACCTTCAGATGGCGCCAGGTCTTGAAGTATTCATAGAGATCAGCCCATGAAGCTTTTGGCATGTTGAGCTTCTGAGAGGGCAATTGATGTGCTGCAAGAGGGCTTGCCCCAGTGACAGAGACGGAGTCTATAGATTTCCTTGACATATAGGCCCGTATATCAGCATCGGCCTTCTCCACATCGAATTGCACATCGAAGGTGTATCGAGGCGTCTCAGGGATAGTGATGCGATAATAGAGCGCAAGGCAGGCGGGGATAGCGCCAACACCAACAATAATTCTCCAGGATCTGTCGGCAGCCAGACGACAAGCACTGTCGCACAAGGACTCATTTGGGATATTGACGTAGTGGGACTTGAATCCAACAGCGGTGATTAGCGCAACCATTGCACAGATAAGCTGGCCCATTCCTTGCATTGAAAAGACGGCTGCTACCATGGCGCCTCGCCATCTAGTTGGAGCAAACCTGTTCAACAATGTTAGCCAGGATAGGCAAGCAGGTGACGTTTAGTGATTGACACATACTCGGCGGTAATGACTGAACTAAGGGGATAGTCGCCTCCAATTCCAATACCCATTACAACTCTCCAAAAGATCATCAGAGCGGTAGAACTAATGGCGGGACTAGAACTAACCATGGCGCAACTAAAGGTCCCCCAGATGATGAGACCCAGTTCAAAGCCATACATTTTTCGTCGGCCATAAGCGCTAAAAACGAATTAATTATGAGACACAAAGAAAGAGACAACAGATGCAGCGGGTGTAACTCACTCGGCCATCCATCCAAACAGGATCTGCCCAATAATGATGCCACTACTAGTTGAAGCTTTCAGAGCCTGGTTGACTGGGTCTGGCAATAGGCCATTATTACCTCCGTATCCATCGGAAGGATCACCGCCTCCCCAGAAAACCAAACCGAGGAGTGTAGTGATTAAGTTAATTGCGAAGATATCGTAAGAGTCTAAGAAGAAACCGACACCGGCTACTAAGACAGCACGGACATCTGATTGGTCTCTAATGTCAGTATTGCCAAGACGAGAACGCCAAGCCTGGCATGAAAGAAGGGCACATACGGTACTTCCCAAAAGGAACTTTGTCGATTTCTGATAGTGCTAATCGTCTTCGAAGGTTGGGGTCTTGGATGTGGGAGTAGTCGTTATAGAAGTTGTGGAAGGCGCCATTTCCGCCATTACTGCGAAGTCGTTGCTGGGGATTTACAAACACTCCCGACCCGGGGAGCATCTCATCTATAGAGGCCGACATTTTGCATAATCGTAATTGAATGGTACCGGATGTTGGAAGCGAGTGACGATATTAAGGAGTGAGGCCGACAAGAATGGGGGCACACGGCGACAACATGAGGCGATGGGGGAAGTGTTGTCGCCGTCCAAGTGCAGAGGCACTCCTCACAATTGCATCGGAAGCCGTGGACCTGGATCTCGAGATGTAAATGGAGATGTTGATAGAATAATGCCGACGGCTCGGATCTTGCGCGCGATTCGGTCGGTGATTCCCTCCCACGGTGTCAGTGGTAAGGTTGCAGGTGTCGCCCGTCCTAACTATATACCCTAGCGGTCCACGATCTTTCTCCTTCACGACTTGCGCAACGATGGATTTCTCGGTCGAGGTCGGGCAGGCGTCGATGTAAACGGGAGTCGTTTGGCGAGGCCAGATCAAATATGCCCGTGGTTCGGTCTCAGGTTCGGCAATTTCGCCTGGTGGAGGTGCATGCGCCGCTGGAGCCGTGCAGATGGATCCGTCAGGAAGCGCAGCAGGATGTCTGGATTTCGCGATGGACGGGGGTGATGGGATGATGAACAGACAACAACCCAGAGATTTGCGAAGGCGAATATGTGCGACACGCGAGCAGATGTAAAAATAAAGTGTTGATTCAGACGGCAAAACGTCAATGAAGGAAAGAAAATAAAGCTAAATGGGATGGATTAATGTCTACTAACTGGGAGTGGACATGCACATTCCAGCCAGAGGCAGTGGCTTGGGGCCCGCAATGGCAGGCACATGGGCCAAACGAGTGGTTGTAGCCCCTCATGCGACCACTGCAGAGTCGCATGTATGGATGGAGCGGGAGGGGGGATGCCTGGAGGAAGCGTGGGCATACAGTAAGCTGTGACGACGAGTGGAAGGCAAATCGAAGCCGGCAAACACGGCTTCTGGGCCACACACCTCCCGCTTCAGCTTTAGCGTGGAACTCCCCTGGGCCTTTGCAGCGGGACTCGGGAGACCAGACAGCGGGCAGGGCGTCCTCCTGAGGCAGATCAGTCCCAGCTGGAATCGTATTACATGCTGCCAGTGGTGGTAAGATGAGACATGGCGCCTCTGCAGCGCCTTACCTACCCAGCAGCTGGGTGTGGTAAGCTACCTAATCTGAGATGTGACTGCACCGAATCTTCAATGCTGTCCTGGTCCACGCCAGTGCGCGGGAGGCTAAAGCTAAGGCGCCCCTGCTTCATCACCATGGTGTTTCCTTCATTTTTCGGTGGAGGCATTTCAACTAGTGACGTGCGCTAAAGGCTTCCAGAGCCGCCTTCTAGAGCCCTGTTGCCCTGTAACCAACGAGTCAACTGCTGGACTTACGAATGCGCTAGTCTGTTCGTACCTCTTTTGTGCAGCTCCAGTTACCCAATATATCCACTGCACTTGTCTTGGGCGACAGCACGTGTTTCGAGGCGCACCCAGGAGCGAAAACGTGCTGGGCATTTTCCATTCTTGCTGAAACCTTGCGCGCTCTGCCCGAGTGCACCCAATACTATTACATACACAATCCCTATTCCGGAAAGCCCACTCTCGTCACCTCGTATGAAGAAGCACTGTGACTGGTGAGAATAATCGCCTGTTGGGTAAGATTGGATGACTCTCGGCTTCGGCGAATCACCGGCCGTGCCGCGACCCTCTTGACGCAGGGCTGTCTTCGAAATCCCCAAAAAGGACTGCTCCAAGACCATGTGCCCGGCTCACCTGGCGAGCATTGGCTGGCCCGGAGGAGTCATCCTATTAAGGAAGCCTGGAACATAAGGCGGCTGATCGACCTGGGCGATTTCCTCACACATGCGCGTTTCGTGGTCACCTTTTGGGATGACCACCCTTGGCCGTTTATGTTCTCCATTTTTCTTCTCGGCGGATCTTTTTTCCCACTACCTCGTCTTGAACGCTGATTCGTGATTCTGGCCATCCTTGTTTAACCATGTTTGTGTTGAAGCTTACACCTAGTTATGACATAGGCAGGTAAAATATACATATGTCTCATCGAACTTTTGTTTCCGTAATGCAATAACGCTGTTCCTCCTTACCAAGCCGTAATATCATCCACCTCAGCCTCACCAAAAGTGCTTGACTTTGCAAGAGTGCCGACAGATGCCTCCTCGGGAACAACGCCCTCCCTGGTCATAATGTCCGGGAGGACCTCGCGGAGGAATCCAAGCACGTACCGGTTGACCTGCTCAAATTGCAGCAGGAAGGCGTCGTGCCCCTCGGGGCTGTCGATGCGCTCCAGCCGGGAATTCTTGACATGCTGGGCAATTTCTTCCTGCTCCGCGAACGTGAACAGGCCGTCACTCTCGATCCCGAGGACGAGCGTGGGCTGCTCGATCATCTCCAGGGCCTCACCGATGGTAGCCGCCCTGTTGCGTGACACGTCGTGCGTGTCCAGTTTGCGCGTCATGGCAATGTAGCAGTTGGGGTCAAATCGCTTGACAAATTTAGTGCCCTGATACCGCAAATAGGATTGCGCGGAAAAGTAGGTCGACGTCGGGAACGAATCACCTCCGGTGAGACTCCCCTCAGCGGTCTTCTGGGGGCCATGGAACTGTGGGTCAGGCGTGTCCTCCGGGTTCGGGCTGGTGTCTGTTCCCGTCTCGCTGCCCTTCCTCGAAAGCGAGGTCCGTTTGACGTTGTGCCCATCGTTGTGAATGTGGAAATGCGCCTCGGACGGTGTGCTTGGTCGTGGCCGACCACTTATGGTCTGAACCTTGGCCGGGTCCGGGATGTTACGGCCGAATCGAGACTCGAACGAGTTGCGGCTTCGGTATGTAAGCAGAGCAGACATGCGTGCCGCGCCGAGACCGGTGGAAGGAGGGTCATCAAGCAAATAGTAGCCATCGTCATACTTGGGGTCGGCATATATGCTCTGCCGCTGAGCCTCACCCCAGCTGATTCCCCAGGCGCTGTGCCGGCTAGATGTGGCAATGGGAACGATGCAACGGATGTAGTCTTTCCCAAAGTAAGCCCACTCAAGAACAAACATGCCTCCCAGCGAGCCGCCGATAACGGCCGCAATTTGCTTTACTCCCAAATCATCAAGGAGAAGTTTGTGGAGGCTAAATACACATGTTAGTGCCGCTCTGATTCTGTCCAAAAGAAGTCGAAACCTACTTCACATCATCTCGAATGGTTGTGAGTGGAAACTCAGGTCCGTATCGCCCCTTTGTTGCATCTCCATCCCTTGCGGTGACTGGGCTGGCAGATCCATATGGGCTGCCCAAGCTGTTCATACAAATGATGAAAAATTTGGTCTCATCAAAGGCTTTTCCATTTCTGCCCAGCAATGGGCCCCACCAATCGGCAACATCTGCGCTGCCGGTCAGGGCATGACATATCACCATGGCATTGTCTCCCTCTGGAGACAACTTGCCCCTGGTGGTGTATGCCACGGGTACATTGTAGAGAACCCCCCCAGACTCGAGCTTGAACTCTGGGATAATCGCTATCTTCTGCTCCGGGATTAACGCAGCAAATGGGTTCTCAGGCTGTGAGTGCATTCTTTCTTCCTGGTATTCAGTCACCGGTCTTTCAGATAATGTGATGAAATCTGTTGGGGAAAGGGGAATACGCGTTTGTGGCGAGGTAGGCAGATGTGGTACTGACCGTATGACTTTGTCTTTCCGTCTTGGCCCAAGGCCAGGCCATTATCAGTTGCCATTTTGACAATTCTTGATTTTTGTAGCGCACCGAGAACGGGGGAAGGGTTGAACTCAAAAGTTTTATAAGTGGCAGGTGCGGTCTCGATCCCCAGTAGTGGCCGCGCTCAACAATGAATTGGGAGGGCTTCTAGGAGTAGGAACAACTTCTGATCCTGAATGCACCCGCACGTGATAAGTTTTATCTCATTGAATTTAGCTGAAGTCGAGAGCGGGCAGCGAGCCGATCTTGTATTGCGCCATAGCGCGAATCGGCCAACCGTGTGAGTCAGCGTCCAATCGGAGCCCGCTAAACTGAATCCAGTGACAAGGCGAGAGCCATTTTTTCGGCAGCAGATTGTCCAACGGCATTGCATTCCAATCCCGAGAGGCATTCAGAGAGATGGGGCTTATTGCAGTTGTGTCATGCGTTTATTCTGGGGAAACGGGGTGAGTTCAGCCAATTGATGCCTCGCTCATCTGCCTACTATTGTTTGAGTTGCATGTCATTGTCACATCGACGCGGCTCAATATCTGAATGTACCTACCCGACATCAGCCACTAAAGTAGCTGTCAGAAAAACAGGGCCTGCAAAGCCACCTCGACAGAATTAACGTGGCTGCCAGTCATATAGCATTGCTTCCTATTGCGTAATAACGACTAAAACTGTCTAAAGGTCACTCGAAGACTGATTTTTATTATCGACTATTCTCTATCAATATCGTGGCCTCCTGGAAAGCTATAATAGAAACACCTGTATTGTATGTAGTGCCTGTTAATCTGACTCCGTTATCTTGCTATTGTGGCGGTGCGACAATAGGATCTGGGGTGCTGCCCAGGCGCCAATAATGGTGGGGCACGTCGCCGAACGGTCAAGCTGCTTAGGTAATACGCGAAGGACGTGGTGAAGCTTCAACCTTTTGCTCTAAGCCTCGTCAATGCTTGCCATCGCAAGAACATTTATCAAAGGCGCCAGCACAGCAAGCCTACCGCGTCCAAGGCTAGCTTGCATGTTGTTCCCGGCGTACCTCAACGACTATCTCTAGTTCCATCTCTTCTTCTTTTTCTTTGTTCTTTTCTTTTATTTTCCACCCTTACTTCAATCCCCGTCAAGGGCGAACACCACTTGGCGATCCTTCAATCGAAGACAGTCTTTAGTCGCTGTCGCACAGAATCACTCTTTGTCCCAATCACTCCGCTCACCCAAGAACAATGTATGTTCATATTTTCCCCATCATGCCTGTGCTCAGATCGCGTGGCCTGGTGTGTTTTGGCACGGGAACTGACAAAGCCTTGGCAGCTACAAATCCTACAAGTAATCCCTTGGAGTATCGCCTCCTCCACCCACTTCCTTTCAATCATCACCAATGATATAGTCATCATACAAAGCGACTCTTTGGCAAACGATGCCTCCAAAGCGAAAGCGTTCTGGGGCCCCAGATGGCGGGCGACCTTCACCCCATCGGCCTGGTGACACGGGTCTCGGACAGCATGACAGAGAAGATAACGGCGGAAGAAGCCGTGGTCGAGGTAATCAAAGAGGTGGTTATAATAACCGACGCGACTCGTCGCAACATAGTCACAGGGGCCCCCGCAACCAATCTCAGAACGGCTCACCAGTCATGGGACGATCAACCATTCCACCGCAGGCCGTGTCTCCCACCATGGGGCGATCCAACTCGACCTCACAGTCAATGCCCCCTCCACCGACATCGCCACCTCCATCTTTATCACTCGGACAGCCAGTCATGAAGACCCCAGCCCCGGCTACAGAACCGACAGCCGATCCCAACACAGCCAAGCTTTCTGCGGTCGAATACCGATACAACACTTTAACCGACGAAATTCTCCGCGAATGGACCGAGCGAGGTCGAACAGAAGTCATCGAGCATGGTTGTCAGTCGCGTGAGGACGAGGATATCACAGAACTGTCTAGCGTCTTCCAGGAATTTATTCACTCCGTCATCACTGGCAGGCTGGACCCTACTGAT
Organism: Clonostachys byssicola; assembly: GCA_902006505.2. Classification (NCBI taxonomy): domain Eukaryota; kingdom Fungi; phylum Ascomycota; class Sordariomycetes; order Hypocreales; family Bionectriaceae; genus Clonostachys; species Clonostachys byssicola. The sequence goes on from CABFNO020001247.1 coordinate 270,001, forward strand.
GCAGGAGCTTGCGTAAAGGAAATTCTGGGCCAACAGCCTAGCGAAGAGTCCGCGGACGCTGATTCTTTCGCAAACCACTCGCTCTTCTTGGACTCGCTTTCGATAATCTTGGAAATCGGCGCCAATGAGTATCAGCCATCGCTCGCAGACTTTCTCAAGGCAACCGAAATTCCTGTATCACTCATGCGACAAGTCTTGGAAGGCCCAGTATTGACTCAGCTTGGTCTAGTCCGTACAATCTTCCAGAGAACTTTGGTCAGACATACCACCAACCTACTCTACCGTCAATCCAACTTCAACCTCCTCCGTGAGGAGACAGAGGGCTACTCCAAATTGATCACCGAGCTTTATACGACCAGCGATGTTCTTCCCGTTGACATGGCTGTGCAGACATTCGAAAAAATCAAGGGTCTTATTGGAACCTTTGATTTGGACGTTGGCCGTGTGCTCGACGTGACCCTAGACGTGGCCGCCGCAGTTTTAGTTAAACAGTTTCGATTCTTTGTTAAACTGCTACGGGTTAGTTCTTGGTGGCCACGCTCGCATTTGAAAGCCTCAGACACTGGGTTTATTGGCGGCCTCCCCACCTGGGCTACTCCCGGATACCCTGACTGGAATACCACAGAGGAGGATGAAGCGAAGAATGCACAGTCGAGACTGGCCCGAGATATTGCGTTTTGGGATCGAGCCCGCGAGGTTCAGCTCCAGGCCTTCTTCGAATTAGGTGGAAGACGACCCTCGCCTTCATCCGAACGTGATCTGGCAACCACGAACGGAGACAGCGGTGAAGAGGCCGTGCTTGATTCCCAGATGGAATGGTTGAAGGCAACCAAGACAATGCCACCAGTTGGCAACCGCGTTGCCGCTCAATTACTTGGCTTCAAGCTTCTGTTTTATTACTCAGACACCAGAGACCCCTCCGACGTGCTCCCTGCTAACCTCCTCTATCTGGCTGCTCTTCTAATCAAAATCGGATTCATCTCTCTTGCTGATCTCTGGCCACACTTGTCTCCAGCCGATGACAACATGGACAAAGTCCGCGACCAGAAGCTCAAAGAGATGGAAGAGAAGGAGAGAAAGGTTCGTGGAGGTGGCCAGATGAATGCGCTGCTTATGGCTGGTGCATTGCCTCAAGATGACGATGGACCACCCTCAGCACCAGCACGAAGGGACGCAAAACGCCCAGAAGCCGAGCCCAAACCGGACGCCAAGAAGACCAACGATCCCAAGTCAGACGATCCGCATGAGCAGAAAGTTACGCTTCTTACTCAACTCCTTACTATTGGAGCCATACCCGAGGCTTTATTCATACTCGGCCGTTTCCCTTGGATTCCGGAGGCTGTCCCCGACGTTATTGACGGGATACACCGCATCCTTCATGTCTCCTTAGAAAAGGTGTACAGTGATAGCTGCCCTATTAAGGCAATACCAACAGACTGCCCTACGAAACGAGTTCCCGACACCGACCAAAATGGTGTGCCCAAGGGCACCGTCAAGCTCACGTCTCTGACAACTAAAAAGATTCTTCGATGGCCTACCCCCGACAAGAACGACCATAACGAGACGCAAGATTACCACTATTATTGGGATGAGTGGACCGATAACGTCCCTGTGTGCCAAAGTGTAGATGACGTCTTCACCTTGTGTGACACATTCATCAACCTGTCAGGTGTAAACATTGGCAAGGATGAGGCTCTGCTTGCTAAATTGGCCACAATCGGTTCGAAGAGCTTACATGATGATTCATCAGAAAATAATTTGAACCGCTGGCACAGCCTGCTTCGAAGATTGCTAGTACCTGCTCTAAGTCATACCAAGGCTAATGGCTCTGCCGTCAACGCAGTTTGGGCTCTGTTGAAGCATTATCCAATCCAAACCAGGTACTCTATCTACTCTGAGTGGTTCGAGGGTCAAGTTTCGCGTATCCCTGCCATGCAAAAGGCCTTTGCGCGGGCCAAGTCAGAGACTCAGGCAACCATGAAACGAGTTTCATTGACGAACCTGGGTGAAATGGCCAAGAGACTTGCAAAGACAAGTTTATCTTCTCCTGGAATTGTCTTCAGAGTTGCCTTCGAGCAGCTTGAATCCTACCCCAACCTGATCGAGGCCTTCGTTGAATGTGCCAAATACTTCACTGAGTTATCACAAGAAGTCCTTGTCTGGTCATTGGTGAATTCCCTCGGAAAGTCTCGAAGTCGTACTCAAGCAGACCACGCCCTTACAACTAGCAAATGGCTATCAGCCCTTTCCAGGTTCACGGGCAAGGTTTTCCGTCGATATGCTACGCTTAGCCCAACACCGGTTCTTCAATATATGAACAAGCAACTCTCTCAGGGAAACTCAACGGATCTGATCATTCTCAAAGAATTGATTTCCTCAATGGGCGGTATTGTTGACACAGCCGATTTCACCGACTACCAAATCCTATCCATGGCTGGTGGAGAGGTGCTTCGCCGCTACACTCTTATTCGGGGCCAGGATCGACGATTCGACAATGTTCGGAGCTCTCAACGTTTGGCAAAGGCCCTCACTGAATCAAAACTCGCTGGTTTGGTATTGGTCAATCTTGCTCAATTCCGACAGGCAGCAATCTTCCAAGTTCCGGAAGATGAGGCACATATCAAGTATCTATCCTCTCTCATTGACGATACCCATCAAATTTTGATACAATACCTTGATTTCCTCTGGAGCAATCTCGACGCAACTTCATACGAAGCAGCCGTGCCGCTGATTCCTCAACTCATGACTTCTTTCGGCCTAGACGCCAGCCTGTCCTTCCTCATTGGCAGAGCCAGTTTCTCTGCCAAGATGTTCCCCCCAGTGTCAAAAAAATTGGCAGAGGGAAAGGCTACAGAAAAGGGAACCGAGGTGGACAAAGATGGTGATGCAAAGATGGCCGAGCCCACTGGAACTTCGAAGCAAGATTCTTCCTCCAAAGAGAAGGACAAAGCCGCTTTAGAAGAGGAGAAGCGAATTGCCGACTCGGCTCAGATCCAAGCCATGCTTCAGCCAACGGTTGAAGCAGTACGCGAGAATTTGTCCACAGATGTATGGGAAAAGTTCACGCCAGAACTCTACGTCACATTCTGGGCACTCCAGCTTGGTGATATATTCTGCCCCGATAAGAGTTACAAAGCCGAGATTACCCGGGTGAAGAATGAAGAGCTCGCCCTCTCCAGGGACCGCTCGAGTATGAACCACAAGAATCAAGAACGCAAGTATGAGAAGAGAAAGGAGCTCATGAATCTCTCTATCGGTCTCCAAGAAGAGCAAAACGCACGTATCCAACGCCGAACCCGGTTCAGGTGGTACCTAACGAGACAATTCCAAACCTCCTTCCCTGAACCCAGACCGACAGCCGAGAGCATCGCCGACTTGCTCCTCGAGCAGTGCTTCCTTCCAAGGCTTGTTCTTTCACCAGCTGACGCTGAGTACACGTATCGATTTATCAAGTCTCTCCATGAATGGAATGCACCTGGTTTCAAACTCATGGCTCTGTATGATCGACTGTTCAATGCCAACCGCCTTCGGTCAATCATCTTTTCGTGCACTGTCAGAGAAGCCGACCAACTGGGCCGCTTCCTCAAACTCATCTTGGAAGACCTCTCCCGATGGCACAAAAACGATCCCATCCCAGGAGACAGAGACAGGCAACGTCTTGGGGCGTATGAAAGGGAGGGCAAAGGTCAGGGTGACCAAGCCCATTTGGGCTTCGCACTTACTGTGGATGACAATGGCAAGCCCGAGACCTTTGTCGAGCATGCCGAGTTCCAGGGTCACTTATTCCGGTGGCACAAGAACTTAAACACCGCCCTCAAGTCATGCCTCGGGGGCACAGAGTGGATGCATATTCGAAATGCCATCACGGTGCTGAAGTGTGTCCTGGACTTTTTCCCGGCCATCGATTTCATGGCAACTCAATTCTCGAGCCAGCTTCAGAAGATCACCAAGCAGGAAGCGGCTTCCAAGACTGCCACTGAAGGGGAAGAGGCTCACCGTGTGGATTTGTCCGTCGCAGCCCAGGGTGCTTTATCTGAACTTCAGAAGAGGAAGCCAAAGTGGATTATGGTACAGGCTTTCCGGCCTAACTCGGTAAGTTGGCAACCAAAATCCGAACGTAACAAGCCAGAAACTCATTTGTCCAAGGTTGGCGGCGCCCAAGCAGATGGTGATAAATCAAGCCTACGTCCCACAGCTACAGAATTTAAACCGACCACTCCCAAGTAAGTTTAATACGATCAACATGCCAGTCGTGGCTTGGCCATAGCTAACATGACACAGCGCTCCTGTTCAGCAAACGACTGCTGAGGCAGAGGATGGTGAGGTTCAGGATGGGAAGCGAAAGTCCCGAGTTGTCTCCTCAAGCAACAATGAGACTGCCTCCAATGACTCTCTGCCTCCCAAGCCATCAGGTCCTAGCCGAGAAACTGCAAGGCGAGAGGCTACACCAAGTGCACCTGCACCGCGCGCTCCGGCTCCAAAGAATGACCCTCGTGCTAATTTGCCAAACCATCCGCCCCCAAGCCTTCCAAGTCGCCCAGACGTGCCGATTCCCGGTCACTACTCGGAAAGGTACAACCAGTCACGCACTCATGATCGCCGAGAAACCAGAGATCCCCGAGATCCCCGAGAATCCTGGAACTCGAGAGAACCTCGTGAGAGCCGCGATCCACGAGATGTCCGTGAGCCTAAAGAACATCACGACCCACGAAACAACTGGCCAAAGGATGTTGAGTTCCACGACCGAGGTCGTGAACACACCGACCGACGACAGCATGACGGCCGTGAACCTCATCGCCCAGAAGTCTCGTCTCGCAATGGCCCAGAGAGGGATCGACCACCACGAGAAAGTCGGGGTGCGAAGAACCAGGAAGAGCCAAAGAAGGATCTAGTGGCACCATCAAAGACAGAATCACCCTCAGCCTCTCAAGAGCCTGCAATGAATCCCGAGCGAGCAGCACTGTTCCGCCAAGACAACAAGGATTGGAACCCGCGTCGCCAAGAGGCGGAGCAACCAGCAAGGAATCGAAGGCAACCTCAAGGCGAAGCACCTTTGGACAATGTCAACCCAGACCGTGCTGCATTGATAGGAGATAAAGCAGACGGCACACCTAGCCGACAGCCACGGGAAGATGGCCGGGAACGAGCGGCAAGGGGCCACTCAGACCGGCATGCACCTCGTCATGGCCACGATAACCCTCCGCCAACAGAACCGGCCCATGAGGAACGACCAGTACGACCGTTTCCTCAAGACCACCGCGGCCCTTCTGGAAGAGATCCCCGAGATCGGTCCCCTCACCCTAGCAGTTATCGTGGAGAACGACCACTTGACCGTCCTAGCGGTGATCGCGGGGCTAATGAGAAGAGCAGAGATGCTTCGGGCTTTCACCGTCCCGGCTCCCGTGGCCAAGAACATGAACACCGCGGGCCAGCTTTTGAGGAGCCCAATTATGGTCGCTTGAATCCTGTTGAAGCCGTCAATGATGCGCCGTCGGGACCACGCGGTCGTGGCCGGTCGGCTGCTAGAGGTGGCCATCCGAACGCCGGACTTCCACCATCTCGACCGGATAACCGATACTCACATGACACCCCTGAGAGACATCCTCCGACAGGCCCCTCGTCATCTGGACGTCCAAACCGACGTGGTTATGATTCTCATGGGCCCCCCCAAACACCATCCAATGGCTCAATGCACAATGATCGCATGAGGAACTTCAGCGCCGGCCCAGAAGTGGGATCTCCAGCTACAGGTGTTCACCCTGATCGACTTGCCCAGATGGGACCAGGAAGCAACTCGCATCCGACTCCGCCTCCTCCACCACCTCCGCCTCCAGGAGGTCCGCCACCACATGGACGACACTCAATGGGCTCCAATATGACTCCCGATCGATCACGTTCTGACCAGAGATCTTCGAACAATATCAATAACAACATGAATGTGACACCAATGTCCGAGGGTGGAGAACGATCGCGAGGCGGGAGCAGGAGACAACTGGCTGGCATCAATAACATGCTTCAAGCCAGCAAGCCTGAGCCAACCCGTAGCAGTAGCAGCCGGGGTAGCCGCCCACGCCAAATGCTGGGCAACTCGGATGTGCAGGTCCTTACGGGTGGGTCTCCTGGGGCCACCCCGACTCAGGAGCGACCAGATCCTGTTCGTCACGAATCCTCTCACAAGGCTCCCATCAACGGTGACGAGGCAGCTCCAAGAGAGGAGCATGATCGATCTCGTCGTGACCGCGAATCCCGCTCTGATAGGCCTAGCAGGTCGTCTCGACGCAGCAGCCGTGATCGGGACCATGAGCGAAGTGCAACACGCGATAAGGACTCCAAGGAGCATCGCGAGTACCGTGAAAGACGTTCAGGGGCAGGTCAAGAAAGCAATAGAGAGGAGCGGGAGTCTAGAAGACCAACGCGTGTCGCCAGTGGAAAGGATTTCATGCCACCCCCGAGTGGTGGTCGTGAGGTGATGGGAGCAAGGGATAGTCGGCATCGTGGAGATGGCTCGGCAAGCCGAGGACCACCACGTGAAGGTGGAGGCTCGCGACCAGATGAACGAAGGGAAAGTAGCGGACGGAAGAGGCGCGGAGACGACGGGGCGGGAAGCATGGGAAATGATCGTGAGAAGCGACCCCGACGATAAATATCGACACTAGATGGATACGGCGAAGCATGCCAAACTTAATGGTCAGACATCGGACGGACACATGGTTCGCTCTATCACGCAAAACTCAAGGAGCAACCTCTATTTTATTTCCTATCATCTATTGTTTTTACTAGGAGCTATTATGTCTCGAGCCTGAGGACAATTCCCCTGGCCAGACAACACACACGCTCATCGATCGCATTGGATCACAAGGCGCGGGGATAAATGGGCATTTTTTAATCGATTCAAAGTCTGTATCATCAAACTTCGCAACATCATGGAACCGAGGTTGAGGACCATGGAGCGTCAAGACGCAAAGAGGGAGACTCATGCAAATACTATTGTTCTATTACTTCAGCGATTCAACGAATTTCACCAGTTGAGCGGTTCAATGATCTTGATTTTCCCAAGGGAACGAGCGAGCACCAGGCTTCTCTTCCCATACCTAGAGTCCATTATGAAGAAAACAAAAGGCCAATCACGAATTCGAGTCATCGAGAGAGCCCTTGGGCCACAACCAAAAACTAGACATACATACTTAATCCTTCTCTTTCTCCTAAGACGCAATCTTACACATGTACACCATTCGTCCCTCTCTCCACGGGGAGGGCAACTACAACAAACACATCAACATCCTACCCCTCTTTGAACAGGTTGTATCTTCGTCATATACAGTCTTTCGCATAATATGTACAATAAATACAAGCGCTGGTATCGCAAATCATACATCTACGTATGACATCTCATTCACTCTTTTGAACAACATATTTACGAACTCAATGAGACATGACTTGCTTTGGTTTTCTTCTTCTCCTATTCAAATCTTACCTGCATTGTAATTCTTCGAGAAAATGGCATGGTTTTCGGTTCAGGCGTAGAAACTAGCAGAAGAGGGTATCAGGAAAATAGAAAGATTCATTATGCTTGATTAAGTCGTTAAACCAATGTGCTATGTATGTATGCCCTGCACCCACGTATCATCAAGACATCGATGGGGATATCGCATGGAAGTGCCGGATTCTACATCCGACAGGGTATAAGATAAAATAACAGTAGGCTCCATCTTCTGAAGTAGATATCGTGCCGAACCCACCGCTTTTGAAATCCAATTATATTTTTACACATCCCTTGCCCCAGATCCATTCTAGTTATGTCCCAGCGCCTGCTTAATCATCCTTTGTATTTCTAGAGTGCTCTTCGTAGAATTCAAGTGTCAGAGCCGCCAGGAAGCCGGGGATGCAGCCCTTTTCTCGCACCCAGAATCCAATCTGGTCACTGATACGTCGGGCAAAGGGGCTCTTGGGCCCGCCTCCACACTTCATCGTGCCTCGCTCTCCGTCGAAGACGATGGAGTTTTCGTTTTCGTCCGTTTGCGAAGGGAAAAATGTGCTCTCGACACGCATCTTGCCGTTGGGGATAAAAGTCACCGTCCACCCTAGAGTGGAAAAGATGGCCTCCTTAAACTCGTGGGATTTGGAGCCCCAGACCTCCTTGAGTCTGCGAGCCGACTTTTGCGCAGAGGCCGTCTCCGCTTTGGCTGCCGCAACCTCTCGCTCCATAGCGCCGAGAACTGACGTGGGAATATACGAGACTGATGAGTTGGCATTATTGGATCTTAGAGTGGCGAGGAGATCGTTGTTCTCCTTTTGCAGGGCTTCCAATGTTGAACGCTTGATAGCCTCGTAGTCGGATGTTGGGTTGGACCGCAGCGACAGCACACGGGTCTGGCTATGTTCTTTAGCAGCCGTTAGCTGTTCCCGGCTGGCGGTAAGGTCCTTCTCTAACAAGGCAACCTGTTTCTGCGCAGCTTCCAGATCTCCTTGGAGCTTCCTATTCTTCCTCTTAAGTTGCCCCAGTTGCTCTTGAGCTTCTTCATCGTGTGGATGCGCTCGCTTGCTCCCAGCGCTAGCCAGAGGCTGGAGCGCAGGACTAGACGATTCCTTCGATGAGAGTTCGTTGTGAAGAGTTTGTATCTCAGTTTTATACTGGTCGATGACAGCCTCCAGTTCCTGAACGCGGTTCGCTCGAGCTTCGTCAAACTGTTCTGGCTGCATCGTTTCGTCTTCGGTGTCAAAAGTTTTCAACTGCGCTCGTAGGTACTCGACTTCTTTCAGTGCCAGCACTCGTTGACGATCCAGACGTAACCTGGCCTTATCAGCTGTAGCAGCGTTCGCAGAGGTCTTAGCTTCTTCGACCTGGCTCTTGAGCTGGTTCTTCTCTTCCTTTAGTGACTGGATCGTATCCTGCTGCGCGGCCAATTCAGCTTGCAACGCGCCCACCTTGTCGAGATGCGATGCGGATGTTAATCTCTCCTCAACAAGCCCACGAGCGAGTGCCTCTGGCGACTCGAACTCTAAATCCCCAGTCTCCGATGCATTCTTCAGATACGAGGTCCAAGCCAAACGTTCATCCTCCAGGCGTTGTCGCTGCAGTCTGGCCTCAGCAAGTTCTGGCTCCAGAAGCTCGGCCAACTCTACTTTCCTCATCAGAGATCTTTTCTCCTCCTCAACGACCTCAACAGTCTTGTGGACAGATCTCAGATGTTTCAGTTCTGATAGCTGCTCACGATTTTGACCCTCAAGCGTCCTGATGTACTGCACTTGCTCAGATAGCTCACGTTGAATTATTCGCATCGTTTCGGCATCGCCAGTTTGGGCCTTTAGACGAAGGACTTCGGCTTCGAGGTTGGTTATTTCGTTCTCTTTTGAGGCCATTTGAGCTTGAAGTTGCTGCAGAGCCTCGTCCTTGGCGCGTGCATCCTCCTCAATTTCTTGGACCGAGCTTTGAACTGCGGCGATTTGCATCTCGAGATCATTCTGCTTCTTATCTGCGATCCGAGCGGCTTCATCTTTGGCAGTTGACAGATCCTCCAGCTGTTCCTGCAGTAGCCGTGCCTCGTCTTCAGCAGCGCGTGCCCTCCGTTCAAGTGCTCGCTTGTCATTTTCTCCGGAATCTTTCAACTCGTCTAATTCTCGTCTGAGGGCTTGCATCTGCTCAGCAGCGTTTTCCCGTTCTGTTTCCGCAGCCTGGCGTCTCTGCGACTCGTCTTGCTCACGTCTGTGGGCTTGCTCGACCTTACTGCTTTGCTGCGATAGGGCAATCTCCTTCTCTTGCTCGGAAGTCTGCATTCGGTACTGCAAGGTCCCAATCTCTGCCTTTAAGGATTCGATCTCTCGTCTGTATTTTTCATACTCGTCCGCGTCGGGGGGTGCCAGGTTTTCCTTAGAACTTTCGCGAGACCCCGGTCGTACAGATTCTGCCATGCTGTGCCTCGATGATGGTCGTGGGTTTGATGCCACGCCCGAGATCAGATCGTATGTTGGTTGAGTGCTGGCTCGAAATGATGTGGTCTACAATAGACGATGACTCGTGTTAGTTTTTCCCATCGATACTGATACTGTCACCGACCAGAGACCCAGCGCCCCGTGTGAAACAGCTAATTCCTTGTTTGACTTACCCGCGATTCGCGTAGGGAGGTGGTTCGGGGTTGAGGTAGAACTGAAGTGCTGGCACGAAACCCCCTCGAAAGTGAATTTTGTCTGCTCCGGGAGCCGTCGCCCCCTTGCGGCGCACTGGCGCGCATTTTGGGCGAGTTGGTGAGGTGAAGGTTGAGGTGAGCTGGTGTGCGATGATCTTCACAATCACAATGGCTGCTTGTTTGTTTAATGGGTAGGAGCATACGGTGATCCGGTCACGTGACAGAGACGTGTGTCCACGGTAACGGTGCCGGTAGAGCAGATGAAATCTCTACAATCAGATATGCTATGAGTGTCAAAATCCTTTTTGCAGGTGCTACTGTCGTATTACAGATATCTTGGAAGTTTTGGATCAATTGGATCATCAGTCGGTGGTATTCCAATGAGCTCATATGCGCCGTTTGGCTTGTTTACTAAATACCTGATTTGGAAACCGTATTGGATCGGCCAGATGAGGGGCCAATCAAGCCGATTTGCACGTCAGAGCTCCACAACCGTTTCCACAAGCTCTAGCATCATCGCAGGTGGCAGGCTCTTAACTCCATTCTTCGAATTACTCAACCCCAGCAATTGCGATTGTCCAACAACCGCGCAAGCCTGTACTGTCCGCTTTGGTAGACTTCTTTGGACTTAGATTCATAAGTCTCCTTCAGATTTCTGCCAATCGCCGCGCCCCGGATGGAGAACCCATCTCGGTAGACCTCTTACAGCTCGAGCTGTCCCTCCCTACTTGTGCCGGCCCTCAATCTCGAAAACAGAGCATTTCTCTACCAGGAAACTGCGATAGAGCTTAGCCGAGGCCGAACATCTTACAGTGCAAGATGGCGAACAGATTATCCTCCAGAGTGAGTCCGAGTCCGCCCCCGAAATCACGATGGTTAGCATCTCCGGATATCCGGGGCTGACAACGTTGCTTTAGGTGGTCTCCCTCCCTCTACGTTGCTCGCTGGGTCGACGGTCTCTATACTCTGCGCCTTCTGTTCTCTCGCGTCGTTCCGAATATTCGTTCGGTTACCGCCGCCTCCCTCAGTGCGATCAGCAACGATGGCTTTCGGAAACGAAATCAACAACTCCCTCTCCACCCGCTTCTCCCTCTCTTTCGTCGACGGTACCTTCGACGCCGGGCTTCACAACACCTAGCTCTGATAGCTCCTCTTCTCGCGCCCGTAAGCGTGAGTCTGCCAAAGGCAAATTCAACCTCTACGGCGATGATTGGGAAGACACCGTCGATTTCGCGATCCAGTCATTTGATCAGCTCCCACACAGACTTTTCGGTGCCAACCAGCATATGATAATCAATTACGAATTAAAGGAAGCCCTACGTCTCATGCTGCGGCAATTCAATGCCCCGATAGTCTACTGCTTCGCATATGGGTCGGGAGTCTTCCCTCAGGAGGACGCAAGCAAGCCCATTACCGAGGCCGAATTCCGAGCCGTCCACCCAAAGCCTCCCGATGCGCTCGTCAAGTCTCAGAAGGGCTCCCCCAAGATGATTGACTTCATTTTTGGTGTATCCCATGTCCAACACTGGCACTCGGTCAATATGAAGCAACATCGCGACCACTACTCGGGAATTGCCTCCCTGGGCTCTGGCTTCGTCTCGAGAGTTCAGAATTGGGGTGCTGGAGTGTACTTCCACCCTTACATTGAGATGAACGGGATGTTGATCAAATACGGCGTGACGAGCATTGACAACCTCGTAACCGATCTGTCTACCTGGAACAACCTCTATCTTGCCGGTCGCCTTCAGAAGCCAGTCAAGATCCTGCGTGACCACCCCCAGGTCCGAGTCGCAAACCAGCGCAATCTCATTGCGGCCCTTCGCACAGCTCTCCTGCTGCTGCCCCCGAACTTCACCGAGGAGGAGCTTTATACTGCGATCTCGGGCATGAGCTACCTGGGCGACCCTCGCATGTCGCTCCCGACAGAGAACAAGAGCAAGGTCGACAACATCGTGAAGAACAACATGGTCCACTTCCGTCGTCTTTATGCGCCGCTCATCAAAACGCTCCCCAACGTCACCTTCACCGAGAACGTCCGCCTCGATGACGAGGACTGGGTGCTCAACCCCCTCGCCAACACCAAGCTTGAGCAAGATATGGACCCAGTCAAGCGCGGAAACATGGTCCGTCGCCTGCCCTCAAAGTTCAGATCACGACTCTACTTCCGCTACCAGAAGAACCTCTCCATCCCCAAGGAGGAGTTCTCCAGGATGATGAAGGAGGCTTCCGACGAGGAAGGCGCCTCCGTCCAGCGGCACATCGGAGGAGAGTTCGAGCGGCGGATCGCCACCGACGACCCCAAGCAGCTAAGGCAGGTCGTGCGCCGCGTAATCAAGCAGACGGTTAACTGGCCCAGCACCGTGACGAGCCTCAAGGGCCTAGCGACCGGCGGCTGGGGCAGGACGCTGCGGTATCTTCGTGAGAAGTATGAGAAGTGGTCCAAGGGCAGGGCACAGGAGAAGGCAAAGAAATCTGCCCCTGCTGAGAGCGGGAAGGAGAAGTCGGAATAAACATTGCCCCCTTTTTCTCAGCTCTCTCCTTCGTCTTTCGACTCCAAACCTCACAGAGTCCACTCTTTAGAGAAAAACTTCTTTTACCCCATCGTTTTAACAGCGTCTCTGCTATGAGGAGAATAGCAGCCCATTCATGTTTCCTTTGATCAGTTCCATTCAACTTCAAGTAATGGAACGTATATGTAAAATTGTGTTTTTTATTCGCGGATGGGGAGATCTCGTCCCCTTCATTGGATTGGCGACACGGAGCATGGGACACATCCCGGCAGGCGGCCAGCGGTTCTGGTGTTTTGGTACATGAAAAACAGAGAGAAAAAGGATTAATTAACAGTGTGTTAATAAGCTCGTAACAGCGGGACGAGGGATTGGGAACGGATAGAACGGGTAACCGCATTCAGAAGTCAATACGAAAATATTCAAAGTGCTATCATTGTCGTATTGTGCAAGGCGCATCTTTATTAAGAGCGTAATCAAAGGAGATGAGACCCATGAGTGAGACTCTTGAAATTGCCATTTTGTTCAGTCGAAAGAAATTCAGGCTATTTGCTATTCTTTATGTTACTACAGATATGCTATGGTCCATATTGCTTTATCCTCCACGTCCTCCCAAAATCCTCCCGTTCACGGCGAAGCTGCTATGTTCAATCTCCAAAGAGCCCGCTCAATAATAATACCTTCTTTGTACAGTCTAAAACACATTTACACTCCATGAAATGAAAATCGCCCATTTTTCTCCAGGCTAGGAAACAAGAAAATATGCCAATTAAAGAAAACTCCAAACGCGATGATGTATTTACCTGCCTTCATACTTGCCGCTGGCCAGTTTCCTGACCAGGGGCACCTGTACCCAGGTCTGGTCGCCGGCAATACCAGGACCATCCTCGTCGGTAGCAAACGGATCATCCTCGGAGATCTCCTTGCCCTTTCCTTTGGTCTCCTCCAGTCGCGAGATGGAGATGCCGCTACCGATAGGTCCATGGGTTTCGGGAACGGCGTATTCCCACCTAGCTTCCACATGGCCTGGCTTGGGCTCGACGCCTTCGGCGCCCAATATGCGGCAGACAATCTTCTGGGTATCATGTGTGAGTGTAACATTGTCAAGTCGCCAGTAGACAATATGCCTCTCCTTCAAGTGTGTTCCACTTGGCCTCGTCTGGGCACCGTTCGCTTTACCGTCGTATGTCGCCACAAAGACGACGTTGTGGAGTGTGAGAGGTGCTTCGAAGTCGCTATCGGGATTAAGCGAGAACTGTAGAAGGAGACCAAGCTTGTCACCCTGTGGCTTCCAAACAGGGTTCAACAGAAGCGGGGTGTTCTTGCTGAGTGCCATGGGGTCGTTTTCAGGGCTGAAGACTCGGTAGGAAAACGCGGTAGAGGTTTTCTGGAGATGAGAGATTTCGAGCGCAAATTGCTCGGGGTGATCAATGGAGGAGTTCTGCACAAAAATACGGTTGGGCCCGATTCGCTCCAGATTGGGGAAGTTGTTGATACGAATGACCTCGTACTCTGTTGATAATTAGCACGATAGACTCTTGTCGTAAGATCAAGCAGTACTTACCCTTCTCTGAATCATGGTCAGGCGAGTTGATCACAAAGGCGATTTCGCCCGACATAGAAACTGACTTGAGACCACCATTCTCCCATACGGCAGAGACGGTCTCAATGATGGACGAGTGGAGACCAGGTCCAGGCATGTCGGGATGCTTTACATGGGCCAAGCTTCCGAGCGAGGTGCCGGAACGGACTGATTGAGTATCCGAGGTGCCCGCAATACTGGCCTCTGACTGTAAAGCAGAAATAGCTGTAGGTTTTGACGATGCGGCTGACCCGGCGAAAGATGGTGAAGCAGGAATGCCGGGGAACATGGCAGTTGGCGTGCCCTCTGGGCTCAGAGCATCAGGGCTGCCGAATGCTGGGGGAGGTACGAGACCAGTGGGAGAGTAAATCGTATTTCGCACATCCCTACGTCCTCTTATCGTGCCAGTACGCCTGGTTGCCGGTCCCAGCCTGAGGGAGTTGGCCACGTTCGAGAACGCAGCCTTCTTTTCTTCAGGATCCTCCTCCTCGATAGGCTTGGTATGGATATTGAGCTTGAAGAGCTGTTCTGCCTCCTCTGCGTGGGCTTCTCTCTGAGCCTCCGAAATAGGGTCGTTCGCGGCTGGTGGAATCGTGAATCCTTCAGAGTCCTTGTTTGGTGAACTTGGCGTTTGGTTCTGGGTTGTTGGTGCTGTGGAGCCATGCGCCTCCGTCGTTTCGGTATTGGCGTTGGAGCTGAAGGTACCGTTTGTAGCACTCGTAGGGATAGGAGAATCCATGATGTTATCCGACAACGTCACCCCGTTAGTATGCTCCTGCCCGGTCGTCTGCAATTGCGAGGCAACCTTCTCCGGGTCTGGGGTGCGAGGCAGATCGGGAGCTTCATCTAAAGTGTTCAAACGGTTTTCGCGGAGGTTGCCTGAAGACGCCCGTGTGGTGAGATTGCTCTTGTCCTTTCCGGTCAGACGTCCAAAGGTAGATGTTGATGGCTTCTGTGGCGACAGACCAAATCCTCCGACCATGCTCTGCCTTCTGCGACCTCCCAAGATTGTTCCTAATCGACGTAGTTTCGACTCTATAAGCAGTGTCAGCAAACTATAAACCATAGCCTTCACCCTTCAGACATGACTTACCTGGCTTGGGTGGCTCAACGGGAATGGGGGGTGGGGTTGGCTGGTCGCGAACTTCCTGCTCAGGGAGGGGAGGCACCTCGGGCGTTGGCTCTGGCGAAATTCTCAACGAAGGAGGAGCAGCGCTACCTCTAGTACTAGGGGGAGCGCTGGTAGAGCCTGCAACGGACGATCGTCTTGTCGAACTACGAGTTGGCAGCCTTGCCTTGCCCGCAGTCACCCGTGTTGCAAAGGATCGAATCTCGGTTTCGGTGCTCACTTCGATAACCTGTGTCAGGACTTCTGTGGCATTGTCCTGGACCTTCTGGGCGCAATCCGCCTCGTGAGTTTGGTATTGGGTCAACAAGTCACGCAGGACATTGATACGGGACTCGTCCAGAGCCTGGAGGGTCTCGAAAATGAAGGGCGCCTGGGAATCCCACTGCTGCGTCGCGGACTCGAGCTTAGCGGTAGCGTCGGTTACTTTCTGGGGATTGGGCCTCCCGCCCTTCTTCGCCATCTTCTCGGTCGTGTGCTGGGCATCTTCAAGGGCCTTGGCCATGGCGGCCAGGTTCTGAGAAATGTTATTAATGTTGACGACATCCTTGCGCTGATGGAAGTTGCGAAGAGGGAACTCGATGTCTCGCTCGACTCGCTCGGAGAATTGGTGGTGGCTATGGGCAACGATCTCGGCGGATTCGACCATGCGGGACCAGGAATGCTGGAAAACACTGCTCCGGGGTCAGCCTCTTCTAGAAGGGTTCGGATTGAGCTGGTCCGGTCGACTGCCGCCGCTGCTACGTGTCAGGGAGCCCGAAGCCAAGGGGATAAACATACCCAAGCTCTGATTGAGAGTTCGGCACTCGGAATTGGGCCAATTTGCGCAATCCAGATACATACTGCTCTTCGACGCGGCGGCGTTCCTAGTTGGGCCCTCGTGCGTTAGCATGGCAACCCAGCCTCAATATCATCGACGAATCACCGGTCGCAACAGCATGGGGGATGCAGCAAGCATTGCTGGAGAGTAGCAGCTCGGTTGGGTGTAGGAGATTCGTACCTGAAGCCAATCCGCGATCTCGACGTTGATTTTATTGATGCGCTTGACTCGATCGTTGAGGGTATGGACGGCCTGGTTGGGTTGCAGGGACGCCTAGGAGACAGAACAGAGTCAGCGGACAACGAAGACAGGGAGAAATTGAGCTGACGGCTCATACCAGAATGGAGGGATACTCGGATCGCACGAGGTCCTCCATGATGCAGGCAATGGGTGTTGGGGGCGTTGAAGCGCAGGGGCGAAGACCGAGACGGGCGAGGAAAAAGGGTGGTCGTCGGCGGAAGAATAATTAAAGCAATAAAACGAAATTCAATGCGAGGACAGTGACGTAGTGCGCTGTAGGTAAAATGCGCGCATGGCGCAGCGACGGACGAGAAGAGAGCGGGAATAGACCAATGCACGTGAGGCGGGGGAGGAGGAGAGCTGCGTGGCGAGGGAGGGAAGAGGTGGGATCAGACTTGTCGAGAGACCATGGTGTGGTCGGATGAAGCTGGCGGTGATGAAATGTCGAGGCTGGTGAAAGACTGGGGTGATGAGGTAAGGCGTGACACACTGAAGGGCCCGTGGCCTGGAGCTGGGACCCGGAGGATAGGGAAGGTCACCACCTAGCGGCGCCCTGTAGGCTGTCTGCAGCGGATACCAGCGCCCAATACGGACTACGCAGCGGGGGACTACGCCGTTGAGCTGCTGGCGAATTGTGGGGAAGCTGCCTGTATGAACACCTCAGAGCTCAAGTCCAAGCCAGTGCGCCGGGCCATCCGCTGTGGCGCCCAGTGAGCCTGTGCTTCCAGGTGCCTCCCTAGCCGGCTAGAGTTAATCGCTGGCAGCTGGCTGAGCCCACCATTGTCGTCCGTGGATGCATCCAACGGTGCTGGCGATGCCCAGACGGCCGTCGTAGTTCTCTCATGCAAGCTCTTGAGAAGAAACCCAGTACCTACCGGGGTATGCAACTGGGGCATTGGCACTGTGTGTGCGTCGCGTTGCAGCAGCTGAGAGAACAGCTGGGTT
Organism: Clonostachys byssicola; assembly: GCA_902006505.2. Classification (NCBI taxonomy): domain Eukaryota; kingdom Fungi; phylum Ascomycota; class Sordariomycetes; order Hypocreales; family Bionectriaceae; genus Clonostachys; species Clonostachys byssicola. The sequence continues at coordinate 287,345 of CABFNO020001247.1, forward strand.
CCACCGGGCAGCCACCAGCCACACCAACTCCACGGTAACAATCCATGTAAGTACCTCAGTGCACCCGGCCACACCCATTAAACATTTCCCGAAGCTACAGGCTTCTTGTGCATGTCGTACTACTCTTCATTAGATGTACCTTTCGTAGTACGGTACTAGACATGCGCGCAGCTGCTAGAACCGACGTAGTGCAGCCTTGAGCTTTAGCACCCGTCATCAACATGGCTTCAGCGCTAGTGACGCCAGAAGCACCGTGGAACCTCTTCCACCGCATGAATCTGCCAACCCAGCCAAACCCACTTCAATTACAATGCTCAACCACCATGTGAACTGAACTCCAGACGCAGCCCAAACAACATCTTCCTTTCTTCCTGTCTCGCCAGACCCGAACCCCTGCATCAAGGCGCCCAATCAGTCGCGCCCACAACCATGTCTCCCGAGTGGAAGACGTCACTCTCCGCAACGGAGAGATATGAGACTATTCAGAAAATGTAAGCCTACCCTCGACTTACACGAGCCGGCCACGGTGTGATTCATGCTCATTCCCGCTAGACAATCCGACCTGGGACTATCCATGAGCGATGCCGTATCTTTGGAGCAGAACGCTTATGCTGTTTCCATCACGCGGGACGACTACTCAACCCGCTGCAGAGCTCCCCCCTCCACCCTGATCCCCCAGCATGACGCAAAGAGTGAGGCTCGCGAGGATGATGACGAGGCCCCAGACACCGGAATACACATTGGGACCTACCGAAACTGCGTCCCGGTCTCGGACGGCATCACGTCCGAGGTCTACCGCTCCGGCAGCACCGCCCTTAAGGTCATCGTCAACTTCCACCGGGACATTGAGCCGCACAACCCCCAGCGCGAGTCCCGCATCCTGGACCTCCTCCGCGACAAGCCCTCCATCATCCAGCTCCTTGACGTCTTCCGCGACCAAGAGCAGCGCCTCGTCCTGGCCTTCCCATTCATGCCCCTGACCCTGGGCGATCTGTTCTCAACTCATCACCCCTCCAAGCCCCAGATCAAGCACATCTTCCATGACGTCCTCCGGGGCCTACAGTACATACATTCCCAGGGCATCATCCACCGCGACATCAAGCCCTCCGCCGTCCTCCTCTCCTCCCCCTCGGGCCCCGCCTTCCTCTCAGACTTCGGCACCGCCTGGCACCCCGACCTCTCCGCGGCCGCAGAGCCCCCCTCGGCCAAGGTCCTCGACATCGGCACGGGGCCCTACCGCGCCCCCGAGGTCCTCTTCGCCGACCGCGCCTACGGCCCGCCGGTGGACATGTGGGGGGTGGGCGTCATGCTCTCCGAAGCCATCTCGGGCGCCCCCATCTTCGAGTCCCGCCCCTCCCACGAGGACGGGAACCAGCTGGGGCTCATCCTCAGCATCTTCAAGACCCTGGGGACCCCGACGCCCGAGACGTGGCCCGAGGCCAAGGATTTCAAGATCACCCCGTTCGAGATGTGGAATGTGTTCCCCGCGAGGTCGTGGGAGGGGGATATCCTCCCCGACGTCGACCCGGGGTTCAGGGAGCTTGTGGCCGGCATGGTTCGTTATGACGGTAAGAGAACCACGGCTGAAGAGGTATGTCCATCGTCTGCTCTGTCCTTCGGTCCTAACCGTCAGCAAGTCTGTCTAACATCAGCCATTATCTAGGCTCTCAAGTATGTCGAGAAATTGGAGCTGCAGCCTGAATGAACATCGAATTCAATTATTCTATCGCTAGCCCCTTTTTTGCTTCTCTTTCCAACCGTGTGTACTTGGCCCTCCTCTTTTTTATCCCAACGAAATGCCACGTCCACACCTCCTTCCTCCGTCTAAACCTGCCTCCTCTTCGCCGTATCCGCCCCAAGGTAGTCGATAGGGTTCCTGCACAGCGGGCAGGTATTCTGGTTGCTGCTCTGGAACCACTTGTACAGACAGGTGCGGTGGAAGAGGTTCTTGCACGTCGTGCACCGCTTGTCGGGCATGCGCTTGTCCGTCGAGATGATGCTGTAGCAGATGGCGCACTCGCCCTGGCCCTTGAGCGCCCCGATGATGTTGCGCTTGAACACCTGCAGGCCGTCGATGATGTTGCCGTTGGAGAAGGTGATGACCCCCTGCGTCGTCATGATCCACCCCTGCCACTTGCGCTCCGTCACGGCCACGCGGCTGAGGCTCGACACGGTGACGCTGTCGATGGGGTAGCTGGGCGGCACCTTGATGACGATTGCCGCCTGCGACTCGTCGACCTCGTAGCCCGCCGTGACCTCCCTGGCCGGCTTCGATACCTTGACGAGCAGCTCCTGCTCGTCCGGGCCGGGGGCCTCCTGGTTCTCCGCCCAGTTCTGCACCTCCTCAAGCACGTTGTCGATGATGAGCGGGGAGAAGTACTTGGTGGTCCATGCCTCCACGGCAATCTTTGTCTGCTTGGAGCGGCAGTCGAGGTACCATGCGCGGAAGAGCCCGGGTGTGTATTTGAGCGTCAGGTAGAACAGGTGGACGAGCAGCCACTGCATGTTCTTCTCTCCATCCTCCGCCTCCGCAATCTTGATGTCGTAGTCTCGGATGTGCTCGTCTTCGATCTTGACCTTGTCGAGCTTGATGGCGTGCGCGGCAGAGTGGCCGAGGACGTCAAACATGAACTCGTACAACGGGACCGAGCAGCCCTCGACCTTGAGGTGCTCGGTGAAGTCGGTCCGGATCTTGAATGATGAGGACGCAAAAGTGTCAAACACGAGCTTCCACGCCAGGAGGTACGTGCGCAAAGATGGTGGGAACTGGGAGAGCGTTTCGTCTGAATATTTTTCCAGGGTGGGCGCATCAAGTAGAAGCGAGAGGAGTTCGTCCGGCAATCGTGCATCTGAGTAGTCAGGGATATTAGCATAAGCCATAGAATATTAGCTAGCAATTCTACAACGTACCTGTCTTGTCCAGGAGGATATTGACCGACTGCTGTTCCTGTTGTGAAGGGATCACTCTATGTAAGATATTGAACCCTGCTGTCTGGATATCACGCGAATCGGACGCGATCAGGGGATATATCTCAGACAGGTCGGGGATGAGTCGAATAGGAAGCTTCTCGATCTCGCGGCATATCATCCCATCTACAACCTCGAGAGGCTGGGTGTTGGTTTCCCTGTCGAGCTTGAGGAGTTCAACGAGGCCTGTAGATGCTTTCTCGGCGAATTCTTTCAATGCATCTTCAAGATCATCGTTGGGTTCCGGGAGTGTCTTGAGGGTCTTCATCAACTTGAGAGAGGAGTGAATGAAGGGCAAGGCTTCGGATAGGGGGTAACCCCCAGCCTTCGCCCAAAGTGTAACACAGAATTCGATTGTCTTTTCCCAGTACGACCCATAGACATCCTTCATGCATGGGAGGAGCTGGTCCAACGCACGGCAAATTTGGGCAGACTCAGATGCACTCACGTTCTCAGGTTCATCAAGCCATGATGTAAGCTGCCTTACCGCGAAAACTATCCGGTTGTTTGCCACCGGCAGCTCACCTTGCTCGTACACTTGGCCGCAAATAATGAGCAACGCAAGAGAGATGCGGGCCTTCTCCGACCCAAGGGAAGCACCGGAAATATCACTAACAAGGCGGTTGCACAAGTTATTAACAGCCTTCAGCGGTTGTGCTGCTTCTCCAAGCCCAGCCAGGATGGCCCCGGCGACGAGTACAGTGTCTGGCGATGCCTTGAGTACATCTGCTTTGAGCAGCTTTTCCTCCATGAGCTCCGTAACAGGTTGGGCTTCAACCCATGACTGCACAAGTTCATAAAGCGCCCGCGATGTGTAGAAACCACGGGCAGTCAGTGCCTTGGCCTGGCTCATCAGTAAATCTAAAAGTCGCAGGAAAGTGGCAGAGACCTCTTCTCCGGTTTTGGGAACAAATCGAGAGTTGAGAGTGCTTCTGAAGGAAGATATGAGCTCCTCGGCTTCAGCTGTGGCTTTACGGTGTTTCAAACTGGCCCAAGGGCCGTTCTCGGACATTAAAGTTATTTGATCAGAAACAAGTTGTACCGTGGCGCACTGCAGACTTAAGAGCTCAACCTGAAATTGCTCAGGTAATTTTGAGAAGATTTGGCTCTCTTGAAGCATGCTGTTGAGGTAAAGTGCCATCCTCACAGGAACAGAGCGGCCCTGTCGATCACGCTGCAACTGTCCAGGCAAAATCTCCCCGGTTTCGCTCTGAATCAAGGCCACAGAAGCTCCGACGTTGCTCGTGATGGATAGCGATGGGTCAATGGGTCGCTCAAATAGCCTCTGTAGTTCTTTGGTCCAAACGAGAGTGCTAGGGAACAGGTCTTCTGCCTGGGAACTCGACGCATTCTTGGCTTGCTGGAGCACTGTCTCAATCCTGGGAATAGTTAGTATACAGGGCATGAGTACGGATTAGGGGAATTACAACATACTCAAGTGCTTGTGGACCAGCACGGTCAAGATTAGCTTGGATAATGCTCATAACAGGCAACTTGCCATCTGAATGGCCGTCAAGAAGCTGCCGGATCGCAGAGGCCTGTCCGGAGATCTGGCTTTCACCAATCTCGGAGAGTCTGAGCAGCTGAGCTACCAGGGCAGTGTGGAGTTCCTCATTTTCGGAAAATAGTTGTGGTCGGCCCTTGACTAGAATTTCCAGAGCTTTGAGCGCTCTTTCGTTGTGTTTACTTTTTTCTAAACACCCCAAAGCCTTCTTAGCAATGTTCTCGTAAGAAATATCATCGATAGCACTATATGTTACGGCGGTTTCAAGGAGATCCCAGGAACCTAATTCATTCGTGACAGATGCCAGAGCTCTTGTAACGACGGCATCCTGTAGGTCCTTTCTTCTCCTAGCCAACTCCGACGCTTTCTCATGTGAGAGTAGTGAAGCGAGCGCACTGTCGTTTGCTGGTCCTGAGGGCAAACCAAGAACAGCGCTTAGCCAGGTGTTCCAAAGCTGCGCAAAATCCTGTTCTCTCGAGGCAAATGACCCCAACAGGCGAAGCCAAGAAAACAGATACCGGGAGGACGGTGACTCGATCACTTGGGTTATATTCTCCCCGCCCACGGAAAGAAGCAAGTTGGACACCTCAGTCCACTTCTCGCCGTTGAAAAGGTGAGGAGCAGTGCTAAGAGCGTATTCAACAATCCGCGCAGCTCCGAATGGTTTGAGACTACGCTTCTCCAGGAGCGAAATGGATTGAGAAATGACCTGTTCGGATGCAGCCTTAGTGTGGTCGACATCAGTTTCACTCAGCTCGTGTGTCCTCTGATATATCTGCCCAACGAGGCCAAACCACCGCCGGCCTTCTTCTCCAATCTTCTCCTGTGACACCTCAAACTCTTTAGAAACCTCTGGTAGCGAGTTGGATATACTGTCAGACAGTCTCGTAGCGTAGTTTTCCCATTCTTGGGAGAATTCGGAGGAAAGCAATGGGTCTGCCTTTGAAAGGAAGATGTATGCGTCCACAAAAATAGACATTGCATTCGGTCCAAGAGGTATTGAGTTTGGCTTTTCTGAGACGGCGAAAAGAAACTGTTCAAAAAGAGGGAAGATATGTTTCTTTCCAAAGACTAGTTGGTCTTCACCCCCCAACGACTGCAAGAGCCTCTTTGCGGTATCGATAAAACACTTCCAGGCAAAAGAGGTGTTGGTCCGAGGCTCATCCCGGTTCGTAACTCCAGACAGCAAGGATGCTAGAAGCGTAGAAGAACCTTCGAGTCCGAGGGTAGAAGTGGGCAAAATGCTCAAAAGTTGATCCAAAAATTCCCAAAACTTGGCAATGCTACCTTGAGAGCCTTTAGCGATGAAGGCGTTCAATCTTGTTAGTGGGGTTTTCTTTTCCCCAGAAGACACCCAAATATTAGGGTCTGCCTGTGTAAGCTTGGTAAGTGCTCGAACATATTCCAACGCAGATCCAAGCTGATTTGTACGAAGGCCACCAGTGACGATGGCTTGTCTCGCCTTTGTTTCGTCAGAATAGGGGAGTTTTCGGTCTAAGCAAACAAAAAAGAGCTGGCAGACAGTTTTCCTGACAGATGTATCACTAGATGTGATACCCTTCCATACACTATCATGCGAGAAGTACTCGTCGTATTGGGACCGGAACTTTTCGATATCAGCACTCTCCACCTTCTGGAGAAGGCCAAGAACCAGAGACAGGCTGGCCGTTACCACCCTGGCATATTTTGCCTCCGAATCTTCTTTCGTAGTTGACCTCTCGTCGCTTAGCGTATCTTCGGTTTCCTGAATCGCACTTGTAGCAAAGTCCAGGATCTGAGTTTGGCACTTCCTCCAGAATGCTACAACTTTCTCAGGGGTCGTGAGAAAAGAGGAGAGGCTGTCGTTGGCTGCTCGAGCGACGACCCGGTCTCGGTCATAGAGCCCCGCCAACCATGCACCCACGATACTAGGTATTTGTCTCTCCATCCGCTTTCGAGCAGACTTCATCAGCTCAAGTTGCAGGTTGTGGGCGAGCTCCCGAACACGTCGAGAGTTGTCGATAGAGGTTCGTGCGTACACCTGTACCCAGACGTCCAAGACAGCATCCTCGACACCGCCATCCTTCTCGAAGGGATGAGCCTGAACATAGGCTACAAGCTCTTCAAGAGCCTTGCTCTTGGTTGTGGGGTCCTTCTTCAGGACGTTCTTCAGCGAAACGACGACGTTAGGGTCGGATATGGCATGAAGAGAGGGCGGCTCCGTGAGATATGAAAGGGAGCTGGGACCTCCAGATGCGCCAAATCCAGACCCTGGGCCAGAGAAAGCACCGAACCCTGATGAGCCACCGGATGCAAACCCGCCAGCAGTCTTGCCCTTGGATTTCTTCATGTTGGAAGCTGCGGGCGCACACTCGCGCAACTGTGGTCTGATCAAATCATGCAGTTGAGAGCCGGTCTTCTTTACAGCCGCGACGAAAAAAACGGAGCAATATCTTTGCGTGAGTGCAGGAGCGTGTCTCGTGCTGAGACGTCGTCGGCAATCGATGTGTGTCCTTGAACGTTGGTGGGGGTTTGCGCAGAGTCGATGAGGGCCAAAGTGATGTCACTGCGGGGGAAAAAGTACAAGGGCTTCATCGCAAAGTGAGTGCCTTGGCCGCACATTATTGGGTCCGCCTCAGGTACTCGGGTACAATAGACCTCCGGAGTATTACTCACTCACCGGCTCACTAATGGAAGGTCTCCACAGAACACCTCAAATCTCTGTCAAAGGCCTGCCTGGAGCCTCCATCAAGAGCACACCAGCCTCGATTACGAATTCCACCTGCTCAAGCAACTTCCTCACCCTCACTTAGTGGTAAGGTAAGCATCTAGCAAGAGGATCATTCTCCGCACCTCAGCCTGCCCAGCATCAAACTCCATTTCACATTCTATCAGAGGATTCAAGACGACGATGTATGTGTCCATCAGCGGTAGCATTCGAGAGCTACGAGATCGCTTTCTTGCGAAGGTACCTAAGTATGTGTCTGATAATGCCATCGTAGTGCGTCAAATAGGTCAAAATTCATTCCACGAAAATATACTTTTGCAGTAGCTATAAAGGATATCAAGGTAGTCGTAAGACTATTTACTTACCCCTAAATATAGCATAGTTATGAACATGGCAAGTGATTATTTCGGCATGCTCGATATCATGGCTGATCTGTATCCTCGTAGGTACCTAGTCTAAAGCATCAATGTCTTCTAGACTCTGAGGATAGTAATCGCAGAACAACTTTGTTCCTTTTCGAAATGCAAGCCAGTTTGCATGAGTATTATTCTAACAGAATGCCGTGCAAAATCCCTTCTCCCATCTGCGCTTACTCTTATAGACACAATGACCACTGCCCTTGATTCTCAGATCAAGATCTGGGGCATGCCGAGACAGGTCTGGCCTTCTCTTGTGGCTACCCTATAGGCCATCAGTTTGTTGACCTTTGAGCGATCATTAGATTTACCAATCAAAATAGTCCCCCAATATTCGATTAATACTTACTTACTCATGTAAGTAGTTTTTAATAGATAAGGAGCAGTGCGATGATGAAAGCGAGCAGCATGTTAGTCCTCTTCCTGTTCACACATGATCACGGACAAGCCGGCAGTGACCGGAGAAGAGGAGCAAGCGGGCGCTAAACATCGATCGTCCTTTGGGACTACTTATCTAGCGCCATCGCCATCCGATTGAGCAGTGCTTAGCGCCAGACACGTGACACCAAACTATCTCCGGCTAAGCATGCCAACATGCTCAAAATGGTGCTTTCCGTCTGACCCATGGCAAAGGCCCATGCTGTAGGCATCCATGGATCTGTCTTGCCCTCAGGGGTGTGGAGACCTGCGGGCCCTCTCACCATTCGCCAGTGTCTCCCTGCCGCTCGGGGCATCTCGGCCATTCCTGAGCCAGCCCCTCAATCAGATGCAATACCGACGAGAGCCACGGCGTCAGCGGCTCGCTATGCCGAGCCAGCCACGCTCGAGCTGACCTTGGCGTGCAGCTTGGCGGAGTTCTGGCCTGGTCCTCGTGTGACAGCATGCCGAGGGGGGAATCTGTCCATCGATGGAATAGCGCGCATTTACCCCGCAAGCGCCCCTGCCCAACCTGGTCTCCAGTGGCTCCAGGGGCCCCATTCCCCCAGAACCCTCCCTGGAACCTCCCGGTCAGTGGAGGTCGACTGTAGTCCGCACCATGAGATCATCCTAATAAGCCTGCCTGCAGGTGGTTTGAATTCGTAGTACATTTGCTTGTCACGATGGTAGCGTAAACTCCAATCTCTCCTCCTCCTCCTCAATTTTCTCCTCCTCCTTCTCCTCTTCGCACTTCCTCTCTCTCTTTCCATCCCTTACCTGTGCATCACTGCCAGCCTCCCTGCCCCAACCAGCCTCATCTCCACCTGCGCCTTGACCCTTGTGCACTTGCTCCGCTTGAGTTCTGGCACCATTCTCGACGTCACTGACCAGGCCCCCATCAATCACCATCGTACTCGGGTAGGGGGAAGATAAGCCTCCATGCTTCTCACCTCGGTGCTGAACTGCCCTCTTCCACCCACCGAGCGTACTTGTTGACTACTCGAGTGCTAAGCGGACGACCAAGCCGCACTTTCGGCTCTCCGTCCAAGCTGGGCAATATCTTCCTGCTCTACCAAGATGCTGCCCACAGCGACGTCGCGCGCCACCCTGGGTGCGCGAAGATTACCATCGCAGCATGTTTCGAGATCGTCTGCCGCCTTGGCAAGTGGCATATCTTCATCACCCGCCCAGCACAGTCGATGCTTTTGCCTAGGTGCAAGGGAGGCGAGGGGCCGTCGCCGCAGCCTCCGGTACCGTCACATGGAGTCCATCCATCGGCAGTTGTCGTGGGAAAACCAACCTCGGACCGACGACACGAAGCCCATCATAAAGAAACACATCACTCTATCCACGGCACCTTTTGCGAAATTCGGCTCGGGCGACACTAATGCGAATGTTGACGAGATCAAGTCCTGGTCCGATGACCTGTCGGGTATTCGCCCAGGCCGAAACATTGAGGATGTAGAACGTGAGGCCATCAACCATTTATTCGGCAGTTACCAGCACGAAATCTGGAGATCGCCGCTGAACAGTATCCGAAATCTACTCAAATCTCACCATACTCCAAAGGAGAATGTGTCGGACAATGTGACCCATGGTGACTCTCACATCGACCCAATCACGAATCGTAGAGTATCCCATACCAAGTCCTTCGACTCGCAAACGGTAGCGTCTACACCAAAATATGACGACGTGGACAAGTATAGCCCATCGAGATGGAACGAACCCGATGGGCTTCAGAAGCCGACTGCCGAGGAGCAGTCCAAGAAATACAAAGATCTTGGGCAGTATAAGCCGATTCTTGGCAGTCCAGATAATTTCCAAACCCCCGTTTCCGAGGAGCAGATCCAGTGGTATAACGACTTGGGAAAATACAAACCTGTGCAGTGGAACGAGCCGCATGGTCTCCAACAGTCGGTACCAGAGGAGCAATCGAAAAATTACAATGATTTAAACAAATATGCGCCTGATTTGGACAGTTCAATCGCTCCACGAGGAGTCACCGAGGAATCATCACAACAATACGCTGACTTGAAAAACTATAAGCCAGCTTCTTGGAACGAGCCCGACGGGCAACAAACTCTGACGCCTGAAGAACAATCCAAGGTGTATGACGATCTGGGGTCCTATGGTGCTGTCAGTTGGAATGAGCCTGATGGTCTACCCGATGCAGCACCCGAGGAAAAGTCCAAGCAATACGATGACCTCGGGACGTACAAGGCCACGCAATGGAATGAACCAGATGGCTTGCGCAAGCCCACTCCAGAAGAGCTTTCCAAGAACTACGACGACCTTTCTAAATACAACGCAGTACAATGGAGAGAACCCAATGGCTTGCCAAATCCTACCGAGGAAGAGCGATCTAAGAACTACGCCGACCTTGGGGAGTACAAATCTGTACAGTGGAATGAGCCTGATGGACTACCTGCCCTGACGCCTGAGGAAGCATCCAAATCTTATGGAGATGTGGATAAATATGGCCCAGTGGCATGGAGCGAGCCTGATGGTCTTCGACCACTGAACCCGGAAGAGAGGTCAAAGAATTACAACGACCTACAGAAATACAGTGCACCGTTTGTCGCCAAGGCGTCTGTATTGGAAGAGTTCGAACGAGCCCAGTTGGACACAACGCCCAAGGGCAACCTGCTCCCTCCGAAGGTTGAGGTCAAGTCAGAGGACCCGGCTAAGGAATACACAGACCTGGCAGCTTATGGGCCTGCCAGGTGGAATGAACCCGATGGTTTGCCAAAACCGACTCCGGAGGAGCTCTCAAAAAACTACAACGACCTCCATATGTACAGGCCAGCTCAATGGAACGAACCTGACGGCCTTCCATCCCGAACAGCCGAGGAGAAATCAAAGGACTACAAAGATGTGCACGCTTATAGTGCAAATTCCGAGGGAGAACTCGAAGATGTTCCCCAGAGGATCCACCCGGAGGAGGCTTCCAAGAACTACAATGATGTGGGGCTGTATGGTGCTGTACGATGGAATGAACCTGATGGGCTTGGAAATCCTACAGCGGAAGAAAGGTCCAAGGCCTACTCTGACCTTCCAAGCTATGCAGCTCGGGATGCTCCAACCGAAGATGTGGTCGTGCGAAGGCACCCGGAAGAAGCCTCCAAAAACTATAGGGACCTTGATGGATATTCTAAGCAAATGGATAGCTCTGCTACACCACGGGTTCATCCTGAGGAGGCTTCGAAGGCGTACCAAGATCTCGCAAAGTACGAAACTCAAAAAATTGACTCTCCCGACGAGAACCGTCCAATCCATCCGGAGGAAGCCTCCAAGGAATACAAGGACCTAGGCAAGTACTCTGCCTCATTTGAGCAGGCAGAGACACTGGAACGAACTCACCCTGAGCAGCTGACCAAACAATACAAGGATTTGGACAAGTATGCTCCTAAGTCATTTGACCCAGCCAACAAGACATACCCGGTTCACTCCGAGGAAGCCACCAAGGCCTACAAGGACCTTCATCTTTACGGTACTGTATCGCATAACGAGCCTGATGGACTTCCAGGAAAACACCATGACCCCACCTCGCAGGGACTGGGACCTTATGATTCCAAGGTACGAGCCGAGCAGGGAAAAACCTTGACAATGGGTCGACACTGGGGCCAGGCCAACAAGATGTCATCGAGCACCCTAGAAGACAGTATGGACTCTCTGGATAACTTGACAGCGCAGGATATTCGCGCTGACGTTCTTCGAAAGGTGCAGGAAAATAGACAAAATGAAACATTAGAGAGTGCCAAGGCAGAGCACGAGTCCTCCTGGGATGCTACGACGAACCAGGCCAGAGACCAAATTCACGACACAAAGACCAAAAACACACATCGATTGACAGGAAACTACATTCAAGACTTCTCGGAAGACTTTGCCCGATCTTGGAGCACCGAAAATTCATCAACAGGGGCAGCACTCTTTCCCAAGGATCTCTCTAGGGATGATAGCATTCAGAGCACCTCAGCCAAACCTTCCTCGGTGGAGCTAGAAGACGAGCCTGAACTCGAATCCATGGATGGATGCTTCCCCACCGAGACCTTTAGACCAGAGCCGGCCTTGAATCGACAACTATCAAAGGCTTCATCAAAGGGACGAAACAAATTTGACAACTCGGCTACTAGTGCGACCGTGGCTGGAACTACAGCCGGGCATTTGGCTACTAGCGAAACTGGACAGATGCCTGACAGTGAGGCCGAATTATTTGCAATTCCGCAGCAATCTGAGAGTCTCTCTACGGAATATGCAACATTCGACAAGGATGTCGCTAGCAAGAACAAGATGGCCAGCTCCTTCAAGTTGTTGGCATACGATTCCTCGTCTGACAAAGTCCATATGGCCGACGCCACCTCGGAATTGCCTCAGTCAACATCTCCCCGGACCGCCACTGATCTTATTCTCAATTTGAACAATGCCGCCAAATTCTTCCCGCATATTTCAAGTCTCCAAAGTCGCGGATATGAACTTGTGTCAGGAAACAAAGATGTCCTCGTACTCCAAAAAGTGCGAGAAGCCTCAACGAGTACCGAAGGAGAAGGGCCAGCTGGGACAGCAGCCCATCATCGTGTGAACCCAATTGACATGATGGGTCGGTCTGTAACGGGAAATTTCGCAAGTCCAACTGGTTTCGTCAATTACGATACTGTGTTTGATCCTGTGTCAAAGAATCCAACATCGACTCACCAAGCCGAGCCTAACACTTACCAAGAAGAGACAAACACTAGAAAGCAAGAAGAACGGGGAAATCGTAAGAAGAGGGGTGTTGGGAGAAGGGCCCTCGTAGGCGTGGTATGGATTGCTGGAGTTTCATATGCAGTTGGAGCCGTCGCGGAATCTCTCACAAGACGAGCTCCTTTGTCCGAAAGAACGCCCCCATCGGCTGCTGGGCCTGCCACCAGTACAAGGACTGGTTGAGAAATGAGGGGACGTTTTCATATTTTTTTCACTTGAGGTTTCTACTGGCGTTGACTGGGCTGGAGTTGGAGGAGTTGAATACGACGATGGATGAATGAGGTTTTTCCAATTTGTAGTAGTACTTTTCTTCTCTACTGATACCAGATACTTGAATCCACTCTCCTATTCTTGAGGAACGTAAATTAGGCCCTTCCCGATGATGCAGGCTGCCAAGAGGCTTTTATCCTTCGAGTCCATCTTAACCCTTCCCAATCCTACTGTGGGGGATCAAGCTCAGTTCTTGGACTCCCCGTCGGCGATGCCGGTCATCTGCAGCGCTCTCTTCTGATCCTCCTTGCTCCAGCTCTGGCGGCGGTCGAGCTTGGGCGTCCAGCTGTTTGTGTGCTCCAGTGCATGCTGGGCGGCGCGAGTGTCAGTCGGATGGGCCGCGTCCGTCTTGGGGTGAGCCGCCTCGGTCTGGTTAGCGGGACGGGAGGGGATGGGCTGCTCGTTTGAGGGAGCCATTTTGTATGCTTATGTACAGAGACGAACGGGTGATGAGATGTAGTAAGTTAGGTTGTTTGAATGCTTGATTTGATGGGAGTCAATTGGTGATGAGGTAGAGGCAGAGGAGGTGTTGGAGAGGGGACAGATAGCTCTACGGTGTTCTAGATCGAGGCCTACTATAGCTACTTACTTAACCAAGTAAAGAGCTCTCCGCGTGGGGAAGAAGGTGCGTTCATCCGCGTTCGCCACTTGGAATGTGCGTGATGTCGGCCAAGCGGCCATCCACACCCCTTCCCGGTCCAATCAAGCCAATCATCCCATCAGCTATTCCACACCTCCGCATCTTGCAGTGGATGGCATGTCATTATCCCAATTGTTCCCCTCAGATGAATCAGCCATTGTTTTTTGTAGTCGTCCCAAAGTCTTCATTTCATTGCGGTCGTCATGTTCTTAAATCAAGGTATAGGGTGACGGGCAAAGCTCATCAAATCATATCATCTCGACAGGCCAAGTCAATTCGTCAATTAAACCGGGCGGCTAGTGTGATCCAATCAATCGACTAGACTTCGTGTATTCTCAAGGCAATCTACTTTCATTTTTCCCCCGCCAATCGTAGCAGCCCACCTCATCAAATAATCTGCCGTTATCCATTCACTCATTCTTATCTTAATGCATCACCAACGAAACCACTAGAGCAGAAGAAAAGCGTATCGAATGAGTCAATAAATAAGAAACCGAAATGCCGAACCATGCAAATGCTCTTTTACAACACAAAACTCCATGCCAAAATGATCATCAAAAAGCCAAGAAACAAACTCCTAGGACCTCATTCAGGGTCGCGCCGATGCGAATCTCATCGCAATCCCAATTCCTGCCAAAGACCATCGAAACCAAAGAAGAAAGAAACAATGAATGCCCAGAAGCCATGATGCCAGTTCGCCCCCCCTTTCGCCCTGATCCGTGAAAACCATCATCATCGCCCATCACATGCTTTTATTCTCCCTTTCCCTTTAATTCTTCCCCTCAAATGTCCAAGAATACCTAGACAAAAGCAAGTGGCTGACGCCTTGTCTTGCATGTGCCGGGAATATGCGCCGCATGCTGTCCGCGTCCAATCAATCAGGGACGGAGACACTGGATGGAGTGTGTAGCAGGAAAAGAAGCAAAAAATCGTGGTTCGGGTTCTCACTCCATGTATGGGAGTGGGAGAAAATAGGATGCAATCATTTCGTATGTACAAGTGTTAAGCCGTATGTAAATGAGCGGCAGAAGAGTCGTAAAGAGTGGGAGGGGGTATATAGCGCGCTCATGTCGCTCCTCCTTCTCACGCCTTCGTGAGTGCAAATGGGTTTGAATGCAATAGGTTGCCTCGAGAAACGTTGGATGACAAATGCATCTAAGGTGTCTTGGGGCGCTTCCAGTAGTATTGCTAATAAAAAACAAAGTTAGCGACTTGTTCAATTCAAATGGAGATTGCGTTGTAATCCATACCTTATGCTGCTTCCTGCAGGCCCTCAGGCTGGGCTTTCTGAGGCCATCGACGACAGCGGCCCTTCGCTGCTCGTCCGTGTCGAACTCAGGAACGTAGTAGTACTGGCTCTCGAGAGCCTTGCCGGCTGCATCCTTGCCTTCACGCGTGATGAAGCCGATGCAGGCGGTCGACTCGATGGCGACGCGGAGTGAGGCGGCGGTCAGCCCCTCCTTGGCATCGCTGGGGAGGTTGTGCAAGATGGTTGAGAGGGGGGTGGATGACAGCCTGGAGTAGGCGAGCTGGTTGACGACGTGGTTGGTAATCGAGGGGTTCAGCTCCACGACGGGCTTCTCCTCCTCCTTGATCTCTGTGACTTCTTCCTCTTCTTCTTTGACCTCCTCTGGTGTCTCAGACTTGGCACGTGGTTCCTCCCGAACAGGTTTCAGAGGGGAGGATGGGATCTCGGGGAAAAGTGTTCTGGCCAGCGACATCTTGCGTGAGTCTTGCTTCGTCTTGAAGGGAGAAGCTCTGGGCTTTGGTGAGCGCTTTAGCTCTTTGGGAGAGCGCGTGGAGATGCTGGCGAAGCGACCTGAGATGTTTGCGCCGAAGGGACCAAATGAATGGACAATAGGGTCGTTCTCCTCGTCAGGGTCCTTCTCATCATCCTCACTGTCGTGGTCGCTCAGCTCGCTTGAGAAGCTGGCTGTGGCCTCGGTCCGCATGCTGACATTAACATCCATGTGGTCGACGGGCTCAGGCAGCTCGGGCTCCGCCTCGTCTTCAAAAATCTTGATGCTGAGTCCCTCTCTAGGGGAGAACAGAGACTGGTGAAGACGCTGGGAGCTGGACAGGCCGGCCGGGGTAGGACTTTCAGGGGAGGCCATGCGGCCGGAACGACGCAGGGGCGAGGAGTGGAGGATGGAAGCCCTACGGCCTACGACTTCGGGTGAGTCCCAGCTACCGTCCGACATGTTGGCAAACGAATCAGCATGGCGGTTGGGCCATTGGAGAATTACCCGCGAACCGAGCACGTCCAGGATGATGTCGGTGCCCTCTGTCTCGCTGGTGAAGCTATCGCCCTTGAAGAGTTCCCAGGTTCTACCTTGCGAGTGCAACTTCAGCCCGTTCCAGCCAGGGCACGAGATCTCAATCTTGGAAGGCTCCAGCGGGTTAGTAGCAGACACGTACTTGGCCTGGACATGCACTCGGGACACGAGGCGGAGGTTGGGGCCGGCCGGCAGCTGGTAGTGGGAGGAGTTGGAGGAGCGTCCCATCAGCAGCGGCTCGCCGTTCTCGGGCAGTTCAACTGTGGGGAGAGCACCCAATGGAGCTCGCTCGCTGGCCCGGGCGGCACTGGACGACTGCACAAAGTCGGATCGTCTGACAGGAGGCGAGCTGGACATGATGCCGGTGCTCGAGGTCGGTACGGGGGTGGGGAGTTGCCTCCGGCCGTTTTCCTTGTCGCTGCCATTGCTCCCGGTGTTCTGTCGCTTAAGCGGGCGGGGAAGGCCAGGCGAGGACGAGGGTTCGAAGGCTGGCAGCAGAGAAGGCGCGCGTCTTTTTATGCCGGCAACAGCACCCAAGGAGGGTTCAGGTGTGGAATTCTTAGAGTATGGCTTCAGCTCTGGGAGTGTAGGCTCGTGGGCGAGCGAGTCGTCGTGGGAAGAGCCGGCCATGATAGGCGAGTTGTGGATAGTCGGGATGGCGGTTAGGGTACAGGGTCGGTGGCAGAAATCCTCGAATTACTATTTCATGACCATGCAGTATTCGAAACCGGAAACAGTCGAAAAGTCGTTTGGACTGGAAAAGGGGCGTAGAAATCGGTTATCGCGTGTGATCGCGGCGGTATCGTGTGCGTTGGCGGATGGCACTCTGTGGGCTGCCCACTTACACGATCCTCGGCTTCTGAAGAGGCGGCGACGACAGCAACGAGGCGGTGGAGGCGGTTGAGGCTCAAGGATTGTTATGATCAGACATGCAAATTGCAACAAGGAGGGAAAAGCTAGACGATGAGACCTTGGTCGCCAAAAGTGGTCGGTGTGGTCGAGTGGGAGTGGAAGTGGCCTGGGAAGAAGAGACCTGGAAGAGGAGAGCTGACTTGGGGTGGGCGGTATTTTAAACGGCGTCCGACACGAACGCGATGTGGGCGTTCGCGTTTGGCGTCGCCGTTGTACCTGGCCGTAGCGCAGTCCAGGTGCCTGCGCCAACCGCTGTAAGGGGGCTTAGGGGGGCGCCTGCAGGGACGTTAGCAGACGTGTTCCAGCGGTCGAACGCCTGAACGGCCGCGAGCCACAGCGGCAGCCCTTCTGTATTCCAGCACGCCGCGGGTCCCTGCTCACGTATGCGCGCACCACTAGACCTTGCCCTTGTCTAGGCCTGCTGCAAGCTTCAGACGGCTTCGATGCTCGATCGATCGCATCCATGGAATGCAATTTCGATTTCCTTGCCCATGAGGGACCACCTTATGGATCGTTTAGCCGTCATTCATTTAAAGCACCTGTATTTCTTCAAACGATAGTTGATAGTTATTGAAGGCGCCAATGTATCTGCCCAAGTCCCCTTTGTTTGCTGCTTATCCTCCTGGCACACGTCAGTCCAGATATTAATAAATGGCTGCCACGCCTGGAAGGTACCTATGCGCTGAGAATGATGCCACCGCTTAATTACTGAGGAGTTAGTTACTTAGCCTGTTCAATTAACCAGGCCCGCAACCCACTCTGATTCAGAGTCAGCCTCGGATCAGACTGAACAACATGGCTATTGTCTCGAGCAAAATTTTCCCTTGCTTCGATCTGTTTCTTCAATTGAAGATGGATACTGTTCACTCTGTTTTTGCCCAATAGCACGGATGCATATTCTCAGCAGTCTCCCTTTTGGTGGAACTGCTCTCCGTCCAACCTCTTTAGCTCTCCGGTGCTGACCGCAGCTTAAGACACGTCTCCACCCCGCCTGCGGTGATGTTCGCGTTTTTTGGTGACAGGCCCCGTGCCTTGGGTCAGGGTTAAAGCTGCCAGCAGGATCTGTGTTTAATAGGCCAAGCCATTGATTGCTTAAATGTACGTATCTTTCCCGCTTTCCGCCCATCCGCAGCGTCACAATACTGCGTGTTTGCCTATTGTGGCCAGCCCATCTTATCGTTTCCTTTGTCGCATGCAAGCTCCCGGGCCTGAGCGTACAGCAGGGCCATGCAGCCAGGAAGCATAAAAATGATCATGCTTCCTGATAGGGCACGCACGCTGGACCCAGGTGTCAGGTATCCAAGACGCGAAAAGGGAAGAAAGGAGGAAGAAAAAAAGAATTTCATGGGCCGATTGTGGATGATGGCCAGTTGTTCCCAGGATTTTCCTGCAGTAGCGCTCCGGCACGCGATGCTTCTAGCCTGCCTCCCAACCTCTTGATGCGGGCAAGACGCGGTGAAGGGCCGCCGCACAAGGGCAGAGTAAAACAAGATGCAGCGTCGTGCAGATAGATCAATCGCCCATCTAGAAATTAGAATTTGACGGAGCATCATCCATTTCCCAGCCCTGCAGCCTTAATTGCATCTTCGGTGCTGTGTCCGTGCTCGCCACGCGCCCGGTGAGGCAAAGCTCCGCAACCGCCGTCAGACCCGGTGGAGCGTTTTCGGGAGCGCCCCTCCGTCGTTCGGAGATCCATTAGCGGAGCCCCCGGATAAGATAAGATCAATGGCTTGTGCCGACTCACACCGCCTTCACAACAGGCCTGGCAGAATCGATAAGCCAGAGGAAAAAAAAATTCTGGATACACTCCCAGCCGCCCAAAAGCCCCCACCATCTCGACCATATCAAACCGCCCATCTTTTCTCTGCCATCATCATCGCCACTATCCCGGCTTGGTTCCAGAAGAGACAATGGCGCTGTCAAAAGAGGTTGCTTCCCTTGGCGATAATGCCTTGGCCACAATTGACTCGGCTCAGGTTCGTAAACCACATTCCATTGGTGATGGATTGCTGGATGGATTGTCTCCCATCCTCTTCTTCATTTCATGACGGACAAAGAGCTAACCTCGAGAATCATCCCTAGACCCTGAAAGCCTCCAAGGCGCTGATCGCACACATCAAGAAGGCATCCAAGGAGAAGGCCCAGGAGTCGACCAAGCGCAACCTCCTCGACGACGAGGGCGGCGAGGAGGCGGCCGAGGAGACGCCCATCTGGCTGACGCTCACCACCAAGCGCCACGTCGTCGACAAGGCGCGCCTGCAGCCCGGCAAGATCGCCCTGCCGCACCCCCTCAACCAGGACGAGTCGACCACCATCTGCCTCATCACGGCCGACCCCCAGCGCGCCTACAAGGACATCGTCGCCTCGGACGAGTTCCCCGCGGAGCTGGGCAAGCGCATCACCCGCGTCGTCGGCCTCTCCAAGCTCAAGGCCAAGTTCTCCCAATACGAGGCCCAGCGCAAGCTCCTCTCCGAGCACGACATCTTCCTCGCCGACGACCGCATCATCAACCGCCTGCCCAAGGTCCTCGGCAAGACCTTTTACAAGTCGACGCTCAAGCGGCCCGTCCCCGTCGTCCTGCAGGCGGGCAAGCAGGCAAAAGTGGACGGCAAGCGGCCCAAGAAGGCCAAGGCCGAGGGGTCCGTCAACGCCGCCACCCCCGCCCAGATCGCCAAGGAGGTCGAGAAGGCCGTCGGCTCCGCCCTCGTCAACCTGTCCCCCACGACCAACACGGCCGTGCGCATCGGGTACTCGGGCTGGACGGCCGAGCAGGTCGCCGAGAACGTCGAGGCCGTCGTCGAAGCGCTCGTCGGCAAGTGGGTGCCCCAGCGATGGAGGAACGTCCGCGGCATCTACATCAAGGGGCCCGAGACTGCCGCCCTGCCCATCTGGCTCACGGACGAGCTGTGGCTCGACAACAAGGACGTCATCTCCAACGAGGAGGCCGCCGCCGTCGCCGTCGCCCGCAAGGAGAAGGCCAACATCGGCAAGAAGCGAAAGTCCATCGGCCAGAGCGAGGAGGAGCCCAAGGAGGAGGAGGTCGAGGAGCCCCAGAAGAAGAAGTCCAAGAAGGTTAAGAAGGACCTGCCCGACGGCGACGACGACAAGCTCAACAAGCAGATTGCCGACCGCAAGGCCAAGCTGAAGAAGCAGAAGGCGGCCGCCAAGAAGGCTCTGGACGAGTAAAAGAAAGAGGGAAAAAACTGAATATCAAAAACCGCTTCCGATGTTTGCATATGATCTTGTCTCAGAGAAAAGGATAGTAGGGAGATGGGGGGGATCTAGTACATTTGCGCGCGCGAGTAGAAGGAATTTTGCACCGGCATTGTCAGGGTTAAGGCGTTGTGGAGTTAGAGGAGCGGACATCACCTGAACACAGGAGACAAAAGCTGCCTTGTCAGATCGAATAGACATTTACAATTATTCGCTTCTTTGATATTTGGGATTGAAAGAAATTTACCTGAACTGCTTAAAACATGCTTACACCGAAAGACAAACCCTAGGGTTCCTTGTCACAATGAATAAAAGATTAGCTACACGAGAAACAGGCTGACTATAGTTCTCCCCAGCGCCCGTCATCAAGACCAGTCTCGGGGTCAAACTTCCTGTCATAAGGACCGAAGAAGTTGGCAAAGGTCTCGTTGAGAACCGACTCAGGAATCTGCATGTGATCCCCAGTAATCGAGCGGAAGCGCAGACCACCCTTCTTATCCAGCGCCTTGAGCCCGATCCAGTCCTCCTTGTAAATCGGGCGGTCCCTGATGGCGATGACTTCGGTGCCGTTCACCTCCTGGAACCACGACGTCTCGCGGGGGATGACAGTCGTGTCATCCTCGAAGAGGTACATGACGAAGTTGGACAGCCGGGCCAGGTTCTCGGCATAAGTCTTGTTCTTGACCTCGCGCTCGTTGTTGATGTCGGCCAAGAAGTTGGACCCGTCGAGGTAGGCGGCGTAGTCCTTGGGGTCGCGGAAGTACTGCGCGGGGACGAGGCGCGACTGGACGAAGGTGCTAAACGTATTATAGCGCAGCAGGCTCATGGCGCCCTTGCAGAGCCAGTCGTAGGCGCCGCAGGCCGCGAAGTCGACGATGCCGTTGTGCTGGCTGCCGAACGTGACGAGGCTCCGGACGGGCGGGGAGTTGCAGCGCTCGATGTAGCCGCGCAGGAACTGGCCGCCCTGGGAGAAGCCGACGGCGTCGATGGCGGGCGCCGTGGAGAGGATGGGGTGGGCGGCGAGGGCCTCGCAGACCTCGTCGAGCTGGGCGGTCACGTTGCCGAAGAAGGTGGCCGAGCGGTCGGCGCTGGCGTCGGTGCCGCCGAGAGAGACGGTGTAGACAAAGGTTCCCGGGTGGATGGCGTCGGCGAGCTCGCCTACTTGCTTGAGGCCCTCGCCGTTGAAGGTGTCGCCGAGCCCGTGCCAGATGACGACGGGCAGAGGGGTGTCGTCGGGTTCATCTTCGCTGATGCGGCTGGGTCTGGCGTCGACGGCAGAAACTGCCAGACTGAGGGCGAGGAAAGCGAGCGACTTGGTAGACAGCATGGTTGCGACTTGAGGAGCAGTCAGGAAGACTGGATAGTAGGTAGAGATGAGGATGTGATGTCGCAGGATGAGGCAATCCAGCAGGTCCGAGGCTGGGGAGCTGATAAGAGCTTATCGGTTTCGATCCCGGCGCATTACGCAACTGAACAGGCAGCAGGAGCAGCCGCGAACGACACACATTGGAAGTCACTTTGCTAGTAAATTATATGCAGAGATACATGGCATATTTACCTTGGCCATGCATAACTTAGAGTTCCATTATTGTCAGTAAAACATAAAAAAGGGGGGATCATCCTGAATGAAAGGATATGGAAATGTGTTAGATAATTTACACTTAGGTCCGTGTGGTGACCGTAAATGGTGCTGAATCGGTAGATACAATACCAAATCATGCCGGCTTCGAGGTTGAGGACGACCCAAACCAAGTGCCTAGACTCTCAAAAGCAGCATTCTCAGAGATCATAACTAGCAACATCATTTTCCCCCGTATTTCTCTTGGCTTGCTAAACTTTAATTAATATAGACTTCCAGCTGTTGATGACAGTCTTCCACGCCAAACAGATAAGTCTCAAAGTGTTTATGAACAATCGTGTAGTCATCTCATACTTCATGCATAAGTCATTAATGCGATAAGAAGAAGAGAAAATGCTACTACGGCCTAGAAGATCCCCAGCGACGGAAAAAGACTGTTCAGTACTGCCATTCTTCACATACATTTTCAGGTGTGGAAATCCGGCTGGGGCAATAAAAGATTTCATCCCCCTTACTCATCCCCCTTATCAAAACCATTTCGAGTGACCATGCCTACTTGCAAGCCATTTCATCAAAATTCTAAATATTCAGCTTCTCAAACATCAGAGCAGTCTCCTCCCATGCCTGCAATCTCGCCGCGACATCCCGCTCCCGGCGCTCCGCCGACTGCTTCGCCTCGGCGACGTCCTTATCCTGGATCTTACTCAGGTCCGCCTTGAGCAAGAGAACCTCTTCTTGGTCCCTCCGTGCCTCAGCTATCTTCGCCTTGGCCTTCTCAACCTCCTTGGCGGTGTCTTGGATACGGCCCTTGACTTCAACGTAGACCGCCGCGTCGGCAGAAACGGGGAAGGCCGCACAACCCGTGGGGACGGCTTCTCCAACTTGAAGGATGGTGATATCAATTGGAGTCTTCCCGCTCAGTGCTTTTATGGAGGGAAGTTGAGCAGATGCTGTAGCATGGGACTGTTCATTTAGAGGTGTGATGTAAGCCAGTCCTTGATCTTTGATAGAGTACTCAGCCATAAGCGAGCGCAAACCTTTCGAACATCCCAGGACAAGTTCATAGGCTGCCTCAGATTCCGGGTCATTGAAGGACGGCTCATACTCTGGATAGAGCGCAACTGTGATCGAGAGTGTGTCATCACCTGGTCTACGTGGTAGACGCTGCCACAGCTCCTCGGTCAGGAAGGGCATGAATGGCGAGACGAGCCGAAGGCCAGTTTCAATCGTGGTGTACAATGTGTCCTGGGCAGAGCGGACCTCCTCGGCAGAGCCATCTGAGAAGATCGACTTCGAGTTCTCGATGAAGACGTCAAATAGCTCATCGTATAAGTACCGATGGCTGATTTGAGTTGACCGAGAGAATTCACGGGCTTCAAGAGCTTTGTTGACCTGGCTCACAGCAGTATTCATCTTGGTTAGAATCCATCTCTCCGGGAGACTCTCCTTGCCTGTTAGAGAACTCGTCTCACGGGGAACAAAGTCTTCGCCAAGCCTACCAAGGACATACTTCGTAGCCTGGTAAAGCTTGTTGCAAAACTTGCGGTAGCTGTGCATTGTCTTAACATCAAAATTGATGTCACTACCGGATGATTGGGTGTAGTTGATAAGCGAAAACCGCAGTGCGTCAGTTCCAATCTCGGGGATTCCTTGTGGGAAAGCCTTCTTCTGGTATCTTTCGGCATTCTTGATCTCACTCTGAGCCAGATTGCCCTGTCGAAGCTTTTGGTGAAGCTCTTCGAGGCCGATACCATCCATGATGTCGATCGGATCAACAACATTACCAAGAGATTTTGACATCTTCCGCCCCTCGCTATCACGGATCAAGCCATGGCAAAACACCTCGGTGAAAGGAACCTTTCCAGTCAATTTCAATGAGAATATTATCATGCGGCTGACCCAGAACGGGATGATATCCCAGCCGGTCTCCAAAGTTGTATTTGGAAAGAACCTTTCGAGATCTGTCGTCTTATCTGGCCATCCGAGAGTGCTGAACGGCCAGAGGCCGGAGCTGAACCAGGTATCCAGGACATCCTCGTCCCGCCTGAGTGAAAGCTTCTTTCCAGGGAACTTTTCTTCTGCCTTTTCCCGAGCTTCTTGCTCCGTTCTGCCACAGACCCAGTAGTTGTCATCAGCATCGTCCCCGTTCTCTTCGCCCTCGACGGTGACGAAATACGCCGGTATCTGGTGGCCCCACCACAGCTGCCTCGACAAGCACCAGTCCTGCAGGTTGCGCATCCATTGCAAGTATTGCCTCTTCTGTAGGTCCGGCCGGATGACGAGCTCCCCACTCTCGACGACATCGATGGCGGGTTGTGTCAGAGGTTCCATCTTCATCCACCACTGCGGTTTCAGGTATGGTTCCACAATATCCCCTGACCGACTGCAGATAGGAACAACCATCTTGTTTGGTTCCTGTTTCGTATACAGGCCAAGTTCTTTGAGCTTCTCGGTGATGGCGTATCTGACATTGAAACGTTTCTCTCCGGCGTATGGACCCGCATTTGCATTCAGAGTGCCATCGTCGTTCAGGATGTTGATGAAATCGAGGTTATGTTTCTTCCCGAGAGCGAAGTCGTTGTGATCGTGGGCAGGCGTCAGCTTGACGGCGCCAGTACCAAATTCTCTGTCAACATGCTCATCGGCGATAATTCTCAACTTTCTGTCAGCGATGATAGGGTGCTGCGCAATCTTGCCGACGAGATGCTTATATCGATCATCCTGGGGATGAACAGCTATACCGGTGTCACCCAGGATTGTCTCTGGTCTTGTTGTTGCAACTTCAATTGTTTCATCGGAGCCTTCGATTTTATATTTAAAGTATGTGAGCGTTCCGAATTCAATCTTGCGATCATATCCTGGGACGTCAAGCTTGGTAGTTCCCTCCAGCTCCTTCTGGTCGACTTCAAGCGTGGATAGCGCAGTCGAGAGTCGACAAGACCAGTGAACAAGCCTGTTGGCTCGGTAAATCAGCCCTTCCGAGTGCAGCTGAACAAAGGTCTCGGTGACAGCTCTGGACAGCTGGGGGCTCATTGTAAAGGCCTCGCGCGACCAGTCGGAGGAGACACCGAGTCTCCGGGTCGTCTTGTTGATGGCTTGGTGGTAATCCTCCTTCCATTCCTGACACAGCTGTACGAACTCAGCGCGAGTGAAATCCTGCCTCTTAGATTTCCCGTCCTTCGGGGTTTTCGCAAGCTGTTTCTCGACGACAGCTTGAGTGGCAATGCCTGCATGATCGCAGCCAGGGATGTAGAGGGTGGTAAACTGTCGCATGCGATGCCACCTGATGAGGGTATCTTCGAGCGAAAGGGCTAAGGCATGTCCGATGTGAAGTCTTCCCGTAACCTGCAAGCAAAGTTAGCAACTAACCACGATTCTCGTACATGGACGTGCCCATACATTCGGGGGCGGCATCGCAATGACGTATTTCCCTTTGGATTTGATACTGCCATCTTCCTCAGTCCGTGGCTTGAACAGCCCCTTCTCCTCCCAGAAACTGTACCAGGCAGACTCGACGACCTTTGGTATGTACGCCTTGTGGAAATCATTATCAAGGGTGCCGAGTATCTTTCTTTGCCCAGCTGGAGTCTCGTCAACCCAATCTTTTGAATCGACCCCGGAAGCACCTTGATTTTTGGGCTTCTTCTCCTTGGAACTAGCTCCTGATTTCTGCTGTGCCTGTTGGGCTTGTTTTTCCTTTTTCAAGGCGAACTTCTCAGCCTTGAGTCTCTGCTTCTCGCTCATGGGCTTCCCTGTCCCTGAGGGCTGTGTAGAGGCCATTTTTTTCACGGTGCAAGTGGTACGGCAGGTTTGCTGTCGAAGGCAATGGAGATGATGAAAAGGATAGTTAGCACACGCGAGATGAGGTGACGATCAATTCATTTTCTGAGCAGATATACTAAATGAGTCACTAGTTGCGAGAGCGGTCGCCCTGAGTCATCCATTGTGCTTATGTATGCCATCACGACTTCCCTAGATAGGCAGCAGATTGCGATCGAGTCTCGGACTTCGAGTCAATTGAAGGTCAGATAATGCACGAGCCCTAGCAGCACATCACCAAGGCGTTGACGATGGTGTTGAGGGCAGTATGTTTACAGCCCGCATTGGAAATCCACTGAGCTAGGCCCGTAAGCTAGGCCCATGGCTAGATCCGTGGCTTGGTCTATGAGAAGTCCCAAACCGGACCATTGCTGCAACCGTATTCCGCGGATGTAGGCCATGTCAGTCGTGAATGGTTACACAAAATGAGCGATCGAGCGTTTCGTCTCTGTTTACGGATGGAGGAAGTGCCAAAACAGGCCGCGGAAGCCGCGCATGACGCACTCTCCTCGCTTGAATTGGGCATGACTAACCTCGCGTTTTCATAATTTTTGAATGCATATTTTGCAACTTATCCTCAATCGATGAACGCACAACTGACGATCCAAGAAACGATTGGCATTCTTTACTGTGTGTATGCACGTCATTCGGCACTTTGCTCAGATTAATCTATCGTATTCATGCCAATTAATCGCAATCAATCCGCAGCCCTCCATTGGATTCCGCGCCTGCATCGAGGGGCATCACATCGCCGATCACGGCCACAAATTGCGAAACACGAACTCCTTGCAAGGATGGCTGGCACGCACAGACCAGTATCGAGTCGAGGATTGCTCTCTATCCATCGCCATCACATCGACGCATAAGCCAAGTTAATTAGGAGCGGCGGCGCAAAAAGAAACCGCATTCAAGCGTGGCCACCAGCATAGCCACGACTAGTCTTGGTGCGTCGACCCTCCTCGTCACCAGAAGTCTGCATAAAACCATGTCATGAGAGAAGAAGCAGGTGATTAGCTTGCGAGTCGTAATTCCCTTCTCCTCTTTTCCTCGAGCTCGGGCTTCCTCATGGGGCAAATGGGGGGTCGAAGCGAATCGCCAGCCAGGAACGCGCAAGCCAAGACGGGGAACGAAGGCCTGCTTCTCTCCACCTTTTTGCCGTGCTAAGCTTTTTAACCTGCGAGAATGGGGATGGTTGTCTAGGCGCTGGTCTGACCATCGTCGCTGTGCCCTGGTAGCCCCGATGTCCAAAAACCCGCACGATGTGCCGACTGGCGAATGCTTCGTCACATTGCATGAAGAAGAAATCCGTAACATGGAAGAGGTCGATGGCGTAAACCACAGCGGGCCCCTCAGCTGTTGTCGTCGTCTCCGTGCACTCGATACGGAGTTCGGAAGACCAGCTTGCGCGTAACCATCCCCAACGTGAACAAGGTCTAACCCTTATCCAGGTCGGAGGTTTTTGACCTGAACCATCGACCAACTTTTTCCGCTGCTGCTTCTGGTAGTAGAACTTGCTCGGACCCCCATAGATGACACAAGAAAATGGGGGCAGTCAACACTACGGAGTGGGCGTTGTCGCATTCAGGGCCCTAGAGAGTTTCATGGCCTGCTGGAACAGTGTCAGAACGTCCGGAGCTTGGCCAACCGGGATCGCTCGAGACGATGGGACTCTGGCTGATTGGGATGCTCGTCTTTCTATGGGGCCGGGCAAGCCCACCACTGGCTGCAAACGGTGGTTGGACTGGTTAGCCGTGGACCTGAAACAGGGGATGCACCACGCAACACTGGGACCTACCTCATTCCACATTGACGGCACTGTGCCCCTGGCCTATCAGTGTCCCCGTTCGGAGGTCCAAGCATACGTAAACTACAGATCACCGGCTGATCGGTTGGGAAGCGCGCAAGACGCAGACAGAATTGCGGGCCTCTAACCACCTGATGATGCGTAACCCGCGTCTCCCTGCTTTCGGGAGGTGCAGTCAGAGAGACGGGGATTTTCTCTGCGATGGCATAAAGAGGGCGAGGGCCCGTCCCGGTTGCAGTCATCAAATCCTCATCACAACTCTCGCTCAACTCAATCCGGAGTCCTTACCATCTTTCTCTCAGCTTCATATACACCAGCTGTAATTCAATCGCTCAACGAGGCCGGTCCTCTCCACATCACATCCACATCCCCCATACAAACCCACTACAACGGTCAATCAGACACTATACACAATACAGCAATCAATCTATTCTGTAATCGATACCCGTCTACTTCGGATCAGATCAGCATCTTCTACAACGAAATCTATCTCCAAAAACCAACCAAGCAAACCAAAAACCACCAAACAATCAAAATGAGTCCTTCCGCCATTCTCGTTGCCGCTTTCGCCACCATGGCTTTGGCTATGCCCCTGGGCATTGACCCCCGCCGCCTGGATACCATGAACGTCTTCTTGGCCGACATTGAGTAAACTGGTTTTACCAATGGCCTTACAAGGTATGTTGTCGGCTTGCTTGATGTCAAGGACATCACCCCTAACACAGAACCAAGGCTAATCAGGCGATTCCAGAGGCAAATCAAAATAAAATAAGTACAACATCATACAATATACCATGGGAATATAACGGGATACCAGGCGTTGTGCCAGGGGGTTGGCATCACACTCATTTTAGAAGACATCACATCGGGTGATAAGTCATTGCATTACACTACATACCCACAATGTTTAGATAGCATTGCCACGCACATTGGTATTTTACCTTTGTCCATAGAATCTTTCATGAATCAATTAAAAAAAATTGCAAGATATGAATACCGTTCCATACCTGTATTATATGAGTGCCCTGGCAAATGACTGACATGAAACAAAACATGGTCCACCAAGAACATCCAGCGTTAAATTTCGACACAATATCAAAACTATTCATACAACAATAAACATAACATAAAGCTAAATATTGTAAAATGTTTTATTATTGTTTGGTATTCTGCGGCCTCTAACTTACATTAGAGCAAGTAAAAGGAGGTCAGGTAGGTAGTCAGCCACTCAGCCTTGTGCGACGCGAAAGCTCGGCAGGGAGACACCAAACCAACACAGCTTTATAAACCACATACCACCACCCTCCACCATCTACGACCATACCTACTAGACAGCACTGGATCCCGTCTGCTCTCCGTACGTTAAGCTAGTAAGGGGCCGATTAGTAGTTGGGTCGGTGACGACCAGCGAATACCGGCTGTTGTAGGTTGTTTTTTTGTCTTTTGGAGATATGAGACTGCATCCCATATCTGTATCGTCCCCGCGGCTCTTATATGAGAAAAGATCTCGCCTTGGCAAGAGTGAGAAGGGGAAGGCTAATCAGCTACACAGCCCTGTGAATTATTAGAACACAGCTGCGTCGTTCTAATCATCTGTATAGTAGCCCTCATCTTCCTCTTCCTCCTCCTCTTCCTCCTCTTCCTCTTCCTCACCATCCTCTTCTTCATCCTCTTCCTCATCCTCATCCTCATCTTCATCCTCATCCTCATCCTCATCCTCATCTTCATCTTCATCTTCATCTTCATCCTCATCCTCGTCCTCATCCTCGTCCTCGTCCTCATCTTCATTCTCATCCTCCGAATCAGTTCCAAATTCCAGGTTGTCAAAGTTCTTACGCCAGTGACACGGAATAAGGGTCTTCATCGACCCCTGGGAGACAATGTCTGAATGGACACTCTCCGCATGCTCGTTGACGCCAGCAATGTCGGCCGCCGATTCTCCTGAAAAGGCCAGGGCCTCGTCCTCTGTCAAGTGGCCTACTCTGCGTGCAAGCATCCGTAGGGTTGACGTTCGCATGTAATCGCGCGGCGATGCCCAGCCGCTGCTGGTACTGAACCGACCTTTCCACCAGCCGGGGGCCTCATGGCGTTGGCGGCGAAGAACTCTCATGCAATACGCAAAGTAGAGATACCTTGCTGCAGGCCGGAAGTCGTTTTTGAACTTCAATGGCCGGTTGTGAAGCCTTTTACCAGTTGGCTCAGCTAAGCCATGGCTTGGTCGTTCCGCGTCTTCGTCATGTAGCCACATTGTCTTCCAGCAATTGGGGCCTGCTTCTGTGTCAGGCACAATGACCAATCTGCCATCGTCAAGCAGCTTTTCATAATATCCGAAGACCGGGAACGCATTCTTGGCTCCCCCTAAATGACCGTCCCTGGAGTCTGGGGGCCCGAACAGGTGTGCAGCTGTCACTTCACCCACTTTATACCTGACAATTTGGGCGGCTTTGACAAGGCTGGGATAAAAATGTCTTCCAGTGATTACACACCATACTCCACCTCCTGCATTTAAGGCGTCGTACGCCTCAATCACGTCTGCTCGAAACCAATCCCGGGTCTTTTTGTCTCTTTTCGTAAAGAGAGCACGTCGTGCTCCCTGTGGCGTCTTGTAGAGTGTGATCAACGAGTCAAGGTACGACAAGGTAAGATGCGACCAGTGCTGGGTATCTTCGTTTTCCCCCCAAGTAGTACAGTCCATGATTCTTCCACATATCTCGTAAAAGGATGTGTGAAGCACAATGATGTCGGTTGTTAGGATGCTTATTGTCCTCTCCAAAATTGAAACATTATATCGGTATTCTTGCTGGCTTAAGGGCCAACTGCCGTTGTGCCACGCCGCGTTCAAATTATTGAGGGCGTTCTCGCAGCTATCCCGCACACTCTCCTTAGTCTCCCAATGGTCCCTCACAAAAACGAAGGGGAAGGCTTCGCTGCTTTTCAGCTTGGGCTGCTTGAAATCAAAGGAAGCCATAGTCGGCTTGGGGAGACGTGTGGTCTCGGTGCACTTTGGGAGTGTTGCGAGAGTTGGTTTTGAGGCAGGTTTAGTCTTGTGCGAACTTCAGCTGCGTAGATTTGAACTGGAGAAGGTATTATTTTGCTGCTGAATTCAGTTTCCTTTGCCTCAAAAGGCGAGGAAGAGCAGTGTTTAAATGCATTGAAGAAGCAGTATCAGAGCTTGGCAAGGGAGTTATACTAGCAAAAGAGTTGTGACAACGAACACAACCTTTGTTTGGACGAAACCTTGATCGTTGAGGCTTCATTGGGGGCTCTATCGTTGGGCGACAGACGTAAACCTTATAGGGAATTGCGTTGATCTATCCCTCTCCACAGACCTCTTTAATTTTTCTTCTCCCGCATGATCTTCCTAACTTTTGCTCAGGTGCCTATGTATTATTGTAGCAAGTGGCTGTCAGAGAAACAGGGACTCCAAAGCCACCTTGACAGATTTATCATGGCACTGACTTCCATAATAATGTTTCCTATTGTGCGATAATATTATGTACTTAATAATTGCTCAATAATTTACTACTATTATTATAACTGTTAACTATTGTCTATCAATATCGTATATTAGAAAGTTGGGATTAAATCACCTTCGCAGTCCCTGTTATTCATGCCCACTCATGTCAAAACATACGTGCAGGATGACAACTCAGTCATCTAAAGAATGAGCTACTCCCTAATTCTGTCGCCGTTCGGCAAGTCATACAAGCAATCGATCAGAGAAGCTTATGTCTTTTAAGCACTTAACCATCAAATTCAATGGCCTATCCTCTCGCCCCAAATGTGCCATCTGCCAAGAGTTGTAGACATACAGCCACCCCACTAAACGCCACGATCCCGCCAAGCTTCTACTAGCAGCTGCCCCATCCCAAGAAAGTACCTTGTAGGTAACCGCCAAAAAATTGGCCACTCAGGACCTCTCCAAACAGACCACACCAACAAACAAATATCCCAGCCCGCTACCGTCCTGCGCAACCTCACTCAGACCGGCATCCATCATTTAAAGTCCGTCTCCACCTGGCTACGAGCGCAATTGGACGACCACGTACACGTGTGACTGCGCACCCACGCGCAAACCTCGACCGTCCCGTCGCCAGTCGCGTCGTGATCACCCAACAGCAGAGCTCACGCCTCGCCCAGCCTCAGCCCGAGCTCCCTCATGGCACCCTCCAGAGCTGGGGGTAGACGGCCCTCGGACGGCACCAACGGGAGGGACCACCGGCGACACCAGCAGAACCATTACCAGCCCAGAGACGAACCGCCACACCCTCCTCCGCCTCCCGCGCCCGTGAGAGCCGGGCCTCATCCTGGCTACATCACCAGCTCGAACCAGTACACCTGCGAGCGCAAGATCAGGCACCTCCTCAAGGAGAACGGATGCGACCCGGCCAGGGAGGATAACTACCGACTACAGGGCGTCCAACTCATTGACAATGTGAGGGAGCATCTGCAGTTGTACGTTGGTGGCCCGCAAAGGAGAAAGGAGACGACAGGACAGAGACAGCTGACATTGAGTGGCGCGCAGACCGGTTCGGACGTTTGACACGGCATGCGTGTACTTCCACAAGTTCAGACTCAACTTTAGAGATGCTGAGTACAACTACCAAGACGCCGCGCTGGCCTCGCTCTTCGTGGCGTGCAAGGTCGAGGACACCATCAAGAAGTCGAGGGAGATCCTCGCGGCAGCATACAATATCAAGAACCCAGACAAGCCTGCTGCTGCAGACGACAAGGTAAATTGGCTATTCGTCTATGCATAAATCCCCAAGCTGGCTGGCTTCGAAGGGGAAAAAAAAAGCTAACTAGTCGAATATCAGGTCTTCGAAGCTTCCTCCAGGATCATCATCGGCCTCGAGCGCCTTATCCTCGAAACCATAGGCTTCGACTTCCGCACCCGCCACCCCCAGAAGCTCCTCGTCAAGTGCACCCGCTCCATCCTAGGCCGCGACTCCCCCTCCGCCCGCGACTTCTTCTCAACCGCCTACGCCATGAGCATCGACCTCTACAAGACCTTCGCCCCCATCAAGCGCACCACCTTCTCCATGGTCATGGCCGTCATCGAGCTCACAGCCCGCGCCATCGACATCAGCAGCACCGACGCTGACCACCCCCAGCTCCTCCCCGAGGTCCGCCGCTTCTCCGACCTCAAGCCAGACTACTGCCGCCCCGCCGTCCTCGAGACCATGCTCGACCTCCTCGACCTCTACGTCCAGCACCCCAAGTCCACCAAGCTTGGCCCCCGCTTCGACATGAACCACTTCATGGACATCAAGATCCTCCTCAACAACGACCTCGACCACGCCTCCCTCCCCCGCTTCCTCTACTCCTGCCCCGAGTGCGAGTCCTCCCCCTTCTCCGCCACCTCCCCGGACCAGCACTCCCCCTCCGCCCAGCACCAGCCACCTCCCAACACCAACAACCTCCTGTCCTCCTCGGATCACGCCGCGGGTCCCAACCCCCTAAGCGGCACCGGCCCCCGCCCCGTCCGCGGCGACGGCTCAACCATGCGCTTCGTCTTCAACCCCGAGGCCGCCCGCTCCGAGCAGCGCACCGTCGACGACTTCTTCCGCGAGGAGTGGGAGGAGCACGAGGTCGAGGTCGACGAGCCCATCCCCCCGCCTCCACATCCTCCCCGGAACATTCGAGACGACGGGGGCAACGAGAGGGAAAGAGGTGGCGGTGGTGGTGGCAGGAGGAGATATCAGGGCGGGCACCATAATCGGGATCGGTGGGGGGGCGGCGGGCATCCGTACCGAGGAGGCGGCGGCGGCGGTGACAGAGGGGATAGACCACATAGAGGGCGTGGACGGCATCATTAATTGTAGAAAGGCTAGAGGAACTGGCCGTGCACGTAGTAGATATAAACACAATGCCAACAAGATTGGGTGGTCCAATGTTCCCACCAAGTCTCGAACGTCCAGGTCCAAGCCTAGAGTATCCAGCTTTTTTCAGACTCTGCTGTAACAATCAACAAGTAGATCAATGCAACATTTTAAAGATGAAGTGATTTATTCGCCTCTAACTAACATATGTTTCTACATCCCCACGATAATCAAGAGCCAATGGGGGCTCCTTCTTCCAAAATATACAATCCCCCGTCAGCCCGACTCCTCACGAGACAACTCCTCATCTGGACATGGAAAAATAATATGTGTATGTTTTGGAAGGGGTTCGCCATGCTTAGTGGTACTGTGCCAAGTCCCTGTAGTCCGCATCTCCCACTTCCTCCTCGGTTTCAAAAACAAAAAGACATAAGGGTGACATAACAAAAATGAGAAGAAAAAAAGTATATTAAACGGCCACAACAAGCTGCCTAGGTCACCAGGATGAGGCCAGAAGAAAAGGTACAGCTGGATCCCGGCCCTATCCATGTTACAGCGCCCGGCAGTTCGTTGGGATCAAGAAATGGGATATTATCAGAAACGTATCCAAAGCCGATAATTTTACCAATCGAAGAAAGGGAGAAAATCAGGTAATAAATAAAAAGCGGGGGACGCTTCCCCCAAGAGTAAGGATGGAGAGTTGACGCTCGGTTCTTTCGTTGAAAATTCGGCCTCCCCTTCTATCTGTTGGGCTAGCGATCCCAGGGTATCGAAGTGTAGATGAAACTAATATGGACGGATGAGCTTTTGATGACGGGCCAAGACAGACGTGAGCACTATCAGCGCCAGCCGAGCGAGTTCTCTGCAGCAACTGGGGCTGAGATGTTGGCAGTGCGGGCAGAGTTGCCCATTCCACTGCGACCACTGCCGTGGCTCTCTCGACCACCGCCTATTGCCCCACCATAACTCGACATGTCCCGGCTCAAGAGCGCACCTCCCATGAGGGCAGGGCTGCCGTTGCCAGCGTACTGCATCTCTGAAGACCTGTCGCTACCAGTGACGGAGCTGGATCGGTGGTGAGACGAGGATTGTCTCTTGCGCTTGTAACGGCGGGCGACAATGAACATGGCAGCACCATAAAGCGCACTGAGACCCACAGCACCGACAGCGATACCGGCGGTCATGGCTTGCTGTCTAGAAGATGAGGAGCTGTTGTTTGAACCGTTACCCAAAACGTCATCGTTGTTATTGCCGTTGTTGTTGCCACCGTTGCTTCCACCGTTATTGTTGTCATCAGTAAACTTGCCATAGATGTCGATCTTTGGGTTAATAACTGCGGTCAAGTCGCGAACCAAGCTGTCGGGGTAGTTGTAGACTTGCGAGTTAGGAGACAAGATATCGGCCTGAAGCTTGTCAAGGAGATTCTCGGGATAGTAAAACTTGGCGATAGTGGTCCAGTATCCGTACTTGGCAAGAGTGTCAAGGGGCTCGAGTCTCGTGATTTGCATCTTGTCAATTTGAAATCCTCCAGCATTAGACAGAGCTCGAGGAAGATAAGAAAAGATCTGGGCAGCAGCAACAGTATTCTTGGCCACGTGCTCATAGTTCAGAGCATACAAGAAACCAACCTCGATCAGTTTGGTTCCATCAGGCTGAGGCTTCTGCTGATCAGGGAGAAGAACAGCAGGAAGGTTGGTGGGGAACGCACTGCCGCTGGAGGTGCCGGTGGGAATGACGGAGGGTGCCGAGAATGAGAATGAAGTTGGGTCGCCGACGATGGTTGTTGGAAGCCAGTCATCCGATTTGGAAGCAGTCTCGGTGGGCCTAATGCTAGTGACAGGTGGTCTCTCACTTGTCGTGGGAGCGCCGGTTGCAACAGAAGTAGGAACATCGGTCTGGCTTTGCACACCAGAAGTGACAATACCAGATGTGGCCGTTGCAGATTGGTCTCCAGTCTCAGTTGGACGCGTTTGAGTGCCAGAATCAGAGGCCTCGGTTCCTGTGGCGGTGGGCTGAGTCTGAGAACCAGATGCAGTGCCAGAAGCGGAACCGGACGTAACAGTGCCAGTTGGGGGAGCGCTGGTATCAGTTCCAGTGGGAGGAAGGCTAGTACCAGTTCCAGTAGGAGGCAAGCTGGTGTCAGTTCCGGTAGGAGGCAGGCTAGTACCAGTTCCAGTGGGAGGCAAGCTAGTATCAGTTCCGGTAGGAGGCAAGCTGGTACCAGTTCCAGTAGGAGGCAGGCTGGTGTCAGTTCCAGTAGGAGGAAGGCTAGTGCCTGTTCCACTAGGAGGCAAGCTGGTATCAGTTCCAGTAGGAGGCAGGCTAGAACCAGTTCCAGTAGGAGGCAAGCTTGTTCCACTACCAGTTGGCGGCAGGCTGGTGTCAGTACCAGATGGGCCCAGGCTGGTTCCAGTAGGAATAGAAATTGAATCGGTACCGGTGGGAAGAATGCCTGTGGACGTAGGAATCAAAGTCGTAGGAATAATGTCTGACGAAGTGGGGATCAGATCCGACAGACTAGGAATTGATGACAACGTGGAGAGAATATCAGAGATGATATTTCCAGAAGAAGAAGTTGGCACTGGTTGACTGGTCACAACATCAGATGTCTGCTGGCCTGCGGAAGTAGTAGCAGCACCAGACGATTGCTGCGCTGCAGAAGTGGTTTGAGCAGGCTCGGTGCTACTAGGGCCCACGATGTCCGAGATAAGCGATGAAAGTCCGTTGCCTGAAGAGGAAGCAGGGGGCGCCGATGTCTGCGCAGCCGACGTGGTTGGAGCAGGAGGCTCCGATGTCTGAACGGCTGAGCTGCTGACAACGGGAGGCTGCGATGTCTGCGCTGCAGAAGTGGTTTGAGCAGGCTCGGAGCTACTAGGGCCCACGATGTCCGAGATAAGCGATGAGAGTCCATTGCCTGCTGAGGACGTAGCAGGGGGCGCCGATGTCTGAGCCGCGGAAGTAGTTTGAGCAGGATCGGATGTCTGCGCGGCAGTGGTAGTGGGAGCGGGCGGCTCAGATGTCTGAACGGCTGAGCTGCTGACAACGGGAGGCTGCGATGTCTGCGCTGCAGAAGTGGTTTGAGCAGGCTCGGAGCTACTAGGGCCCACGATGTCCGAGATAAGCGATGAGAGTCCATTGCCTGCTGAGGACGTGGCAGGGGGCGCCGATGTCTGAGCCGCGGAAGTAGTTTGAGCAGGCTCTGATGATTGCTGTGCGGCAGAGCTGGATTGGACGTCAGATGACTGAGCCGCCGAGGTCGTCGTCCCTGCCGCGGTGGTTGTGGGGTCAGGGTTTGTGGTTGCTGCTGCACTCGTGGTTGCCGCTGCACTAGTCGTTGCTGCCGCACTGGTCGTTGCCGCCGCCGACGAGTCGGTTGAGGGTTGTGTTGACGACGCATCCTCACTTGAGGACGAAGAGTTGAGAACTGAGCTCAGTGAGCTCAACAAATCATCCAGGTTGTTGTGCCGCGAGCTGGTGGCGACAGCATCACTGGAAGTTCCGACAATACCGGTAGGCGCGATGGTGATGCCGGTAGTGGCGTCTGTCGTCGGGGCAATGAGATTCGGCAGCGTCACACTATCAGTGGCAGTGGAATCGACAGGATTGGTGCCATTGTTGAAGACTTGTCGCTTGACTTGTCGAGGGTAGTGCATTCGCGGTCGGTTCGGGAATGCGGTGACCGACGAGGCCGCGAGAAGGGCCGTAGCCAAGGCCAATTTCGCGTGCATTATGAAATTTCGATCCGACTCGGGTCTTCCAAATTCCCAAGATACTAATTATTTTCCCTTTTTCAAATGAAGATAAAAAACGGTCGTCGACTGGTGCTGCTTCGGTTGTTAGTCGTCGGCTGGAGAATACTTCGCGCTGGGTGGTTGTGGTATATGCTCACTCTCCGAAAGTGTATATAACGAGTGTATGCGACAAAATGTCTGATAAAAATGAGTGAGATCTAACGAGAAATCACCAGTCAATACACTTTCAGCTGCTCGGCCAGATACTTTCCCCTGCCATGTTCACAGAAGTCTTTCCTCAATGGTCTCTTTCCCTTCCGCGATGCCGTTGCCACTCACATTTGGTTGTTAAATAGCTTTTTGTTATAATAATGTACTGCTTTGCGATGGCTGTAAAAGAGCGACTAGACAAAAAATTCGTCCAAATGGAAATTGAGCAAGCACGCCGGGCGTATCGTCAAACAAGAGCCGAGATCGGTGAGTCCAAGATATTCGTCAATTGCGGGAGTCGTCGTTATCGTCGTGGTGTTGTTGTCTCTGTTAGTTTCTTCGCCGGACGATCGAAATGAGACATTCAATCGTGAACTATCGTTGATCGCGAGAAACCTCCAAAAACCCGAAACAATTGGCCAGACATGAGACGCTGAAATGCAAAGCCTCTAGGAGTCTGAACGCGCGGGAAAGCGCTGGTCGACTAGTAAAGGGAACGATGGTCGCCTGAAGGAGGGAGAGTGTGCTGGTTCGACCAGAAAAGAGAGAGGAGGGGAGGGAGGGAACGTAAGAAAGGACAGAGCAGTGGTAGGCATATGCACGCAAAAAGAACGAAGGAATGGGAGCGACCGTGGGTTAGAGAGAGAAAGGCAGGCCGAAGCAGCGTGTGGCAGCAGGGAATGGAGCACAAATACAAGGAACAAGGGCAGGGGGACGAAGGAAGCGGAATGCATGGATCTTGGATGGCCTCGACTGGCTGGGATTGGGGCCTCACCACGCAATATGGAGCCAGCAGGCAGGAACAAGGGGGGTGCAAAGTCCCAGCAGCCAGCCCACGCACCTGCACTGTTGGTGCCAGGAGGGAGGAAAAGGGGGTGGGGCACGGGCGACAGAGGGCGTGCCACCATGAAAGATGGGCAGCTGCAGTGGGCACAGTGCACTGGGCATGCACAATGGACGGCCAGGCCAGTCACCGGCTGGCTAGCGCACCGTACGGGGCATAGCGGACGCTGAAAATAGTAGATTGAGCCCACTGCACCAGTCCAGCAGAGGGCTGGACACTAAGAATTATTACCCGGCAGGGCATCAGCAGGTCGAGAAGTCCTTCCGCGCACGCAGCCAAGACCAAGACCTTCGTTAACGAGAGAGAGACATCCCTTGCGTGGGTGAGTCCAGATGGACATGAGTGGTCGTCGCTGTCTGTCCTGTCCGAAACGAGTCTCATATGTAGGGACGAAATGAAGGCAGGACGTCTGCACATGTCTGTCGGTCCATCTGCATGCATGCACAGAGGTAGATGTAGGTAGAATGCCGTCCGCCGACGATGACGATACGAGCCAGGGCTGCGGGGAGCTGCTCACTGGGTCGGTATTACGGTGATGCCTCCCGTATAGGCATGCCTACCTGTGCGCAAATAGAGGACTGTCAGGCCTAGTAAATTAGCAGGCCCAAGATGCATACATTTTTAAAATAGTGCGTCCCTCTGCGTGCATGTGTGTGTGTGCCCATCACGGTGATTCGATGTGTCCAGCTCCTCACCAGTTCATGACTGCAATCATTAGGTGCTTAGACGGAAGGGCCTCCCATTGCAGAGACCCCCCGAGCTGCAGTGCAAAGCGTCTCCCCGTTGGCCCATCACCCAAGGTTGCACCGGGGCACCTCGTCGATACGACGCCACCCATGGCATGCGGTCTGACATGTAACCGCAAGAGGTGCGGATCAATTTTACGCTCCGATATCCTACCTACTCTTCGTGGCAGGTACCTACAGAGCACATCATCGCACGCACATTCGCACCAGGTGGGTAGCACGAGGCCTCTTTTTCTACAGCACGCACATGGCTCAAGCACCCAATCGAGGAGGCGTGGTGTCTGCACCAGAATGTACCTGCACACACGCTTGCCCTGTCCTGGCCGCGGCGTCTATGTAACTCTCCGCTCTGTCTTCACATCACATCACAGCTTCCGTTGCAGTTGGTCGTCTGTGTTGGTTTGAGGCACTTTTTAGCTTCATTTTATCCGCCTGCAACTCAAAGAAATCGCGCCAACACTTGGGTACCAACAGCGAAGAGATTGAACTGTCTGCATGCCGTATTACATCTGGTGACATACGCTGATGGGCAAGCTCATTAGCAAGAGCCGCCAAGGCACTATTACGGCCTTCTATGGGCACACCTCCCTCTCCAAAAAGGAAATTGCTATGGAGCTCCGGTAGGGGACTTGAAGCGACGGTCGCCATTGTTCCTGGTTCTAGCCAGGAACAGCATAAGAAAATACTTTTGAGTCCCGCGAGCCTCCAGCGAAAGTCGAAGTATCTCATAATCTGGAGCTATTGCCCACAACGGTCCATCTAACCGCACGTAATAGCGGGACCCCCCTCAATTCTACCTTAGGGCGCTGAAAAAGATGGCGTCTTGCGATTGGCCCTGAGCCCGGCTCAGACCACAATTTGCTGCGTAGCCTGCCCATCCCATGAAGCCGTCACCAACACGTTCTTATG
Source organism: Clonostachys byssicola (assembly GCA_902006505.2). Taxonomy (NCBI): domain Eukaryota; kingdom Fungi; phylum Ascomycota; class Sordariomycetes; order Hypocreales; family Bionectriaceae; genus Clonostachys; species Clonostachys byssicola. Next base: position 326,871 of record CABFNO020001247.1, read on the forward strand.
GCGTTTCCTCCTTGGTCATTAATATTACTGCCCTATATTTCCCTTGGCTTCCAAAACGGGATTTGGCACGGCCTTCTTCTGCACAAGTCCCATTATTGCTTCCTCATCCGACAGGGCTTCGGTTGCTCGAAGCAGTCATCATTGCCTGTTTTTCCCTGGCTCGAGCCTGGCTTTTCTCCTCTAGCAGCGTAGCATCCAGAGCCTCGTCCGATGGCGCAGCACTAACATACAGACGGCCTGCTTACCAACTTTCCAACTTTGTTGATCATTGCTGCTAAATTTACGCACTGACCTGGTCCATTGTCCAAGTCCCGTCAATATCACCCAGCTCTGATCCTCCGCCATCCAGCCTACCGACTGGGCAGTCACCAAAGTCTCTTCGTGCTAAGTTAAGAGTGCGTCAGTAGTGTACAGTCAGTGCAGTAGAGGGATGCACCAATGTCCACTCACCGTCTGCTTACTGTCTCCCAGATCATCCTGGTGGCCCAGGCCTACGTTGCAATGCAGCGTGACTGACCGATGCGCAATGGTCCCCGGTTGATCTTCGCTGCCTTATTGCTTTTCTAGCATAATCCAATCCAATATTATCATTTTCGGTCACTCCCACCGGACCGGTTTCTGCAAGGCAACTCTTACAGCTTGCGTATGCAGCAACATATCTCCCTTTAGGACGAATGCTGACATGACACAGCCAACTCAGATAATGATAATAATGCTACATAGCATGCCATATGGAGCTCCAGCGGTAATTAATATGCTGCTGCCAAAGGACCTTTTAGCTCTCATGGGTAGTGGTTGGCTAAATTGAGTAGTGACAGTGCGAACGAACCCCTAATCTTTGAGGTGTCTCACGGGTGCGGAGCCGAAGCCTTGATATCGACGCTCCACGTGGAAAGGGTAAGACGCAAAGCCGTCAGTCATATCTCTCGTCACGCCTCAGACTCCAGCCATTGGTCTTGTTTCTTTTTCTGACATGCAATGGAATGTGATGGTCTGTCTCATCTCACCAACTCGGCAGTCGTATGCAGCCGACAAGCGGGCGAGGCATCCGTTGCAGTCATGAGCCCGCTCTGGCCTCGCCTGGAGCGGTGATAATCGTAAACTCCTCGCCCAAAGTACGTACACTGGCTCTACCAGGCACCCTTCGTAATTGTCGAGGCCGCCCATGGGAACAACACCAGGATGGCACGTCTGTGCGCAAGCACCTCCCCGTCCTGTGCCACGAAATCAATCACAGCGTCTCAGCCAAGCTCTCGGTTGCCGAACACGTTATTGAACCATCTACCTGAGGCTGGCTACGCCACACTTCCCTCCATCGCTCAGGGATCTGTCCTCTCGCCTGGCGCTTTCATTACAGGGCGCTCGGAGTGCTACGAACGGAGCGGATCACCGCACCAGCATCTAGCCGATCTATGGCCACACTTCGCCAAGCACAGGAATGGCGGGGGAGAGGGAGCTTGGCTTGTCCCACCTCACATGGCGCTGGAATGCAAATGACGCATCTTGCAGACTTCGCCTTTGCACCGTTTATTGACGGCTGACGGTGGGATCAATGCGCCCTCGTCGTCCCTCGACTTGATTACGACTCACCGGAATGCTGCTGTTCCCCGCCGCTGGACTTGGAGACAACGGCCACCGCAGGTCTAAGGCAGGTGAATGAGTGGGTGCGTGCCACACAGTGGAAGGGCGAACGAGCCCATTTCACTCTGACACCGCCACGCCCAGCCAAGTTTCAAGATGTTCCACCAGCTTCTGAAACCAATAGCACAGCCCTTGGTTCAATCCACAATCTTAACCTCCCTCGCTCGGCAGCCGGCGTTAGCTAGCGAATTTCTTTGACGTGTTTTACGGAGACGGGCTCTTAATGATCCAGGAGCACGCAGGCTCCCTAGAATCAATCTCGCGTAGCCGATCAAAGACAATTGGTGGCGCTGCGACGTGCCACGGGGGCGAAAAAGCCGCTTCGGTGGGCCACTCTCGGTCCGTGTGAATTTTAGTCCGCGTGGTTTTTTAAGGTTGCCATACTTGAGAGACGTGATTAATTGCTTAATCAGGCTGCAGGTCGTGCCTCCACCCGCCGTAATAATATTGAACACTTGACTTGGAAAGAAGAGCGAGAAATTTCAGCCATCCTTCCAAGATTCTATATTTACGACTCCCCTGTCGTCCCGGATACCCCAAATTACGCTTCGACATGATTCTCATCCTTCTTAATTATTCGTGCTCGGCCGTCGTCGAAAGATGTCAGCTGGATTATTTTTGACTTGGGCTCTGGAAAATTCGATGCAAGGGAAATTAAATCTCTTCATCGTATCGTCCACGCCGCTCTCAGGCTCACAGTGCCGCACAAGGGTCGCCCATCATGGCGCTATCAGCCTTATACGCGGATATGGCATCAATAGCAATGTCGGTGAGCCGGACGGTGTTGGTCATCTATACCTTGTAGCTATCCGAACAAACCGGTCTTCTAGGCGTGTCCTGCAGATAGGTGCTGTCGCTTGGTGGATTATTGACACTTGGCTTCGTATAGCGAGTTACCCTAGATTCCTCGTATCTCTGTAGAAATCTGGTGATTAGCCCCCAATGCCTAATCGGTAAAGGCCAATGCCTGTCGTATTGTATTTGCTAGTGTTGCGTAGATGAACATGGGTTCATTTTGTGGAGGTTTTCTACAGATTTGTCAGATGTGGTGACTTTAACCTGACAGACGACTAACACGATATGTGTTCTTGAAAGCCATTGGCACTTGGTAGGACACACTAAATATTTATCCTGCACGAAATATAATATACACACCGCTAGATTCCGGCAATTGCACCCGTAAGCTTGAAACAAAGGGATTGAGCGCTCTCGAAGCCGTGAAATTACTATCACGAGTTACTATAGGGTAGGTTATCTGAGGAGGTGAGGTTTGGTTGTGGAAGAAACTTGCCTGTGGACTTCGGCTGATGGTTCAGAAGGAAATTCGCATTGAATGATCACTTTGCTAAAGTCAGAAGACACCTGGTTTCGATTGAAAATAGTTTTATATAGACTATGATACATGTGACTGATACTATGTAGCGGGTAAAGGTGCTTGTCTATCCTTTATCGCACTCGCCCAAATGATGAGATCTCAGTCTCATTCAATCCTCCCTAATACTACATATCCCGACATCCAAAAATTCAAGCTACAGAAATGAAAATGCAAAGTGAAGAAATGGGAGAGTCATAGTCTAGTGTTCTGATTTACAATGCGTCCTCATCTCCTGGCGTTGGCCAGTGTGGATCTACCTGTGGCATAGTAGTAGCCACAAGACATAGGTATTAGGAGGTGTACCGCCATAAGTATTTATATGTAATCATAGAGAGGGAAGGCCCATGAGTATTTCTTCTGCGTCGCTACATTGAAAAGGTTAAGATGTCCGTCCGGCCAGTTCTTGACGGGGAGTGGAACAAGTTGGAACTGTACCGGAGATGAAAAGCCCCAACAATTATGAATTCAGCACACGAGTGCTGTCTATGTTTGGAGGAGATACTAGCTGGGAAGAGAGTACTAACTGGTCATCGTTTGGAATGCTGCATGGTGAATTATTCTGTAGAACCTCAATGAGCTACGCCGAGAAGGAGAAAGGTCCTCTCACGAATTCTTTCTATTAACGCCAACACAGATAACTTGGAGCTCCGGTCTACCTGAATTGTCGTCACTGAATTTTGTTCACAATATCGGAAACAATATTGCAATATTAGGGGGCAGAATATTGGCTATTCGTTCCACTATTGCTATGCTCTGATTACCTAGCAACAGAACCAAAGAAGTTGAAACCAAAGCCTAGAAGGCTGAGTTATCGAGTAACAAGCTTGATTTATTTCCAATAACGTGCCTGCCAATATCACCGAAGTCACTTTTTTGAACGATCGGACATTGAACCTAACCGGATGTTCAAGTGTAGCTCAATGTTAGACCCGGTGACAATATTACGCAGTCTGCGAACTGAACCTGCACGCGAGTAACGAAAACATCTTTTATTTGAGACTGATAGTAATTATGGCAAGCTCTTGCCTTCAGCCCGGGATATTACACTGATTTTGGCTGATCTATGGAGAGCGACGCTCTCCTGATCGAGAGCCAATTGATGAGCACTACTCCTGATGCCACCACCTGCGCTATATGTAGGCATCCACGGAATAGCATATGTAGAGAACCAATTCGATCCTCTGCTGTCCTACTACCCCCACCCATATAACTTAGATTCACCTGCCTTTTACCCCAGAACCTCATAGACGGCCTTGACTTCGGGGGCCTTGCTCTCGAACTCAGCCTTGGCCTCGTCCCAAACACGCTGTTGGGTGACCTGGCCGCTCTTCCTCAGCATGAAAGGAGGATATCTACGATAAAAACCATTAGCATGTGAAACTTAGACGACCCCGTACCATCATATCAAACATCACATCGGAACTTACGTTGTAGTATCGAAATCCTGCTGGATCTTCCCGTGCCCATCCGCAGAGACGGAAACTCCATTGGTCAACGCGACAGCGCAAATCTCGGGCGCTCTGGCACCAAAGTCCATGATGAGCTTCGAGATGATGTTCTGGCCGGTTGGGTTGGTGAGGCCTGTCCACGCGGAGCCGGGGTCGGCGCTGTTGACGGTCACCTTGCCCAGCTTGCCCGAGGCGGTGGCGGCCGAGACGCGGGCGGCGAGCTCGCGGCTGAAGTAGAGGAGGAGGGCCTTGGAGCGGCCGTACTGGTGGGTCTGCTCCAGACCCTCCTTGTTGTTGCTCAGCTTCTTGAGGTAGGAGCCGGTCTTGGGCATGCCCAGGGTGAAGGATGAGGGGTAGATGCCGAAGGTGGTCACAAAGGTCAAGACTGGAGGATTAGGATTGGACGGGGCCGATTTCATCAGTGGCAGGAGGAGAAGTCCGTTGAGCGCGCTGGAGAGAAAGTTGACCTGGATGGCTATTGGGATGGAAAATTACAAGTTAGAAAGCTGTAAGAATGTGTGCTTTTCGCTCGACGAGGCGTCGAGAAGGGCGGAGAGCAGACTTACAGCTTTCCCAGCCCTCGGGTGATACCCTGCGATCCCAGGTGAGGATTCCAGCGGTCATGAGAGCATGGTCCAGACTCTCGAGCGTCTTTGCCTTCTTTCCTAGCTCTTGGCACCCGGCAAAGGTCATCAGGTCGATCTGCCAAACGAGAATCTTGGGGATAGGCTTCCCCTGCTCCTTGAGCTCTGCCTCGATTTCCGCCTTGACGCCCCCGCAATCCCTCACATCGGCTAGAACAAGAGTGCCCACCTCGCGATGGGCAAAGTTTTTGGCAACTCTGGAGCCAAAGGCGCCATTGGCACCGGTGATCAGGGCAGTTCTGCCTTTGTAGGACTTGGTGACGACGGTGGGCTTTCCGTGTCGCTGCTTGTAGAGACTCTGCCAGGGGAAGTACTCGGCCAGGAAGATAGGGAGGCCCCAGCTCAGGAAGATGACAGCGACGGCGCCAGCAACGGCGACGTAGAGACCAGTGCTAGCCATCTTGGAGTGAGATGTTTGGGATCAATTGAACGGTGTCTGGAGGAGGAGAGGCCAACTAGATATTTCAACGACGCGCTCCCATCGTACGACACCAGAGAGCCGGGTTGGGACGAGCCGAGTTGGAGCCCAGAGGGAATCCATTAATTAGGGCCGGCGAATCCCGCATCGCCCACCAACCACCCCTCAGTGCCCACTGCGACGTGAGCCCTCTGGGTGACACACACCGCTATCCCATCCGTAGATTAGATCAATCAGTCAATCAATCAGTGAATTGCCTATGTATGCCCTAGCGTTTCGAGGGTCCTGGAGGTGCAATTGGTCCTCGTAGTTGCAGATTAATGGAGCTCATTTGTGCCCCTCACCGGGTTTGGACAGCCCCTCCTCCACATTGATAGAAAGTGACGATAGAAACGGATATCGTTTAATAGCCCCCGTTGGTGTGCATATGGTTTATAATGCACATTAGCCTGTTAGTTCCAAGCCGTTATTCCAAGCCGTTATTTTGGTTTAATTCCAAGCGAAGTCCTCTCAGCAATATGCACGATTGAACTTTAGGAATCCGGATTTTACATGGGTGGTCGATCGACAGCCCGTATTCGGGTAGCTAAACGAATACTAAATTCACTGCCTGATCCTCCCAGATGCCAACGCCTGAGCGTCTTTCCGCCAGACAATGCAGAAAAGCCATCTTGGTTTAATATTCACATGGGTTCTCTTCTCGTAGGACCTATAATTCCGTAAGAGATTGTCTTACCAGCATGTTGATAGGTGGTGACTAGCCATCACTTTTCAACGGCAAAAGCCACGCATCTCGCCTCTAGTGTAAGTGAACAACAGCCCAACTTCATAGTCGCTACTGGGGTTTAACCCATGGGGAAATTCTTGTGCTTATGGCCAATAGCTGTGAGTAATCTGGGGATATATTACCCTACTTCGGCGGGGGCCACTCAACATTTCAGTCCAGGATTGTTAGCACGAACTCCCCTCACTTATTGTAATAGTATTAGCTAGTAGGGCGAAATAGGAATACTCAAATGTTGAAAGAAGATATATGCGCAACTCCTCCAATCCTTCCGAGTGGATTGATCCTGCTCTGAAACCAATGCACCCTAATTTCCACTGACGTGTCTAAGGAACATCCATCCATTAAGCTCCCGGACTTCTTGATTCTCATATACCATGTCACACGATCGATATTATCTTAGGCAATTACCATGAACGACGTTTTTGCCATTAGACAGCCGCATCTACTGCTCCTAACTACTGAGCGGGGAAGACAGGGAGCTCGCTTAAGCCTGCTAGAGGCTAGTCCAGGAACCCCGGCGGAGTATCGTACCTGAAGTATTCGGCAGATATGATGTCAAGGGTTCAGCAGAAGTGACCCGATCATCGCGGAACCCTCGCTGAAGCTGGCTGTAGAGTTGCCTTTGTGGGTGTAACATTCATGTCCTTTCTATCCTTTCGATAGACAAGTCAGAACCCGAATTTGTTTGATGCTACCATGGAACACAATGGCAGTGCGACGATGTGAGGGGAGGGAGAGTTAGGTATCCTTGGTCACGCTACCCTTTTGTCTACAGTCTCCGATTAAATTAGAGTTGTGGGAACGGTTCCATGTGCCGGCTCGGAAGAGGCCCCAATGCACCAGTGGCTGGTGAGCTCCGTTGTCCCTTCTCGGAGGGTGGTGGCGCCACAATGCCGGGCCTCCCTTCAGGTAAGCGTTTGGCAATTGTGGCTCGGAAACGGTTAGCGGTTTTGGCCGCCCCCAATTGTCTGCTGATTCGCTCCAACAGCCTCCGGCGTTGACACTTGGCTGGACGGCTGAAACTACTTCGCTTCAACCATTCGGCCTCCCTTCTTTCTAGCATTGATTCATTCTGTTCCTTCTTTTCTTATCCGCCGCACAAGATGGCGCGGCGACACCATCTTACGCTGTCCCTGGCGTTGGCCTTCCTCATCCTGTTCAGTGTATCATATCTATTCCGATCAAGCGCATCATTCTCAGCCTACCCAACGTTCCCAGGCCAGGACACACCCCGAACCGCAGAGGGCCAGGATGGTTTCCAAGTTGACTTGGGCGATTTGCCCGTGGGCATTCTGGAGGGTGGATCTATCGCTCCTAAACTCGAGAATGCGACTCTGAAGTATGTCCTTTCCTTGTGGATGTAATGCGATCAACCTACTGACTACGAACCACAGGGCTGAGCTCGGCCGCGCGACATGGAAGTTCCTCCACACGATGGCCGCCCGATTCCCCGAGAAGCCGACCGAGAGCGATCGCCTTGCCCTCAAATCCTTCATCGGCCTCTTTGGCAGACTTTACCCATGCGGCGACTGCGCCGAGCACTTCCGAAAGGTGCTCGCCAAGAACCCCCCTCAGACCTACGACCGCAACGCTGTTGCCGGGTGGCTCTGCTATGTGCACAACATTGTCAACAAGCGCTTGAAGAAGCCCGAGTTCGACTGCAACAAGATTGGCGACTTCTATGACTGTGGCTGCGGCGACGAGGACAAGAACAAGGAGAAGGGCGCAGATAAGGCGTCGCCACAGCTTGAACTCGAGAAACCGTAGGGAGGATTCGGAAAGACGGGCGAGATGGGCCTGTTTGTCTTGCTCTTATCATCGGCATGGTCCCAATGGGGCCTTTTTCATTCCATTTTTGTTTACAAAGAATCAGCGGGAATCGGGCAATTTCTTAGAGCAGATATTGTTAAATACAACTGTGCATTTGATCGACTTCGTTCTTGGCGTTGAGCACTTGCGTTAAGGTTCCGGAGATGGAGGTACGTACCTTCCGTGGCATGAGTGGGTCACGTGATTATATGACATCTTCTTGGCACGGCTGCGCGTTCAGAGCTGCCTGAGCTACGCTTTGGTGGGTAGAGCTCCAGTCCCTCCGCCTAGACGACCTCTCAATCGAACATCAACTCAACAAGGCTGCACGTGAAGCATTGACGCCTTATCTCTTCACCCGAAACCGCAAATTTAATCCAACTTTGCTCAACGCCTCTAGACACCATGGAGTTTGGCCGAAGCGGAGCTCTGAACGAAGGCAAGTTGTTCGACTTGTCTGCTGGATGGATGGTGGGCGGATGATTAACTTGGATGACTATAGATGGCATCCATGTGGATATGAACCGCCTGAAGAAGGGCGAGGTCAAGTAAGTTCTCTACAACCCCCAGGATCTTGCAGAGGGAAATCAAGCTAACGCGGGGTACCCAGCCTCGGAACATCGATGTACGCATGCCGTTACCGCCCCCCAAATAGATGGTACCGTGTTTAACACTTGACATAGTATGGCAGTGACATTTAAGGATGGCGTTATTCTTGGTGCGTACTTGGAACTGTATATGCCGTGGGCGTTACTATTTTCGACTGACACAAGGGCTCAGGTGCTGATTCTCGAACGACGACTGGCGCCTACATCGCCAACCGAGTTACGGACAAGCTCACGAGAGTACACGACACAATCTGGTGCTGCCGCTCCGGCTCCGCAGCAGACACCCAGGCCGTTGCCGACATCGTCCAATACCAGCTTGGACTCTTCTCCATGCACAGCGGCAAGCCTCCCATGACGCAAACTGCTGCCTCTATCTTCCAGGAGATCTGTTATGCCAACAAGGACCAGCTATCGTAAGTTTCCGCCCGATATCTGTACAAAATGAAGAAGGAAGATGGCTTGGAGTTTGGTCTTTGAACAGCATGCTGATATCTGAATGACGTATAGAGCGGGTCTGATCATTGCGGGCTGGGACGAGCGATTCGGAGGACAGGTCTATCAGATTCCGCTTGGCGGCTCCCTTCACAAGCAGCCTTATGCCATTAGTGGCTCAGGTTCAACATACATCTACGGCTACTGCGATGCGAACTGGAAGGAGGGCATGGAGGAGGAGGAGGCAGTTGACTTTGTCAAGAATTCGCTGCGGGAGGCCATCAAGTGGGACGGCAGCTCTGGAGGTGTAATTCGCATGGTCGTCTTGACCAAGGAGGGAGCAGACCGACACTTGTACCTCCCAGACACCAACTATGCCGAGAGGCATACGGAGAATGTCTCCCTGTGAGTTTAGAGTTAATGATTGACCGGGGGAATGTGGAAGTATAAACAGAGAGCAGAAACAGCTGCAATAGACAGTTGCCAACGACAAAATGCAAAATGAAAAACCGCATCGGTCATACTCAAGACATGTATACTGGAAATGTCATGTGCTAAAAAGCCACTGGAGTTGGGCTTATCGTAAGGCAGAAACTCATTGTCTTAAGTTTTGTTGTATACCTGTCTGGTATGCCAATCACGCCAAGTTCGATGGATGTTCCATCTCTCATCACCTGCAGGACTATGCCACGCATGAAGTTTCGAGATTCGGCGGTTTCGTGCAACCCCTTCCCATGTATCTTATGCATGCGTGACCTGGACAAGAGTCAGAGATGCGGTCGAGCCGTCATCTTACGTACGCCTGACTAGATTGTGCCAGGATGAAGGGCCCTGTGCGACTGCCTCTCTATAGACCAGGATGGGCCATACGAGCCAACACAAAGGCGTTGGGCAAGAATGTGATGATCTTACTGCTGGTACTTGGTATAAGTTGGTTGACACAGGGTAAGGTGTTGGGTATGGTATAGGTAGGGGGTTTGTTAAGGAGGAACAAGGTTCATCCTGCTAGGTATTTAGTCGTTTCCCTTTAGTAGAAACTTTGCTAAAATCGGAGAACGGCATACCGGCTATGACAACGGGAGTGTCTCCCGTATCACCCGGTGGTGGCTGGATTTGCAGCCTTGTCATCTCAAAGCGGGCGCAAAGTGAGATACATGACGGATGGGAGAGGGACTGGGTTTGATTTGCTAGATGGGAAAGTACTGCTTTATCTCCCTTTCGTCATCTCCGGGCTATTCTTGGGCGTTAGCGTGGGAGATCCTTTGAGCGTTTCGGACGCTGGCGTGTGCGACAAGATAAGGATCCTGTTGGCTACGGCGAGGTACCAAGTACGACAAAGAGTGAGGCTGATAAGATGAACAAGATGACAGGCGGATGCGGTGAGAGCTCCAGCGCAGTGTCTCGGTAGCCCGGGCAGGCTGTACACGACTCGAGCAGCGCCCCCGTGGTGGTGATTCCTGTCTGGGTGGAGGGCCGCGGGATCGATTGGGGATCCGGCTGGAACCCACGTGGGCGGTGCCTTGGCTCACAGCGCGACAGCGATGCCGCAAGAGGTTTATAATATGGATGGATGGTGCTAACTTAAAACTGGCTGCCAGGGCGAGATGTCATTTAATGGCGGGACACCAGATGGATTTACGGCCGGCTCCCATTTGTCTCGGGCGTCTCCTCTCTCACATTGACCTCTCTTTACCCCGGTCCTGGTGCTGAAATTGCTTCTTCCTGATATCATTTATTGAATTTCTCCTGTTGCTCCAGGCTGCGTGTCCGGGATCGCTGCCTCGCATTGGCCACCACCTGTCTGACGGACGTGAAGGACCAACGACGCTGATTCGCACGTCGCCACTCGCTGGCGTCAGAGGTCGGTGCCGTTGCAGTAAAAAGACACGGGGGGCCTTAACTCCCATCACCGCCAATCTCCTCCTCCACCCGTGTAGTAGGAAGAAGTGCTTGCTCGCGTACATTATATAGAGCTGTCCCCCCCACCTTCTGCTGCTTAACATCTTCCAAGCCTATTTTACGACTTCTGCGTGAAGAGGAAGGCAGAGAGGAAGGCCCAAAAGTGACCAAGAGAGCCAGTCCCCTTTCTGGAATAGATATTCCTCCCCACGTCAGAAGAGGGAAACCCAAGACGGGATTAAAACACAAAGAAAGAAAGAAGATCCTGCTCACGGGTCCTTTTATCTTGCCTTCCGCTTGCTTGCTTACCTGGGCACACAGGAGAGTTTCCAGAAGACTTCCAGATCCAAGCCAAGGAAATATAAGGAAGAAAAAGGTTTAGCAGAGGAGCAGAACCTTGCACTCAGGTGCCCCGAGATCGTGAGTCGCTCCCCCTACCATCCATTGTCCTCCTGGCGCTGGGCCAATTTAGCTTGCCTGTCCCGCACCTACTGTCCCGTCCCGGCTTTGCGTTGAAGCCTGAGATCGACAGGGGGATTGGTTCTTTTATTCTTGCAAAGGAATAATTCAAGACAAATGCAGTCAGAGCTGAGTCGAGTTGAGCATAGGAATCGAACTTCGGATCGCATTGCACGCGCATCGTTGTGTCGCCCCGTCGCTATCTGCAACAGCTACGGGTCTCGCTATCAGGCGCTCGACGATAGCATCAACTAAGCAAGCACGTCCCTGTGTCTTTCGACGGCGGTAAGTCCCATAACTTTCTTTCCATCTTGCTGTTATGCCTCTGCCTCTGCCTCTGCCTGTTCCCGTCTGCTTGTTCCCTGTCACATACCTATGCTTCTGGCTCTCCAGCCATTGCCTCGGGCCGCTCCTTGGGGCTGCCTTTCATGCTGCCCCTCCCTTACACCGACCTTTGCGTCACTTCTTCCAGGGCTGCGGCCCCCCGAGATATCAGTTGGAGGGGTTACCTAGCGCAAGTTGGTGGCGCCAGGAGTCACTGCAGGGTTGGAGGATGATACCCAAGACCAACCTTGTCAGGACGTGCACTTTGTCGCGCAAATACGGAATGCATTCACCCTTTCTTTTTCCGTTGGGCTGCTGTCACAGCGCACGTGCTTGCTATCGCTGCTCTCAGACGTCAACATCCCACGCTGCACGCGCCCGGCACGAAAAGCAGGGCAGGGCCGCACCACCACAAGAGGAATGACGTGAACTGGGATTGGGTGTCCCAGATCGACGCCACACTCAAAATGAGAAACGACAGCAGTGCAAGCGACGCAATATCGCATGGATTGTAGGTGGTGCATCAAAAAGCAAGGCGGGTTTCTGTCGCCTTGCTGCAGGCCAAACCATCATCGCCACATCGGTTTGCTCTATGGAACTGGATCGTCACATCTATGTGCCGAGGCTCTAGCTCCGAGCGCTCGTGTGCCCCTCCGACTTTCGCACGCACGCACACGCACTGCCGCTGGTGGCTGACGAGGTTGAGGCCGAAAAGTGGCGCATCCGTGACGATTCAAGGCAAATCGTGGAGGCGATCGCCTCCAGGCACGCTACCAGCACCGACTATCACCTGCAATAGTGCACCCTGGCCCGCAATTCCCAGGGTCTCGTCCTGGCCCTGCTTTCTTTTTCTGGCTGCGGTGCCTCTGCGTGTTCGGCTGGCATCGGAACGACGCTCACTCCTGCGAGCCTGTGCATCGCCAGCTTCCTGACCGGTGCCCACAGAGTCGTCTCGAACCAGGCGGCGCATGGGCAAGCTCCCATTGCCGCCCAACGCCTCGACGACATCGCGAGTCACCCACGGGCCGGTGCTGTGGCACAGCGGCGGTACAACCCAACAGCCCCCCACTGGCTGGCTGTCTGCCGGTGCTCGATGCACTGATCGCAGCTAAGCCCAACTGGACGCCTGCTCGGCAGCGTTGCGCCTCCGCTGTGGTCCACTGAATCGAGTCTGCGCCAGTGGCACCCGACTCATTTCACTCGCACCTGATTCTGTCTGACAGGTCTCGTCCCGCGTCTCCATCCAATCCGCCACGCCTCTCCTCCGCGCGCCCCGTTTGCATCTCTTTCCCTCACCAATCCCCCACTATTCCGCCGACTCCTCGTCCTGTTTCTGTTCTTTTGCAACCACCCGTTTCTTGTATCCGGCAATCCATCCATCCCCGTCTCCCACATCGCCGGCCTCTCTTTTTCTTTCCTTGTTCGTGTCTTATGCGCCGTCATTTCTTATATCCTGCCTCTTGTTGATATCTGTTGTCGCTTCTGTATCTTGCCCCGTCTGCTCCGTGTCTTTTTCTCTCGTTCTTTTTGGGCATCGTCTAGCCAGCTCCCCACCCCTCCTCGGTCCATTCTCCTGACGTTCCTGTCACGAGCTCGAACCCTTGATCTAAACGACCCTTAACTCGAAACTAATATCCCCTCGGTGCCCATTTCCAGCGCAGCTGAATCATCTGCGACCAATCGCAATCGCTCTTATCGTCTAGAATCTGATCATCCTCGTCGCCTGCCCTCGACGACCCTCGAACCGCCACCTCTGGATTTGCTTGCTTGCGTGCGATGCTATGGCTGCAGTAATCGGCGACTACGCTCACGACCCTACGACGCCCTTCCATACCATGATCGCAAACCCTCCCCTACAACACCACCATCAACACCAACACCCTCGCGACTCCTCACCTTATCGCCCAACGAGCCGTTCGCGGCAGTCTTCTACCCCGCGCCCCCAGCGGCAAGGGTCCACCACTGACAAGGTGCCTGATTCCGAGCCTGACGCACAGAGACGAGCAAGGCAAGGCGTCTCTGAGTCGCGACTCCCATCGCCGCCTTCGTCCTCGTCGCCTGCTGTCGTCTCCAACCCCAACCCAACCCACGATGGGAGAGAAGTGCATATGGCGTCCGATATAAGAGATTCTACTACCAGCCATGGGCACCCTTCCTCCACATCGGCCCCGCGCGAACCCCCCTCATCGCAGCAGCAGCAGCCTTCGCCGGCCTCCGATGACTTCTTGATAGCGAACCCAGCGGTCACGCCCGCTTTGGCTGCTCCGTCGAGGCAGACCGTCATCCATGTCCGTGACATTGCTCACATCAAGTCGCTGGCACAGTCCAATATGCTGGGAAACACAGGTTCTGGGTTGCTGGACGACCCCCCTCTCCAACAGATGAAATATGATATTAGTGGCATGCCTATTGCCGACGTCATCGAGATGGTTGCGGCACTCCTCACAAAAATCACCTCCACCAACGATCTGCAGCATGATGCCATGCAACGCAACGTGTCACATCAACAGCAAGCCAACCTGCCGAATGAGGGGGGGAGCGGTTCCCATATTGGTTCCATGAACCATTCTGTGCTCGCCTTTCACGGCAAGAATGTCCCCGCCATCACCATTCTTAGCTACCTTGCACGCATTCACAAATACTGCCCCACTACGTTTGAGGTATTCCTGAGCTTGCTGGTGTACTTTGATCGCATGACGGAGCGCGTGAACTTCTTGGTGAGCCATGGTGATGAGGGGAATCCCATGAGATCAAGGGGACAGTCACGGGCCACCTCGACATCCCGCACAGATGTTTCCATGCGGGAAAACCCAGAACCAGATGCTGCTGATGAGACCGACTCTGATCTTGCGGATGACGAGGATGAAGATGACGAGATGGAAGGGTCAGCGGCGGGGTCGAACCGCCCCGATAATGGGCGTCCTCTTCCGGAGGAGTTACCCAATGCCCACGGACCATCAACCTATTTTGTGGTTGATAGTTTCAATATCCATAGGTTGATTATCGCTGGAGTGACCTGCTCTAGTAAATTCTTCTCGGACGTTTTTTACACCAACTCGAGATATGCGAAGGTTAGTCGCCGCGTGCCCGATCGCGTCCCCCTTTCTGGACGCCGTTCTGACTTGTTCCTATTCTAGGTCGGTGGTCTCCCACTACCCGAGCTCAACCATCTCGAGCTACAGTTCCTCGTTCTCAACGATTTCCGGCTAGCTGTGCCAGTGGAAGACCTGGAAGCTTATGCCACCATGCTGGTCGAGTTTTATGCTCGTGAGACTGCTTCTGAAACCCCAGCTGTGTGATACGTTTTAAGAAATAATGAATTAACACGGAGATTTCTTTAACATGGGAGATCTTTTGCCTTTTTGGAATGACGGCGATGTAAGAGGAGAGCTTCGCGGTTCGCACATTATATGGGAGACATGTGGATTTTCAATATGGACGGGAAGGGTGAAACCTTTACCTCCCGCCAGGAACGGAGGGCATTTGGAGCCACGAATTACCATATGGTGGCAACCACCTGGACATACTGTACGCGCCTTGTGTACACACGACCTGTTTATGACTGGAATTTTTTAAATCATTTTTATCAATCTCGGGGCAGGAAAGACTGGGGAGACCTGGGCAGGTGAGCAGTGGGCTGCCTGATGGACCCAGGCTGTTATGACTGGCGCCGAAGCGTTTGATGGACAGTGTTCACGCACCAAACAAACGGAAGACAAGAAAGGGATTTCTCATCTGGGACTTTTTAGTTGGTTAGACGTCTGGTTCCCCCTCTTCTTGCCACTCTTTGACGGGGACTTATATTTTCGCGGGAAAGGATTCGGGCTGGCAGAACATAACAGGCGAGGAACGGCAAGGGGGAGGTTTTGATGATTTTCCTTTAGCCTCCACTGGCAAGTAGAGGAAGGTCGGGTAATTACTACATTTCTACAGGGGCGAACCATTGCAAAGGCGTTTGAAGGCGTATATAGGGAAACGACTTAAAGAGAACTTAGTTGTCTGTTTATTTGCTTCCATTTCTGGGTTTGCTATGATACTTTTTGCTCTTGCGCTTGCTGTGATTGTGGCTGTTCGAGATGTCTTTGCCTTATTGTCTAGCAGCTGATCTCAATTTCCGGTGAGAAACTACCTAATAATACCTACTATCAATGCCCAAAAATAGTATAGGAGAGTAATTATATTGTGAACACCTCCTCTATGTATCTCTCCCATAGGTCAACCATTGGGACTTGCTCACAGACCTGTGCTTTATTACAACCCTAGGCAATAAGGGCAACCTGGTGTAGATAGGCCAGCTAACAAGTCAGCGTCGATGTTCTGTAGAGGGAGATTGACACCCAAACAAGTTTGGCCCAGATCCATCGTTCGGGTACTGCATTTGTTACCGCTTCCATAACACTTGAACATTGTTGATCATGGCTGGAATTGCTGAGTGCCTCATTCTTATCTGATTCATCTCCACTCGTTCGGTTACTCTTTTCTCCAGTATGGAGGAGAGCTCATGGAGATGTAGGGCAGTCTCTCTTCTCATAAATACAGCTACAAGAGCCAAGTTACTAATGCCTCAAGCTTCTAGGATTGGACTGGCTAGGGTTCGTTTTATCACTTGATCTTTCTTGTACGTGACGAACCATTCTTTCACTAATGTTGCATTTATATCCCTCCATAACTCTAGCGGAAAACGATTTATCGGCTTGTAAAATACGAGCCTTTCCCTTGGTATCCCGGGGCAAGATGAATATAAATATCCAGAAGCAGCGTATCTGATTTCGCCAGGTTCTATAACAATAAATCATGATCAGCGTGAGAATCGAACTCACTTCCTAGAAGGAATGCCAATAACTGATCTGGGGTAGGGCGTTGGCCCATGAAGGAGGGAGCGTTGGCTCAGGAAGGAGGAGAGCGTTGGCTCAGGAAGGAGGAGAGCGTTGACTCATGAAGGAGGAGAGCGTTGGCTCGCAAAGGAGGGAGCGTGGGCTCGCAAAGGAGGGAGCGTGGGCTCGCAAAGGAGGGAGCGTGGGCTCGCAGAGAAATATGAAAAAATAGGGTTGCCCCCATAATCCATAGAGTGATTGACTTTCGTCTATTGGGATGATGTTAAGGATGCGAAATAAATAGTGGAGGGTCGCTCCCACAATTCGTAGAATGATAGATTTCCGTCCATTGGGATGATATCAAGGATGCGAATTAGATAGTTGTGGAAGCGGCAATTCTGGCTTTCGCGGCATCAAGGGAGTTCTTGACTTTAGGTTGTCGCAAGCTCCCATCCTTCTTTAATGCCAATTGGTTTTCCTGGAAGTTTGGTAGATCCTATAGACTTGTTAGCCACTGAGCTCGTACATATCAAGGGTAAACACTTACCACCAGCCATTCAGCATCAATAGCTGTAGCTATCTCAAAGTAGACTTTCGTTCCAGTCGCACTAAAGCGGTGATATACAATCCACTCCCAGTTCCCGTTGACAAGGCAGCTGGTTGGTGACAGGCGACCAGAAGTATTCTCAGGAACAGTTCGGTATTCATCATCACCACCATTGTAGATGGCTGCGTGATGAGCGAAGGCAATTGCGAGAGCCTTAGGCACACTCGTCACATCTCTCTGTGATGCCATTGAGGGTTTGAGCTTTGCCGTGGCCCCTAAGAATTTGTGCAGCCTTTTCCTTGTATTTCGAATCCCTTCCAATGCGTCAAAGTCGAGGAAGTTATATTTGCACCAGTCATGGAGCTTAGACCGGGGATCTTCGTCTGGCTGGCATTTCTCACGCTCAGCCATAAACATGTGGAAGAAGTTTGCAAGAGCCACGTGGTCGGATGGATATCTTGCAGCAGTAGCTCTGAACAGATCTGCTACCCGCTGGTGCTCAGGGGCATGTGCAAAGATTGACTTTTGGGAGTGGCACACTACCGCAATATCAACAATATCGAAAGCACAGCCGAGCCCAGCACCAATGTGGATGGCGCGGTACCAGATTGGATCTATCGGAAAGTGCGCGGCAATCCGGCCTAATGGAGTGAGAAAGCCATCGTCTTTTAAGAATCCCCTATATCCAAGGTATTAGTAACAGTCTCACGAGAAATTAAGAGGAAGATCGAGATATACGTACCAGTCTTGAAGGTCCTGGGCAGCTCGTAAGATTGAATCTGGATGAGGAGCATCCATCCATTTAAAGCCCACAATATTCATGTAACCAATACTGAGCAATCTCAGGGCTGTTGCTTGAAATGA
The DNA here is from genome assembly GCA_902006505.2 of Clonostachys byssicola. NCBI lineage: Eukaryota > Fungi > Ascomycota > Sordariomycetes > Hypocreales > Bionectriaceae > Clonostachys > Clonostachys byssicola. The sequence continues at coordinate 344,940 of CABFNO020001247.1, forward strand.
CCGGCGGCGGATATCAGGCTCGGTTGAAGCGTCCATAAGCTCGAAGTCTTCCTTGCTATAGAGTCGCAAGCAAACCCCATTCTTCGTGAGGCCAGCTCGGCCTGCACGTTGGTTTGCAGATGCTTGGGATATTGGTGCTACCCGAAGCATATCCATGTCAAGGCGAGGGTTATATACCAATTGTCTTGATAAACCCGAGTCAACAACATAGACAATATTGTCTATAGTGAGGCTAGTCTCTGCAATGTTGGTAGAGACAATGCATTTCCGGTTTGGGCCTTCGGGATTCAGAGCCATATGCTGTTTCCTGGATGACAATTTTGAATACAGGGCAAAGACGTCAAGATCCTTGAGATACTTGCGGAGCAAATCGCAGACTTGGTTGATTTCGCCTTGCCCAGGAAGAAAGACAAGGATATTTCCTGGTCCATAGCTCTGGTGGATCATCGCCACCACATTAACGGCCAAGGCTCTGAGGTCGTTACAGGCCGTTCTTGGAGCCAAATAATTGATCTCGACCTTGTGATTCTGCTGCAAAAAAAAAGTTAGTATGCTTCCCATCTACTTGGACCAGCTCTGGTTAACCTACTCCGGCAACATGGACCAATGGACACCCATTGAAGTAGTCCTGGAACTTGCTTATATTCACAGGAGCTGACATGATAATCAGCTACCACCCAATTTATTAGCTATACCATATAATAGACCAAAGAGTTAATGAAGATTAATAAGTACCTTGAGGTCTTTGCGATGGCGCAAGGTTTTCTTCAGCAGTGCCATCAGCATGTCAGCCTCCACAGTCCTCTCATGTGCTTCATCAATGATGATGCATGCAAAATCGGGAAAGTTGTTATCAGAGCCCAGCCTCCTCACAAGGGAGTCTTCAGTCATATAGAGTAGACGCGATTTCTTCATCTTTTTGTCCATCTTTTTCTCGCCACCGATGACGTAGCCAACCTCCTCTCCCAAGACCACTGCCATTTCCTTTGAGACACGCTCGGCCAGTGTAGTTGCGGCTAATCGTCGTGGCTGGGTGCAGGCGACCCGAAGACCGCTTTCGTATTCATCATAAAAAAGCATCTGTGGGATCTGCGATGACTTTCCTGAACCAGTCTCGCAAGATAAGACGAGAACTTGATTCTGGTGGTATGCTTCCAGAATCTCATCTAAATTGCCATGGACTGGCAAGGTGCGGCGGCCTTGTACAATCTTGCTGTGATCGGCCGGCCATTCGGATCCGGTTAAGGGATTGGTAGCAGCATCCTCGAGGCGCTGGATTTGGGCCATGGTGGCTTGGTTGCGTGCAATAGATTCCATTTTAAGGGTAATTTGGACTTTCTTGCTGATGTCTGTTGTTGTTATGGTTGTGATATTAAAACGTTCTTGTTGTTATGGTTACTGTTGTGATTTTGATGGTGGAGAGTAGTTGTTGTTGGTAGGAAAGTTGGAAGGGATATGTGCGAGGTTGATAGTAGGAGAAGTAGAATCATAACAATGGGACGTGGGTGGAACATCTGACCTCAGATGCAGGCAAGCTGAGAGCAAGGTGAGCCGGCTGTGAGCAGTGCGGGCTGGCTACGCGTCTGGGCGAGGCCAATGTGAGCTGGCAGGCTTCCACCTCCTCTACCTACGCCAGTCCTCACCATTTCACCAAAACACCAAACTTTCATCACATCACAATCACAACACAACTGCAACAAACACAACCAAAACCTGAAACCACCACACCAAACCTCACCTCAAGTAAGCGAAAATCAAGGATGGACCTCTCTCCATCAAAGTAGAGTGTTTCAAACCGCCTGGCAGCATAAACTAACCCATCCAGCAGAATGTCACGATCAAACCAAGCCACCCAACAGAACCAAGGGCCAAATTATGACCCCGAGTTCGAGAGCCGTATCGGCGTATATCGAAGGAGACAACGACTCCTCGTTGCGAGAAGCATCCACTTCCGAGCTTCTCGCGCAGACTTTGAGACAGCCTGCCGAGCCAAGCTCAGCAACCCGGACTCAGTCCAATTCTTCTGGCAGGATGCCAACCACGTTGGGCACACCAACCACCGAGGCTGGGTCATGCTTGGGTTTGATACCCGAGAGAACTGTCGCCTGGCTCAGAGAGAGCTTGTGAACTTCCGGGTTCGAAACCGGAATGTGAACATCAGCGTGGCGAGCAAGCGAGCTGTAAGTGTCACTGATCCTTTTCTATTTCTGTACGATACTAACGCCCAGATCATAGTTTGCTCCGGCTGATCAATCATCGCAAGAATCGTCTCTTGCCCAAGCCGCTGCTCCCGCCAACCCTGGTGTAGCTCCTCCTCCTCCCACCACCACCACCACCACCACCAGGACGGCCACCACCACAACCGCCGCCGCCTCAGTTGAAGAGACTTCGACTGCCCCCGCCGCCGACATCATGGCGGCCTTGCTGGAGTCTCTTGACCGCCCTTCGGCCCCTCAGTAGGCCATGATAGACACCGCTCGCTTGAACAAGAAGAAGAAGAAGAGACAGAAGAAGAAGAAAGGAAGAAAAAAAAAACCCACAAAAACACAAAAAAAAGCATGATCAAACCACAAAAAAAATAAGAAGAGAAGGTGGAGAGAGGAAACGAACGCAAGTTCGTCGTCGTCACTATGGATGATGGGGGCAACCCTATTTATTTCATACTTCTTCATGAGCCCACGCTCTGTTCTTCATGAGTCAACACTCTGTTCTTCATGGGCCCACGCCCTACCACAGATCAGTTATCTGGTATTCCTTCTGGGAAGTGAGTTCGATTCTCACGCTGGTCATTTTCCTTCTGGAGAAGATTTAACCCCTCCTATGCTATATCCCAGCATCATTCTCAACAGTCAGATCAGGAGTATCAGGGTTCAGGATATTTTCATAAACATGTGTAAGTTGCAGTTTTCTCACTTGGCAAGAGGTGTAGCTAACTATTTGGCTATATTGGAATCTTGAACGATAAAACTATATGATCAAGTGTACGGCCATGCTAAGAGAAAGGGTATGGTTATGCTGGCAAAAAGTGTGGTGCTGAAAGAGAATGGAGATCCTTACAATGTTGGCGATCTGGCTGTCAGTGTAAAGACCGCTTTATACTTGCGTTGGTCACGTATTATACGTTCTCAAAAAAAGATCTTGCAAAAGAGCCGTCCGCTGGTCCTGAGACTCGCACTAAACCTGCATTCCGGAAAAAAAAATACTATCTCAACCAGAAGGAAGATTTACACCATCACTATCACGACTCAATCCATCCATCCGAGTGCAATATTGAGCCACATTATGCGGGGCAAGACCGTTGCCGCTTCTCCATCAAGTGCCCATTGCCTGAATCGGGAAAGCTCGGCAGCGTCCAGGCGATCTGCCGAGATCCGCAAGAAAGAGTTCGTTGGAGAAGTGCTACATCCGCTGCGTTTATTTCTATATCAGACATACATATCATCCTTCACTCCATCGCTAATGAGGTGCACGCACACGTAGCCTGCCATTTTTATCTCCATCTCCGTCTCCCTTCCCGCACTGTTTGACTAACTCCCCCTCCATCATGACCTCCATCCCCATCGCACAGGGCGACCCTGCCCACCTGCTCCCCCCGAGCTGGAAGACCCAGGTCACGGCATGGCTGGCCGAAGACACCCCGTCCTTTGACTACGGCGGCTACGTGGTCGGCGAGGGCGAGCGCACCGCGACCCTCTGGGGCAAGTCGGACGGCATCATCGCCGGCCGCCCGTTCTTCGACGAGGTCTTCACCCAGTGCGGCTGCACCGTCGAGTGGTTCGCCCAGGATGGTGACGCCATCGCCACGAGCAGCCACGACGGCGGCAAGATGAAAGTGGCCACTGTCCGCGGCCCCGTGCGCGGCATCCTCCTGGGCGAGCGCGTGGCCCTCAACACGCTGGCCCGGTGCTCCGGCATCGCCACCCGCAGCCACGAGCTGGTGGTCAAGCTCCGCGACGCCGGCTACCGCGGCATCCTCGCGGGCACGCGCAAAACCACCCCCGGATTCCGCCTGGTGGAGAAGTACGGCATGCTGGTCGGGGGCGCCGACGCGCACAGGCACGACCTCAGCTCCATGGTGATGCTCAAGGACAACCACGTCTGGAGCCGCGGGAGCATCACCGACGCCGTGCGGGCCGCCAAGGCCGTGGCCGGGTTCAGCGTCAAGGTCGAGGTCGAGGTGCAGAGCGAGGCCGAGGCGGACGAGGCCATCGCAGCCGGGGCCGACGTGGTGATGCTGGACAACTTCACGGGCGACGGCGTCAAGGTGGCGGCGAGCAGTCTGAAGACGAGGTGGCAGGGGAAGCACCACTTCCTGCTCGAGGTGTCTGGCGGCCTGAGGGCCGACAACGTAGAGCCATATGTGTGCAATGGTGAGTTCTAGTGACTACTTGCTACGATATACTTTGATTACTGACTGTTTCTTGAACAGATGTTGATATCATCTCAACTAGCTCTATCCATCAGGGCGTACCTCATATTGACTTTTCGCTAAAAATTGAACATGAGCAAAGGATTGATAATCTGTCCTAGATAGAGGAGGCCTCTTGTATCATGACTCGTTCATTTCGGTGTGGTAGACAGAACGACACACGGATTGTTCGGAATAGACATCACAAAGCTATCTTTCAGCCACTTCCATCATATACAGTATCTAAGCGCTTGGTCATCTGATAAGCATTCAGGTGGCTAGCTGAGCATATGATTATTGGTCAGATGATGCCGATTCGGAGATTGGCGCTGTCAGATGGCCAGGTGCAGGGTAGACACTATTGACGGGATGGATGGAAAGCGAGACACACCGGCAGTGATTGGAGGAATGTCAATGAATAATGACGGGTAAATCACCGATTAGAACCATAGCTTATTTTGGGCTCATTCACTCACAACCTACGTCACTTGTCCACGGTACCCCAGATCGTGTTGGAGTACACCGACTGTCTCACGGCCTAGTAAGTACCAGCCTACCTGGTGATGAGGTGCTTGGAAGGATCTAAGCGAATTAGTAATGCGACTTAGACGAATCGCTTGGAATGTGAAGACGGCCATGGTTCTTGCCCCGTATGTGCATTCCCTGGAGCTTACTTCACCCAGCCAAAGTACCTGTGAATGATGGTGCCAACAGCATCATGGCCAACAGGTACCTAATTGAGATATAATTATCCTCGTCTAATTTGTATGTAACGCTGCACGTCCTGAAGGGGGAGGAATGCGACAGATGAGATGCAGGTGCTGATGCAACGTCCTCCACCCCGGCCCAGGATTGAGTCAGTCGGAGTCAAATCAGCCAGCGACCAACAGGCACGGGCTGGAGCTGTGACTGATCGATCTTGTCATCATAACGGGCAGCGGGCGGCAGAGGCAACAGGAGCAGCAGCACTAGCCGCATCTCGCGCGCCTCAGACGCTGTTCGCTCTTGTCGCAAATCTCCGACCTCTCCGATGGGCCACCCACCTTTGCTTACCGCCCGTGATCCCCATTTCTTTTTTTATTTTGCTCCCCGCGCCCTCTGATCCTGACTCTTGATTTACTCGTTTGTCCGTGATGCTCTGTTCCTGATCCCTTTGTCCTGTCAAGCACAGATCCCCTACGACCCTCCCCGCCCCCCTCGTGCTCGCCCTCATCTCGAGATCTGCTGGGTGCTGGCCAATCACCCACTGCTCGATCCCCCACCCTAGATACCCTCCCGGCGAAACCCTTCCATTCGATCAGATTCAGATTCAATCTCAGCCCCAAGTAAACCAAGTCAACCATGACCCACGGCAACGCAACGGCTCCTCCCCATGTCTCGCGCGTCGCATCGCACACCTCGCACGCCTCACACGCCGGCGCCGAGTTTGCCTATCCTCACGGCCATCTCGGTGCCTTGAGCGAACCCGAGGAGGAGGCATTGGCCAAGTTCAAGATCTTGCTGGAAGAGAAGGGATACTGGAAGCCAGGCCCCCCGCCGTCGCATGATGACGCAACCCTGCTGTGCGTACCGTTCGTTTGATTTTATTGCGCTCCAATTGACTCGCCCCGAGCTGTTGTCTTACCGTTATCCCCGTTGTTGCTGCGCTACCAAGCCTTCTTTCTCGAGCTTGAACTCTGTTCGCTAACAAGCTTTTCACCATCTGCAGCCGTTTCCTGCGCGCCCGTAGGTGGGTGCCAGAAGATGCCTTTGGCCAGTTCAAGGACACCGAGGATTGGCGCCAAGGCAACGATGTAGATGTGCTCTACAGCACCATCGACCTCGAGGCCTACGAGCAGTGCCGTCGCCTTGTTCGTGCACCCCGTGACCCTCTCGTGCGCTGGTTAGCAAGACTAATGGAAGCAATAATAGTACCCCCAATGGACAGGCCGACGCGACCGCCGTGGTATCCCTCTCTACGTGTTCCAGGTTAAGAACCTGGACCACAAGACCGTCTCCGAGTACGAGAAGCACGGTGCCAACAACACATTCTCCGAGGCCAAGACGGACGGCAAGACGCCGCCTAACCTGCTTCGCCTGTTCGCTCTCTACGAGAACCTGACCCGATTCGCCATGCCCCTGTGCACGGAGCTCAAGGACCGCGAGCACGCCGAGGCCCCCATCACCATGAGCACCAACATTGTCGACATCTCCGGTGTCGGCCTCAAGCAGTTCTGGAACCTCAAGAACCACATGCAGGCTGCGTCGCAGCTGGCCACCGCCCACTACCCCGAGACTCTGGATCGCATCTTCATCATCGGCGCACCCTACTTCTTCAGCACCGTCTGGGGATGGATCAAGCGCTGGTTCGACCCCATCACCGTGTCCAAGATCTTCGTCCTCAGCCACAGCGAGGTTAAGCCCACCCTCGAGAGTTTCATCGAGCCCCGAAACATCCCTAAGAAGTACGGCGGCGAGCTGGACTACACATTTGGTGAGCTGAGCGTGGCCGACCCCCACTGGGACGGCGTCATCACATGGGAGGACGGCTACAAGTCGTTCCCTGGTGGACCCCTTCTCTGGGAGGACAGTGAGGATGGAAAGTCCATGACCTGCTATGGCCTGGGTGTCAAGGACGGCAAGAAGAGGAAGGAGAAGATCTGCACCTTGCCCAAGTCGTATGAGGCACCCGCCACGAAGCCGATAACCAATGGAGTCGCCAAGGAGACTGAGGAGAAGACGGAAGAAGCCAAGCCTGTTGAGACGGTGATCAACGGCGAGGCTTTGGAGAAGCTCAAGATCAACGACGAGAAGAAGGCTGAGGCTGCGAGCGAAGTCCCCCAGGCCCAGATTGTCACCGCTGCCTAAATATGACGAGCGCCAGCTGCCGGGTTGGCTGCCCTAACCAGCACCAACCCACCTACTACCACGAAATTCGACTCTACATAACATGAATTAGCAAATACCCACGTTTTCATCAAGGCGCCAGAGGAATCCCCTGCAGAAGTTGATCTCGCCTGAGGAGAGAGAAAGGGGAAAAGGGAAAGAGGAGGAAACACGCATGCACAAACGTTATCCATCAGCAATTATTAGTTTGCATAGATTTATAGAAACATCGGATACCTCGCACATGTCGCGGTCAAGAATCGTCTGATTACTTGCCGTCTAATCTCAAATATATTCTTTATTCCAACATGCATTCTTTTCTCCCAGTTCCCTCTAGTATAAAAACCAGCTCCGCTGACAAAGGAGATTTAACATCGAGTCAAACCACCCCGTGAAAATCAAAATCGTGTGTTTATTGATGCCAATCCTCGAATTCATTGCTGCTGACCGTCGCCGTGCCCCCTCCTCCGCCTCCACTCCTGGATCCCGTCCGCGACCGTCCCCCACGACACCCCCTCGCTGACGAGGTACATCGTCACCCCCAGCGTCTCCGTGTCCCTGTTCCGCGTCTCGTCGTCGAAGAAGAGCATGTCCTCGTACGCGACGCCCGTCCGCCGCTGCAGCGCCTCCATGTGCCGCACCTTGGACCCCGGGTAGATCTCCGTGCCGCCGTCGAAGGCGTCGAGGGCGCGGCGCTGCCTGCTCTCGGCGCCCAGGGGCAGGTGGAGCAGCTTGAGCAGGTCGCGGGCGAGGGAGGGCGCCGAGGTGCGCGAGGCGACGGCGAGTTTGGGGCGGTGGGCTGTGCCGAGGTGAGGGAGGGCGTGGAGGATGGGGGCGACGTCTGGGTAGAATGCGAAGGACTCGCCGAGGCGGTCTGTGGCGGAGGAGTTTTGGGTGTTTGTGGGCTTGAGTGGCGGGGAGACGTGGCAGTCGACCCAGAAGGGCCAGAGGGTGAAGTCGAGGTCGAAGATGATGAGCTTTGGGAGGGGGAGGGTCGGGTCGCGGAGGGCAGAGGGGAGGGATTCGAGGGTTGCGGGGAGGGAGGGGGCGGTTGGGCCTGGTGCGGAGGCGCGGGAGAGGCGCCGGGGCATCGTGAGGGAGGATTGTATGTTTTTTTGTGTTGAGATGATGTTGGTTTTGTTTTATTGGCGTGATGAGATGGGTTGTCTTTATTTTGGTGGGGGTTTGGTGGTACAATTGCGACGAGGTGGGGGATAAGCGATTGGCGATTGGGACTTAGGCAGGGGTGTTGATCGGTGGATGGAACCTCATCAACAGCGGCAGCTTTCAGCTATTTTAGTATTTAGTATGGATTTCTGGCTGCCTGTTGGAAATAGGCAGCAGTAAAGGACTCGTGCCATTTGGTAAATGTTGTCTAAAACAAAGACTGATGCCTGATCAATCAAGGTCCGAACGCTCACTGTGTCGTAGGAGAGTTGATAGTTGGGCAGGGTTTTGGGACAAGGCAAAAGTAAACCTCGTATTAACCAGAGAAGCTTTTCAGCTCTTACATCTAAATCTTATAGCTATCACTTTGTTATCTGCTTGCATCATCCCCTTCTTGTGCTCTAGGTGGTGGCAAGTCCATAAGGGCTACCTCATCCTCATTGCTCTGGTCGGATTGGCCACTTCCACTCACTTCGTCTAAATCATCTACTAGTTCCCATTTGCCCTCACTCGTTATGGATAAGGCGACAAACTTACCCTTTGCCCCCTTCTCAAGTTCCGATAACTTGTGTTTGCTCCCTTGACCTTGAGGATTTGGATTGAAATACAGGGCAGGGAGTATAGAGCTCTTCCAAAGCGGTTCGTGACCGCGTCGAATGACGGATCGAGTTACAGCATGAATAAAGAATCCAATTGCCATAAGCAGAAGTAAAGCAGGACCAAGAAGCCAGCGCCATTGGAATCTTGTACAGATTGTAGTATATTGCACATCGCCTTTGATGTAACCGCCTTGCTGATCAGCTTCAGGTCCTGAGAGAGCATCGGCCCTGAAATTATTCTTGGCTGATTTTTCACGCATACGGTCGCTGATTGAAGTAGCGATTCTGCTCATGGTCTCGGAAGTTGTAGAAAACGACGCAAGGCCGCCGCTCAACAGGCCATAAATATTCCACGGATCGCATCGAAGGAAGTCGACCCGTTCTGACAAAGTATCAAGATTTTCGACCTTGAACGAATATCGGCAATCGCCTTCAATAAGAAATAATGCGGTCCTAATGGCGGCCTTTGCCATGTTGCCTACGTATGCAGTGCAATTTGCGGTCCAAGGAATATCCACCTTTTCGGTTCCTGGTCCACGCAACTCAACCTGAACTGACTCGTTGCCAACAGATATGGTCCTTGCTGATGTGAGATCCAAAGTTTGAGAGTCAACGTCACAAACTGGCTTCCAGACGTGATTTCTTCCGAACCGGGGGGTGCCGACAGGTTGAAAAAACCCAGGAGTGTCGGTGATGAGCGTTTCAGTTAATACACCACTTCTCACGTCAACTTTATGATGCCTCGTGCAAAAGTAAAACGTGCAAGCTGCCGAGTAGACGTTAAAGCCTCGTATCGAATATTCCTTGATGGCAGGGGGCCGAATACAATTCTTAATCGCTGTAGTTCTATTTTCAAATTGACAACCATCTGATGTCAAGCCCAGAAACGTGTAGTTGAGAATGGATACTTCGAAAGTGTCTCGTAAATCGTCATCAAAATCGGCTCGCGCCCATTCCAGGTCATCCGAAACCTTTGATTCGATGGTGTTCGACGTCCATCCAACAGTTCCAACGTATAGGGAGCCCGCTTCTTTAGGTAGTATGACCCCAGTCGAGTTGCCTGATCTGACATAACTCGTAGTGTCAATACACCGCGAACAAATGCCTTGCGTCGAAAGGGCAATATCTCCACGGACGGCAGGAAATGAACAGTTCCCTGTAGTACAACCCTGAAGCAGTGACGCCGAGCTCACTGAGCTGCTGTTTGTAGATGCACGAACAATAGCCTCAGAATACCCCGTATCCACCATCCAGGGGGAAACATAACTTTTTCCACCTTTGAATACATGAAGACCGGTCCAGGAATAAGGTATTGTGGCTGAAGCGCCGGTGACAGTCTTGATGCAAGGTTGGGTACTGGATGCCTGCTGCGTGAATGGTCCAATGCCTAGAGATAGTACCATGATGAAGCATCCAACGTAGATGTAAGAGCTGAAACTTCGGATCAGTTTCACTTCTGCACCTATGGAATTGAAGCTAAAGGAAGAGACTTACAACCATGTACGGAGCCGAGCTGGAAGTATGATTGAACCCCAGAGCCCTCTGCTGGCTTGATCGATGAAGTCGAGGTGGCTTATTGGTCGAGGCGTGAGCTGCCAAATCCATTTTTGCTGGCTAATGACTATTTGAATGTATCAGATAAGATGTGGTTTACTATGTTCATTCTGCTTTACCTTCTTCAACAATAGTAAGAATGTGGGCTCTGAGCAACGCTGATAGTAGAGCTATCAATGTGTTTAGGCTCATCCCAGATAAAGACCAACCTGCCACTTCTTGGCCACGATTGTGATGTAAAACTCCGAAGATGCCTCCCAGGAGCGCGCATGATATGAGGACGACGGTAAACTCCAAACGCCATTGCCAGAGAACTGAGCGCACACCAATTTGGTCTCTATGACCAGAAAAGAATTTCGTCAAGTTGCTGGCCTTCACCTTGGTTGCTAAGCCAGATACAAGTTTCATTTTGACGTAGGCCGGTGATCAGGGCTTTTCTTACACGAAGCTCATGACTAAAATATCGATTTAGATGCCCTTATGACAAAAGAGAGGGGACAAACAATAAAGCCTTGTAGTCAGATTATATGAAGAGAGAAAGGGAAGAGGGGAGGGGAAAACAAGCGCCAATTGTGCTTGTATCTTTTCTGCCTACTTGCAGATAAACACCACATGTAGGATCATCGAGTGTTCAGCTTCTACAAAGGTTCCTAACCTAGCCTCTAAATGATCATTTGAGGATAATGTGGCTTAAGAACTACGCCTGGCGCCGAATCACAGCCCTCGCATTGGTTTCCTTGTATGGTGAGCTGCACATAAGTCTTACCAATGTGCGGTTTTTTGCCATCACAAACGTAAAAATAGTACTGCATTAGCCAATTATCTTCTTCCTTTTCAAGGGCGTAAAGTATATTCCTTTTATAATCGTAGGCAAGCTACTTCTGCCCTCTTGCATACGCCGTGCATACTGCTTACATTAGGGGATATTTTCTATAGGCCAGTCGCCCAATGTGTCTTGGTTACCAAAGCAAGAGCTCAACTGATGTTTTCAACGTATCATATCCTCCATTCCTCTTTTAGCGGCGGTATTGTAACCTTTGACGTTTGTGATATCTGACAGTTGCATGACGCTGGCAAAGAGGTATTGTTGGAAGCCGGACCTCTTCCTATTAACGGATTGAAATGCAGGCCTAAATCCTGTGATATACCTTAGATAAAACCTAATGTAGTTCTTAATGCCACAGTCTTTGCGCGACAACGTATGTTGGTTCAGTCAGGCGCATGACATTAACCTTGGCCTGACCTGATAGCCAAGCAGCGGATCCCCCGCTCAAGGGCAGTACTATTTAGAAGCCTACTCTAAATTAAACATATGTTTACCTACTGTGTTATGATTAAGCTGCTATTATGTTCATTTAGCCCATATAAGCGTAACCGAGATGCGGCATCACTGTGATCGTCTCTCTAGGCATGAGGACCTCATGAACGGCATACTTCCGACGTCCTATTCGACTCTAGAATTTATATGATATTTCTGCGTGATGATTCGCTTAAAGGAGGCACTGCATCGTGTAAAAAATCAGAGCTTAGGGGCTGGGAACTATTGATACATGCATATCCATATAAAAACACCAGTGCGTCCTCATCGCGTTCACGGGTCATCATTAGAGTTGAAAGCGTTCCTTGAAGGCCTGACCGGGCCACGGACTGCCTTGTGCTTCCTCGGCGGATTGGTAGCGTGGACGAGCGAAGTCGCGTTGCGGGCTCCGGGTTCTACAATGTGTCTATCGGTATACGGATGTCCTAGTTCATGATGGTATTCGGTTTTAGTCTGTTGACCGATTCTGAGGCGAACGTTGGGAGCAGTGTAGTATAGCGGAGGGGGCCTCTTAACTAGCTAGCCGATGAAGAGAAAATAGATCTCGCTGAGGTGCCAACCAAAAGTGGCGGCTCTGCTCGACTACATGAAACAACTCTGACGCCTGGCTGTGCGCTGCAGCGCTACAGGAGTAAATCTTGAGGTATCTTAGGTTTTCTGGGAGGCATTTAATCAGCCTCAGGGTGCTCTCAAGTTCGAGAGGTATATATATATTCTCGTTGTTCTCCGGCTCAGCTGCGAGCATCCAGCCAGGCATTACATGCTTACTGTAAGCTTCCTGGGCGCGACCAACTTGCGGAGCCCCGCGCCGATACACATCATATCGTTGACCCGGTATCTCTAGGTGGTAGAACGTTATGCAAGACTTGAGAACGGCTTGGATGGATGGTGTGCCCGCAAGGGATGAGAAGACCTTGCTCATGATCTCAGGTGGCAGGTCCGACAGGGAGGGGCTACACGCTAGGCCGCGTCCTGCCATTGTATCCTTTGATTCTCCTGTTGTCTAGGATATAAAGAGAAGAAACCATCGAGAACTAAGATGTGAGCTCAAAACAAGGTGCAGTCAAGCGAAGGGTTGGTCAGCCCAAGACAATAAACATCAAGGTCAGATCCTACAAGAAAACTGGCAATGAAACTCTCCAACCGGTCATTTTCTCGTTTCCGAGCCGTACACCGGATTTCTTGCTCTTTTCATAGTGCTGTTGGCTGCGTGTCTGCCGTTGGTTACACGAATTTTAATAGTGAACTTCGCGTGCTCGCGGCACCAATGATCAACGAATGCAATATGCAGTCCAGTATGCCCCATAACTCCTATATATTACCCTTTTAGAGCAGTAGATTGGAAGGGTGCCTTTGCTGGGCACCATGGCAAGTGACTGACATAAAACATGGCACACCTGGAACCTCTAACGTTGAATTTCAACACAATATTAAGACAATTAACCCATCAATAAGTATAATATTGAGCTAAATATTGTAGAATAATTTATTATTGCCCTATTAATGCGTCGAGAAGGCCTTTGTCTACATGAAAACATGAAATTTGTGTGCCATGTGTAATTTCAGCTACTCGGGGGGTACTGCCCTTTATTGGTGGAAATGTTGGCCAGACCCTTTGCGACAAAATGTTTAATCAGAAGAAATTAAGTATTGGTTGTTATCGTAGAGTAGTGCCTTGTCGTCAAATCAAATTTGCAAATAGCAACATACTCCTCGCCAATGATCTAGACTTGCGTTCGCTGGATCAAGTGCCACTGAGCTTTGCGTGGCTACATAGTCAACTTCGAATTATAAGTCGTGAACTGTTGGCAAGTGATGGGCAGAGTGAGAAATGAAACCATTGTAGATCACTGATATCTACGTACGTAGGTACTGAAAGCGGCAAGTTCACCCTATCCAAATACCATCTACAGGATCCGCAGTGACGACAAGGTCAGAGGACTAGAGTCCGACCTGCCATCACCATCACCACCATCCCTCCGGCGGACAGCTCCCGCACCGGCCACAGTCTTGTTCTCGGGCTTAAAGACGGAGCATCCGACATCCCACGGTCCACAATCCTCCTTGCAGACCCGCTCACCATCAGGCACGACGCCCTTGTCAAAGAATTCGCGAATAGTTTCGTCGCGGCACCGGCTAGGCGCCGAGTTGAACGCAGTGTGCCCGCTGGACTCCTGGATCAGCAGTCCCGCGCCGGCGTGCCGCATCTGCATGTTTCGCGCCGAGGCCAGGGGTGTGACAGGATCCAACCGCGTGCTGATGAAGAGCATGGGCGCCGCGGGTCGGTCCCTGGCCAGCGCGGCCGTGGCCGGGGGCGACTTGAAGGGTCCCGTGAAGCGGTTCTTGGGGCGGACGGGCCAGCTGGAGCAGGCGAACTGGATCTGGGCCATGGAGAAGCCGAACCACTTTGAGGTGGATGCCATCTTGTCCGCGTAGGCTGTCCAGTAGTCGAGGTCTTTGCCTGTGAGGTCGTCGGCGTCCAGGCAGTAGACGGCAGCCATGGTGTCGAGCGAGTTGTCCATGGAGATGGGCGCCTTGCATGCTTGGTCGAGGGGAGGGTATTCACCCATCTGGGTAAGGGCTTCTAGCAGCAATGTGTAGTTTCCTTGCATCGCGGAGGCCAAGGTCAGGTCGAAGACTTCGTAGCTGGGCACGGGGTTATACGCAATGGTGCCGAACAAGAGGCGGAAGTCATGCCCGGTGATCACAGCCCTGCGGCCGTCAGACATGACAGCTCCAATGGGTTTGTGGTCGAGGCCCTCGATGAATGACGCGGCGCGGGCTTCGATCTCGCTGGCGCACTTGTCTCCCTCTTTGCACAGCGCACATTTGGTCTTTGCTTTGAGGCAGAGGTTGAAGAAGTGGTCCGCACAGTTATCCATGTTTGCTGTTGATGTGAGCCAGCCCTACACACACATGTTAGATTTTGCAAAATGGTGAATGACTTTGAGAAAGATCACTGGAGAAGATCAGAGGGGGTTACTTACAGGAGTGGCCATATAGTCCTCTATATCTACCACGCCATCAACAGCAATACGACCAACGTTGCCAGGATAGCGAGAAGCAAACATCTGGCCGATGACAGTACCATATGAGAATCCATAGAACTGCAGCCGGGCATCAGTCGTGTTGTTGGAGCTCATATTCCCACGGCGAGAAATCTCAACGAGCTCAACCATGTGCTTCAAATCATCCACCACGTCGACTGTGCCAAGATAGGGGAGGACATCTAGACCGTTGTCCATCTCCCACTTACACTTGAGGCCCATTCCCTGAAATATACCCAAGGCGTAAGCGACTGAAGTACGACCCATATCAAGCGCATGGTAGCCGCGACTCTCGAGATTATAGTAGCTAAGATCGTAGGGCCTGTGGAGGCACTCAACCTTGGGAACGCTGTGACCGATCCCTCGGGGGTCCCAGCTGACGATCTCATAGTGCCTCTTTCCGGGTTTGTCGACGGTCTGCTGCAGATACTCGGCAGCCGACTGGATCATCAATGTGCCCGAGTGGCCCGGTCCCCCGGGGTTAGCGAAGATGCTGCCGCCAAACGTAGGGTCGTCCTCGGGGACGACGGCGGGCAGCTTCTGTATGGCAAGGGTCATGAACCTCTCGTCCGACCTGTCCTGCCAGTCGTACGGCACCAGCAGGCGGGCGCATTCGAACTGCGTCATGCAGCTGTGCCATACCAGCTCCTTGCTGGGTGTGATGATGGTCCAGTTGAAAACGGCTTGGCCGGCCGCGAGGGTCGCACCGGTTACAAGCACTGCCAGGTTTGGGTTCCGTAAGAGGAACATGGTTGTGGTATCTTATTTTTCTTTCGGAATTGGAATTTCGCAAAGATGATTATCTAGAGGAAATCAGGAAGGTAATGGGCTCAATAAATATGAATAAATGAAGCCTAAGGCCAGGAGCTGTTCGCAAGCAGACTACAAAGGATTGTCTCTGAACTCACTCGGAGCAGCTGTGAGCCGCGTAACGCATTACATAGTCAAGTAACAATCCGAAACAAACAAAACTGAAAAGGAACTACAATCACTGAGTGTGACCGTATACCGGAAAGCTCAGCTCTTCCGTCCATAATACCCTTGTCAAGCAGCCTACATGCAAGCAACCTACAAAGTGGAGAGCCGCATCATCTCCCAGAGGTTGAACAAAGCCACTAAGATGTTCAAGAAACTTGGCCATGTTGCTGTTCTTCCTAAAGAGCAGGCCAGAACAATGAACTTGTGTTCTTTCATGTGATAAAAAGTTTACGTAGGGGCCTCTTGACCGCGCCTCTGCCTCGTCACGCAACCTTAGTCACAGAATGATTTGACTCGAACAATATGAATGTGAATCTCACTTCATTTTCTAGATGATAATCTGTATCAACAAAAGCAACTCTAACTTTTCTGTAGCCTCAGTCCTCTATGACTCTTCCTCATGGACACCAGTTTCCTACTCCAAAAAGACTTTCCAAACATGATACCAACAAGCACACAAAGAAAGAGGCCTTGGCAGAGCCAAACAAGAATATCCAATCAAGTAACTCATTCAAGCTCAGGGCTCTCAGACTTCTCTTTCTCCTGACCCGGCTGCGTGCAGTTTTTCACGCAAGCCTCGCAAACGGATTCCGAATGGTACCTCTCCTTATCGTACTTGAACACCTTGTTCTTGCAGTCCTGTTTGCTGTTGCCATTGAGCGGGTCCATGCCGTATTGCTTCACCATCATCCGGTCAGGGTCCTCGTTGATGAACCAGTCCATGCACACCCCGGAGATACGATAGTATTCGACCACGCGGATGACGTGGCCGCCCGACTCCACGTTGTCGAACTTGTCGTCTTGGACATCGGGGTTGATTTGACTGCACTCGATGTCGTTGCAGTAGCACATTTCGACTAGGAGGCGGAAAGTGCACATGGTGGCGGCGAGCGAAAGTATGCAGATGGTGATGAATATCAATACCAAGTGGTGAGAGAGGAGCGGCGGGCCAGCCAGGCTTTTTTTCTATTTTTTTTCCTTGTGATATAAGCCAACTGATCAACGTTGGAACACGGTAGGCGCAAATAGATGTCTGAAAAGCGAATGGGGAATGCGGTAACAACTCTCTTCGGAGGTGGACATCATGGGTTTATAGTTGAGTCTTTCATAGCATGATCGTGAATCAGTTCTTAGACGCCAGCTATTCACTGCCTCTACCAACTCTATAGATCGCATGGTCATGAAAGCCTTCGTGTGCGTGATGAACCAGGGAGGAAAAAATAGGTAGTGTATGAAAGGGGGGCTCAACGGCATGTGAGCAAGAAACCTGGGAAATGGAAGCGATTATGTTCTTTTCACAGCCTGGCTTGTTATCATATACTTGATGACACAAATAGTCATTCTATAAGATGAGGGTGGAATTGGTGAAGGTAGATATAAAACAAACAATTTTGCACTATACATACCCAGCAAGCAAGTTTCTGAAGAAAGCGAGATCGAAATATAATGTATTCAAAGTTTAGATGCGTACATGCTAGCCTCGCCGATTCGAGGCTTGACTGATTCTTTGTTGCTGTCCTGAAACACTTGGGCAAAGATCTTGTCCAGCCGTTGGAGCACCTCATCACCATTCTGTGCAACCTGATAGTGTAGTACGAGCCTCCCGCCCCATAATGAGAGCCCGAATTTTTCACCCAGCTCGATGAAACGCTTGACACTGCAGCCAGCCGCGTCGATGTCAAGCCAGACCATGTTGGTTTGAGCTGGGTGGACGAGCTCACCACCATAACTTCTCCAGAGAGACTCGACCTTCTTCGCGAACACGTGGGTATGCTTAAGCAGCCCATCACTGCCGTCTGGTTTTGTCCCAAAGGTCTTGTCAACGGCAACCCGAGCTGCTGCAGTGATCATTCCTGGCTGCCGGAGACCGCCCCCGATGGACTTGCGAACCCAACGGGAGTGCTTTATTGCTTCTTTTGTACCCACTAAAACACTCCCGACGGGTGCCCCGAGACCCTTGGAAAAGCAAAGACTGACAGTATCAAAATATGAACAAAACTCAGGGAGCGAGCCTGCTCCTGCCGCTACAGCTTCCCAGAGCCGGGCACCATCGCAGTGGATCTTGATACCGTTCTCTCGTGCAAACTTTGAGATGCGGCGAACCTCATCCAACGGCATTATCATGCCATTCAGAGTGTTCTCAAGACTGATAAGCCTTGTTGGACAAGCGTGAACGTCGTCACTCAGCACTACATTGGCTTGTATATCCTCGAGAGTGAGGTGAATACCATTGCTAGGAACGACAGTCTTGACCAAAGCGCCGCATAATACAGCGACACTGTGTAATTTTAATGAATAAGTTAGCCGGAAATGAATCCTAGACAATAGTCATCGAGGCCAGGAGAGGGGCAATAACCGTACCCGCCTGCTTCATATTGCACAATATGCGAGCGGTGATCACACAGAACCCCATGAGGCGGCTGCGTAAGGTTCGTACGCAACGCCAACTGGTTGCCCATGGTTCCCGAAAGAACAAACAATCCTGCTTCTTTACCTGCCAGTGCCGCGCAGTGGGACTCGAGGTCATTGGTAGAGGCGTCTTCTTGGACAACGTCATCCCGCAAGGTGCAAGACTGTACCGCCGCAAGCATAGCCGGTGTCGGCGTCGTCATGGTATCGCCTGGATTCCAATTTCCATTAGGCCTTCCAATTCTTCCCAACGGATGGGGGTTTGAGGGGGGCTTGGGGATCTTGGCGTACTTCTCAAATCAAATGCCCCGGCTCCTTTGGAGCCTAACCAAGTGTTGCGGCTCTTATCTTCGAGAGACATGACTGCTCTTGATGTTGTGAATGCTCGAGTCGCAATCGATAGCTTACCAGCCCGTGATGGTAGCCATACAAAGCGAGATACACGGGCCCATGGCGAGGAGCGCAACGCAAGCAGGCCCACCATGACTGTTGGGAACCTGGAGAAACGTTTGTCCTTCCAAGAGGCATGTAACCTGCCATAAACACCTAGACTAGACTCGAGAGCCGACGATGGTGGAGACGACCCATGCCACCCTTTACGAGGGGTTTGGGGCCCTCAAAGCCGATTGTGGAGAAGGCTTAAAGCATCTAGCCGGTAGTAGTATTTCGAGTTCGCTTCTGCTTGGCCATTATTACCCTGGACGTAGCGAATTGAGTGTAGTTCGACAGTACATAATTCTAAGATGGTGTGGCGCATGTGCATATGCTATTTCTCGGCCGACCTATAGTGTTGGCTTCTGGCGGCGGATATGCGTTGGGAAGCAATAATAGAGACTTGTTTTCGAGGCAGTCATTTGCTCACTCAGAACGAGTCAAGTGACTCCATTTGCTTTGCTGGACCACCGATCGGCCACACCTCCCTGGTGCTGCCATTCCGAGTGGATGGGGAGGTTAGTCTAGCGGTAGTTTTCGCGTGAGGAATCAAGGTTCGGGGAGCAGAAAGCCGTTCCAGGAACAAGCGAGCTGAGGTTTGTGATGGCGAGACCCAGTTGCACTTGGCATGATCAGCATCAAACTGGAGGTGGGCATCAGTGAGGGGCAGACACAAGTCGGCGGGGGAATTAGCACATTTCAGAATCGAATCTTACCACTTTGCTCGAAATCGACCGTGCGTTGTTTTCGGACGGGGCAAGAGAATATCTAGTGTGATTCACATGAAGCCGTCTTTGGTCGACGATTCGTCCAAGTCAATCGGCCAGCGCTCCAATGAAGAGCTGGCATCCACTCTAGGGCAAATTGGACTCGAGCCGCGCTGCCAGAAACCCACTGCTGCTTAACAGCCGGATTACATATACATGGACGGAGAATGAAGCACATCCAAAAGCAGCGTCTTCCTTTAATTTCCAATTGCCTTGCGTGTGCAGCGATCCATTCGTTTCTGATCTGCTGGCAGCAACTACGACCGACGTGTTCCTGCCTGCGCATCAATGCCGTTCCCTCCTTCCCCTCCTTCGCAAGGTCATCCCGTTTGGACGTCACCGGCCCACCTGGCTCGGTCTGTCTTTCAATCAGCACAAGCCCATCGTCGTCAGCCTTGCCTTGCCTTGCCTCGCTGTGCGAGTGCTGGCAGACCAGTGGGCGCTTTGGGAACGTCCCTGACCAATGCTTCCTCCTTTCATTTTTCTACCGTTGTCTGGGCTGAGTGAGATGCATGTCTGCCCTGTTCTTGTCTTACCCAGTACCTAACACTCGCACTTGCTCCTGCCCGATACCAGTAGGTACCTGAGTCGTGCCTGCCACTTTGCTGGACTCGCTCCCATTTGGGGGAACCAGCTTTTCACGTTGTACCAGAGCCCCCAAAATTTCTTTCTTGGACAACCGGCACTGCCGCAAATAATGCGAGCCCGCCACACCACGACTTCGTATACAAAATTACAATGATCACGGCACGGAATGTCAGTCTCCAGGTCCCCCGGTGACTCGCCTAGGTTTGGCCGGTGAGATAGCTTTCGGCTGGGTCGCGCCGTTCCCTGCGCAATGCGTTGGCATGCTGCAAGCAAAGGCAAAAAAGGAACCACCACCCTCCCTCCCCGGCAGTCCAGTCTGCTCCCCTCTTTGTTCAATTGTTTTATAGCGATCTCGCTCCCTCGGGACCAGTGGACCGACAAGTTTTGATCAGGGAGCAATTTACAATTATACGCCAGTTTGCTTGCTGAACTACGGTATCCATCCATCCACCCCCCAACACCTGGTTTGCACACACATGCACACACACACTCTCTCTCTCGTGTACACACGTACAAGCACACACACACTCACACACTGGCACAGAACTGGCGGACAACAGTAGGTAAGAAAAAAGAGCAAAGAGCGGACAAGACACAACACCCTAGTGAGGCTACATCAGACGAGTGTTCGCTACCCAACTTGCGACAAGGCAGACGAGAGTGGAGAGAAGTCCAGCCAAGGACCGCTCGGGGCTAAATGCCTGTCCGTCTACTGCTACACGTACACAGACATCACTGCTGCTAGGTTGGCTGCAGGCAATAGTTACTCCCTACAGTACGTTCCTGGGCCTCTGCGGATGCGTGCGCCCAGATGAGGATTTGCCAACTCATCAAAAGTGGTCCGTGTGTCGCCCTGAAATGGGAAGTCTCGACCTCAATCCTCTTCGCCGCCCACCCCCGACTCGATCTGTTTCATTTATTTCCTCGCCTTCTGCTCTCTCAGTCTTTCCCCCTACTCATTAGAATATTTGTTTATATTTCTGGGGTCCCCTTTTCGCCCAGAACCATTTCGTGCTCCGCAGCGACTCTGCCTTGTGCCAAGGGAATCCCTTCATCCTCAGCCTCTCCCGCTTTATCCTTCTTTTACAACTTCCCCAAATCCAGGCCAAGCCTGTCCCGTTTTGGGAAACCCCCAGCATAGAATAAATGCAAAGGGATCTTCGGTCAGCGCTCTCTGCAATATGCATAGCATCATGTCAACGGAAATCCGTCGGTGAGACGAAGATATACATCTACTCTCACCTCGCTGTCGAGTTTCATATTTGACACACATTCGCTCTCTTGTTTTCCACATGGACCCTCCTTTCGCTGGACACGACAGCAGTTATCACACAACACCAGGTCTAAATGCTGGTATACACCTCAAGGAAACATGTTTATTATCCCATAAAATCAGTGGTATACATGGCTGCATGCATCATCTTACCCACGACGACCATGACCTTCTCATCCAAACCGGGCCATTTTAGAACAAATGCCGATACCTGCTATCTGAAAGAGGGTAATTTAGACCTCGGGAAACCATCGGCTGATCCCTCGCACCATCATCATATGCTCTGCCTACAAACTTATCTCTCCAAGGATTCGCAAACTCCCATCCTAGCCAGGACAGTTGGCAGCATATCTATGGAAGAGCCCTTGCTGTCCGAAATACCATGGATAATCCCCTAACCCCGGATCTGAGTGTCCTGACATTGCGAAAGAGAACAATGTATCAAGGCATGTTGACGCCATGCCATCGCCGATGAGGCCTTGCCGCAAACCTTGCGGCCTCTTGATGTTTATTCCGAGAGGGCACAACTCTGCCATATCCCCAGGGCATATGGAGATGTAGGTCTCCTCTGCCTTCATTATCTTCAAATACTGCTGCGTCCATTTCTCAACGCGTCGACGTCGAGCGACAGCCTCATGAACACGATTTTCACACGCAGTGCCTCTGGTAATTCATCGAGTGGCATATTTCATCAGGAAAGAAATTACAGCTTCAAGGTTGGTCTCTTCTTTGGCACTTATGCCATAGCAGCAGACTTCACGACCCTGTATGCTTTTGAGATCGAGCTCGTCGATTAGCTCATCAACCGACAGCTTCTGTGGCAGATCCGACTTGTTCCCCAACACTAACAAGGGGATATTGGCCAGGGTGTCATTCCCCATGAGTGCGTGGAGTTCATCCTTGGCCTGTGGGACCAATTCCACGTCCGCAATATCGACGATGAAGACGATGGCATTGACTCCGCGACAATACCTCTCCCACATAGTTCGGAACCGTGGCTGGCCGCCGATATCCCAGCATTTCAGTGTAACATGCCCACGTTGTACGCGCTTCATGTTGAAACCAACCGTCGGGATCGAGCTACACAACATTCCATGTCAGCTGTCAAGCTCCACATTGGGACCGTGGTGCAATAAGTTGCAGACCACATATGAGAGGCGAGTGGATGAGCTTAGAATGCTCCTGGAGGTAAACCTACTCTACTGTGAATTCTCCGCCCTGTACCGAACCAACCGGTTAGCAGGCGACCTTTCGGCTGGGAGGGCCAATCATTTCAAAGCTGACGATGCGAACTTACTGCTAGAACCCGAAGAAGGGATGTCTTGCCAGCATTCTGCAGGCCAACCATGGTTACTTCCATCTCTAGTGCCCTGGGAGATAATCTAAATCAGCATCGCCGAAATAGAAGAAGAGGAGACTTGATGCATTTATCGCTAGGTAAGCCGTGGTCAAGGCGCGGAGGTACTAACCAGAATGTCCGCATCAACCAGTCGTATACTTTGCGAAATAACCCCGCCATGATGGAGGCTGAAGGCAATCGGGCCTTCGGTTTATAAAAAATCGAGGGGGGGTTTCGGAAAGCTGTTGGATACAGGTTTTAATTGAGGCGGCAAGCTGTATCAGTTTGCGTGCATCAACGTTGCCCGGTTCGCTTCTGCGAGATCGACCATTCGGCGGCGCCCGGCGAGCTTCGGTTTGTTCCTAGGGAGCGGATGGTCGAAAGAGGAGGGAACGGCAGCTGCAGGTTGACGTGGGCAAGCACCAGGCGGGTCTCATCAAATACAACAAAAGTATGGATACGGGCGTCGTGCGATGACGGACATTAATGTGCAGATGTTGGAACGGCACGCGCGGCGATGGGGGAGGAACCTTGAAGTGGGAAGTCAAGGTGAGTCTGGCTGGGTTGGGCAACGAATGGCCTGGAGAAGGTGTGCGGAAGTGCGACGCCTGGAGTGAGACGGTGACCCGTAGATGTAAACGCTGAGTAACGGATGTAGGGCTAGGAATCGGAGGGAGGCTCGTAGCGCGCACTGGAGAAGGGCGTGGTTGGGTTATGCAGGTCGTAGCCAGGTCGAGGAGATAGTAGATGGAAGACGAAGCAAGAGCAAGCAAGCAGCTTTGCATGGAACAAGATCGGCAGACGAGGGGCAGTTAGTCCACCCATGGACGCACGCACCAACTCAAACCTTGCGAGCGAGCTTGTGAGGTGAGAGCCTGAAAGAAGCCTGAGGGTGGCTTTTTTTTGTGCTGGGCACTGCAGGCTTCCTTTCAGTGGGCACCTCACTCAACATGCGCTCCACGAAGAGCTGGCTATTTGAGGCAATAGTAGTAGGTATGGATGTACCTGCGCTCTGTTGGTAGGGGTGGGCTGATGGGCAGGTACCTCAATACCTCTGTACCCGGGCATTAATTGCGATCAAAGAAGGGAAGCCTCCATCCATGCAGTGCTGTGAGCAGCTGCGGGAATCAAATCATGGCCGGCCCCCCACCAGGCCACTTGCGAAGAGGCCGACCCGACCTCCATGAAAACCCATACGATGAGCTTGAGCGGCCATGCAGCACCCGCCCGAGACAAATCTGCGGACTAGTGGCCCATCCGCCCACGCCTGCGATGCATCGGAGCAGCGACCGTGGTGATTTCTTGAGAGTGCCTGAGGTAGCTAATGTGCATATGCGCTGCTGCAATACGCAGATATCCATGATACCAGCCATCGGTAGCTCGCGGTTCGATGCTCGCTACGGCCCAGCTAGTCGCCGCCTAGGCAGCCTCCTGTGATCACTTTGCAGGGCCTCCACTCATCGGAACCCCCATTATTTCGCTACGTGCTACCTGCCAGTCGCTATTAGTCGTCTGAAGACTGCCTATCAATCAGCAAAACTCACCAGTCGCAGCAGCAGACCGTCCCTGTCCTCCTTGCATATACATCCTCATCAGGCAACTAGTGAGGCATGAAGGAAAAAGCAAAGAGGGGCATAGTCAATGGGTCGGCTAGAGGGAGCGAGCCGTGCCTTGCGACACACTTGGGGACACATTACATTCTGGGCTTGCCTGAAGTTGGCAGCCAAACCTTGGTGGTGCTGGATGCTCATGCGCTCCTCGCATGCTGTGCCCAGCAATGGGGTGTGTAGTATCCAGACCCAACGAGCGAGTTAAGTTCACGGGAGACCAAGTGTGTGTGTGTGAGCCGGAGGAGTGTGTGTGGGCTTGATGGGAAAACGTTGTCTTCCCATTGATCTCATCCGTCCAGATGCCTGACGGACGCAGGGTTCGACTCTGTGGTACTACCCCGAGCAACCAACCGGTCTATGCTCCCAGCACGGGGACGACAATGCATACTACGTGATTGCGTCTGGTTGAAGCCCGTTGGTCCACGCAAACCGATGCGAGGCCGCAGGTCGCAATGATGAATTACATTTACTTGGACCAGCCACCTCTAGCGTATCCTTTTGCTGCAGCGTTACACCCTGAACCGCCCAGAGCGGGTCACCAGATCTGCCATTGTTGGCAAGGAGCGCTGCAGCAGCGTCTCATTTTCGTTGCTTTTTGGCCGATGTGATTAGACGATGCATCGAATTAGATTAGGTGTGTTGGTACTGAATCCTTAGCATGTACCGAGAATGCAGCCAAGGAGGAGGGGAGATACCTCCCTCCCTAACATCCTGTAGGTACTTGAGGTGCTTCCTTTCCGCCCTCACCACCATGGTCGGCTTGTTTCTTTGCGTCTATCTATTTACCCATTGGCTTCCAGGTGAACACAGCAGATGCCGATCCCAAATCTGGATCCTGCGTCTGCCATGTACGATCTATAAATACTCAATCCATGGCAGGTGGCTCAAGCTGAGATCCGGTTTGGCTGCGTTAGGTAGGTGAGCTGGGAGGGAGAGGCTCCTGCTCCTCGCATGCATGTCATGTATTTCGTGTAAATGCGCATCATGTGAGTGATTATTATTCCAGTGCATGGGAATGGAGCTCAAGGATTTATTAGTGGCCCATTTCGAACCGAAAGAGGTGGAGAGGGTCCATTGCATACCTGCAACTGATGCCTGATATACAGAGTATTGCCGCCTGCTCACCCATCGGAGAGGCTGAGGGACGGGAGGGAAAAGATCTTTTACCACACTTTTATACCGAGAAGCCCTGTCGGGCAGACGCCAAGCATACGTAGGTATGTACAGGGGCAATAGAGATGAGACGCCTCAAATAGGCAGGCCAAGGCCTCTAAGAGCCCAGCCAGCGGTAGATCACCGATACAAATCTACATCCCCAAGTGCCACGAGCCCTTTGCTCATCGACCACATTTGCCTTAATCTGTCCCGTTCTTGCGATTTACGCGCCCGGCTTCGTCAGGGGGACAAGGAACGCAGGGACCTCACAGGACCCAACACGGGACGTCGCTCTCTCGTGAAGCACTGCCGGGGCAGGGAGGTAGGTAACCACCGCATGTGACTGTTTCGGTGTTTCGTCGACGGATGGCCCCTCCCCAGAGTTGCAGCCAACCAGGGAAAGAGATCGAGAGACCATAGCCGCAACCAGGCCCTGGGGGAGGGGGCCTGTCGCCTTCGGTGAGAGTCTGGCTGTCTATTGTCTCGTTGGGCAAGCCCACCCCAAGCAGCCAAGACGGACTTGGTGGGTGGCAGAGACGAGAATATGTTGCTCTGCAGCCGGTCGACCATTTTCCCTCCCAAACCTTGCTTTTTTTCCCTGATGCGCACCTCGGCAGCGGCCTCAACGCGGGTGATTACCACCACCCATCCTGACCGCTTCCTCGTAGGGACGGAACTTATGCCGGAGCAGAGGAAACCGGAGGGGGCATGCAGTCCGTCGCAGCGATCTGTTGGTGTAGGAACTCGTGGCGTGGTTGCACAGCCGTTGTCCGTTGGTGGCCAATAGGTATATAGCTGATGTAGGTGGGGAGATGGCATGTACCTTCATATGTAAGACAAGAGCAAGAGGGACATCTGCCATGCATATGGTGTTTAGGCAACCAGTGCATGGGTCGTTGCAAATAGTATGGATATGGACTGACTGTCCCATGGCATCTTCGGCTATGATGGACGGGTACGAGGAGGCAAGCAAGGGTTTCTTTTCTTTTGGGAGAGGCATGGTCCCCATCCCGGTCAGATCGGGCATCCAAGTGCTAGGATGGAATTCATCAACTTGGTGCTCGAGCCGGGATGATCAATTGCTCTCTCGGTGGTATTGTGAAGACGGTCCTCCCAGAATGACGCACTCTGCCTCTCATGATCCGGACATAAAGGAGGTGTGGCCAGACCAATGAGGAGAAGGCATAGGGCACCCATCCCATCCAGCTGACTGCCTACCGGGTACTTTTTTCACATGAGGGAGATACTTGGGGGAGAAGACATCAAGAGCGAAGGTTACGTACTCCGATCGCAAGGAGCAATCGATTTTTGAGATGTACTAGTGTATCTCGTCTCTGGGCGCGGAACTAAGCACCGAGACATAAAACGATCTAACGTATTTGACTCTTATCTGCAACGGCGATTTCTTTTGAGTTTACCTCGCCGTTTCTAAAGATGATAGATCGGCAAGTTTCCGGTGTGAAGCATGTCAGTTAGAAAGAAAGAAGGCGGGGAGGAAGCTTGCGAAGCCCCGCATTTCTTTATCGATAAGAAGATCCACTTTACATGATAAGCCGATTGACAACTTTTTTTCTTCGCCGGATCCGCCATTCCGCTGGGAAAATATCATAGGTGCCGGGCTTCACCAACGAATCGCATATGTGTCTTGTCTAATTAGACCTTTGCCTCTTGCCCAATTACAAGACCAGTAAGAAGCGTTGTGTACCGGGACTAGGAATTGGCTCCGCTAACGTCTCCTGCTGCTTCAGGTTTCTCTGCTGCGCAACCTATAAAGCGAAGCCTGGTCAAACTTTTTCAGCAAGATGGCGCCGACGGCCACAAGCACGGAGTGGGATCACGAATATCACACTCTCCGTCGTGAGAACCTGTTCCGAAACCCTCCCAAGGACCACAGCGCATACCCGGCTCTCCAGGCTGCCGTCGACCCGCACATTGAGTCGTTCGACCGCCTTTTTCGCGACGATGGCAAGCCCGGACTGTTGGCGCACGGTCTGGCAGACATTGGCACGAAGATCTACCTCGACGGCGACGAGAGGGCCGGGCCCGAGGGGAAGAACCGCATTAGCATCAAGTTCAAGGATGTGAACCTCCAGCGCGCGCAAGTTCCCCCTTCGAACAAGCAAGCCAAGAACCGCGAAATTTTCCCCGCGGAGTGCAGAGAACGCCATGTCACATACCGAGGCAAGCTGTCTGCCACCTTCGAGTACCGTCTCAATGGTGGCGACCCGGTCGAGTTTACTCGAGAGCTTGGTCAGGTCCCAATTATGCTCAAGGTATGCTGGGGAAAGAAGCCGTCAATCGCACCAGCAAAGCAGCTAACGATACCTCTAGTCAAACAAATGCCACCTGCAAAACAATTCCCCTGAACTGCTGGTCAAGCGCAAGGAAGAATCCGAGGAGCTGGGTGGATATTTTGTTGTCAATGGTATCGAGAAGATTATCCGACTTCTGCAACTGAACAAGCGAAATTTCCCCATGGCCATCAACCGTCCCAGTTTCCAGAACCGTGGCCCGGGCTATACACCCTATGGTATTATTCTTCGATCTGTACGGCCAGACGAGACGTCCCAGACCAACGTCCTCCACTACCTGAACGATGGAAATATGACCTTCCGATTCTCCTGGCGCAAGAACGAATACTTGATCCCTGTCATGATGATCCTGAAGGCTCTCGTTGAGACCAACGATCGCGAAATCTTCGAGGGACTGGTCGGTCCTGCTGGCTCCAAATCGGCCTCGAACACCTTCTTGACAGATCGAATTGAGCTCCTTCTGCGCACGTACAAGTCTTACGGCCTCTATACGAAACATGAAACTCGTTCCTACCTTGGCGAGAAGTTCCGAATCGTCCTCGGTGTTCCGGAGACCATGTCCAATTATGAAGTCGGAACCGAATTCCTTCGCCGCATCGTCTTGGTCCACCTGGGCAACATCGACGTCACGCCTGCCCAGGACGCCGACAAGTACAAGTTGATTCTCTTCATGATCCGAAAGCTCTATGCCCTGGTGGCAGGCGAGTGCGCCGTGGACAACCCTGATGCTGTTCAGCACCAGGAGGTTCTCCTGGGTGGATTCCTGTACGGGCAGATCCTCAAGGAGAGGCTGGACGAATTTTTGGGTGTTAGCGTGCGGGCCTCGGTTCGTGACTGGGTTCGAAGACATCCCGGAGTACCGTTTACGTCGGATGACTTCCGAAAGGACTTCCCTGGAAATATCTTCCGCAAAGCCAACGAGAATATCGGCCACTCCCTGGAATACTTCCTGTCAACTGGTAACCTGCAGAGTCCGTCTGGTCTCGATCTGCAGCAGACAGCTGGTTTCACTGTTGTTGCCGAAAAGCTCAACTTCCTCCGTTTCATTAGTCACTTCCGAATGATTCATCGTGGTGCCTTCTTCGCCCAGCTCAAGACGACTACGGTTCGAAAGCTTCTGCCTGAATCATGGGGGTTCCTGTGCCCTGTTCATACTCCTGATGGTGCCCCTTGCGGTCTTCTGAATCACATGGCTCACAAGTGCAAGATCATGACAGACTCTATCGACGTATCGGCGATCCCTGCACTGGCAGCCGAGCTCGGCGTGTCCGAGGTCTCTTGCGCCTCCACAGAGGACAGTGTTGCGGTTGTCCTAGATGGCAAGGTCCTCGGGTTCTGCTCGCCAAAGGAATCGCTGAGAATCGCTGATTGCTTCCGCTACTGGAAGGTCGAGGGAACTCACGGCGTCCCTCTGCAGCTTGAAATCGGCTACGTGCCTCCATCGCGCGGAGGTTCCTATCCTGGTGTTTACCTGACCTCGACTCCTGCTAGATTTGTCCGACCAGTGAAATATCTGCCACTCCAGAAGGAAGATTTTGTGGGACCTTATGAACAGCCTTACATGTCTATTGCTGTCGTCCCTGAAGAGATCGAGTCCGGCCGCTCGACGCACGTCGAATTCGACCCAACTAATATGCTATCTATCCTCGCCAACATGACTCCTTTCTCCAACTTTAACCAGTCGCCTCGTAACATGTACCAATGTCAGATGGGTAAACAAACGATGGGTACACCTGGAGCAGCCATCCGACACCGAACCGACAACAAATCCTACCGATTACAAACTGGGCAAACACCTATTGTGCGAGCACCATTACACAACACCTATGGATTCGACAACTTCCCCAACGGCTTCAACGCTGTCGTTGCCGTTATTTCCTACACTGGTTACGACATGGACGACGCCATGATTCTGAACAAGTCCGCCCACGAGCGCGGCTTCGGTCATGGCACAATCTACAAGACAAAAAAGGTCTCTCTCAAGGACGACTCGAGGACCAAGGCCAGCAAGAGTGTGACCAAGGCGTTCGGGTTTGCCCCTCACAGCTTCGTCAGCGCCGCCTACCAGGGAATGCTGGATGACGACGGCCTTCCACACATCGGCCGCATGCTCCAGGAAGGCGACGTGCTCTGTGCTTGGCACACCGTGACACCTGACTACAATGGAAATCTGGTGAACCTCGATGGCATCACTCACTACGAGAAGTACAAGGATGGAGAGACGGGCTTCGTCGAGGAGGTTCGCCTGATCGGCGCGGAGACTGGCAACGAGCCCCTGCAGACCATCTCCCTGAAGCTCCGTGTCCCTCGATCGCCCACCATTGGTGACAAGTTCTCGTCTCGTCACGGGCAGAAAGGTGTTTGCTCGCAAAAGTGGCCCGCGATCGATATGCCCTTTTCCGAGTCCGGCATGCAGCCCGACATCATCATCAACCCTCACGCTTTCCCCTCCCGAATGACAATCGGCATGTTTGTCGAGTCGCTGGCTGGTAAGGCTGGCGCCCTGCATGGCCTCGCCCAGGACGCGACCCCCTTCAAGTTCAACGAGGAGAACACGGCCGCGGAGTACTTTGGGCACCAGCTCATGAAGGCCGGATACAACTATCACGGCAACGAGCCCATGTACTCTGGTGTCACCGGCGAGGAGCTGGGCGCGGACATCTACATTGGACTCGTCTACTACCAGCGCCTGAGACACATGGTCAACGACAAGTACCAGGTCAGAACGACCGGACCCATCGTCCCCACGACCGGCCAGCCAATCAAGGGAAGAAAGCGCGGTGGCGGTATCCGCGTGGGAGAGATGGAGCGCGACGCCCTCCTCGCCCACGGGACCGCGTTCCTGCTCCAGGACAGGCTGCTCAACTGCTCCGACTACGCCAAGTCGTGGATCTGCCGCAGGTGCGGGTCCTTCCTGTCCGTGCAGCCGACCGTGTCGCAGTTCGCCCCCGGGAAGAAGAAGGCGCCCAGCATCGTGCGCTGCCGCAACTGCGCCGTGAAGCTCGACGACAGCGAGGGCATCGACCTCACCGAGGTGCAGGGGGAGATCTGGGAGGACGGCCAGGGCAACTCGTGGGTCGGCGGCGACCAGACCACGCAGGTGGTGGTGCCCGGCGCGCTCAAGTACCTGGACGTCGAGCTGGCCGCCATGGGGGTGAAGCTCAAGTACCGGTTGGACCGGGGAGACGAGCCTCGCAAGGGCCCGATGCGACCTGCCTCGGCGCCGGCCATCCCAGTGGCGTAATGGGTGTCGTGGTAGACGGGAGAAAAATTTGGTTAGGGCAAGCTTTTATCCCTTCTTTTTTTTTTTTTTTGCTTAGATTCTTGTGGAATGGGGAGTTGAATGTGTATATTTTGTGAAAATTGGTACTGCTTGTAGTTGATACCATTTATATGATCTATGATATTGGAAGAATGTTCCCTCATTAATGCCGGGTCTGGCCTACTCCATTACCGTTTGTTTTTTCTACTCAATCTCTCTCATAGTTCCCTCATTACAAGTCGTACGAAGTGATGCCAGGCACAGTTCAAGCCAGGTATTCTTCGGCTCAGCGTGCCGGGCGTGAAATTAACGGTCGCCTCGGGAAGCCAATGGTTTTCGTCTGAACTGCTGGGTGGCACTCGCAAGGCGAGCCGGTTCCAGTTGGAGACCCGGTGCTCGATAATGAAGCCACCGAGTAGCACGAGTGAAACCCACCCGACATGCTCGCTTTGTCGGCGAGCTGGGGGCGTTTAGATACTACCCTCCTTGAAAGCTCAATATCCGAGATGCTGCTGCTGGATAAGGATGATGACGCAATTCTCTCCTCCCTACCGAGAGAATATTCGTTATCAATGGATGAGGGCAGGCAGGTGCGTGGCCTGCGGGTGCGGGAAGGACCTGGTCTCGAGTCGACTGCTCCTTCTCCATCGGCACGATCATAATTGATAGCCGAGTTCCGTGACGACGCTCATAAGGCGAAGGAATAATCTACTACATCTACTTACCTCAACTCACCTGCTACCTGCTTGCACGAGGGAAGGCCAAGTGACTGGGCCGAGTGTCCTCCGAGCAGCAGGCAGATCGACTCAAATACCGCCCAGATTCTTGCCGAGCAGCACTCGCCTCAGCTTTCCATCACCCACACTTCGCCTACTAGGTGTTTCTTGATCTTTCAACTTGGCCTCTTGGATTCATTTTCCTCTCTTCTCCCTACTTTCGCTCTGCCATAGGCTTCTCGATCTTGGTTTCTTTCCCTCTTGGCCAGCCTGATTCTCCCACGGCCTTCTTCATCTTCTGCCTCGAGACAACAAGAGCGGTGTGATATTCAACCTCCTCATTGGAAAAAGATTGTCCTTCCGCTTTCCTTGAAATTTCTTTTGGTTGGCTTTTGTGAGTTTTTACCTTGACTATCAATGCTAGAATGATCAAGTACCAATTCACTTTATCCAGCTTCGACCAGCCTCCCGAATTGGCTGGAATACCACACCTCGACATCGCCGTTCCGAATCGATCGATTCCGAAATCACACAGGTCCGGTGCAACCTAATACGACATCCAAATATCTCCTTGCCTGAAAGTCGCCAACCATGCACATCCCTAGTCTCCTCGGGGCCATCCTGCTCGCCTCCGTACTTGCTCTAGGTCGACCCTACGACTTTGGCGTGGATGTCGAAAGTCTCACCCGACGCCAGGAAGACCGGATCTTGGTTGGCCGGCTTCCACTTGCTTCTAATGGAAGCGTTCCACATCGTCTCGAAATACGCCAAATGAGAGCCGATCCATATAAATGGGACTTGTTCATCCTGGCTCTGAGTATGTTTCAGTCAGTCAGTCAGAGCGATCCCCTTTCATGGTACCAGGTCGCCGGTATGTGAGACTATTCTGCTTTTCCCCGGTAATTACACTCTTTCTCATCATGATATATATGACCAGGAATCCACGGCGTGCCATTTCGGAGTTGGAATGGGGTTGAGCCAGTCCCGGGCGCCAACATGTCGGGCTACTGCACCCACAGTTCAGTTTTGTTTCCAATTTGGCACAGGCCATACTTGGCGCTGGTCGAGGTGAGAGATCTCATAGTCTTTGGTAAAATGCGAGTCTAACAATACATGAAGCAAGAGGTCTTCAGACTGGCAAACTTCATCGCCAGCATGTTCACAAACACTACCGAGCGGGAGATATACCAGCGAGCAGCATCGGACATTCGATTCCCTTACTGGGACTGGTCTCTTCCTGCGCCACCCGAACAGACTCATCTCCCAGATGTATTCTGGCATCCTACAATCACGCAATATGGCCCCATGGGGCTTCAGACGATCAGAAACCCCCTGTATTCCTACATTTTCAACCCTGTCGAGGAGGACGCATTTATATGGAGCCCAGTAAGCAATACACAGAATCCAGCTGGTGAAACACTTAAGCTAACGAGCATAGCTCAACTCCTGGCAAGAGACCAAGAGAGCGCCGGCGACCGATATTAGTCTTGCATCTCCTCCATCAATGAACAAGGATGTGAGTGAAGCACTGCTAGGGAAGCTTTCTGAAATCCAGCAGAGGCTGTATATCATATTTTCGAACTACAAAGACTTCAATTCCTTTGGCAACAAGGCTTGGGCCGTATCACAAAACTTGTCGTCCTGGGACTCGATTGAAGCAATCCACGATATCATCCACATCTATGGCGGCCTTAGAGGCCATATGACATACGTTCCGCTATCTGCGTTTGATCCCCTGTTTTTTATTCATCATGTGTCTATGGATCGACTCATAGCCATGTGGCAGGTTCTCAACCCCAACGCGTGGATTCTCCCGATGGCGACTGGAGAGACAAGCTACAACAGTTTGAAAGGAATGGTTCAAAATTCCAAAACGCCCCTGACTCCATTTTACATATCACCAGACGGAACTTTCTGGGACTCAGACATGGCTCGATACACTCATACATTCGGCTATACCTACGCAGATGTGGACCCTAACCTGGCTGGCAACGAAGGATTGCGTGAAAGCCTGATCAGAAAGATAAATATTTGGTATGGAAGCTCTAGCCCGATCAACTTGCGTTTCATGGCAAAAGGGCACGACAACTTCGTTAATCACCACAGGAACACTATTCCTAAGCCTATAGGGACCAAGGGCACGAAATCAGAAGCAACTAATCATTCGAAACGAGGGAATACCTTGTCCAGTGCTTTGATCAAAGGAGACCGCTACAATGAGTGGATTGTGAACGTTCATGCCAATATGGAGGCTCTCCATGGCTCCTACGCGGTTCATCTCTACCTCAACGACAAGCCTCATTTAAACTGTCGTACAATAATAGAAAACAAGGTTGGAACTGTCGACATTTTTACAATGCGGAAAATGACTGGCTCGAATACCAAAATCTCGGGAGCGGTTCCTCTAACGAGCTCACTGCTGGGAAAGGTAGCAAGCGGTGACATCCCCCATCTCGGTGCGAGTGCAGTCGTCCCATTTCTCCAGAAAAAGCTGAGATTTCAAGTGCGCAATGGCGATGGCAACGTGGTCGACCCAAACCTTGTGGAAGGACTTTACGTTGGGGTCAGCAGCACCGAGGTAAAAATCCCAGCTGTAGATACCGAGCTTCCGAGATGGGGGCGGTCAGTGGCGAGGCTCAATCTGTGGTTTGAAAAGGGCGCGGTAGGATTGCCAAAGCCCAAGTATTCTGTTTAATTTTTAGCTTTCTTTTTTTGGGAGCATTTTATTTTCCAATATCCAGGGAGGGGAAGTAAGTAATGAGGAAGGGGGGGGGGGGTCCTGCGTGAGATTTTCGATGATACTGAATAAATATAGGCACATCATTTATAATTACGGCAATAGACATTTCATTATCCAGGTTTCTTACTTTTTCCATAACCGCAATCAACGTTAGATATTCTTTTTCCCCGCAAAAATATCTTGAGCCTCAATCCTTGTTGCCTTTAAAGGGATGTTCTTGCTTCCATTACCTTGAGTCTAGCTACTCGAAATTTTGAATGGTTGATGCTCTCTCCTGTTTTGCGTTATACTCGTAAAGGGATGGCTCAGGATATGAGATTGAGATCTAAATAAGGCCGTCCAAGATCAGTATATATATTTCACTTGTCCCTCACTGTACGATAGTATCACACGACAAAGGACGAGACAAATTTGCCCAGCTTTGATGACCAGAAAATAAGGGTTTGATACATTCTGATTGTAAAATTACAGAGAGAAGCAAGTAAAGAATAATCTGTTTCGTTTCCCCAACATATCCCGCATCCTTTTTTCCCCAAGATGAGCATAGTATCCTTCACCACGGAAGAGCTCAAAAGGTAGGTGGCACAAATCAGTAAGCCAACCTGTCGTCCGTTCTCTTCCTCTCGTGTTCTCAGCTTCGGGCGTTCGTCATCTTAGTATCTTCCACCGCGGCCGGCAGCACCGGACGACTTTGCTCCGGCACCGGATGCCTTTGCTCCAGCTTTGGGGGACTTTGCTGCGGCATTGGACGATTTTGCACTGGCACCAGATGACGCTGCTCCGGCACCGGATGCAGCACCTCGAGCAGCACCTCTTCCTCCATTGGCCCTGACTTGGAGATCAAAGTCATGGATGTCACGCTTGCCGCGGTTGCCACCAAAATGCTTTGGGGGAATGCCAGGTCTTCCACTTCCTCGCCTCACCTGAAGGTAGCCGACACCACGCTTACCACGGTTGCCGCCAACATGCTTTGGGGGAATACCAGGTCTTCCACTTCCTCGCCTCACCTGAAGGTAGCCGACATCACGCTTACCGCGGCTACCACTAACTGGCCTTGGGCGAGAACCTTTGCCACCATGTTCTCGCCTCAGCTGAAGGTAGCCGACGTCACGCTTGCCGCGGTTGCCACCACCTGACCTTGGGGGAGCACCTTTGGCACCGGCTCGCCTCACCTCAAGGTCATCGAGATCTCTCTCGTCCACGAACTGGTCGGCGTCGTCTCTCTCCTCGAGATCTCGGGCGTCTCGAAGGGCGAGGAAAGGGGCGGATTCCTCGGTGCTGGCGACGGCGAGGGTCGCCGCAGCAGCGACGAGGACGGTTGAGAAACGCATGTTGAAGAGCGAAGAACGAGAGAGTGAGTGTTTGTAGAGTGTGATGTTGGAATGTGTGAGGGAGGGCTCGCGCAAAGGGAGTGAGGACTTGGGCTCAGGTGTGTCCCAGATACGATAAAAGTAGACTGAGAGACAGGAATGGGGATGTATTGAAGATTGTTTTGTATGTTCTGGTGGATGTGTCTGGTGGCTTTCTTCCTCAAGCCCAGAGATCCAGACGTCTCTTTATACTTGAAAAGTGGTAAAATATCGAGCTATTATTAGCCACATCGTCCATGGTCTATGCCTCATTTGAAATCGTATCATCATCATAGACCAAGATTGTGAGCCGAATGGCGTTGGTTTCATTGGCGACAGGCTCCTCAAGCATAAGGAACTTCAGTAGCCGAGTTCCTGGATCTCCCCGAAGGCGCAATATGCCGGCAGTTTCAGGGGAAGGGCTACCACATCCGGCTAAATCTTTGTAAATAGCAGCTTTGCTAACCATGATGATACCTTCCACCAGAGACGGATCAAACTAGATTGTGGACGGCTAGTACCTGTTGCCACTCGCCATGAGACAGTGCAAACTCATCGATTTGTCATTATCAATGAGGACGAGGCTCTGTACCGATAGCCCACGGGCGTATTCAGATCAAACATGTCCTAAAAATGGAGTTGGGGGATAAAACCATCGTTAGTTCAGCATCAACGCCGTAGATAACTGAAGATCCAAGGTAGCCAGGAGCAAGCTCGGCCTCTTGTCTAACTAAACATTATACCTTCCTACATAAGTCAGATCCCTGCTAGCGCTAACACAATACCTATTCAGGTCATTGACGGATTTGATGACGGTGCCGTTGGAATAGCCCGTTCAGGAAACAGTCGGCTAGAAGAAGACTTGACATGGTTGCACGCGCAGGACCCAAAAGCTTCTCCCCAGGATTTGATGCACCGGATGACGGCAGTCTTGTCAGCACTACCACTAACAAACCCGCGCGCGTGGGAGCCACACCAGGGATCCCTACAAGGAGATGGGTTAAATTAAGTGGCGGCCTCGCAAATACCGAAGTTCATTTGACCGCGTTAGGTGGGATGGGCCGCATCGAGGCATCTTCGAGGGCCAAAAAGATGGTCATGCGCGTATAGCTAAACAGCACAAGATGGATGACTGTGTTAGTCGCTGGGGGGAAGAGTGAAGCCCATAAAGTCCGAAGAAGGCTAACTCTTCCGGATGCGAGATATAGGGATAAAAGGCCGCTTTGCGTCCTAAACATTCATGTTTGTTTCCTCCCAAAGAAGGGTCTTGATAACATTGATCTGGTTCTGTCGCTTGGCTTGGCTGATCCAGGTCGGGCCGCCGCCAAGGATTCATGTTACTCTCGCAATCAGACGAATAAAGAAATACAAGTACTTTCGACGAATCGCATTCTTGCGACCAGAGAGCTACACAGCCACAAAGCGTGTACCATGTCATGTTCAAGCTTCACGATGGAGTCAAGTTCCTACACGGCAGGCACGATTAGATAGGCCAGACCCGCTTTTTTTACATCTTCATCGGCAGCTGTTAAAGCGCCGGCAGTTTCCGGTATAGCCCCACCCATCCCCTAAGCTCCAGCGCTTGTGCCAGCAGTGTTATCACTGAGAGAATGGATTGCCCCGCCCCCGCAGCAGTCACATAGCAGCCACCAGCCAACTGGCCTCGGACTGTACCAATGTACCTATTCACATGCACCTCCTGACCTCAGTTGGAGATATCTCCTCCCTTCTCTAATCAACCCTTGAGCGCTTCTACCTCTGCATGCCGCCAGGCCCCCGTATCCAGCATTGCCCTATCTCATCATAGCACCTCCTGTATACCTGCGCAACACTCTGTCTTTGCCTCTCGACCCTTCTATATCGCTACCTCCGCCGATGAACCCTTAATTGAGCGTTCCCCTCTCTCACCTGACTGACGACACCCACCACCACAACCGCCATTCACTCATCGCCCGAACCACCATGGCGACTCTCACCGACGATCCCGCCCTCTATATCTTCACCTCCCTCACCGCAGGGTCCTCCCACATCGTCACCGCCACTTCCCGCCTCGAGACGATCCTGCGTGCCAACCGCGTGCCCTTCAAGGCCATCGACATCGCAACCGACCAGAAGGCCCGCATGCTATGGGGCCGTCGCGCCGGCAAAGATGGGAACGGCCGAGTGCGCAAGCTGCCCGGCCTGGTGCAGGAGGGCATGGTCCTAGGGGTAACTGAACACCTATTCGGCAACGATATACTTGGAGGCTGACCAGGGCGAAACTCTCTCACAGGACATTGTCGAGATCGAAGAGTGGAATGAGTACCACGAGCTCAAGCAACACCTCAAGATCTACTACGACGAGAACACGATACCCAACATCAACAACAAATACCCTCCGCCCAAGATGCGACGGCCGTACGGGGTGGGGGCTCCCGTCAAGAAACCTGCCGGTTCGGCCGCTGCTGCTGCCGGTGCTGCTGCTGCGGCGGCGGCGGCGGCATCTGCTGCCTCATCCTCCTCCACGCCAGCTCCGTCGGCGGGCACTCCGGCGCCGCCACCCCCTGGACCAGCACCCGCACCTAAGAAGACGAACCCTGTTGTCCTAAAAGCGTCGGAGGGCAAGCAGGAAACTCTTCCCGTCCGATCTGTCGCCGACGAAGCAGCAGCAAAGGCTAAGGAAATGCGCCTGAAGAGTCTGCGAGAGAAGGTTCATGGGAAGAAGGCCGCCGAGCCATCTGCCGAGTCCAAGGAGAAGAAAGAGGACAAGGAAGTAAAGGACGATAAAGATGAGAAGAAGGCCGAAGACGAGAAGGAGAAGGAAGACGAAGAGAAGGAAGAGAAGGAAGACGAAACAACAGAGGACCACAAGAACATCGGGCTCCAATCACCTACGAGCGGCAAGCGGAAGTCTGATGAGTCGGCGTCGGCCAAGACTGGCGATGTGCAAAGCCCGGAGAGCACAGGGAAGAACGCCAAGGTGGTAGATTCGTCGCCGATAGCCAGCAAGGGGGTTGAGGCCAAGGACGGCACAAAGGAAGAGGATGACGACGACGATGACGAAGATGAAGATGAAGACACTGAGGACAGTGAGGACAGTGAGGAAGATGAGGACACAGACGACGATGATGAAGATGAGGAAGAAGATGAGAAGAAGGATGCGGCAGTGAAGGATACCCCAGCCGAGGCCGCCAAGGCAGACGAGAAGGTGGAAGAGATAGCCAAGAAGGATGACGACAAGAAGGACGATAAGAAGGATAAAAAGAAGGACAAGAAGAGTCACGACAAGAAGGATAAGAAGCACCACCACGACAAGAAAGACAAAAAGGAGAAGAAGGATAAAGACAAAGACAAGGAGAAGGAGAAGGACAAGAAATCTCACGACAAGAAGAGCCACAGCAAGGGTCACGACAAGAGCCATGACAAGAAGAGTCACAGCAAAACCCATGATAAGAGTCACGACAAGAAGACGCACGACAAGAAGAGCCATGACAAGAAGGACAAGGAAGAAAGCAAGCACCCCAAGACCGAGGAAGCGGCAGAGTCCTCGTCGAAATAAACCCAGCGAGGAGTGTTTGATATTAGT
The DNA here is from genome assembly GCA_902006505.2 of Clonostachys byssicola. Lineage (NCBI taxonomy): Eukaryota > Fungi > Ascomycota > Sordariomycetes > Hypocreales > Bionectriaceae > Clonostachys > Clonostachys byssicola. The sequence goes on from CABFNO020001247.1 coordinate 384,393, forward strand.
ACTGCTCTACATATGTACCACTTTAGACCTGTTACCCTTGAATGAAATCTCAAAAAAAAAAAAAAAGACAGTATGTATGTATATGCCGAAAATGTCTCCCTTTTCCCTCTCACCCGGTTTATATAGGCAAAACCCATCCATAGTAGTACAGTGGGATGAAAAGTATATAATGTATAGATCGTAAGAATCCTTCTAGTACAGCCCCTCATCGTCGCTCGCCGTCCCCTCCTGGAACCCGGCGGCGGCAGCCCTCCCCTTCCCCTTGTCCCTCCGCAGCGTCCACCCGTCATCATCGCCGTCCTCCGCTACGGCCTTGCCCTTGCCCTTTGCGGCAGCAGATGACGAAGACGACTGCTTCTTCTGCGCGTCGCTACCCTCGAACGTGGCCCTCACCCTCTCGTAGTGCTGCAGCTCGCCCTGGCTGACGCTAGGCACGAGCTCCTCCTGGGCGGCGGAGAAGTCGGGCTCGGTGACGACGACGGCGAGGTCGGACGGGCTAGCGTGGTGGTCGAAGAAGTAGGCGGTGGACATGTCGCCGCCGAGCTGGCGGATCTTGGCGTCGACGAGGTTGGCCTGGCGGGTGACGGCCTTGAGCATGGCGTCGCTGCAGAGGGCGTAGAAGTCGGCGCCCGTGTAGGTGAGGGGGAGGCGGTCCGCGACGGATTTGAGGGAGAGTGCTGGGTCGAGGGCGAATCTATTTAGACGTGTTAGTAAGAATGATCACATGTGTCAGAGGGTAGGAAGGGGATACATACTTGCGTGTGAGCGCCTGCAAGATGGTGAGCTGCTTCTCATGGGTATCAGAAACACCCAGGTAGAGCATCTTGTCGAACCTCCCCGGCCGCAGCAGCGCCGGGTCGAGCAGGTCAGGCCGGTTGGTCGCGCCGATGACGAAGACGCCGCCGCTGTCGCCGTCGCCGCCCGACATGCCGTCGAGCTCCGCCAGCAGCTGGGATACGATGCGGTCCATGACGCCGCCGCTGTCCCCCTGGTTGCCGCGCTTGGGGGCCACCGAGTCCAGCTCGTCGAAGAAGACGACGCAGGGCCTCGCGTCGCGGGCGCGCTGGAAGACGCGGCGCACGTTGGCCTCCGATTCACCGATGTACATGTTAAGGAGCTCGGGGCCCTTGACGCTAAAGAAGTTGAGGCTGTACTCGGTGGCGATGGCCTTGGCGAGCAGGGTCTTTCCGGTGCCAGGGGGACCGTAGAACAGGATGCCGGATCGCTTCTTCATGCCGCGGGCGAAGAGCTCGGGGCGCTCGAGGGGCAGCTGGATGGTCTCGGTGATGGCGTCCTTGACGTTGGAGAGACCGCCGACGTCGTCCCATGTGACGTTGGGGATCTTGGGCGCGCCGATCGAGTCTGAGAAGTTCTTGCGGGCGGCTTCGACTGCTGCGTCGAGGTCGCCCTTGGTGAGGCAGAGCGCCGCAGGTCCGCCCGCGACTTGGACGTCTCGGACGGTCACAGCAGGCTCGTCGGGAGACAACTCTGAGGCGGAGGTGGCCAAGGCTTCGAGGCGAGATTGCTGGGCAGCCGAGGCCCGGTCTACTACGTCTACCAAATCACCGGCCACGAGAGCAGCAGTCTTGAGGGCAATCGCATTCAGATCGATGCTTGGCTCGAGGCTCAGACCCCTGTTCTCCAGAATGTTGCGCAGTATGGCCTCACGCTCGCCCTCGTCGGGGGCGTTCATCTCCAGCTCATGCGTGAATAGTCCTCGCACACCATCGGGAACCTTGTCGACTTCGTTTGTCGTCGCAATAAGGACTCTTGTATCGTTAAGCACCTCCTTCATCGTCGCCTCAATTCGGTCTGCGGTCAATGCCTCGATGTGCTGGATAAGCAAACCGCAGCAGTCCGGGCCGCAGCTCATAGCCCGCTCAGCGCGAGTACGAAGGAAGCCTTCCGTCTTCACATCGCTTCCACTGCCACCACCCTCACTCAGGATATCGTAAGCGTCAATGGTGAATGTGTGAAGACCAATGTCCGAGCATGCCGCCGCCGCCAGCGTCGCCTTTCCAATATGTCTGTGGGTGGAAGTCAGGAGGATAGCGACAGGAGGCATCTTGAGGTGAATAGCCCTCTGGCTCGTTGCTGCAGCCAATAACTGCCGCAGCTGGTGCCTGAGAGGAGACACATGGCTTTGCTCCTCCTGAGCTGAGGGTAGCGGAATCGCTGGTCCATCAGCATCCCGCCTGGGGGTCTTCTTCAGACCGAGGTAGTAAGGCCAGGTGCTCCCCTTGGTACCGGGGATGCGACTCGTCTGAAAGCCAGATCCGTGCATACCCACAGACGAGCTGTCAATGCAAGCAACCGAGCCCCAGAGACTCTCGGCCGTCCCATCTTCATCCTCGTCAGCCTTGTTGATCTGGATACTGCCAACCTTGAACCACGCCACATTGTCAAAGCTCGACGGCTCCTGGCTACCAGGCTTGCCCGTCAGAGCAACGACATCATCCACTTCAGAGCCTCCTCCGATCGTTTCCTGTAAAGCCCGGCCAAGCTGAGCATCTACAGGTACTCCGATAAGGTCACCGGACCGTACCAGTCTAGTCTTGGAAGCAAAGAAATGCTTCAATCCGCCCAAGACTGCCGTCTGGTACGCCCTCTCCGCAGAGATTGGCGTCCGCACGTGGTGGATGGTAATCTCCCGGGCATATGGGGGGCGGGAGGCACTCGTAAATCTCGGCAGCGTCCCCTTACCCAGGTAGGATGACTTCTTCCGCAGCGGCGCAATCCGGAGGTACTTGGCCTCATCCAAGTTGGCCAGTAGAATGGGGGACGCGTACGCCGTCGGGCTCGGCGTCGGCTGCACCTGAGAGTCGAAGAACGAGAGCCTCCTCTCTCCCATCTTCGAGCTCGGTATCCTCGTCATCGGGCGCTGCGCGTAGCTTTCCGGGAGGCCGTAGACGCGGACTGGTCGCCAGTTCCCAGGGGCCTCCGAGTTCAGCTGGCCGAAGCTCCCCAACCCGAATGCTCCAAAGCCGTTGACGGGGGGTTCCTCGGCAGCTTCGATACGAACCCAATCACCTGAGAAACAACCAATCTTAGACAGTGAGGATACATGGACGTAGACGCGAGCCTCGTCGTCGTCCTCTGGCGCGGGCTTGGGATGTAAAGAGTCTGCCGGCATGGGCCCAAGTAGCCCCTGCGCCTTGAACAGTCGCCCCCTAGGCCTATCAGGCCGTGCCGTAGTCGCCGTCATGTTGGAGAAGACGGAGCCGGGCGTCGACACACCATTGGTCTTGCGCCCCCTGAGCGTGCCCACGGTCATGGGCGTGCCAGCCTGGAGTGTGGAAACACCGCTGGCAGCAGAGGTGGGGAGCGTAGGCGCCTGCAGAGATATCATGTCGTCCATGGAATCGTCCGAGAGGTTGTCGTCGTCCTCGTCCCGGTCCGTGTCTGACAGATCCGTCTCCGTCTCGGTGCCAGTCTCCGTCTCCTCCCCGCCAGGCGCATCAGACCGATCGCGCTCCTCGGCCGCGGAGAAGAACTGGTCCGTGTTCCCGCCGTCGTCGTCCTCGCTCGCTTGGCGGTTGACGGTGATGGAGGGCGTCGAGATCCTCGGGCGCTTCCCCTGGTGGCCCCCGCGTCCCCGCATGAGAACGATCTTGGTCGTGTCGGCCAAGACACCCTGCGCCACAGGCTCGCACAGCATGATCCGCCCGGGGCTCGGGGGCACGTGGGTGACGGGGTGCGGAGGCAGCGGCAGGGGGAACAGGTCCTCGGCGTGGACGATCTTGAGGCTGCTCAACGCATACCGCAGCGCCGAGGCGAGCTTCTCGTCCGCCGTGGCCGAACCTTTGGCCCCCCGCCCGGCGGCCGTGGGATGGTCGCGGTAGAAGGTGCCCTCGCCGGCCTCCAGGCGCCGCGTCAGGTCGCCCTCGATGTTGACGTACACGGTGTCGAGGCGGATGGGGGCTGCGTCGAGGACCAGCACGTCGAGGCCGCTCCGATGACCGGCCAGCTTGGAGGGGGCGAGACGCTGCAGGGAGACGGCGAATCGCTGCAGGCACGACGACGAGGGGGAGAAGTATACGGTCGAGGTCGCGCCCAGGGTCGTGGAGCGAGTCACGGGGACGAGGGACCAAGGAGCGCCGGTCGCTGAGGCTTGCGGAGTCCATGGCGCGAGGGCAATATGGGCTACTTCGGTGCTCGAGTCTGCGTCTGTTGCTGCTGCTGCGCGGTCAAAGGTCAGCTACCATGAGGTGAAAAGGAGCGTCAAGATTCGAGAATAGTTGTCCCTTACCTTGGTTGGGGAACAGCTCGCGGAACAGGTCGTCTGAGAGGAGACCTACGTCTCCTCGGATCTGGTCGTCCAGGACCAGCCGTGCTGCGACTGGTGGTTTGTCGGTGCGACGACGGCGCCGTCGCCTCCGACTAAGTGCTGCGCTGGCCATTGCCAGTGATCAATGAGGCTGCTGTACGCCCCTCCGGTCGAGTGAGTGCTGGTGGTTTGCAGAGTCGTTGCGAGGGGAGAGCGGACGGCTTGTGAGAAAAGAGCTTGGACCCTTTTGGTGGTGCGAACCCTCGGCCAAGTATCTGGGCGGATCGGTCGACGCTCCGAACCAGCAGCTGAGGAGCCAATGCCGGTCACCAAGGGGCTGGCTGTCTTGTGTATCTGCCCGCGATGCTGGACGGCCCTTCACATTGCCGAATTAGTAGGAACCTGGGGAAGCAGCGCAGAAATGAGTTGGAGAAGTGACAAAGACAGACTGGTTCACATGGGCCAGTGACATTATGCAGCACGCTGCTAAACCTGATGGTTGCCATCGGGGGTTGGAGCTCTGCTGCTTGGGGGAAATCTGGGGCTCGGCTCGGACCCCTGCACAAGCCTCGGCAAGCAGAACAAGCATGGACCCCAACTGAGGCATCACAGAGTCGGCCGGGTAGGATTTGCCTGCCTGGCGACGGATTTCGTTTCCGGGCTTGGGCTCGATATAATCACTTCACTTGTTCGCGGTTCTCTCATCCTTCTGTTTGGTAATATCAGGGCTGGTAGTAGTGGTGCAATGTCTCATGCTTCCTGGCTAGATTCTCTCTATAGGGTATGTCAAAGATATTGTACCAAAAAGGACAATGGAATGGAATGGAACTGGCAACTAGCGCAACACTTATTATAGTTGGAATGTGGAAAATAGCAGCTGGTATGAACAGAAATAGCTTTTTATTTAAATCGGAAAAGCATTGGTCATTAAATTGCTTCGTGAGCCCCTTCTTCTTCGTCCCCTCTTCCTTCGCTGTCCTTCTCTCCAACAGCCAACAGTCTATATTGTCGCCAAATATGTCCAGAAAAAAATCATCGCCAGCAGTCATGCAAACTAGAAAGCGTACATCGTATGTCTATACATTGACATTTCCAACAGCCAGATTTCATCGCGTGTGAATACCAGTCTTGCAACTCCGGGACGCCGTTATGGGAAATCGATGCAGCATCTGACAGGAATAAAAAAACGTGTTCCTCCTCTCCTCTTATTCAAACATGTCCGCACCCGACGGCCGGCTGCTGCTGCCTCTCCGCCTCTCCATCCGTCGCCGTTGTCGTCTCGTGTCCGCCGCAGAGCCTACCGTCGGCGCCCTCCCGGGGTTCGTCTGGGAGCCGCTCATCTGACTCCACGTCCCGTGGCTCTCCTGGCTGCCGAGACTGGACACGGTCTGTCCTGCCGCGATCGAAGTGCCCGCTGGCCCCGGCTGCCCGGCAGCTCCGCCGGAATAGTATGCTGAATCCTTACCTGCGTTCCGACGGCCCTTGGCAAAGGCAGGGTTGGGGGGCGACAGAGGTCCCAGATCGCTAACCTCCGGCTCTGTTGCTGCTGCCTCCGTGCGGCGCTCAACTTCCGACTCCGCCCTCCGCTGGCTGGAGTCGCGTCGGTATCGAGTGCGAGTGTAGCCTGGCGGGTCGATCCCGGACAAGTCACTCTCGGAATCTGCGCGACTCCTGCTCCTGTTGCCTCGGGCGGTTCTGGCCTCTTCCTCTGTTAGTCGGCGAAGCGTCACGTTCCTGTCCTTGTCATCATGCACTTTGAGCTTCAAGCTGACAGACTGGCTGTGGGGTGACCCATAGCGTTGTCTGTCACGGTCCTGCTCGGCCGCAAGGCTTGCGGCTCTCGCCTGAGCAGCTTTCCCAGCCCTGTCTCCAAAGGACCGTCTTCGCGAGGACTCTCGTCGTTTGGGGGGAGCATCCGAGAGGATCGAGCTCTCTACCTCGGGGCGGGGAATCAATGGAGGCTCCGGCGGCGAGATCGGCGAGAGGGGCTCGGTATCGTGTCGCGAGCTCGACCTGGCCCGCGGCAACTTACCTGTACCTGAAACGACGGGAACGGGGTGCTTAGCATCACTAGCTTGAGGCGGCCTGCTGTCATCATCGAATGACGATTCCGTCATCTCAGTCGCAGTTACTTGGGATGGCATGCCCGTCTGTCGTCTGGGCAGCGGTCGCCTCGATGATTTTCTGGTCGGTGATACATAACCATCCCCAGTGTATCGAGGTTCTGTCAGGCCGGATCTCATATCATCTTCCTCTTGGATTCGCTTGTCCTCCTCCTTCTTGGCTCGCTTATCAGCCAGTTTTTTGCCGAACCAACCCAGTCCTAAGCCAGCAAAGAGACCCTTGGCAGCACCGCCAGCGCGACTTGACTCAGGCGGCGGCGCACGGCGCGAGGGGCTTACATATGATGAGTATTCAGAATCCTCGAAACTGTTCCTGCGGGCAGGCCGTCGCCCAGCACCACCTGATGCGCGAGGGGGGCTGTCATCTCGTCGTGATCCCAACCTGGAGTCGGCGGCACTAAGTGCACCAGCCATCATTGGTGGTGGCGGAGGTCCGGGCGCAGGTCCAGGCGTAGGTGACATCAGGGAGGTTTCGGTAGGGGCTGGACGGGTATCTTCGGTGTACACGCTGCTGAGTTCGCTCTGGAATCGGCCTGGACGCTGGCGGCGAGGAGTCTCCGTGGACACGGCTGAGTACTCGTCACTTCGATTTTGCTTGTCCTTGCGGTTCATCAGGCCGGAGACCAGTTTCCCTGCACCGAGGGCTGCTGCGGCGCCTCCAAATATCTTCATGAAGCCACCTCCGCCCTCCTTGCGGGGAGGAGGAAGCTCGGAGTAGCTTTTCTCGCTGAAATAGCTGGCGGGAGCACCAGGTCGGGATGCCGTGGTTTGCGGGCCATGGCTTCGGTACGAGGGTGAGGGACTCCTGCTCCTGCTCCGACTCCTGCTTCTGCTGCGACTGCGGCCGCGATCCTTGTTCTTCTTTCTATTCAGGAACGCAAAGGCCGCACCGCCAGCAGCAAGAGGGCCGAGCCACTTCAATTTGCTGCTGTGGTCTTTGCCTACGTCGGTATGAGGTGCCTCGGAAGCAAAGTATTCGGTGTCCGTGATTCCGGTAACTCGAGTTCTGCCGGCCTCGGACGGCGCTCCTCCCGACATGATGTACTCGCGCCTGCTGGCGGACCTGAAATTCAGGATGAAGTACAACACGAAGAGTAAGGCCATCCATACAGCGTACAGGATGAAGGTGTACTGGGGAGAACCATACAGGGTAAGCCCAAGCGGAACTTGTGCAATCCCTAGCAAGGCCATGCCCCTTCCAATCCATTGATGCAGGGTCACCCGAAGAGACCGAAGCTTCTTGATACCCCTGATGAAGATTCCAGCCAGGAACTGGACGCAAAACAGCACATACAGAACCAGGCCAATGACGTGATGCGGGTTCGAAAGGGAACGCTTCGGGCCAACGGCAATGTTTCCAAGGATGAATACAATGGTAAGAAGAAGAGCGGAGAGGATGTGTAGTTGAACGTGGTATCGAACAGCCGCTCCAGGTCGACGGTCGTAAAAGCGCATCAACATCAGGGCCGACGGGATCAGGAGCAGAAACACGAGCGCGCCGAGGACGCCGTGAGCGATGATTATCGTATGGTATTGTGTTAATGTTGAGAATCGATTGCCCATGCCTAGAGAAAAATTGACAACGCTGGTTAGTGGCAATCCCAAGTACACAACACAGGGAATCCAGGGCAGATTGGCTCTCACCATTGTATCGCATGGTCTCAAAGTTGGGTGCTACCAGATTGGGCAGCAGGTAGGTGTTCTTGGTGAAGTCCCAGGTTCCATCGCCTACGGTCATAGTGTCCGAGTCGTAGGTGACAGAACCCGGGTCTGAAAACTCCTCTGGAGTCGGCGCCATGATGGCGGCGACTATGACGAACTCGAGGTCAAGCCAGAAGGGGGTCCTAGTTGGTGGGAGCTAAAGCGGTTCGCCAACTTGTGGGTGGGTGGTGGTGAACAATGGACTCGGGATGTAGCGAGGAATTTCGATGTCGCAGATGGAGGTTAGAATGGAGACTGTCACTGTCTGAGCCTTGAGCAGAGACGGGCGGACGTTGGTGGGAACGGCAACGGGGTCCAAATATTTGCTGGTTGGCGGGGTGAGCTAAAGTGGTTGCGGCGCCTTGACCATGCTGAAGATTCGCCTTGTTGGATTACCGTCCACCATTCGCCAGCAATGATGATACGGAAGATAAAAATGTAGATGGGATGAGAGTTGCAGCAGAACGGCAGTGCGGAAAAAAGAAATATGGACATCAGCAACAACGTTCGCTGGCAGATGGGGTCTGGAACGGCGCTCAACAGCTTGTTCGCACAAGCTCTGCTGATCCGCTGGTTGCGGGGTGACGGCGAGAACCCCTGCCGAGCTGTCTGGAGCTAAGCCACAGGAAAGACAGGCGTGGCTGCAACTCGTTGGCTGTGGCTAGAGCCCGGCCCCACTCGCGTGCTTCCCGCCCTCATGTGGTCTCACCGTCTTCTCTTCCTACTCGCCGTCGGTGTAGGTACAAGAGTTTATTTCCCATCGTATTTTGTCCCGGTTGTAGTATGATCCGTCGGGCACGGGAGATCTGCTTCTGGGTCCTACAATGCCCCTCAGCCGCGCCGATACATATAGCGACCACAGTCCACCTCACACCCGTACTGAATGTCGGGTTGCTTGTGGAGAAGTGTTGCACCCAGCTGCGATGATATCGGCCGTATATGTGCTTGCCCATTCGGCTCTCAAGTTATGGGGCGTAGTTTCCTGGTTTCTGGTAGGTTGTGTAACACTAATTCGTGCGGGTTCTTCACGTGAAGGACGAGTCAAACTGCTGCGCCAACTGATTACTATGAAGTTTGTCCTTTCACATAATGTAGTGGTAGGAGATCGACTACGTAAAGAATATCCAATATTAATTGTTTAAATACCTATGGTATCTAATAGTCGATCCGCAGTGTCCGCATTGATGACCAGGCCAGTTCTGCTCTGCCTTCGATAGCAGAGGTGAGGTCAGCATTGTGCTATTGAATAAACCTGAAATACCTTAGCTACAGGCTCTCTCAGTCCTTCTCCGCGCTTTCGTTCAAATAAATGCATCAGCTTCATCTCATTAATCTTCAACATGCATTGCTGATAATGAGTTGTAGGGAATAAATTGAGATGAATCTAAGTCATTGTCTCTCACATGTGATTGTCATTGGTTGGTACTCTCGATCCCAAGTTAAGGGATCACCTTTCCCTCCCACCCTGAGTTTCAAAGTATTAAAACGTTACTTGCGTTTTGCGGCCGGCATGTCGCCCGCTGGAGATTTTTCCCTTTCCTTCTCGTCTTTGCCACGTTGACCTGCACTCATCGCAGATCTCCACAGTGGCCTTATTCACGATGTTGCCGCTCTTCCACGAACTAGAGAAATCTCTGCCTTCCCGGATTATATTTTCGCTCGCCAAACGACCATATCGGACCGCTTCATTTGTACTTTTTCTTGTGTTAGCATCGATCTTATGGGTGTATCATGCCATCGCGGCAGAGAGCTTCATCACTCTGTTCAACAGCGGGTTGAGCACTCAGGTATTTGGACCCGGAGGTGGACGGCATAATGGATCCGCTCCTGGTTTACACAAACCTGTCGGTATACCTATGAAGATCTGGCAGATCATGCTACCCAAACCGCGCGATGATGGTCCGCCTCATCCGCCCGACCCGGCACAACTTCAAGATACTCCATCCTGGCTGGTCTTGAACCCCGACTACAAATAGTATGTTGTCCCGATCTACGCTACCTTTGGCTCTATTGTATATTCGGTTTCCCCCCTGCGAACTCGTTTCCGAACATGCCGGTTTTTTCCATTACTTCTCGGCTTTTACCTTGTTCTTTCTCTCGTTGGCATGTGACGATGAGACTTCGCTTGACTGACGCTCTGACTCTACAATAGCACACTTGTAGGCGAAAGGGGCGGCATAGAATTTGTGGACAAAAACTTCGCCGACCAACCAGCCATCATCGACACATATAAGCGCCTCCAGAACATGGGGATGAAGTCGGACCTCCTACGCTACCTCCTCTTATATATCGAAGGAGGTGTTTACACAGATACCGATACAGTCGCCATCAAGGGCGTCGATGAATGGGTCCCCGACTTCATCAAGAGCGAGGTAAACCTGGTGGTTGGAATCGAATTCGACAGACGGGACGGCGCAGCTTGGGCCGAGATCCCACATTGGCTTCAGTTCTGCCAGTGGACGATTGCAGCGAAACCCAAGCACCCCGTTTTCCAAATGATGGTTCAGCGTGCCTTGTACTCCATCGATCTGCTCTCCACCGAAGTGTACGACTCACCTCTTGACAGTATCTCACCCACTAGCTTTGAGGTGATGAACTCCACGGGCCCGGCGGCTTGGACGGACGTTGTCTTTGAGTATCTGCAGCAGCTGGATCCCTCGTTGGAGGATACCAAGGATTTGTCATTCATGACGGGGCCAAGGTTAATCGGGGATGTCTTGGTTCTCAATATTGATGGGTTCGGGATGGGGCAACAGCATTCAAAAAGTACGAATGACGGGACTATTCCTTCACAGGCGCTTGTGAAGCATCTCTTCCGAGGTTCTTGGAGAAGTTAAGCATCAAAAGCTTGTACGGCTCTTGTTTACAGCATTATTATTTATTTGTGGTATTAATAATCTAAACAAGGTATTCATGAATCAAAAACATTCCAACTCATTGTCAATTGAAACGCTGTTGTTGAACTATATGATCTCGATATTCATTCAAACAAATGGGTGGGTCTAGGGTATCGACATGGCACATGAGCGAGTCAGCAACTTCCCATTTCAACGGCTCAAGTTCAAGACTGCGATTCGTAGTGGTCATAGATAACGTGAGAAGTACCGCTAGCAGACATTGCTAGATGAAATTTAGCTCATGCCACTGATCAACGTTACATGACTGAGCCTCGCTGGCTCACCATTCATGTTGTCAGCCTACTCACCTAGGCTTGCAGGGTTAGGCGGAGTAAAGGGACGACACAAATGATTCCTCCCTTCCGAAACAACTCACGGCCCAAGGTCTTCTCTTGACTCGGACATGAAGAGCTGGAGATGCTCCGATGTTGATTCAGGAAAGCACCAAGCGCCACTAAATCTAGGATACGGAATCATACACCCCTCAAATCCTTTGAGATTGAGGTATTATCAAGTTTCAAGCCACTGTCTACTCTCCGGTCGGAACTGACTTTCGTGCCGTATCCTGTGGCGGCACCTCTCGAGAGTCAGTGTAACACCGTATAAGCCCAACGAATTTCCCAACGAAAACCCGAGTTTGATTACACAGGAGCTCCAGGTTGGGCTCATGCCGAAGCAGCCCAGGTCTTTCCCTCAATGCCGGAAAGAAGAGACTCCCTCTACTCCCAATCTCACCCGCCGGTACCATTATGGCGAAAACCCTAAGCCGAGATGAAAATACTTGCCAGGCAGGCAACACGTCTCTCCCTGCCAGAGCAGCTGGGTAAACAAAGTGCAGGGTCTACATGGGGAAATAACTTTGGTCTACGGGTGTACTGCCAAGAATGGCCAAGACAGCTTCCCGACGGTCGCCCTCCGCCCCCGGAATTGCTTGTTCTCCGAGACAGACAGGCCTCCGATCCCGGGACGGTATATTGCTCAATGTTATCGTCAAACCTCCTATTCGCTACGTGGTGTGCAATAACCCCATCAGACTGGCCCGGTCCAGATATTCTTTCCCCGAGGGATTGGGCTTGCAGATTGGGTCACACCGTGGGGACAAGGGATGCGAACACTACAGATGATCGTGGCCAGGCTAGAAAGGGGCGAATGTGAGTTCCACGGGAGAGTGCCTGCCAAGGACCCTACATCGTTACCTTGAGGGACCCAGGTCGGTGCCTGGGAGGTTAAGTTAGGGCGGGGATGCAAAATTGCGTGCGAACTACCGACTGCGACGCCGCGAGAGATATCCAGTTCGGATTACCTAGATGGCTTTGGAGGCGAAATACCATGTATGATAAGCAGCCCACGCGACGTCTGTTTGCCCAGTGCTCCATGTCTGGCAAGAGTTGGAAACGTAGTTCGGTGTGATGTGTTGTACCATTGGGCACCATTAGGTCCAAGTCTTCATGAGCGGTGAAGTCATGGGGTTCATGCCAGAGCAACTGTCTTCGTTGGCGGTCTATCTGCGCGAGGCCGTTCGTGGATCCCACGGCCAGTTGTTAAACAGCATCGCGTGGTGGCGGTCTAGGAGATTGCCAATTACTGTAATATGTTTAGCTACTAACATGGTTGCTCCTGAGATAGATGGGTCAGAGATAGTAGCCCAACTGCCATCCAGAGCATCCCAGATAGCCAATGATATCAGTCGGGGCAGCCAGCCGGGCCTTGCAGCTTTAGGCAAGGTGGCAAATCAGTGGGTAGGTAAGTTGTGTCCACTGAGGCACTGAGCGCTGGCCATCTCGCCGCCTTGTCAAAGCTCACAAGGGACCGAGCGAGTTCTTCATCATGGCAACTTACACCTAGAAGGACGGCATGGAGATGATGTGGGCACACCGAAATTGAGATGGCGATACAATCGCCTTAGTGAAGGGGTAAGTTAATTGCTCTTCAACGGCAGTTAATTGCACATATACCATTCAAGCCTAGAAGCTTGCTTGGTGTTCCTGTGTTGTTCTTCCACTAATCGCTCAGCGACCCTGGGCAGGGCCTTTAAGCCGTGCGTAGTGGAGAGCCTAATTTAAATCTGAAACGAAGCGACGGTCTGCCCTGGGTGGCTTGTGGCGCCGCTAAGTCATCGCGCCTCCTGTAGCCACAAGTGCTGTAAATGCCATAAGGTTGCCCCAAATAGCAACAAGGATCTGCCCGGCTTACTGCATAGCTTAGATGTCCCGCTGCGCTCCAAGACGGCTGCACTTACATTCGGTGCCGTAGGTAATATGCTGCGAGGCTCTGTCCGTAATATCGATTTTAGGGCCGTCGCCAAGGGAAAGAGGCTAAAGTTAGGTCAGGCTGTTCTAAAAATCCATTTATCGATGCACGATACCAACAAGTCCAACAACCGAAGGAACGGACGCACCAACAGATGCGATCGACAACGGACAGCAAAGAAAAGACCCGGTGGTTCTTTGGCCTTTCGCCGTGGCCCACATCAGCAGGCCTGGCAGCTGCTCGCTCTCTGTCAATCGCAATTTGTGTGCCAACCTTGCATGAAGACCCAAAGCATCTCTGTCTGCAGAAGAGAGTTTTTATGCAACGCTTCGTGCAGCCAACCAGATGCGAGATGACGACGTTTGCTCTTCGGGCCAATTACCATGCCTGACTCATTTAGCTTTATAGCCGCCGACCAGCCCCCAACGCCAATCACGGCTGTTAATTCGACGAGTGCGATTGCACAGCTTGCTGCCGTGAGATGGACTTTTGGTCACGCACGAAAATCGCAGCCCAATCCAACACAGCGCACACCCGCACTCATGCGAGGCGGTCTGCCGCGCTTGGCTGTTGTGCTGGCATCTCTCCGGCGCCGCACCTGACCTTCCACCCGGTTCTGTTCTCTTAGTCCAGCAGCGGCCAGGATGCGTTGTCAGGGCAGGCCTCCGCTCGCTGTAAATTGTGTAAGTCCCTCGGCCTAGGCTCTGTTGGTGTTAAGTGCAGTTGCCACTGGCAGTGCTAGGCCAATCTGAGCTGCTGATGTGATTTGACTGGGGACGTGGCATGGCGTGAAGGAATCCCTGGATGATGGATCCTCCACCGAGAGCAATTTCCAGCAGATGGATCTAAAATAGAGAGCCGTCCAACCATCCTTGGCCAGCACCCCTGCCACCGTGTGCCTGAGCACTCGTGGACTGTGCCGACAGTCTCCAGTCCACCCTGCAAGGGACCGCAGTACCTGCAGCCAGCCAGTAACGCGGCCTCCGGGATGGGTGGACTCACTGTGCTGCTCCCGCAGACTTTTCCAAACAGCCAATTTCCGTGCCCAAATTGGCGAGGTATACTTAATGGCAGTGCTTCCCCCTCTCACCAGCCGCTTCTCTCTCCACCCCATCCACACTCACTCGTCTCGACGACAGCAAATACACTCTTTTTGAAAGACCTTTTCGCGTGCTATTTTCCATACACCAACTCGCAGCTTTTGCCGCCGGTCGCCATTCACTCTTGCTCAAGTTTATTTTTGACGAATTCTTCACACGTTTCACGACACCAATCAAAATGCGTTTCTCCGTCGGTATCGTCGCTGTCTCGGCTGCTCTCGCCAGCGCCAGCATTGCCCCCTCTGGCAACCCCGTTGGATCGGATGAGACCACCACTCTCACCTCCACCACCTACAAGACCACCACCGTCACCGAGTGCGCTGCTACCGTGACCAACTGCCCTCTCAAGAGCAGCACCCAGGTCCCCGTTGTCACCATTCCCACCTCGACCCCCGTGCCCGTGGTCACTCCCTCCAGCAGCAAGGTCACTCCTTCGTCCTCGAAGGTCACCCCCTCTTCCTCCGCCGTCAGCTCCAACTCTCCCCACTGGTCTGTCAACACCACCACCACCATCCGCCCTACCGGCGGTGTTCCTACCACCATCCTCCCCACTACCTCTGCTGCTGCCACCACCGGCAACAACAGCCCCAACCAGCCCGGAACCAGTGCCGTCCCCACTGCCGGTGCCTCCGGCCTGGCCGCCTCTGGTCTCCTGGCCATTGCCGCCTTCGTCGCCCTTCTCTAAGCGACGCGGCTATGGGAGTGAAATTTCTGGCTTAGGGCGTCACTGTGGCGATCGTTTTCTATTTAGGCACAAACAATGAACTACCCCCAGTTGTTGGACAAATGATATCCCTTGAGTTCTGGTTTTATTCTTGATTACAACGTTGTTTGCGCATTGGAGTAGGCGGGCAACGTCTTCGCTTCTATGGGGACAGGTGCTTGTTGGAAGTAATTCGCTTCACTTATATTTTAAAACCTAACATTCTTCTGTTTATATTTCTGGATATCGAGATTTGCAGAGCGAACTAGATTTCTCTGGTAATGGTTGTAAACCATATTGAACTCAATTTTATGACATGAAACTTATAGCTCTTCTCTCCCTCCACTTCTGTGACAAGTGATGCTTGTCTTGACATGCGATACCAAACTTCCGGAACATAGGTCTCCTTTTGCCCATAGTGCTTGACTCGCGGCAGCTCCTTTGATTTCCCCATGCTTTCCGAAATTAAAATTCTGGACCCGAGCATGGTCGAGTCCACCAGGGTCCGTCGCTCGGTAGCTCTGGAAACCATGGGCGCTGGCGCCATGCGGCCTGAGGCTAAGGTCAGGTACGCGCATGGCACTTTTTTGGCCGCCACCCCGTTGTGTGGTAATTAGCGCTCCCGGGACACACGAGAAAGCTTTCTCCCTCGGCCAAGTAATTCCCCTGTCGATCAGTCATCAGCCTCAAGTTGTTCCTTAGCCACCCCGAGCTAGTGTCACTGTGGCTTTGCCACGTCGAACCCGAGATCTTCGTGTGAGATTCGCGGCGCATCGATTGATTGTTCCTTAAGGTAATGGCAATTTGACTATGTTCTTTACTCTGCCCTGGGATATATGCCGCTTTTCGTAGTGCGTATGCTCAAGTATGCGATTGATGAGATGATGTGTTCCATCACCCTTTTAACTTCCTTGGTAGGACTTCAAGTACAATTAAGGTACCTGCGTTCAACGGCTGGTACATCCGTTCTCAATAGCATACTTTAGAAACTGGAACATGGTTATCCAAAACAACTCTATCACCGCGGCCTAGCCCCATTGATAATAGAATTGCAAGATAGACATGGTTTTAGACAATCAAAATACGGTTCTCACCTGATTCACCTAGCTCTTCAAGACAACAATACACCCGACCTCCACCGTATCTCGTAGTGGATGTGCACTATCCGGACGCCACAGTTCCAGGGCTCAAAGGTCTAGGGTACATGGGTACTCTCCGGCCTTTTCAACCTCAACGACGCACTCTCCCTCCACACCTACACAATCCGCAACTACTTTCAATTATCGTCTTTATCCTCACTCTGTGATTCGTCTGCATTCTTCCTAGTAGTCATATGTCTCAGCTAACTCCTCCCCGCGTCATAAAGTGCCCTTGATCACCACCCGCCAGTTGATCGACCAGACTGAGCCTCCATATTTGACTCGAATCCCCATCCCGCATAGGAAAGATTTGAACTGACAACAGATCTCCAAGTTAAAGAGAAACCCTCCGGTGTAATGTCTCTGGCAGGAATGACGGGGTGATTTTCACCGACAAGGTGAACGCGTAGACCAAGTACACCACTTACCATGTATGCATGTTTCAGTCTCCCTGAGAGGTCCCCATCACCTAATTCCCACGTTTCTCTCGCCGAAACGTCCCTTGCCGAAACCTTGCCAGGGCATGGCCCCCTTTCCCTCGTTGCCTTCCGCATTCCCCAGCGAGAATCCGAGACTGTTCGTGGGTCGGGGGTTCCCCCAATCATCGGCCCATCCTTTCCCTCGGCGCCCATAGCGTAGGTATGTACATAGGGCCAGTCGATCGATCGCCACCGCGTAATCGTTCAAGACAGGACTCGCGGATCGAGTATGATCTGCCCGGGTTAGGACGAACTATCGCTTCCAAGTCACTGAGGGGCCGCTCGAGCAATTTTTTTTAATCACTTATCTATTGATTCTGCCCTAATGGATCTATTTCTAAAGTTCAAGGGTGGGCGCGGAGTTGCCGATGCCTTGTCTCTAATCTACATTGTCAAAAACATTCCAGAAAGATTCCATTTGCGCCGTGTCTCAGACCTATCCTCGGAGCCTCCGACCTGAGCCATTACTTTTACACCTCTCACCGAGAGATGGAAACGTGCCCTGGTACTCGAGAATGAAGCTCTATGCAAAGACAAAAAAGAAGAAAGAAGCAGAAGCAGAAGCGTACAAGAAACTGGTCAATGATAATTCTGTGGCATTTGTATGTATAAAGCAAGAAAACAAGAAAACAAGAAAACAAAAAGTATGTAAACAAGACAACAACAGGCAAGAAAAGAATGACAAGAGAGGGAAGCCCAGAAGAGGCCACTTTACCCCATACAAAATATCCAACACATAAACTAACAATAAACCAAGAAGAATTTGCAAAGCAAGGTGAGTGGGCGGAAGAACGAATCCACCTGTAGGGGAAAGACAATAGAGAATCAGATGAGTCGTTCCCAGAAGGAAAAGGGTATAGATGGTCCGACCCCAAGCTGCCCTGCTTGACAGGTCACATATCCGAAAAGAAAGAAGAAAACAAAGGAACCTGGTGGGGAATGAGCGCCAGGAGGAAACAGATCTGCGGTACACTTGGCTTGCGCCGGAATGTCTATAATTTTTTCTTTTCGTTCATTCTGGAAGGCTTTCACAGAAATCCAGAAGGCTTCTAGCGTACAGGGCTGAAAACGTGAGGTATTGATCCTCGCTTAGGAGCACGGCTGGCCGCTTGCGTTGGCGGCGGCGCATGGCGCGCAGAGGCCCGTGTTGGAGTCGGCGAGGTTCTGGCAGTAGTGAGTGCTGTTGTGGGCGCAGAGCTTGTTGGCGTATGAGATCAAGCCGGGGACGTTTGGCCGGTGAGAGAATGGAGCCTCGCCACAGCAGAAGTGACCTAGGTGCGTGTGTGGCGGGAGCGGCATCGCCGGCGTCTCATCCCCGTGATCGTGGACCGGAGCACGCCGTGCCACCTCCGGGAACACGGAGGCCGGCTTGGGGATGGCGGTGACGTCGGCCAACGGAGAGGAAACGAAGTAGGAAGCCATGGTGATCTGTTTTTCGTCCTGGTGTTTGGAAATGCTTGAGGGTTGATGGTGGTGGATGAGTTGAGAACGTAGGAGTGTAAGTGGGTTGGCGGTCTGCTTTTATAACAAGGCTGTCAATGCTGTTGTTTGTCGAGTGAAGAATGTGACTTGTTTTGCTTGTGGAACGGGAACAACAGTGATGGGATGCCTTTGCCTTTATATGTTGGAATGAATCATCCCAACTTATAATTTGTATAGTTTGGATAGTACCTCGTCGAGGCACACCCTTCCACCCACATCAGGGAGGGTAGGGCACGGGTTGACCTCATGGCGAGCAGGTATCCCCTGCCATTGACAAAGCGTCCTTTTGGAGCCGAGCTCGTGAGCGACAGGTCAGCTTCAAGTCACTAGAGCTCGTCTGTGTGTAGCCTATTCATCGGATGCCGTGGGGTGTCTGCTGATGGTGGACCCGAGGCTGGGTAAATGGTTATAAATGATCCCCTCTGGGGTGTTCACTCACTACGATCAGACCAAACAATGGAGCAGGGACCGGATGCTAGTCAGTGCCCCAGGTAAGGCCAGTCAAGCTCCCGGAGGCTCGGGAGTCAGATATTGGAGCCATGTACCACTGCACGAAAGTACACATGTGCTCGCACACCCACACACCCACCGGCATATCTGGCACCCCAAGGGCAGAGCAGACTCCATGTCTTGGGTCACGGTCTTCTAGAACGGATGGAGCTCTCCTAGCCAACCATCTGTTGGTGCTCGTTGGAATGCCAGCGTTGCAACTGCGCACCCCCCTTCCCAGTCGCAAAAGCAGACTATCCAGTCCTCCCCCCAGGGCTGGCTGTCAGCGATTTAGGGCGTGTAGATCGAGGCGATGGGATCAATGGGTCGGCCCAGCCGTTGTCGTGCCTTCTCCACACTAAGTATTTTTTTCGCCCTCATGCCCTGCCAAGCCGAGCATGCAGGCAGGGAACAGCCGCTCCGCAACATGCATTCAACTCGCTTCTCTAAAATGAATGTTGCACAAGACCTGCCGGCTGAACTGATAAGATTAATAATATGCACCACGCATAGAGACAGTCGTAATTGCAATTCAGAAGACGTCCGATGGTAATAATAGCCATGCTATTGGATTGGACAGCACCCATCCCCTCATTGTCCGAGAGCGAGAGGGGAGGGGAGGGAGAGAGGGCAGTCCTCGCCGCGCACTGGCTGTCATTGGTGATTAGCGGCTGGGCAGCTGGGAGATATGACCTGCCTCTGCCCAGTGAACAGGCACCGCAATGGGTGGAAAAAGACTGGTGTGTCGTCCCAGTCTGGCTCTGGCCTCTCCTACTGGTGCGTGCGCCACTGGTTCTGAAGTGTGGCTGACACGGAACAACCCCTGACCCCGGTCGATTGTGGCTCCCGCTTAGGAGGGACAGGCCCTACTCGCAACGCACCACGAGGCACAAAACGAGAACTTGGACCAACGAGAGTCCTGTCCTGGAGCTGCTTATTGAGAGCAGCCCCCAAAGCCCCGCGGCCTACCATGTCGAGATCCAATAACGCTTTGGGAAACCGCCCTGCCGCCCGTTGACTATTCCTGCACACGAACTCTTGGCCATCTTAATTGTGCTCCCTGTCCTTGTCCGGCAGCGGAGCGGCCCACTCCAGCAGGATGGATCACATCTAACCTTCGTGACCGGATCGTCGAATAATCGACGGGCAAGACTGTCTGGCCGCACGGCTCAATTAAATCGGCGAAGCACTTACCAGCTTTCCGACCTCATCTGACTCAGAAACCGAGTGGTTCATGCGGGCCTGAGCCTCGTGTATAGCTTCACACAAGGATAGAGAGGTACGGCCGAACCCACGGCAGGGCGTCGACAAGCCGTCAGTTTGCTTTGCCCCTGTCATCTCCGTCATGGGCAGAGGGTAGCTGCGACCAATTAGCGATATGTTGCCAGCCACTCTCAGGATGCTTCGGCACCTGGTAAGGCAACAGCATTCAGAAGTGTATCATTTGCTATGGCCGATCCACCGCGTAGGGCTGCTTGATCGTGTTGCGACCCTTCTTAGGTAAAACCTGCGTCATAACTGAGCGCAATACGCTTCTGCTCTGGAGCTGCTTCAACTCAATTCGACATTAATCGCCGCCAGCTGTCGATCTGTCCTCGTCTCCATGTTGTTGTGTCATTGATACACAGCCAGGAAGCAAATTTCCGGTTTGAGATACCGCCTGCGACCTCTCCGTCATTCAACATCAATGCCCCTAGCCCCCAAGGCTTGGCTTGATTGGCAGCATGGTATGATGGTGTGCGATCCCTGCACTTTCCTCTCTCCGCTATTCCACTGCATAACGGAGCCACGCCTTTTAATGTTCTCCAACGCCCACTGCCACGCGAGTACCGACGTGAACCGAAGGCCGCACCTCCCGAACACTCGGGCGGAGGACGCCGAGAAGTAAGTAAACCGCAGCGAGGGTGTGTAAGAGAGCCGCTGCACCTAGACGAAAGCGATGGAATAGAGACGCTCACATGGACTTCCGATTATGTGAGCGAGGTTGCCCACGCGGTGCGTCTGACCGTTATAGAACCGTTTCGAAGTCTAATTGCTGGGTCCTTCGGCCAAAGTATCATCAACGGCGTGATTATGTGATGGGTGGATTTGTTATCCGGGTCGCCGTGGACTGCTGTCTCATATCCTTCCTACCTCGCGTTTTACAAATATCTATTTGTCCCTTCTACATATGGCTGATCTCGGTGTGTGGTTGGTGACGTCGGATGTCAGATTGGGCCATCGGGAGTGGAGTTGAGTGACCGGCGAGTGACTGGTTTTCTATCTGACCAAGAAGCCGTCCGTCTACGTCAATGCTGAGCAGGTTCTGGCCCTCGTGGGCTCACCGAAGGCCAATGGGGACTGCCGTCGATGGCCATTAGGAACTTGAGCGTCCGGTGGGATCAGACGATTTGCCTGTTCCGGGGTGAGGTGTATACTCCTTCATCAAATTACCCCTAAACAGAGGATATCGTGAAGAGCAATCCACAAAAAGGAGCTTGATATGCAGCCCTACGTCTCCGGGATGCAAGGCTCCAGCCCGTAATCCGCCTTGTAAGGCGGCAGGGGATTGATTGATGTGGTTGGAGACTTGTTGCTGTCGAACCTTTCAGCCGCGCGTGTAGCGCATATTAGCTCGAGCTCCCCTACCACATCTGGGCATATCTTCGCGATGAGCAAGGATAACTTAATTGCGAAAATAAGCCAGGGGTTTCTGCAATGCCATTGGATAATTCGCCGCGTCTAAGATTTCTTGGGACTTTAATCTCAGGCTGATCGCGGCTGGATCGTGGCGCAGGCAGGGCGGAAAACGCCTCATGATATTCAGCTCTGATGTGATCGAGCGCGCTTGTATCAAGAGAGATGTGGCCGCATTGATGTCAGAAACAACCACCGTCAGCCAGCGCGCGCTTACAATTGAGTCAACTCTTCAGTGGGAGTGTCACTCATCTTGTCATGAAAGATATCCCTTGTTTGTGTTTTGCCGATCAAGGCCCCCAACTAACCAAGCGGCAAGCTATCCGTGCCTCTTCGTGACAAGATTTTAGCCCCCAAAGAGAGGCCTCATACGAGCTCATAGCAAGCTAATTGCTATATGAATCAATGCACCAAATATGAGGCTTGGATATCGCGATGCGTGTATAAGCAGGCTGGGTTTCTTCATGGGTGTGGTTGTAAAACGTGTTGTATGTATCATCGTGAGAGTTTCAGAGTCTCGTATTATTTGGAGCTGAGGTTAGAATCCGTAGATCCCAGCAAGGGTTATTCGGCAAGTGATGCCCACGAGGATTTAATCCGCCCCTGCATCTTTTTCCGAGAGTTGGGGTCACTCGCGGAACAACCCGAGACTTACTCAATGACGACTGTCTCTGACATGTAAGTGAAGCAGGAACCAAGTCGCACTTGCATTATATCATACTGCTCTCCTCGCCAAAGTGCCATTGATAAGCTTTGCCGTCCACTATCTTATCAGGGTGATCCTGTTGACTTATCCACAGCCTCCCATTTGCTGGGCCTAAGAGCCGGCACTGACAGCTTGAGTGCTGTGTACTTAATTAGTGGGCCAACGCTTTATTCACCGCCCCCCCTAACTAGAGCAATTAGCTGGTCCCCTACTGAAGCCACAGGGGGGATGAACGCTAAAAGGAACTAGAGCCAGGGGGAGGGGAAAATTCCATTGAGGGTATGCTGGCTTTCTCGTCTGGTCCTCGACAGCTGTCTCCAACCTCCCACCGTACAACATCTCAGGCCAATTGCCAGAAAATTTGCCAATTGACCCTGATTGACTGACTGTGGCCGGTCGTGCTTTCAGCTCGCCCATCATGTCCAAGTCAGAAGTGAAAGAGAAGGACTTCGTGTTCGTCAAGACTCCTGCCGCCGTCCCCTATGCCCCTGCAGAGGACTGTGGTGTCCCCATCACCAAGGTATGTTCGAATGCTGCATGACTGCACAGCTGACAAGATTGCGGCTCCGTGGCTATCCCCAATGATTCCTGTTGCCTGATTTGGCGTCTATCCATGGGCTCAAGCTATTACGCTTCCCGCAATTCCTTACCCTCATGCCCGCGATCATTCCGGCTAACCCGCCAATTCTCAGTCTCCCGCGATTGCCAATGCTCCCCTCCCTGCGGATGGCTCCGGCGCCGACTCGTTCAGCAACACTCTCCTGATCTCCCTCCTGGTCGGCATTCCCTACTACCTCAAATGGAAGGTCGGTGGTGGCCTAAAGACCTTCGTCTTCTTTGCTATCCTTATCGACCTCCCCCTCCTTGCTGCCTTCTGGCTCATCGTCTCTGCGGTCAGCCCTCGCAAGACCGAGAAGGCTCGTCTCCCCAACCGTGGTGTTGAGCACTACCTGGACTTCAAGAATGAGGCCGATCGCCTCAAGTACCGTGGCCAGACCAAGATCGCAATGGAGACCTTCCACGAGATGTACTTTGATGGTGAGGTTGACTTCAAGGGCGATGCTCTTGAGGCCCTCGAGTACCGCCACGACTGGGCTAGCTTCCGCTTCACTATTGGTCTTATTCGCTTCTTCCTTCTTGGATTCCTCCCCGAGATGATCATGCACACTCGTTCCCAGGGTAAGTAATCCGCGCAGTATATCCTGCTAAGCTCTTTGGCCTGGACGCTAATGAATGGTCTTTTAGACGAGGAGCAGGTCCGTGACCACTATGACCGCGGTGACGACTTCTACGGCTGGTTCCTCGGCCCGCGCATGATCTACACCTCAGGTATCATCAGCGACATCGACCGCGAGGAGACCCTTGAGGAGCTCCAGGATAACAAGCTTGCTGTTGTCTGCGAGAAGATCGGACTGAAGGAGGGTGAGACCATGCTTGATCTTGGCTGTGGTTGGGGTACTCTTGCACGCTTCGCTAGTGAGCACTACGGTGCCAAGGTTACTGGTGTCACTCTTGGTCGCAACCAGACTGCTTGGGGCAACAGCGCCATGCGCAAGGTTGGCATCCCCGAGGAGCAGAGCAAGATTGTGTGCTGCGACTACCGTGATGTCCCTGTCCCCGAAGGTGGCTACCAAAAGATTACCTGTCTCGAGATGTCCGAGCACGTCGGTGTCCGTCACTTCTCTGGTTTCCTCTCTCAGATCTACAACATGCTTGACGACGATGGTGTTTTCTTCATGCAGTATGCTGGTCTCCGTAAGGCTTGGCAGTACGATGACTTCACCTGGGGTCTGTTCATGAACAAGTACATTTTCCCTGGTGCTGACGCTTCTACCCCTCTTGGTTGGACCATTGACAAGCTCGAGGCCGCTGGTTTTGAGGTCAAGGGCATTGACACCATTGGTGTTCACTACTCTGCTACTCTCTGGAGATGGTACCGCAACTGGCTCGAGAACCGTGACAAGGTCGAGGCCAAGTACGGCAAGCGCTGGTTCCGCGTACGTTTCACTCTTCAAGTTCCCGTTTTAGGTTAACGTGCTGACTTGATTTCGCAGATCTGGGAGTACTTCCTTGCTTACTCCACCATCGTCTCTCGCCAGGGCAGTGCCACCTGCTTCCAGATTGTGCTGGTTAAGAACCTCAACTCTACCCACCGTATTGAGGGTGTTCCTAGCCAGTACGGTCTTGACGGTGCTCTAGAGCAGTTCAAGGCCAAGTTCGACCTTGAGTCCTGGGCTGGCAAGAACAACGTCAAGACTCCTTCCGAGTACCTGCAGTAAGGGTCCGAGGTCTGAGTGTACGGCAAAATCTCCAACCAGCCAATTGGAATATTATTGGCAAGGATCTTTTGGTTCTAGATCCTGGATGGCCCGCAAGTCGATTTTGCCAAGTATGCTACTGAACTGCCGGTGCATGTACGACGAGGCGGAAATGACCTAATCACGTCTCACTAATCAGGGCATACCGAGGCGACTCGCCCCCTGCCTAGTCTGGGTTGGTCAAGAGGAGAAACACAGAGCATCATTAGACTCTCTGTGCTAGATGGGTGCTGGCGGATGATCTAATATCGCGTAGACCAACAGATCTGCTGGCAACATGTAAAACGATGGGATAGGATTCGAATCTGAATGGGTTAATGCCCGTATGGTTCTTGTGATTTACGCATCTAATATTTTACGATTAGACGTAGTAATGAAATAATGGTATCTTAGGAATCATCAATGACATATAATTTCGGTCGTATCTGGTGCAGACTGATGAAGAACTTGAAAACGACACCGTGCATAGCCAGATCTTCTCACACGACATGATTGTTGAAGTACAGACCCCTTTCATAACGCAATAGTATCTTTACAATTAAGGAATAAGTAATATCTAATAAATTGGTTGCCATGTACCGAACATGTTAGATAAATGGTAGTGTAAAATTATTTGGGTGCATCTAGTCCGATATAGGGTAGTTAAGTTGTCTGTCGTTTTCACTTTAAAACGCAGAGCAAAAGAATCTCATCCGTCAAGCTGAAAATTCGACCTCTCGCCTCACATGGGCTCGCAATTATGGCAGCTACACGGATAATGAGGCCAAAGACTCTGAGTCGATTGAGCCTACGTTCCCCCGTCCTGCCACAAGCGCGGACGCCCGGTGCCGCGTTGCTGCAACGGCGTTTCAACGGCACGGCCAGCAGCGATCCCACGCCTGGTGATGACCCAGTAGCCGGTCCCTACACCCCCCCAAGCATCAGCCAAGCGGGATGGATGTGGAAGGACCATTTCGTTGCCGGCCCGTCCAGGCGGCTCAACACCCTCCTCAACGACCTCCTGCCCGACACCTTCAATTTTCACAAAGACCATCAGAAGCCCATGCCCCAGGGCTCCCACCTCGTCTACTTCCCAATCCACGCCGCCGCGTCAAAGCTGGCCCCGGACGGCGCCGAGAGCCAGCATGTGCCTGGCGGGTTTGACCTGACCAAGCCGGGGGCGACGAGGCTGTGGGTGGGCGGCTCGCTGACCTTCTCCGATGACTGGGCCCAGCAGGTCCGGTGCTACCAGCCTGAGGGGAACGTCCCGTATGTCTGGACCTGCAGAGAGACGTTTGCCGGCATGCATGTCTTCAGGCGTGGAGATGAGTCCAAGGCCGTGGTGGAGCTGAAGAGAACGTACGGGACGGAGGAGGAGGAGGGATCAGGAGAGGTGGGTAAGAAGCCGGTTAATCAGAAGATTTATATCAATGAGACCAGGTTGCTGGCCTTTGTGCCTAGTTTTGATCCAAAGGCCACGTCGTTTGGAAGTAGGTTCAAACACTCCCATACGCCCTATCTCTCCCCCCTACTCCCGACATTTGAATATTGATCTCGATATAATCATGGCATAGAACGGTTGAAACGTAGTCGCTGACCAAACTCAAAACCTACAGCACCGGGAGAACCCGACTTCGAATACAAGTTCACACCAACACCCGAGCACCTGTTCCAGTTCTCGGCGCTGACCAACAACGCGCACTTCATCCACCTGGACCGGGAGAAGGGCATCGTCCACGGCCCGCTCACCCTGGCCCTCATGCTGCGGACCCTCAACCACGCCGTGCGCGGCCCACGCCGCACCGTGACCGACGTGTTGAAGATCTCGTACAGGAACCTGTCCCCTCTCTTCGTGGGGCAGGAAGCTACGATCTGCTTGCGCCAGCGGCCAAAGGAGCTGGGGAGGAGCCCGGAGGAGATTGAGAAGAGCCTCGAGGAGGTGGAGAAGACTCTCGATTGGATAGACAAGTGGCTCTGGGGGGTAAGGAAGAATCCTCCACCGGAGTCCATCTCGGTGTGGGATGTCTGGATCCAGGGGCCGGGCGGAGGCATGGCCGTCAAGGCCACCGCTCATGTTCGGATAGGACCGGTCCAGCCGAACATGAATAAGAAATACTCCGAGTCATACCGGAAAAAAGCCTTCCAGGCCCAATGGTCCAAGGTTAGAGCATGGTGAATACCGAAACCGGACCCAAGCCTCAAGGCCTGATGTATAGAAATTATCTTTATTTGTATTATATTCGTACCTACAAACGTGGGAACGAAGAAGGTGGACAATTTACGGCTGCCATTTATTCCAGGGCCTAGTCTAGTACAATCAATAGCTTGTATAACATATGGATAATAAAACATAAGGGAATATGCAGTCCATTTAGACCAATACAGTCCGTCCGTCACTCCTGAACTCAAAACATTCTCCCCCCCTTATTTTTCTCTATAGATAGTATCCAAAATCAGTCCGCGAAGCCAAACACTTCACCGACGGACAAGGTGTTGCCTCGCACACCCAGCAGGGCAACCCAGATGCCCAGCACGTCAACAACCAGGAGGAGCAGGGCGCCCATCATGAACCTGGGGTTGAACACGCGGTACAGCATGAGGTGGCGCCTCAGCCATCCGGCAAAGGCCATGGAGGCGAGTGCCTCGACGGCGTAGTAGGCGACGAAGGCGCCCAGCCCCCTCGAGACGGAGTCTAGTACGCCCTTTTGCTTGGGGCCGACGTTCCACAGGCTGGTGACGAGAGGCACGCTGGCGGCGGCGATGATCTGCGGGCCGAACGTGTTGAGGGCCACGACGAGCGGTGTCCAGGGGTAGCGGATCGTCTCGAGGGGGATGAAGGCGGCGTCCCACTGGAGGCTGGCGAGTGTGGCCTGGTGGCCGGTGCGGAAGTAGTAGAAGTTGCCGAGCATGGCGAGCATGACGGGGCCGATGGCCTCGGACTTTATGCCCAGGCGGTCCACGATCTCGGCGAGGGCGAGGATCTGCCACAGCATCAGGCCCAGGGAGCCGATGCCCATGGGCTTCGTTACGACGGAGATGCCGACGACGAGGTTGAGGATGAGGATGAGGTATCGGGCGCCGTGTGCGTTTCCATAGCCAAGGATGGTGACGCGGGCCTGGGGCTGCTTAGAGCCAGGGACTTGCGGGGCGGTTGAGACGACCTCTACACAGGGAGGTGCCCAGATGAAGGCCGTAGAGCCGGCAATGAAGCCAACGGCGAGTCCGAGCTGTGCGACGTATCTGCCGAAGGACTTGAGAATCTCGGATGAGACACGACCAGCGAACCACTCTCCATTGTCAGCAGCATCGATGATCCAGTAGGCGGCTGCGGTGAACAGGCCGAATCGGAAAACTCCGGTAACCCAGGTGGGCATAAGTCCAGCCCAAGATTTGCTCGGGGTGATGAAGGACTTGACGATGCTGGGTAGCGCTAGGCTTACGATGATGGGGATGGCGAGTTGCCAAGGAGCAGATGTGGATGATGTCGTAGAAGCGTAGTATGTGGATGTGCAGAAAGGCATCTGCTCCTCGCGGCACAGCTTGGAAAAGGAGGCAAGCCTGCTCAGGATTATAAAGGAAATCGAGTGGTATATAGCGAGAGTTCGGTCGACTGTTGATTCGAGCCGGAATGATTTCACGACACTCACAACGCCGAAAGTGGTGATAAAGAAGAGAAGAATCGAGTCTTCCCAGACTGTAAATGAGTTCGAAGCAAAGCCGATGGATTGGCCCAGGGTGAACACAAATGCCATCCAGCCCCAGATGTTGTCTGGCACGATATTGAGCAGAGTCTTGCCGACCTGGTGCAGCGTTTTGGTCATATGGAACACCGAGACAACCAGGGCTATGAGCAGCGTAGTCGTTCCTCCTGAAACCAGGGCCTCCATTGGTTCCTTTCGAACAAAAGCAACGCCGAAGGAGACTACTAGTGCAAGTATGACACGGAGGTCCCAGACACCGGACACTAAGTCGCGGTGGAACTCGGGGTCACCGGATGTATCGAGATCCTCCTCATTCTTGACACCAAGAAGCTCCAGCTGCTTCTCGGCAAAATCAAGCTCGATATCGTTTGTCACGGCGTAGTCTTCATCCGGGTCGCGAGATGAGTACATGAGAAGCACAACTACACCAACAGCTGCAACAACTACTCCGGCAATCATGCGCTTGACGTCGAATCGAGCCCAGAGTCCCTTGCACACCTGAAGAGTCTCCTCCTGAAATGACGTGAACGCATTGTATTCCTCCTGACTGCCCGAGGCGAGGGCTAGAGCCCGTTGCCAAAGCTGAGAAGGAGAATCCTCCTCAGTACTCTGGGTCATGCCTCGGGCCTCGAAGTAGGAGGCTTGGTATCGTTCGATACCCGCAGCAGCCACCCGCGAGGCGGCAGCCAAACTCTTCCAGTTGTTGTTCTTTGGCCCAATAAAGGCCTCCTCGATGGGCCGTCCCAGGTTGTTGTAGGGAATGGGGACGCCGAGGAGGAGAGCAAGAGTAGGAACAAGATCGATCTGGTTCACCCGGTGGCTCTTTGCCGTCCCGGGAGGAATCTCGAAAGCAGGATCGGTGCGGCCAAAGACCGGGCGCTTGGAGTACATCCAAAGGGCAGCCTCGACCTCGTCATCGCTCTCGCCGCCATGGTCTCCCTTGCTGTCCATTCCATGATCACCCATGACTACCAGCAGAGTATCGTCATCGATGGAGGCAGCAAGCTTGCGCACGAAGTCGTCCATCTGCTTCAACTTGCTGGTCATGGCGGCATGGTCCGGTCCGTAGCGGTGGCCTGCGTGATCGACTCCAAGACAGTGTCCGATCAGCAGGTCCCATTGGTCCTTTTGCTTGCGACTGGACTCAATGAGAGGGAAGATGTTGTCGATGACGCCATTGTCAACCGTATGAAGATCCCAAACGTTGAAGCTGTCGTAGGCCTTGCTTATGTTCGCCTCGAAGTATTCAGGGAACAGCGCCCACCACGTATCGTCGCCCAGATGTGCAATCTTCTTGCCGGCGTCTCGGAGCTGCATGAGAAGATTGTCCTCGTCGATGGCCGTACCAGCAAAGTTGCTGCCGGCATCCATGAAGGTGGGGAGAGTGCCAGTCGTCAGGCCTTTGATGCGCTGTAAGGTGGTCGTCGGGGGGTCGGCGATGAAGGGACGGAGGAAAGCATTGCTGGGACTCTGGACAGATGATTCGTAGAGGAACGGGAAAGCGTTGTGGAAAGCGTGGGCTTGGTCTTTGGCGAAGGGCACGGTAAAGTCGTAGCGCAGCGCATCAATGAGAACTACCACGGCGCGGTCGAAGGTCTTGGGATGCCAGCAGCCCTGGTCGACGTTCAGAGGGGCCTTGGACGAAGCGCTGTCGGCGATTGGAGGGGCGTCGCATTTGGAGATGTCGGGGAGCATCAGCCGGGTCAGCAGGAAGCCGCTGGTGAAGAGGTAGATGGCAAGGGCGTGGATAGCCAGGACCCAAGTCCAGAAAGCAAAGGTCCAATTCCACTTGCGCTCGAAGCCGCGCTTCCGTGCGGTGTCAATCTTGCCCTGCTGCTCCTCGAGCTTGTTGAGGCGGTTCTGCTCGTCTCGCGTGGCCTGGCCACTGGCGGCGGCGGCCTGGGCCTTGTTTTTGTCGGCCTCTCGCTTCGCTTTGGCCCATTGCTTCTGAATGGCTTTGAATTCGGGGTTGGGCGGCTGGGCCTTGGGCTTGGGCGTGCGTTCAGACATCCTTCGACAGCAGCTCGTTCAAGCCATCTAATTCGGAACGAGCTGATGCTACAGTGTGGGAGCTTCAATGGAGGGAGGGAGGGCAAAGGCTGGCAGCAACGACGCGACGGGGGAAGCAATCGTCAAAGCTGCCGGCACCGACTAAGTCGTCGTCACAAGCTGAGTGAGGTGTAATTAAGTTGCAGAGCGTCAATTACTTTTGCTGTTTGCTCTATAAACACACTTTCTAGTGGATCCGTCATGGCAGCGACGGCATGTGGGGACTGAGCCAGATCCAGATTTACGAGCTGGTGCAACTGATTTTCCACGTCACTTTGGCTGTAACCCTTTTGGTTAAGCATGCTGCTTCTGATAGTTCAATGTTTGTTGGAGAGAGAGAGACAGTCGGCCATAGGAATATTCCATTCCAGTAGCTGCAAAGCTTGTCCAACTAGCATGACACAAGCGAATGTGTCATAAACATTATCCGACAGATCATTGGATCCGATATAATTGGAGTCCCCAGACATCATTCATTACTTCTGTGCCGTATCTTGCAGGCAAATCCATTGACCGGTCATAAATCAACTATTACTGGGATGCCGGTGACGCACTGGTCCATCAGACACGCGCCCTGGGCTCTCGTCCCGTCTAAACTAAAATACATGAGAACAAATCTGTGTTCATACAAGCAACCTCCAAACTCCGTAAACAGGCAATCAGCGATGATATCGCCATCCATCAAGCAGTCATTACAAGCGAGGGTATCGGAAATATAAACAAAGGGCTTTTTCATCATTAGTGGGCAAGGGGAGGGAGGTTCACACCGTCATTGATCATGGGATGGGGGCAGCATGAACATCACGGATAGTCTTCCCATCCTACTCCACCAACACAGTCTTCGTCTCCTTCTACCTCTATTGTCGTCTTGAGAGCCTCCTTACCTTGCCGGATCATGTCCTGGAGCTGTTTGTTGAAGGCCTCCATTCGGTAATCTGTCTCGTCGTCTTCCTGTTTGCGTCTGGCGGCAAGCTGTCTCGCCTCGGCCGAAAGGCGGGGACTGCCGTTGGCGCCTTGATTGAACGACGTGCCTCGGGGTGATGCTATTGATGCAACCGAGTTCGTCCGTCGGTGCGAAGGTGTTGTTGCGACGACGCCTGTTTGTGAACGAGGGCGACGGGAGGAATGATTTCTGGGAGCGGAAAAGGAAGCTGAAGGGGCAGGATTGGGAATCTTCGTTGGGGACGGGGACCGCGGGGAGGCATAGGAAGCTGTTGATGCAGGCCGAGATTCTGCGAGTGTAGGCACGGCCGTATTCAGAGGCCCCAAGCCGATGGTAGAGCGACGATTGGTCGGCGTGCTGATTCGGCGCCCTGTAGCAGCTGAAGGGCCATGATTTCGATTCCGAGGAGTCTGTCTCTGCTGGGTGTGAATGGAGGCTCGGGGTGTTGATGATGGTGTGCCAGATTTGCCAACCATGACCCAGTTTCTGTTCAGTTCGTCGGCGGGGCCGGTCTGACGCCGCTTGGCTGCCGGAGCGGCGGGCGAGGAGGACCTGCTGTCTGCATCGCTGTTGTTGTCTGCGTACTCTCTAGCGGTAGCCCGAGAGAATCTGGCATCGAAAAAGTGCTCGGCCTGGTGCTGGAAGTTGTTAGGCTCGTTAGGAGTCACAGGCACAATCCCATCCGCTTGCCCATTCATCTCATAGCCACGACCACCGCCAGCATGGAAACCTTTGAAACTGCCTGCCTTGCAAAACTGCCACAAACGACCAACTACACCGCCAAGGGTCGCAACGGCGAATGCGCCCCAGCCCTGGGACTGTGCGAGCTGCTGTTGCTGGTCTAGATACTGCTGCTGCTGGATCGGTTGAGTCGGAAAGACAGGTACGTTGTTCGCATCTAGATCGTCTCGGGGCCTCTTCGTTCCTAGCATTTTTCGATAGTCGGAATCCGAGTACACGCTGTCGGCCATGGGGGTATTCCCTTCATTGTATTCAGTTGTCGGGGTGTGGATATGGCCTGCCAAGGTGTACGTCCTTGGCTCTGGATGGGTGGCCGTAAGAAATGGATTATTGAATCTTGCGCTGGCGGTCTGGGCCAGGCTCTGGCTCTGGTTGCGGAGTCGCGCGGAGTAGCCATCGCCGTGGTGTCGCTTGCGCTTGGTGGATGTTTCCTCCTCGATGCCCGCTCGGCTGGGAAGATAGCCAGAACTCGATGCAGAGCAGGGGGATTTGGCTGGCGTGCGGAAGATATCTGGATGAACGCCGTCGGACTGGAACGTTCCTGGCATGTGGAATTGCGAGTGGAGCGCCATGGTTAATGCGATTTATCGCCGAATAAAAAGAAATGTCGACCAGATTGCATGCAAGGTTGGATATAGCCAATAGAGGCGAATGATGGCCGTGATCGGTTTCGCTGAATTTTATCACGGCTGCGCAATCATTCGTGCAGTTGGCGGTCGGGAGAATTTTACCGCTGGGGCGTTAAGGGTGAGGCATAGCAGCCCGATGGTTCGTTGGCGCTGTTGGAAATGCTTTGTTGGGGAGCGCGACAGCAAAGCTTGATCGCAATGTCTCGGGTAGTCTACTGCCTCGTGATCGCTGGTGACAATAGCGTTCAGTCTGGTGAGGGCGGGGAGGAAGCTTCTGCCTGCCGGTGGCTTGGGCTTGTGACGCACACGGCTGGCCCCCAATACGGACGGGCGCTGATGGTGTGTTGTAAATATCTGAGCACCTGAAACTGTCCCTCCAGCAACGCGCCCCACCGCCTCCCTCCCCAAGAAGAGAACGGGCACCTCCAGTTTTGATGCGCAAGTACCAAGTACCGCCAGCTGTGGGGCAAGATCTGCCAGGTGAGGTCAGCCATCCCCAGGTAATGGGCACGCTATAACGCAGTTAACGCAGTGATCAGCTTGAATATCGACTATAGTCATGGGATTATTGGATGAACAATGCGGACAAGAAAATCTATTGCATCAGCTATACTAACTGTT
This sequence comes from Clonostachys byssicola, assembly GCA_902006505.2. Taxonomy (NCBI): domain Eukaryota; kingdom Fungi; phylum Ascomycota; class Sordariomycetes; order Hypocreales; family Bionectriaceae; genus Clonostachys; species Clonostachys byssicola. The sequence goes on from CABFNO020001247.1 coordinate 417,386, forward strand.
TTCCATTTGCAATCTCCAATGTTTTTGAGATGTGCTGGAATCCATCACCTACAGCACAGCGCCGATGGGCCTGGGTACAAGTGAGGCAGAGAGCAGCGAACCGGCAATGCGCGTGAATTTCATGAAGAGATGCTCTTGATATTTCTAGGTTTGGCTTCAGCAGAGGGGTTTTATCTGCCACGTTAGAGAAGAACCCAAGGGAGGATACAGGTATGCACTTGGTCGCCGTGGCCAGCGAAGGGTGGGCGAGCGGAACTCTAAGCAGACTAGGGCATCTGTTAAACTGCTTCGATGAGTCGTCGATTGTTTGCCTCAGACGGAGCCGGGACGTCTCATATAGATACAACCAAACCCCAAAGACTCGCAAAATTTGCATTTCACACCCAGCAGCAGATCAACACTCGCCATCCCAAGTGTGTTTCGACCAACGAACCCAAGGTGCGTGCAGCTCTTCCAACTTGCCTGTGCTTCAAGCTGGACCGAGGCTTAGGTAAGCGGTTCGATTGACGAAATCTGGCCCAGAGTCCACTTCTCGGCTCAGTGCAGCCAATAGCAGTCGAGGTATATCGAATCCCCAGCCGAGTAGTCCCGTACCGATCTCGTGCGCATTAATTCTAGCCGCCCCCAGAGAGGCAAGAAAGTAATCCGGCCAAACCTCCAATCCCTTCCCTCTCCTCACCAGCCCGCACACCTTGACGAGTCAACCATGTCTGCTCTCCGAACTTCCTCAAGCCGCGTACTGGGCGCCTCTTTCGGTGCGCGGGCTGCCATGCTCCCTACCCGCGCCGCCTTCACTCGCTCCATGGCCACAGTCAGCGAGACGCCAGCAGAGCCGGAGCCTCGGTTGAAGACCTTCCAGATCTACCGCTGGAACCCAGACACCCCCAGCGAGAAGCCTCGCATGCAGAGCTACACCATTGACCTCAACAAGACCGGACCCATGATTCTCGATGCCATCATCCGCATCAAGAACGAGCAGGACCCTACCCTCACTTTCCGACGCAGTTGCCGAGAGGGCATTTGCGGCAGCTGTGCCATGAACATCAATGGCCAGAACACCCTTGCTTGCTTGTGTACGTAGCCTCCCAGCGCGCCCCAATGCTCATCCATTGAGATCCTCGCCCCAATCGATCCCAATTGGGTCTTTCGGGTGCCATCCTCGCCTTTGGGTTACCTCATGTGTGCTAATCGCCAATCCAGGCCGCATTCCCGCGGAGTCAAGTGCCGACGTCAAAATCTACCCTCTTCCCCACACCTATGTCGTCAAGGACCTTGTTCCTGACCTGACGTACTTCTACAAGCAGTACAAGTCAATTAAGCCCTACCTGCAGCGCGATACTCCTGCCGAAGACGTACGTGTGACCTCTAGCTAATTACTTTCTCTCTCTTCTTCCTCGGCGAACCCCTTTTGCCAGAATGCCTGGTCATATTTCATGTGATTTGTTCGTTTACTGACTCCTCTTGTACAGGGCAAGGAATATCGCCAGAGCAAGGAGGACCGAAAGAAGCTCGACGGTCTTTATGAGTGCATTCTGTGCGCCTGCTGCTCGACCTCGTGCCCTTCATATTGGTGGAACTCAGAGGAGTACCTGGGCCCTGCTATCCTCCTGCAGTCTTACCGCTGGCTGGCCGACTCTCGTGACGAGCGCACCGCCGAGCGCAAGCTCAACCTCGAGAACAACATGAGCTTGTACCGTTGCCACACCATCCTGAACTGCACCAAGGCCTGTCCCAAGGGTTTGAACCCCGGAAAGGCCATCGCCAACATCAAGCTGGCCATGAACTCGAGCTAGATGAGGGGCGAGGGTTGAAAAGGGGGAGGGAAGATTGCGAGGGAGCAGTGGAGGAGATCATGTCTATTGTTTGATTTTTTTTTTACTTGTGTGGCTTGGGAACGTCCGCCGGGGCCTAAGCGGGCGAGCGGGACGTCTCTTTTTTGAACAGCCGCCGGGACTTGCAGTGTCATATTGGCTGCATATATACTTTCCCAAATGGCTTTTCGGGCGCCCATGTTAGACGATACTCTTACTGTTGGACTCAATGTACACTTAAAATAGGAAAACTTGAAAATCAAAAACAATGCCACACAAGCTCTCACGTCTTTGGAAGGGGACCCGAAGAATATGCGAACCAATTGCTGTCAATTCTCCCAAAGAAGACTTCTCGCTTAACAGCGTCTTATTACCTATGTTGGGTAGAGAGATCAGCGCTTTCTCGCCTGTCTGTCGAAAGTGTTCGTTGGTGGGGTTCAATTAAGACCGCCACCAACGGCCCAAACCAAGATTTAGCTCCCCTGTCCGACGGCACTCCCGAATCTTCTTCGCTCAGCTGAACATTCCCATCTTCCTCTTCCCCAACACCCATTTTGTATTATTTTCTTGGTTATTTCCCTCCATCACTTACAAGATCGACTCCCTAATCACAATGGACGCAATCAAGCCTTTCCTCCCCGAGGCCAAGGGAGTTCTGCCCTACTACATGCTCCTGGTATGCACACCACCAGACTCGTCCCGCCCAACCCGATCTTCTCCCCCGTCTTCAACCATTGCTAACCACGCCGACTCTCAAACAGCTCTCCGTCATCTCCATCGGCAACAGCGTACAGAACTACACGACCCTCCACTTCTCCCGCCGGGTCTACAACGGCCGCTTCGTCCGCAACACCAGGCTGCCCCCGGCCTCGGCCACCTTCAACCCCGAAGACGCGGTCAACAAGCTCATCCCCGCCCACAACGACCCCAAGGCCACCGACCAGCTCACGCCCTTGACCGGCCGCCTCTTCGGCACCTGGACCTTCATCATCAGCATCGTCCGCCTCTACGCCGCCTACCACCTGCACCACGGCCCCGTCTACAACATCGCCCTGTGGACCTACGTCGTCGCCTTTGGCCACTTCGCCTCGGAGCTCTTCGTCTTCAAGTCCATGACCTTTGGGCTCCCCCAGTTCTTCCCCTTCACGCTGGCCACCTGCGCCCTCATCTGGATGCCCATGGTCCGGGAGTACTACGTCACGATTGAGTAAGAATTGGGGATAGTGTGGGTTTGGGGTCAACAAGCGATTGAATAGAGATGCAAAGCAACAAGGGTTTGGGAGTTGGTAATTAGAAACGGGGAAAGGTGCATACAGCGAAGACAAGGGAGCATGTCAGGCATACAACCATCATACTTAATGTTCAGTTTTATTCATCATTTCACACACTTCTATCCTAAACTCCCCCAAGTCCCCCATATCTCTCTCCCCCCTTCATGCGACCTTCCCACGGTACAGCGGCCCACCGCAATCCCTCAACCTGGCCGCCGCCTGCTCGGGCGTGATGTCCCGCTGCGGCTCAGCCATGAGCTCGTACCCGACCAGGAACTTCCTTACCGTCGCGGACCGCAGCAGCGGCGGGTAAAAGTGCATGTGCAGGTACGAGCTCTCGACCTCCTCCTCCGACCCGGCCAGCGGGGCCTGGTGCAGCCCGGAGCTGTAGGGAAAGCTGGTGCCGAAGAGGTTGTCGTAGCGCCGCGCGACCTCCTGGATGGCCTCGGCGAGGTGGAGCCGCTGGGCGGCCGAGAGGTCGACGAGTGAGCGGAGGTGGCTCCTGGCGATGATGACGACCTCGAAGGGCCAGATGGCCCACCAGGGGCAGACGACGGCGAAGGTGTCGTTGTGCCAGACGACGCGCTCCCCCTTCTTCAGCTCGAGCTCGACGTAGTCCTGCAGGAGGTGGCGCCCCCCGTGGGAGGAGCGGTACTTGGCCATCTGCCGGAGCTCCTTGCCCGGCTCCTCGGGGAGGGTGGAGGTGGTCCAGACCTGGCAGTGGGGGTGGGGGTTCGAGCAGCCCATGGCGGCGCCCTTGTTCTCGAATATCTGCATGTAGCGGTACTCGTCCTTGGGCACGGGGCTGTCCTGGGGTCCCAGGGAGAGGTCGAGCTCCCCGGCGAGCTTGGCGAGCGGGCTGGCGGCGGAGAGGTGGTTGGCGTAGATGCGGGTCCAGTGCTCTACGATGGGGAGGATGTCCTTGCCGGGCAGGTCGGCCAGCGTCAGGTGGTGCTTGGGGGAGAAGGTGAGGACGTAGCAGACGCCCTTGACGCCTTGGGCTTGCAGGAGCCAGGACTCGGGATCTGGAGGAGAGGTTTAGTGAAACGAACGCTCGACCAGAGGGGTGTCGATGGCGGCGCTTACCGTCGGATGAGGGGTTGTTCTCATAGTCGGGCTGCTGCTCCTTGACAGCGCTGTAGTCGTTTACAAATGCGAACGTCTTTTCATACTGAGGATTGCGATCTCCTGCTGCGCGAGAGTTCCCAGGGCAGAGGTAGCACTAGTTCATGTGAGTGGTGATACATGTATGTGAGAGGTGGTGAATTGGACCAACCTTGGGATCATACTCTGGAAGCTCCCTTTCCACAGCAGCTTCCTGCTGACCTCTATAATTCACCAATACAAGGTTAAATCTCCAGGTATCAGACGACGCAGAGTGTTGGTTGTGCTCACTGCCATGGGCGCTTTGTCCGGTGTGGGGAAACGAGCAGCCAGCTGTCCGTGAGCGGGTTATACCTCCGGTGGGAGATGTCGTCGAGGACCTTGTCAGGCATGCTGAATGTTATACTTGAAGACACAGGCTATGAGGCAACGTAGGTTCGGACGAGGGAAGAAAGAGTGATTTTGTACCAACAGCCGTTGTATTGCACGTTGAGCCGCCTGCTGAGGGGCAGAGCTACATACACTTTGCTGCAATTATTACTGCCTACCAAATCGGGTGCCAATTCCCATTATCTCTCGAAACGGGTGCTTCTACAGCCCAGCCAATCGGTGGAGCTCCTCGGCCATGTTTTCGGCGAAAGCTGGAGGAGGAGAAAAGTTCGTGCTATGAAAGCCCCGAAGTACCTCCAGAGCTGCGACGGCCTCTGGCACATAAACATGGGGTGAGCGTGGGCTGGGGATGACGTCGGGGCTGACTAAGTGGTCTGTTTGGTCCCCATGGAACATGTGAAGATTCATGTGAAACGACTTAAGATCTAGGAGTTAGTTGTCAACGTTGTATAGCCTCACTGTATAGGTCGGAAAGCCAGTGATTCCTAACAAGTACAATTTCTGATATGATGTGCGGAAAATATGGCGTTTGCAGCAGAGTTCATCCACATCCGTAAATACAGTTTGTTGTTGAGGCGGGCTTACGAACATGATCTACACGAGGCGTACAGCCGTCCGACAGGTGAAAGAATTATTTTACCGTACATTTCATTTGGTCTCGGTATGAGATAAATAATGCCCAGAGAGCATTTGCCATTATCCATGTATAGAGATGAAAGGAGAGATGTGATGAATACGTAAGACCAATTAGAGCAGCGGAGACAAGTGATATATAATGGATAACCAATAAGTTCGAGATAGAGAGGGATTGTGCTACCTTAATCTTTGAAGCCCAACGTGATAGAAAGATGCTGCGAGAATCCGAAATGCAGAAGCAAACCGACGCTGGCAAGCGGGTGACATAAGCTTGCACACCAAATGGTACCTACTTTGATCTCCCCTTTGACCAAACCCCTCACCTTCAGAGCCTAATAACCCAGCAATAAATATGTATACAAAAGACAATAGTATAGTATTTAGTCCTCTAAGAATTATTTTATAGATCTGAATTATTATTTTAATAGATTTGGCTGGTGAACTGCGAGTTGAAAACGCCTGTGATGTGCAACGTCTAATGTCACCCGCTTGGCTGGGTTGCATCATTAGCTCTTATCGATAAGATCCCATGTTCCAAACAGCGCTCTCAATTGCTCCCTGTCCTGCCTGTCAGGCTGTGCACCCCGCCCTGGAATCTGGGGCCCGCTTATGTCAGCTACGCGACAGCAGCACCAGCGTGGAAGGGGCACGCCATTGCGCCAAGTCAACAATGACTGATGGGTGGCCCCCTGTCGTCGCTATTGCACTGGACCATCTCCAAAGGCTGACAGACGAGTTCCAAACAGGCGTTCTCCGGGAAAATCCATCAGAACCAGCCGCTTCCGCATCGGATTCCATCACAAGACGTGCATTCCCATCATCTCCCGGTATTGCGCATTCAGATCCGAGTTCTCATTCCACTTTTTAGGCGGTTGCGTCTGCGGTGGCCGCCCGTCACTCCGCATCTCCGCCCTGTCCAGAACACAACTTTAGTGTGGGTAGTGCGCAAGCCGCTGCCACACGTCACGCTCTCAACCCCCCGAACATGGGCGTCATCCGGAAGAAGACCGTCACCAGAGGCGGCGAGGGCGGCGTCAAATACGTCTGCGATGTCTGCTCATCCGACATTACATCTACGGTAAGTTTTCTCTTGTTTTTATTTCCGCCATTGCGCCAGACAATGGCTCGTCCCTGTTCCGAGAGTTTCCATGCTGATCCGAAGTGCGCATCTTGTTCAGGTTCGCATTAGGTGTGCGGATCCCGCCTGTAACGACTTCGATCTATGCGTCTCCTGTTTTGCAAAGGGTGAATCGCGGAATGCCCACGACCCCGCCACACATGCCTTCCGGGTAATCGAACAGAACTCCTTCCCCATATTCGACCGGGAATGGGGCGCAGACGAAGAGCTGCTCCTCATCGAGGGCGCAGAGATCTATGGGCTCGGTTCCTGGGCAGACATAGCAGACCATATTGGCGGCTTTCGCGAAAAGGATGAAGTCCGAGACCACTACCTCAACACCTTTGTCGACTCTTCGCGATTCCCCCTGCCCAAACGATGCAGCCCCCACGATTCGGATCTTGCCAATGAGATTACGAGAGAGGAGTTCCAGTCGCGCAAGAAACGTCGCATAGAAGAACGGAGAGAAGCGGCCAAGAATGCGCCGGCCCTACAACCCAAAACCAAACCCACTGCCAGTGTTCCGAGCTGCCACGAGATCCAGGGCTACATGCCTGGACGATTAGAATTCGAGACAGAGTATGCCAACGAGGCCGAGGAAGCAGTCCAGCATATGCAATTCGACCCTGGCGATGGGCTCAATCCTCGCACCGGCGAGATCGAGCCTGAAATGGAGCTGAAGCTCACTGTCATGGAAATCTATAATTGTCGCTTAACTCAGCGTGTAGAGCGAAAGAAGGTGATATTCGAGCACAACTTGCTCGACTATAGAGAGAACATCAAGCTTGAAAAAAAGAGGTCCAAGGAGGAAAAGGACCTGCTGCAAAAGGCGAAGCCATTTGCACGCATCATGAATCACAAGGAGTTTGAGGAATTCAGCCTGGGTCTCCTCGATGAATTGAACCTCAGACAGGCTATTACCCAGCTTCAAGAGTGGCGATCACTCAAGATTGGAGATCTCCGAGGCGGAGAAAAGTATGAAGCAGACAAGGCTGCCCGAATACAAAAATCAATCCCCATGGGATCGATGGACAGAGAGCGCCTGGCCAATGCGCAACGGTCTAAGCAGCCGCCGCCACCAGAACCTCCGAGCGGAGCTGCTCTGCTTGTCGCTCCAGAGTTGCCGATACGGTCTGCTGGCCAGACGAACGGCATCACCAACGGCGACTCCAAGCCCCTCACAAACGGGCATACCAACGGGGTAAATGGCGTCAACGGCCACGGGTCGGCGAAGCTAGCAAACTTGCCGTTGCCAATACCCGGCCTGCAACCACTCACGCTGACATCCGAGAACAATGCGGATGTACACCTGCTGACGCCAGAGGAAGTGAAATTGTGCGAAATCGTGCGCCTAGCACCCAAACCATATCTGATGATCAAGGAGCAAATCCTCAAGGAGGCGCTCAAGAGCAATGGTACGATGAAAAAGAAGCAGGCAAAGGACATCTGCCGACTGGATTCGCAAAAAGGTGCTCGCATATTTGATTTCTTTGTCAATTCCGGTTGGGTCGGTAAGGCATGAGAGCGTGTATGAATATTGGTTGCATTTCCAGCCCCCACGGTATGATTCGGGTGTTCACATTTTGCTTCTTTGGTGTGGTTGAGATCTGACGGCGGCGTTTTGGTGTGGTCTTCTGGGCCGGCTATGGTAGCTTGAAGCTTGTAGTGATAAATGATAAATGAACATATTCCTATTGATGAACAGATGCTTTTCTCTAGTGAGGAATTTGCATATTAGGCTGTGATATGTCGGAAGCAGCGCAGGTGGGAAAATAAAGGCATGTTGGTGGCGGTGGTGGTGTGTATGAGTAGAAGGTAAAGGTGGTGTCTGAAAGCCGCTCCTCCACTAATAATGCACCCCTCTCCCGACTCCGTATTAGCACTGTGAAGCATCCAGCTCGACAATTCCCGCCCGAGATAAAGGATCTGTCAGGGAAGCGAGAGCCTCTGAATGTCCGTTTCATATATTCGATCGTTACTCAAACTCCCCGCCTCAGCTCGCAGCATGACCACGATAGCGTCCCTGCCGCGGATGTCCGCCAAAACTCTCTCAGAGAAGATTCTTGCTGAGCAAGATGCCAAAGACCCTACCTATGCCATCATCGATGTTCGAGACGATGGTTGGTTCCCACAACATATCGGCCACATATTTTACAAGCATGAGCTAACGTAGGATACCTTCTCACCAGACTATATCGGAGGCCACATCAAGGGCGCCACCAACGTCCCCAGCCATCAGCTCGATGCCATGATGCCGACCTTGGTGCGCCGTCTCCGTGAGAAGAAGGTCGTTGTCTTCCACTGCATGTTGAGCCAGATCCGCGGGCCGAAATCTGCGCTGGCCTACCTGCGTTACAGAGACGGGCTGCTCATATCACTAGGGGAGAGCGTGCCAGAGGACCAGACTGTGTATGTGCTGACGGATGGCTTTCAGGGGTGGCAGCAGACGTATGGGGAGGACGAGATGTTGACGGAGGGGTATAAGAAGGACTTGTGGACGGGCTTGGATTAAAATTCGTTTAAAAGGTCCATACCTAGATTAACAGAAGGATTCGGCGTCTCAAGGATGTTTTGCCAACACATTTACGAGTACTGTACCGCATGTGAAGCAGCTTATGCCATGCCTGCTAATTAATACAATGCGTCGTGTTTAGAGTAATGCACAAGACATTAGATAATTTAAATGATTACAGAGTGCTTGTCATTGCATACCTAGTACTTTCATGTTAGGTCAACGTTAGCCATGGTAGTAGCTACCGGGTAGTATGAAGCTATCATGATTCATACCCGGCCATAAAACATTTTGAGTTAGACTCTGCGAGTTTGAATACGTGTGTAGTGTTTAAAGTCACGAAGAGAGCAAACAAACCTCAGATAAACACCTTGAGGAATCTGTGGCTCGCGCCGTCACACGACGGTGAATAGATTATGCTGTGACAGCTTTAGACGATCAATTCAGCCCAGCGTAACCGTGCAGCCAGTGACGCAATTCATGCACCCATGGGATTGAAATGCCCGAACCCCCACTACTAGGCAGCAGATACCCTTCATGGGCGCGGGGCACAGAAGCTTGTGCTGCCCAACGGTTGCGAACCATTTTCAGGCGATAGCAACCAGACGAGGAGCGAAACCTACGAGGAAACTAGGGACGGTGAAGGGCTAGTCTGGTTATAGCCCCTTGCGATTTTTGGGTGAGGCCATCTGGATGGATCATCGTGATAACGTTTGTTTGTTTGTTGTTGTTGTTGCTTCTAGGCTGTCGCATACCCCACCGGTCCTTCCGCCTCTTGTCAAATAGCGCCGCCGCCACTGGTCAGATTGAAACCTCTCTCCGGCTCTTGTTTATATTCAACTCTTGCTCCGTCGGAGAAAAATTCCTTGTTTACAACCTGAGGAAAACTAATCCATCCAGAGATTTCACCTTAAAAGCTTCGTCTGCTACGCAAAACCCTGCCATCTCCCAGATCCCCACGCTGCAATGAGCTCGTCACCAGGGCAAAAAACAAACGGGGAGGCGAGCCTCTCGCGTAAGACCATGTCCTATCTTTCCTACTGCTCGTATAGGCTAGGCTGTATATTGACATTTCTGGTGATCTTTAGACCTTGGATATACCCCTACGATCAAAGTATCTGAACCATGGACGGTCGACAAGGCGTTGGATGCGATCCCTGACCAGCCACCCACAGAGGCTGAGTCGCCGATTCCGTTTTTCCACATGCTCGAGCGATTGAAGACGACAAAGAGAGAGGGATGGAGGCGGTTCGAGATCAACAGGTGAGCAGTGCCCGCAGCTGTCAACCACCAAACTGCTTCTAACAGCCTCGGTAGGGGAGAGTCCATCGCAGACCACATGTACCGAATGTCGATGATATCCATGTTCGCACCCCCGACTCTCCGCGAAAAGCTCGACCTCAACAAGTGCATCAAAATGAGTCTCATCCACGACATGGCCGAGCTCCTTGTGGGCGACATCACCCCCGTCGACAACGTGCCCAAGCCTGAGAAGAACCGCCGGGAGGCTTCCACCATGGATCTCCTGGGTAAGAATTACCTGCGCAATGTGCCTGGTGGCAAGGTATCGGGGGCGGAGATGCAGGCGATCTGGCAAGAGTACGAGGACTCAAAGACCCCCGAGAGCATCTTTGTCCACGACGTCGACAAGGTCGAGCTGCTCCTGCAAATGGTCGAATATGAGAAGGCGGCCAAGGGCAAGGTGGATCTCGGAGAATTCGCATACGTCGCTAGCAAGGTGGTGCTTCCCGAGATGAAGGCTTGGGCCGATGAGCTTCTCCAAGAGCGGGAGCAGTTCTGGGGAAGCACGGATCATATCCATGGCGAGAGAGGTTTCGAAGGCGGCGCGGAAGTCGAGACGGTGAATGGACAAAATGACTACTATCAGAGGGACAATTGATTGGAATTCTGGTCTCCTCAAGCTGGTGATCTCACATTTTTGGTGGACAGTCACCACAGTGCACTTCGGTTTATGATTTCTAGGAGTGCAATAATGACAGAGACGAGGATCAGGGCATAGGGCTGCCTTGTGGTTATTTCTAACGAAGGATGGTTAATGGGAGCAAAATAGATAGATTTCTCACCACTTGGGCTTCGATGAATACAGAATTTAGACTACTTAAACTCGGATCACATGTCAGGAAGTCACCCAGCAAACATTATAGCCAAAAGAAACGAAATTGTCGCAGATAAATCGAAATGTGCCCGTAGAGAGTATTCTTGGATACGATGTTCCTACGAAAACATGACGTGCATCTGGAATTACCTATCAATATAGATATTGATTGATTCTATACTGTCTCAGCGACTCGGGCTTTGAGGGGAAAGCTTATTCCCCTTTTCCTTTTGGTGTTGCATCTACGACCAACCCCTATGTCTCTAAAACTGTCTCAATCAAGGCCAATCATTGGAAGTCGGCATTGACATCGATTTTGAGGCACTTGGTCATTATATATACTGCTTGTTTTCGAGCATATGAATGATTTCGTCGGATTTGAGTGATACCTTGGTCTGTATCGTGTTTTGATTTTTCTTTGTGCGTACTAGGTTTAGGGAGAGGCTATTGTTGGTGTTGAAAGAAACCTTGTTAATACGCTTGTCTCTGATACTGGAGAGAATGAAATAAGATAAATAAACGTATCGACACGAATCCGTTCCCCCCTTCCAATCGTACGTAGAGTTGTTCATCATGATGGACACCCTCTGACCAAAAGCCAGCTGGCTTACTAACTCATCCATAAGAGGACCCCTTTTACACAGGCAAGAACAGGTTGGGCTTGTACCCACTTCTTTCCGCGCCTGGTTGGAGGGTCGCCTCGGCCAAAAAGAGGCCCTCAACAAAATCACCCTTTTGAATCTCTTCAAAAATGCCATTTTAAAAGGCCATTTTATCACGCATACCAGATCAATCAAGCAAATCAATCCAGAGCCAACCGACAATCCGAGTCTAAGGACCCCGGACAGACATGGACGCTGCGCTTGAATTGGCACAGAAGGTGCCGCAGCCTGTACAATATGGGCTTGCTGGCGTGGGAGCTCTCTTCCTCACCACCAAGCTGTTCGGTTTTTTCCGACTGCTCCTATCCGCTTTTGTCCTTGGAGGCACAAACGTACGTCAGGACTCCCACGGGGGCACATGCAAATTGGAAGAGACTTTAGATATGCTAACAAAAGCCACAGCTTCGAAAATATGGAAAGCCTGGGACATGGGTTGTGATCACGGGTGCGTCGGATGGCCTGGGCAAGGAATATGCGACACAGCTTGCCGCCAAAAGCTTCAACCTCGTCCTCGTCTCCCGCACCGAATCGAAGCTGGAGGCTCTTGCCAAAGAGCTTCAGCAGAAGTACCCCAAGGTTCAGACCAAGATCCTCGCCATGGACTTTGCCAAAAATGACGATTCCGACTACGAACGATTGAAGGAGCTCGTCGCCGGCCTTGATGTTGGTATCCTCATCAACAATGTTGGCCAGAGCCACGAGATGCCAGTGACTTTCCTCGAGACGTCTGCGACCGAGCTACACAACATTGTCACCATCAATTGCTTGGGGACACTGAAGGTGACCCAGGCTATTGCCCCAATCTTGAAGAAGCGAAAGAACGGTCTTATTCTTACAATGGGCTCTACTGCTGGCTGGTCTCCCAGTCCCCTCCTTGCAACCTACTCGGGAAGCAAGGCATTCCTCCAGCACTGGAGCAGTGCTCTGGCCACCGAGCTTGCCGAAGACAACGTTGATGTTCAGCTGGTCATCAGCCATCTTGTCACGACTACCATGAGCAAGATTCGCCGCCCTAGCCTTTTGGTTCCCAATGCCCGCAACTTTGTTAGGTCCGCCCTTGGAAAGGTTGGGCTTGGCGGATTCCAGGCTGCTTCCAACACTTATACCCCTTGGTGGAGCCATGCTTTCCTGGTGTGGGTTGTTGAGACTATCCCTGGTATCTATGGCTCTATCACACTTGGACAGACAAAGTCGATGCACAAAGACATCCGCAGGCGTGCATTGCGCAAGAAGGAACGTGAAGCCAAGAAGCAGTAGAAGAGAATAGATGGTTGGCGGTTCAGGTTGTTTGATCGTGTGCCTTAGGCTGGTGGTCTACATGATCCTTGTTCGATGAGAGAGTTTGTATGCCTCCTCTAGTAATGTAGTCTATGATTAGGTATTCAATTAGAAATAAACGGTTCCTTGGCGCGCGATTGAGAGCGCAGCAAAGGAAGGTCACGAGAGAAAGCTCTTGCTTTGTTGTGCTGTTTGAATGAATGACTTTGATCTCTTTTGTCCAGCGCCCTGAGACGTCCCAATTGGTCGTAGCGTCCCAATCTGGCTAGGACGTGTGTTATTCGATTTGGCGACAGCAGTGGGTTGATAAAGCGCTGCAGACCCGCAAAAAATTCCGACCGTGTTCCATCAAAGCGACAAACATCCAGCCTCTCCAAACTGCCGACCCAACGCGAAAACAACCAAGTCCTTCCCAGCACCGAACGACACATCCCGACGTCCTGCCTGGCCGAGCATCGCGAATACGGACGCGATCGACGAGAAATCATTGGCGCCGGAGGCCTTGGACATAGCTCTGCGGTAGCCACACGTAGCTTCGAGAGCTGGGCTTTTCGATTTGCAGAGCTTCACATGGTCCGTAAAGCTTGCTGCAACCACTCGATCGGCGGGGGCTATCTCTCCATCTGATATCGCAAACCCTACGGCCAACGATCGAAATGGCTTTTCCGCAGATCACCCCCATGCGGCCGGTCCCAGGCGCCTTCATGAACACACCAGCCATCGCATCGCGATACCAATCTGGTTCGGAGCCCGTGCGACGCCAACTGTTTCCATCATCAGACAATGCCGTCAAGGCTCCTCTGGGACGAACAGTGTCGGGGACACTGGCAGCGCCGGCTGCTCCAGAAGCCAGTGCCGTTGGAGGGCTCCTCACCACCAACCCTCTGCCGCCTCCACGGGTCGAGTCCGTCCCACCAGTGCTGAAGGCCGCCACGGCCATCAATGTCTTCCTACGAACAGACGAGAACTTCCCCGAGCTTGATTCTTACTGTAGACGTGAGTAACTTCTAGCGCCGCATGCCATCCCCAACTCTTGACACCCGTTGCTAACGTTTACTGTGCTAAAGAGGGCGTTTCATCCGACTACGAACTATCCCTCACAGATTCCTCCACTGCCCCCTTCCACAAGACGCATATGTACCCTATCCCGAATCAAGTCTTCGAGCACTATAATGCAGGAAAGCTACAGACCCTCATGGGGCTCTTCGCCGAGATCAACCACGCCTGGGTTGTGATCGATAACTCGCTCTTCCTGTGGGACTACACACGCAGCGATCCCGAGCTGATTGGATTCGAGGATCAGCCATATACTATCCACGCAGTCGCCCTTGTTCCTCCCAAACCCGGAATCTTCATGGATACCATCACCCACATCCTAGCGGTGGCTACATCGGTGGACATTATCCTGCTTGGTGTCGCGGTGACAGATACCCCTGCCGGAACTAAATCGGTGGCTCTCTACCAGACAAAGATGTCCCTTCCGCTACGCGGCGTCGACGTTCGAGTCATTGCCGGATCTAGCGATGGGCGCATCTTCTTTGGAGGAAGCAATGATGACAACATCCACGAACTCTACTACCAGGCCGAGGAGAAGTGGTTCTCCAATCGATGTGGAAAGATCAACCACAGCCATCCTGGCTGGTCTTCCGTAGTCACTTTGCAGTCCGGAATCTTTTCATCGAAGACGCCTGAACATCTGGTTGATATCGTCATTGATGACTCTAGAAAATTGGTCTACACTCTATCTAGCCTTTCGACCATCCGAACTTACCATATGGAGCCTCCCAACGGGCTCAAGAGGGTGATAGAGAAGGGAAAACTGCACTGCCTTCGTGATATCGGGCACATGAGCGATGAGTCGAGCTTACTCAAGGAAAAGTTCCAAATTGTCTCCATCAGCCCTATTTCCAAGCAAGAAGCATCGAAGCTTCACCTTATGGCCCTCACCGACTCTGGCTGCCGACTTTTCTTCAGCGCCACGAGCGCGTCGGTCATGTCCTACAGCGCGCAGCCAGATCTGGCACCACAGAGCATGCAGGTCCAGTTCATTAAATACCCACCCAGCCAGCACCCTAGGCAGGTTGCTGGGGGTGAACCCGCCGTGGACCTCAACTCCCAGTCCTTGCTGTTCAGCCGACATGGTGTTCGATTTGCCCCAGGATATTTCGTGGACTTCGTTACGGATAGCACAAATAGCACAGTGGACTCACTTTTCGTTTCGGCTCCCGAGACTGGCCGAATTAAGAACGCGGCGACCGGTATCCCGACAAAGTATCCCGAAAGCGCCAGCTGGATTGACATTGGCAGCCGTGCTGAGACAGTTGGTCTCATCACTAAGCCCTTCGCCGCTGCCGCCCAGCCTATAGGTTTTGGAAACGAGTTCGCCATTCAGTTTGACGAGGCCCCGACCGAGTTTGCTGTTCTAACCAACACTGGCGTCCATGTCATCCGGAGGCGAAGGTTTGTCGATATCTTCTCGCTGGCTCTCCGCTCTGCTGTTGGAGATGAGGGATTCGACAAGGTCACGCGAAAGTTCCTCCATATTTATGGTAGAGTAGAAACCGTTTCCACTGCGCTGGCTATTGCGTGCGGACATGGTGGTGATGCTCGCCCCGGAGCGCCTCGAGCTATCGACCAGGCCACCGAAGACCGTGCAAGGAGCGTATTCGTCGATTACGGTGGCCAGCCCACAATCACAGAGACTGACGGCACAACACTCACGACAGACTCTGTCAAGCTCTCATCACGCCATGATGCTTTGGCGCTTTATATTTCCCGCTTGGTTCGAAAGATGTGGAAATCAACTGTCATCACACTCCTCGCTGCACCAAATGGGGCTATTGCTGTCACATCTACGGTTCCTGTAGCCAAACTTACTGATATCCAGGAGAACCTGGAGCGTCTGCGCAAGTTCT
Organism: Clonostachys byssicola; assembly: GCA_902006505.2. NCBI lineage: Eukaryota > Fungi > Ascomycota > Sordariomycetes > Hypocreales > Bionectriaceae > Clonostachys > Clonostachys byssicola. The sequence goes on from CABFNO020001247.1 coordinate 433,198, forward strand.
TGACCACGAATAAGGGGCTGATTCAGGGACTTTCTGGCCCCGCTGACCTCCAGCGTGTTTCTACACGACAGGAGGAAGTTGCCTTGCAAGCTGAGCACCAGGCTCTGCATGCTCTCCAGAAGCTCCTGGAAAGCATCTCCGAAAGCATTTCTTTCGTACTCATGCTTTTCGGTGATCGCGTCACGGATATCTTTGCATCGCTGGAGGCTCCCACTCAGCAGCAATTTAGGGACCTGACATACGAGAAACTCTTTTCACAGTTGGAAGGCAAAGATCTTGCCAAGGTTGTGGTCAAGGCTATTGTTAATCGCAACATTGCCAGCGGCTCCAACGTGGAGACAGTGGCAGATACTCTTCGCCGACGATGCGGAAGCTTCTGCAGCCCCGACGATGTGGTCATCTTCAAGGCCCAGGAGCAGCTTCAACGCGCTTCTGAGCAGCCACTCAACACCAACCAGGCAAGAGCGCTACTGCACGAGAGTCTGCGCCTGTTTGAGAAGGTGGCTGGTAGCCTCTCTTTTGTTAACCTTCAGTCTGCCGTCACTCAGTTTATCAACCTCAAGTACTATGCGGGTGCTATCCAGCTTTGTCTTGCGGTAGCTCAGGAGAAAGATCGAGGCAACACTGCCCTGACTTGGGTCAACGACGGCAAGCCGGCCTCTGACCCTCGAGCAAGCGCTTTCAACGAGAGGAAGAAGTGCTATGACCTGATACACGAAGCCCTCCGCCACCTCGACACCGCATCAAGCGCTGAGCCTGAGACTATCGATGGCAAACTCACCCTGATCGCAACTAAGAGGCTAGAGGCATACTCGGTTGTGAACGATTCCACCGATGAAGTCTTCCACTTTGACTTGTACGAGTGGTACATCCAGCAAGGATGGACAGATCGTATTCTCGCTATCGACTCTCCCCACGTCGTTACCTTCCTTCAGAGTCTCGCCGCGACCAACTACGAACATGCGGATCTCCTCTGCCGCTTTTACACGAACCGCAGTCGCTTCTACGATGCTGCCGAGGTCCAAAGTCAGCTCGCAAACTCTGACTTCTCCATTGGCATCAAAGAGCGAATAAAGCTCCTCAGCATGGCGAAGGCCAACGCGAACGTTTCTACTGTTGGAGTCAGCCGACAGCAACAACAAATGCTCAACCACGGTGTCTCCGAACTCCTGGACATTGCTAATATTCAGGATGACTTGCTGGAGCGTCTTTTGGCAGATGACAGATTGGACGAGCAGAGGAAGGAAGAAATTGAGCAAGTCCTCAACGGAAAGATTCAAGATCTTTCAGTGGTATGTGCCCATAATATTGCAACTGATTTCCTGGGATGAATGCTAATTGTGCTGTAGCTTTTTAATGAATATGCTGATCAAGCTGGCTACTATGACCTATGCTTGCTTATTTACCACACTGCTGACTACCGCAATTCCACGACGATCTTTGGAACTTGGAGCAACCTTATCCAACAAGTCCATGACGATGTGTCGGAGTTACAGGAGAACCCCCTGCCAAACACCCCGCCGCCACCAATGCCTTACGAGGCTGTGGCCTCCAGGATCCAGAACATTGCTCATCGCACTTCGCTCGATAGCTTTGTGTTCCCTATCGCAACTTTGCTGCCTGAAGTATGCCGTTACGCCGCCACCTCCCAGCAGGATGGGCGAATTGGAGCCGATGCTTCGTGGCCTGTTCAGCTTTTCCTTACACTAGGAGTTTCTCATGATATCATTGTACGAGTCCTTGAGAATGTGTTTGATACCCAGGATTATGGTTTCAGCGGCGCCTCTCGGTACCGCATCATTGAACTGATTGCATACGTGGTCAACGATTGGATTGCCGAGGTGCGCCGACGAGGCGGCGTTGGCAAGGGTGTGTCCATCGGACTCTACGTTGGTGATTTACTGGCGAGGTGCGAGGCTGCCCTTCCCGCCCCAGGCCACGGCAGCAACCCCGGCGGCGCGGACCTGGCAGACATTCGCAGAGTGCTCAGGACAGTACAGAGGGAGGTTGCCGGACTGGTAGAGCGAGTCCCAACTGGAAGCTTGCGGTTCGCATAGAGATTCTACAAATCGGTGGCGTATATATAAAAGACGGTCCACTCGCTGATGGCTGGGTGGTTATTGTTTCGGTGGTTTGTATCTTGATATTATTTTGGTAAAGCGGACTACAGAGGGGTAGATAGAACGAACAAGGAGGAGGCATTGAGTGATGGCGCCTTTGGCGACGGAAAGGGTTCACTTTTTTTTTTATTAATCCTTGGCTGGTTGCTTTCTCTTGGTCGTGTAATATAATGGCCTGACGGTGTATCATCTTGAAGCGAATAACTAAGACTGGATAAATGACGAAGCAACCACTTGCGCTGAGACTCTTTCGGATAGTTTCCCCCTTCTATCATTAGTAATGAGCGAGTTTCCATTCCGAGAATACGACATAAACATATTTGTAAGATGAATTTACTGGGCAGCTCCTCGGCGACTTTTGGTGCGATGCAGGCATCAAGGTCCAGGAGCTGGAATCCGGAGACATTTCGGGCACTAGACAACGACAGAATATATTATATATTGGAGCGCGATGGCCATGGCAATAGCATGTAAGTCGTGCTGCATGCGATTTAAACAAAAAATTTCAATAATTCAACCATCCAGATCTTAGAGCATTCAACTGCATAGCCCAAATAACCATGGCCCAACCACAGACAGTCGCCCAGGCCGCCAAGGGCCTCGCCACGCTCTTCAAGGCGGGCATGTCGACCGGCCACGAGCAGCTGCTCATCATCACCAAGACCATCATGCCCGTGATCGCGTCCCCCCTCCTGCAGCAGATGGGGCTGGGCGAGGGGACGACCCAGCCGTTCGCGCTGCTGGACGGGGCGTGCGGGAGCGGCGTGGTGACGCAGGAGGTGCAGAGGATGGTGCCGCGGGCTGTCCTGGAGGGGAGCTCGATCGTCGCGAGCGACTCGTCGGAGGCGCTGGTGGAATTGGTGAGGACGAGGGTGGAGGCTGAGGGGTGGGTTAATACTGAGGTGAAGGTGCTGGATGCGATGGTGAGTGGTTCATATATTCTTCAAACACGGGAGAAAGAAGAGGTGATCAATATCTAATTGCGACTATAGGATACGAAACTTGCGGAGAATTCATTCAGTCATGTTGCGCTTGGGCTGGCTCTTCATCTGATACCCAAGCCGGATGATGTGCTCAAAGGTAAGCAACAGAGAATACGAGACAAACGTTTTGTTCATGGTTGACTAACAGCTTGAATAGACTGCAGGCGCATCTTGAAGCCGGGCGGCATCTTCGGCGCAACGACATTCAACGATAGCGTCGAGGAGAAGCGCTTCTGGCAGCCGGACTTGCGTGCCGCGTTCAAGTCATTCCCGTTCGAGGCGCCTTACCCTGACTCGATACCCATACAGACGCACACCTCGGGCAAGTGGGCGAGCCGGGACTGGGTGGAGGAGCACCTCAAGTCACAGGAAGGGTTCAGCAATGTGGAGGTGAGGCTGGTGCCCGGGACGTATCGCCTGCAGAGCGGGGACGAGTTCGTGACGGCGTTTGGGATGATGATCTCGTGGGTGATGAACTCGTGGTGGAGCGAGGAGCAGCGGGCTGCGCACCCGCTCGAGGAGGTCAAGGAGCTGGTGAAGAAGTATCTGGATGATAAGTACGGGGGTAAGGGGTGGGATGTCAGTTGGGAGAATCTGGTGATGACGGCAACGGCTGAGTGAGGAGTTTCGGTTGTCTGAAGAGCCTGGTTCAAGCGAAGTAGATTCTCACATAGATAGATTCCTAGCTTTACAGAAAGTTGAGTGAAGACACTAAAGGGTTTTGCCTGCAAACGTAGATTGGAATAACCCTCTTGAAGTTGATTTCTACATGTTTTACAACCACTGAATATAGAAACCCCAAGTGTCTCGGCTGGACTATTAAGTTGCTGCCCCAGACTCCCTTGAGAGACACCGCACGTGATTGATGCAGGGGCACCGCGCGCTAGATTGATATCAGCCACAGGGGTCTACAGGGGGCCAAGTCCTGAAGAGCCCCTGGCGCGCACCTCTCTGGCACCCGCTTGGGGCTCTGATTGGGGGGCACTTTGATGGCAATCGCTGACATTTGGAACGTGGCTATTGGAATTTCGACCACGGTGGTGGCAGGCAGTGATTCGAGATTGCCTACCTGTCTTCATTCCTCTATCACATCGATCCCCGCGTGAGTGTCCTCGAGGTCCGACTTGGTCTTTGCCATTGATCCTCCTGCCACCCGATCGCAGAGAGCATGGTCGTCGCATAGGTTCTCCAACCTCCACCTCCTGAACCGTCCGCCGAGATGCTCGTCGCCGCTCTCGCGCTCGTCCTGGGCGCCCTGACGTCCACCGTCGCCGCCGTCCACGAAGATGCGCTCCCCTCGTATACCTACGGCGCGCCAATCCACGTCGAGTGCATGAACCGAAGCTCGTATGTCCTCCTCTGCCCATGAGCCGAGCAAGCCGCCCTTCAAACGAAGCTGGAGAGACCAAGCCCCAAACTAACACCAATGATCGCAGGGAAACGGGCGAGCACCTCGAAAACGACAACCACGAGATCCAATGGATCCCCTTCCCGACGTGCAACGAGACCGGCAAGCCCCTCGAGTTCCACTACGGCACCGAGGGCGAGGTCAACTGCACCATCGACTTCGTCACCGACCCCTTCTTCCACCTGCTCGAGTTCTACATCCACAGCGACGCGCCCCTGGCCTGCCGCCTGCCCTCGCGCCCAAAATCCCACGTCGAGATCATCGGCGAGGCGCCCCCCGAGCAGGAGTTCATCCCCCTCGTCTTCGCCCTCGCGGGGACCCTGCAGCTGAGCCACATGCACATCAGCACCCACCTCAACGTCCTCCTGCACAGCACGCCCAAGCACCACATACGCCCCCACGACAGCGGCGTCCTCGACTCGGGCGTCGCGTACAGCACCAGCCCGCTGAGCCACATGGCCGGCTCCTTCACGCGGAAGCTGGTCATCGGGGACCCCCTACCGCTCAGCTTCTCTGTTAGGTGGTTCCCCACGCCGCACCTGCCCAAGACCGAGGGGCGCGTCGAGTGGCAGGGCTTGGGCGGGCACATCTACGCCAGCACCGTCTTCTACAGTCTTGTTTCTTTCCTGGCCGGGTCCGTCGCCGCGGGCTTGTACACCCTCGGGGTCGTCCTGCCCAGGAGGCTGCAGGGTCGCGCGATGGGCGGCGCGACGCCGTTGGGCCATGGCTTGCATAGTCCTGCGCTAGGCAACGGCTGGGGGTACGCAAAGTCTAAGCGGATGGATTAAGTTTTTCTCGACTGGGTGGTAGAGAAAGTGTTGTGGCATCAGGGGAGGAGAAAAAATAGCATGTTTCATTACTATTAATGTGTGACTTCTACGGAGTTCTTGGGAGTAGAGATGGGGATATGTATTTGATGTGTATAAATGATCATTCTCATTTTCGTGTTAGCTCGCTGTGGCTCTATGGGAGGTGTATCTTGTGTTATCCGGAGAGATTATATCATAGCCAAAAGATCGGTTCTATACTTGGCCGCTGGATCACGCTTTCTGTGACTGGATACTTTTGTGTGTATCTACTGACTCTTGACCTTCTTCTCGAGGTTGCTAATACGGGCAAGAATGCGAAAGTGCATATCAACAGCCATGAGAACAGCTGAAAACCCCCAAACTACTGTTAGATAACATACATCAATACTTAAAAAGGGGTAGAGTAACTCACGTATCAAAGTAAAAGGGAAGTAAGTCCCCCACAGCAGCGACGTCTTCTTCACCGGGTCCAGCACCTCGGCGCCCAGCTGTGCGATGTGGTAGCAGGACACGGCGGCGCCGAAGCCCGTTGTGCAGCCGAACGCGATGCCGGAGAGCTCCGTGCGGGGGTCGGTCGTCACAGAGGAGGCGAGCTTGTAGGCGAGGTAGGCGCACAGGGGCAGCTGGACGAGACCCTCGATGAGGATGCAGGCCTGGAACCAGGGCTCGTGGGCGGGCTCGGCGAAGAAGGGGTCGCCCGAGTAGGAGGTGTAGGCGGCCTTGAGGGAGACGAGGAAGTGGAGGGGGGAGGATGGGGATTCCCAGAGGGCTTTGGGGTAGAATTGGACGAGGTCGAGGGCTGGAGAAAGGGGGGAGGAGGGTGTTAGTGAGACAGGCGGTGGTGATGAGTTCAATTGGGGATTGTGAGGGGTCGGATCGTACCTAGCATCCCAAAGAGCTGGGTCCCTACGATGAAGAGGTAGACCTTGTCGAGATACCGCGCAATGGCCATTTTTGCTGGTGTGGTGAGGCTGGATGTAGAAGGTTTGTTTGGTTTGGATCTGGCCTTGTCGTCAATTGGGTTAGTTCGCACGCGTTGGAGATCAGATCTCGAGGTGGGCCTCACTGGTGTATCTAGTAAGTGGGTGATTGGCTTGGCCAGATGGTTTCAGATTGCGGAGATGTCGAAAGGCAAGACAACTAGAATTTAAAGATGTCAGCTCAATCTTTTTGAGATGTCGATGGTGCGCGGGGTTGGGCCAAGCCACAATCGACACCGCCCCCTGTCACGGCTCTTATACGACCTCAGCCATACGTGAGTGTGTCTTGATTCAACAACAGCCAAAACGTTGCAGTGGAAAATACCACCATGGCCAATCCCAACCAATCACCCGCTCAAGGACTGCCCCAACAGCCTAAAAAGCTATTCATCCAGCTCTCAGGCGCCCCAGGAGCCGGCAAGTCCACCATGGCCGAGCTGCTGAGACAACCCCTCGGCGCCGTGGTGCTGGACCACGACATCATCAGATCCTCCCTCCTGTCAGGCAACGAGATCACCTTCCAGGACGCCGCCAAGTCGGCCTACCGCCTGAACTGGGCGCTCGCCGAGTCCATCCTCCAGCAGGGCTTCAGCCTCATCATCGACAGCACCTGCAACTACCGCGAGATTCTGGACAGGGGGATCGAGCTCGCCCGGCGGCACGGGTGCGAGTACTGGTACGTCGAGTGCCGGGTCACGGACATTGAGCTGCTGGACGGGAGGCTGCGCGCGAGGACGCCGATGAGGAGCCAGAGGACGGGCGTGGACCGCGCGCCCGTCGATGCCACGGCCGCCGAGTATAGTGATGCGAGGGCGAGGTTCATGCGCTGGGTGGACAGTCCCGCGCGGCCTGGGGAGGGGGACGGGGTGAGTTCGATTACTGTTGATGCGACGGCGAATCCGGAGGAGAGGCGGGATGAGATTCTGGCCAAGATATTCTCGACTCAGTGAAGCGAGGCCGTATAAGAGACGGGATGACCCTGGAGGCTAGAATCTGACATTATCTGCGGAGTTCGAATCGTGCTCGTGAGCGGACATCAAGTCATGATGGACATAGATATGAAACAATGGTTTCTGTTGACAGTGACGTGGTAAAAGAGGTGCACACGAAGAAAGTACTTCGAATCTTGGGAGATGGTTATTGCATGCTACAAACAGACTTTCTTTTGAGCAACCCACAGCCTGGACAATTATAGACGGGATATAGAAGACCAGGCAGATAAAAATGAAATTTTTGTGAAGACCCAAACACCTTGCTAATAAACCCATGGAACGCAAACAAATGAAACGAAAACCCCAAGAGCTCCCCGATATAAATCATGATATCATCATCATTGCGCCGTAGGTATCATCCGAATACGCCAGACCGTAACAGTCATCCATCAGCTCCCAGAACCAAAACCACAAGTCTCATCACATTCCATCATTGCAGCTGACCAGAATCGAGAATGAGGCGACGGAAGAGAAAGAATTTTTAAAAGAAGAATGTGATTCCCTCTCACACATTGGACTCGGCCACAATCGTCGACGCGGGGCGGTATTGCTGCGGCGGCATCTGATCCTCGGCGGCCCTCAGCTCCGTCAGCCAGGCATCGACCCTGCGCTGCTTATCCTCAGAAACCTGCAGTCCATAGGCATAATTGGCCGCCCCTCCATAAGCAACATATGTGTTGCCGCCGTGCCCTTGATCGGGGCAGTCGTCCTCGCTCATGCTATAAAGGGTAAGATGCTCGAGGATGGCGAGTACCGCGACGGTGACGATCTCGGGTAAGGGGCTGCGGTTGTCGTGCCAGTCGCAGGCGGCGGAGAAGATGAGGATAAAGGTGTCCATGGAGTCAACGAGGAGGTTGAAGAGGAGGGCGCGGCTGGTCTCGCGGCGCGAACCGCGGTCGGCGGTCCAGAGGAGGGCGCCAAGGACGAGGTCGCGCGAGGCGAGGAGGCTGGCCATCATGAAGGCGGGGCCCGTGGCGGGGATCTCGAAGCTGGCGAGGCCGAGGGCGGGCCAGGCGACGAGGAGGAGGGCGCGGAGGAGGCGGGTGACGCAGAAGAGGTAGATGGCGAACTGCTGCGGCGCCGAGAGCTTGAAGGGGGGCGGGGAGGCGGGCGCGGCGCGGGTGGCCCTGAGGAGGGGGATAGTTGGGTCGTTGTTGAGGTCCATGATTGCGCGGTGGACGAGGTAATTAGGAGGAGAGTTGATGAGGATGGGTGGATGGGCGGATATCGAGCTGTGAAGTGGAAGCAATCGCAGGTGGTGGTGGTTGCCCGCACTCGAGAAGATGTGGCGATGGTGGTGATAGTGACAAAGCGGCAGTACTAGCTGCAGTCACAGATGGTCGGCAGGGTCGAATGAGCCCGAATGTACTGGCCCAATTCCAGAGCAAGGGGTATAACGAAAAGAACAAGTATATGGACAAAGTCTAATCGTCGTGGGCAGCGAGGAAAAATAGCATGTAAAGCAGGTATATCAGTCGCACTGCAGGGGCTGGAAGCTCTTCTTTTTTTGTTCACGATACGATGGTGCAGTGCAGTGGGTGCAGGGATGCCGCGCGGAGCCGCCGGGGGCATCAACAGTGATTGTCAACTGACATGACGAGTTTTAACCTCTTGGGACCAGGTCCAGAAAAAAAATTGGGCAATGGGAGCGCAGACGGATGTCAGGAGGGGAGATGGGGGAACAGGCAAGAAATATCTCTCGCCAAGGCGATCTGCGTGAGGGGGCAACTGGCTGCCTCTCCATTCACACAGCCAAACAGCTAGCGGTCAAAGACGAAGATGCCCATTCCTCTTCCCGAGTCTACACAGTTCGCCATAGTTCTCGAGGCTGGTGCAGAGTGTCCAGATCGGGATGGTGATGAGCAGCAGGAGGGTGTCGGAGGCACTATGCGAGAAAGAATGCAACGGTCCAATGCGGTGGGCTTTGCTGGGCGGCCTTATCGCGTCGGAAGTCGTCCAGGCCAGTCCACGACATGGATGGACATGGGCTGGCCACTAACATCCCGGAGTGGTGTGACGGAGGTGGCTGGCCTGAGTGGTGCGAGCTGCCGATCTCAAACGCATCCACAACGAGCTGCATGCAGCTTATTAGCCTGGCGTCCATTCACAGACTCGTGCATGCTGGTGGGTGGGTGGATGGTCGATGGCCAGAAGCATCGCGCCGGGATGGGCGATGGTGGTGGTGTCGATGCGAGTCGCCTCGTCCACGCGTTTGCCTCCCGCCGTGAACGCTGAATTACAAGGCTTGAGGCAGTGATGATGAAGCTTCCGAAGATCTCTGCATTTGCGGCGAGAGACTGGCTGCTGGTGGCGGCTTGGGAGACACTCAGATGCAGTGTAATGGAGCTGCTGACATGACTGGCGATCGATCGAGAGCTTCAGCCCCGATGAATCATGACTACCTACCACCGTAACTACCTAAGGTATGTACGTATGTATCTGCTTGTCTTCACTTGACCGCAAGTTTCGATGCTCTTCCCCTCAACCCCTCCAGCTCCCCCAGCTCATCCATCCAGACGCTAATTCCATCGACTGTCGCTAGTCGCCCTGCTTTTGCTCTCTTCTCCCCCACCTCCAGCCTCTCACTGCGTCCGACCCTACACCATCCACCTCCTCAATTGCCTTTCTCTTGCCTCTTGCTCGCAGGCAGGGCACCAATCAGTCGCACTGGCCCGCCATGCACTGCAACTGCTCCCTTCCGCCTGCGAGGAGGGCCCTGCGATCAAGGAAGGGTTGCGACCGGTGTGTGAGTGTGTGTGATTCGAGCCCGCCTATTGCTCAGTTTGCCCTGCTCCATCCAAGACATTTCATGGATGCTGAAGCGAGAAGTGCATGCAGCTATGCACAAGCGTAACATGCAACCACACCACATTGACTCTACACACACATGTCTTGTAGATTACTGCACTTCATACCACCTCGACTGGCATACAGGTGACCATTCTGGCCTGCAGGGAGTCCAGGGACCACACAAAGTGGCGGATTCCCATGTTTCGCCTGCCCGGATTGCCATACCTGGAATCTCCCTGGCCCTGCAGATGGACGCTCGCTCGGAGCTTTGGCGCCGGCTCCCAGACTTTTCCTCTGCATCGCCATCATCTTATCTCTGGCGCTTGGTATGTGGGCAATCGCCTGACCCAACGTGATCTGACCACCGGCCAGTCACCACTTTGCGATTGCATCGCCTTATCATTCCTTCAGATTTCGCCATCACATCATTTCCCCACGCATATGTCACGCAGCCGTATGAATCCCACCGTCATTTTCTGCTTACCGCGAGAAGCAGGTTCCGGCCGAGATGTCTCAGGCCAGCCCTCGTCCGCTCCGTCAGCCCTGCTCCCTCCCTGCCCCGATTCTCGGATTCGTATTTTATACTGCATGCTGTGTAGCCTGCGGCATACTGACCATGTCTATGCACGAGTGAGCCCAATTGGTATAGCATGGCGCGGATGGTGACAATGAACATTGCAACGCCTCCCACTTATGAGCGCTACTACTGTTTGATCTAGCGCCCATGGATCGCTCCCCCAAATTTCAACTAAAGTGCCTGAAACTGTAGGTCCCCAGTGAGAGATGATTCCTAGACAAGATGTTCCTGTCACTTAACCTCTAGAATTGGAGTCTTTGGTGTTGGTGTCCACTATATCGGATCGTGGGCTTGTTCTATTTGCGCATTTTTAAAATGTAACTCTCTCCAATTCCCCCCAATTCTAGACAAGCTTAGCTTCGCGGGTACTGAATATCCATATGGAGATGCCAAATTTGATATAGGCTCTAAGCTTATTCAATAGCTTAGGGTTCAACTGACTTCATATATATCTTTGATCAGCCCTCCGGAGAATTGGCCCCTTTAGCATCGTGAAGTGCAAAAAGGGAGGTTTTATTTCCAATTTATCCCGCACTAATGGCTTTTCTAGCAAATACCGAACCTAATCTAGTACTTGTTACCCTCAACTTTAGAGTTGATGAATTATCACGTCTTCACTGTCACATCAGCAGCAGAGCTGGCTATATTGAATTTCTGGACCGTTTGCTTCGGGATAGATAGGACATTGGTATACCATGACTTCCCGTACTGATATTCTTAGTCTATGGAAGAAAATAAACATACAACAGCCAGGATTCGCTGGTCGTCACCGAACCAGCTACTATTTGGCCCCTTACTAGCTTAACGCTCGGAGATCAAACGGGATCCAGTGCTTCCTAGTAGGTATGGTCGTATGTGGTTGAGAGAGGATGTAATTTGGTTTACAAATCGTAGTGGTGGCTGGCGCGGGCTGGTGAAACTACCTACATGTATTGGTAGATCTCGGCAAGCCTATCTGTCACGAATGGGCAAGGGGGCGATATTAATCACTAGACGCTGCATTTATCTTATAGAAGGAACAAATAACTTAGTTTGGTGCTTCGAATCTATGGTAGAGGTATGAATCCTGGATAGGCTGAGCTGCGTCTAGGGTTTCGGGCTCTGAAAACGGAGCAACCAGATCATTGTATGGCTCCAGAACCGCCATCTCTATGAATCGATTTTTAACCGCCACGAACCACGTAGCTTCGCTCTGATGCTCAACTTCCGTATTATAGGCGAAAAAGTCGCACGAGATCAACACCTCTCTGCTCGCATGGTAGCGAGCAACCAGCGATTCGTCCGTGGGCTGACCTAGAGGTCGGTATTGACCCGGACTCAAAGGCATTGGACCAAGCGCAGTGTCAATCGGGGCCACAAAATCAATGTTCTTCGTCGAGGGCTCGAGGCGAACAGAGCAGGGAGTGGCCATAAAATTATTGTCTTCTGTTGTGCGCTCTCTCCGCCAGACTATGAATGAGCAGTTTCCTGCTCGGCACTCTTCAGGGAAGCTCACAAAAACCAGTTGTTTGGGGTTTTCACCGTCGCTGAATATGCCCTGATGGACCTCGAAGATACAGTCAAGATCACCTATGGATTCCATGGTAATGGGTAGTGTTACGATGATTGGATCTGGTCTGTTTCTTTCCGGAATAGTCTTTAGCGAGTGGATGGGAGAAATGTTAGAGTCGTTGAGGTTGAGTTACCCTTTTTCTAGATATTTATACAAGTTGTTAAGAAACCTTTCATTATAGTAGATTAAGAGTTGGATCGTACAAGAACAATGGTGCATCTCACGAAACAGCCATTCTTAGTTGAGTTCATTCACCAGTACTCCTCCATAGGCGAGAAAGGGTCATTGTATGCTGAAAGGAACAATATTGAAATTTCATGCAAACAAAAGTGAGAATGAGTGGCTTTTCTGTTCACGATTGACGTGCCTGTTGAACATATGAATCATTGTGTGCACTCCTTTTCAGTTTCATAATTAAAATTAAGAATACCTCTTAATCTCCAATGACTATCTTCAATCTTTGTCACCACACCCTCTTGATATCTTGACTAGCTCGATAAAGCAAGCTGTGACCTCTGAGGATGACAATGACACAAGAATTCAAAGCCATTCTTTTCTTAATAGTCTACCCACAACAGCTTCGATCTTGCTTTCTGAAATAGATATCACAGAACGCACATTTAAAGATATAAGCAAAAGGCGAGAAAAATTAGTTTGGAAATATGAAAAAGATGCTATTGTTCAGTGAGAGCGAATAGTCTCCCCCCATGCTCCTTGAAGGCGTGGTGGGTCATTCTTGGGAACTTAAGCCAACAGGGACAATAGCACTCGAATAGTATTATGCGCCGTGCCTTATTATGCCTTTCGATCAATTGACTCTGCCTTGCCACATCAATCGTGAGGGCCCCCGGCTTTCAACGTGCTAAATGGATAATGAACAACCTACATGCCATCATATGATTATTATCTTCAGAGATGCAAACTAGCACAATCGTAGTTCTCCCTGCGAAGAGATCAGAAACTAAATAAGAGAGGCCTTCACGCTCTCCAAAGCCTGCTTAAAATTGCGAAGCCTGCTAACCACCCCCAGTTCCTCTAGAGAAATGACATGCCCGGGCTCTATTCGGTGCCAATCAGGAAACTCTTCACTCCATCTCAACTGCGCTGCAATTTCCAAGCCACCGACCCCCCAAATCGTCTCTATCGTGCTGTCAGGGACACCGACGTAGACGGCTCTTAACCCCGAAACCCTCTCCCAGACTCGAACTGCATCCGAAATCTTGATGTAGTCGGTAATGACGATGGCAACTTTGTTGAAGGTTTTTGCACCAGCGTCCAAGATGCCCTCTACCACGATACCGACGTTATGTTGAACGTCGCCAGCAATAGGAAGAATGGCATCTTCTTTGCTGGGCTGGATCCAAATGTACGCCCCTGATTGGTTCTAATATCAAGACACGATATGAATTAGCTTGACTTGTATATTATTTGAAAGTATTCTATGAACATGATGTTTCTCTTTAACGGAAATTGAACATACCACAGGGGTCAGCTTCATCAACGGGCTAAAGGCCATGTTGGACGGATACCATCCGACCCAAATCCGAGTCATCTTGGCGGCCAAGCTCGGAAGCTTCCCTTGAATGTGCTGATAGGCCTCATGCTTGAAGTCAAAGTGTGGAACCGGTAGTCTACCGTGAGACGAAATTTTAGCGGGAGGCAGTGAGCTCATAATATAATGTTTGAGAGTTGGTATCTTTGATGCCGCATTGGCAATGTTGATCTGCTGCTGTTTCTCAATTTGGCCAGCGACACACTGGCCCCTTTGCATCACAATATTCCTACTCGCAACTGTTAACAACCATACATCATGAGTGATGGATTGTTTTCAGTACCAATCAAAATTTGTAAGAGCAAAAACTGCCGTTGTTCCCTACATGACAGTCTTTAGTTGGGTTGTTATGAGTTCAATTTGTACCACGCTCACCTCAAATGCTTTAATGAGAGAAGCTTCATTGTCAGCATCTCCTGTGATCACCTCAACGCCCTATATGATATATCCCATTAGTGTTTGGAAGTTGGTGGTCCCTCGAACTGTGTCTGATTCTCACCATTGCAATGAGCTTCCTAGCAGCATCGCTCTCTGGATTCCTTGTAACGGCGCGGACTTTCCAGCTTGGGTTTCCATGTAGGGCGGCCACTACAGAGCCTCCCTGAGTTCCAGTGGCACCTAGGACAGTGATTACCGACATGAGTGCTCGTAGGTGGACACAAGATGCAAACGAGAGTGGAAGCAATTACAACATCGTAATATCTCACTGCTATTCTAGATCAAACTGACATTTTATACTCTTCTGCTACGCCAAGACTTGATCCCATTGACAGCTACCAATCACCTGGATCGTGACATTCCAAAACTACCGCGCGCAGGACGAATTCAGTAATTGACATCAATTCCAAATCAATAGACTCTAAATGCGGGGTTTAGAGAATAGCGAGAATTACGTGGAAGATCGCGTCTCAGGCGATTCCGGTTACTACCCTCTCCAGATCTAATAAGGCATACTGATGTGTAATGCGTGTCGGTCTCGGCCTCGGCATTATGTAGAGTGCCGAGCTCGCTCCAATATGAACACAAGAGTATAACCACGAGAAACTATTAGCTCATATCAAATGGAACTAACTGAACCATATTTAGGCAGACCCAGCTGGCTCGCCGGAGCTCACGCCATTTGTGAATTGCCGACTTGAGCCAAGATAAACACCAGACAGCACCAGCGTCACGCCCAGGTGATGATTTGCCTATATTCTTTTCCAATCTTATTCTACCTATAATATGTAAATATAACCCTAATACCTTAGTAGAATTTTTTATCTAATAGTAAGGTACTTTATAATTAATTTTCAAAGGGTTTTGATAAGCTACTTGGGTATACTACAGTTACTTTGATAGCATCTTCCCACAGAAAAGGCTATTTTATACTAACGATAACACTAACAAATGCGGAGCCTAAAGTGCATTCTCTTTGTTCCGCCGCCTAGGAAAATTTTATCGTAAAATAAACCCCGTGAGACGGATAGTAATTATAGTCTTGCATGAAATACTCTTCCACTTACGACTTTGAACTAATCCAAGGTCTGGCGATTCGCACGCTATGACTCCAAAATTTATGACAGGGACTGTTTGCAGGCAGACTGAAGAAACTTCAACCCTCCTACTCCAACTCCCGTTGTGAGTTACGAAGGAGGCAGACAAGTGCTAGTTGACCAGTCACAAAGTGGCGAACATTGGAGCAGCAAAAATAACTCAAAGCACTAATTGGTGTTTTCATTCTAAACAACTAACTATTTTAAAGTGATAATTCGATCTATATCAAGGAATAGAGATCTTGGCCGTCTTCTTAGATGCCCTTCCTCCGAAGCCCCAACCAATCTGATGAGCAACGTGAAGATTGACCTCCAACTCTTCCGCCCACGCCCACACGAGACCCGGGTTCTTGAGAAACATGCGGCCGGCGGCTATCAAATCTAGTGGCGTATCTTCGGCATCTTGTCCACCTTCAATAAGCTTTTGCGCGATTTCTCCGGTCTTGATACTTCCTACCGCGCTGACGAGCATGGCATCTCCCACTGCCGCCTTGATCTTCTTGGAAAAGGGTGCCTGGTAGCCTGGGCCTCCGATAACCTTTTGGTTTGGGTGGTTACCGCCACTCGAGACATCCAAGACATCGACACCGCGCTGAGCAAAGAGCTTGGCCAGCTTGGCGCTTTCATCCACGGTCCAGCTTGCGCCGCCGTTCCAGTTCGGGTTGGTGTCCAGCCAGTCCGTAGCGCTGATACGAACAAACAGAGGCATATCCTTGGGGATAATCTCTCTAGTCTCCTCGACCAGCTCGAGGGCGAGCCGTACGCGGTTCTCAAAGCTGCCCCCGTATTGATCCGTACGCTTATTCACGGCCGGCGAGAGGAAGCTCGAGACCAGGTACCCGTGAGCGAAATGGAGCTCGATAACATCGAACCCGGCGCGCAGTGCCCGACGGACAGCGGAGGCATTGTCGCGCTTGAACTGGGCAATTTCGTCCAATGTCAGAGCGCGTGGCTTAGGGAAATGCTCATTGAACGCCTCATCGCTCGGCCCAACCACATCGTTCGGCCAGCCGTTGACAGCTTCAGTGGCAGTAGCACCAGAGCTGAGCCAGGGAGCGACTGTGGACGCTTTTCGTCCAGCGTGGGCAAGTTGAATACCAATAAGGCCATTTTGGCTGTGCGCAAAGTCGACATGCTTCTTCAACGTATCCACGTGAGCATCGAGCCAAATACCAGAGTCTTCTGGGGTAATACGGCCGTTGGCTTGCACAGAAGTGGCCTCAATCATGGTAAGACCGGGCTGTCTTTTGCGTTAGTTTCTATTAATCTCAGAGCAGAGTCAAAAAACAATGCTACTTACACCTCGTTGGGCAATGCCTCCGTAATGGGTAATGTGCCAAGGCGTATGGAAGCCCTCGTGCGCGCTGTACTGGCACATGGGACTGACCCAAATACGGTTCGGCAACGTGACGCCACGGATCTTGAGCGGCGTGAACAGCTTAGGGATCGGCTTGCCTGATGGCTGGACATCGGTCGGTGTGCCAGCGGGAGGGTCTTGTTCCGGGGTGAAGAAGGGGGCATTCTTGGCCGCAGTGTTCGGGATTGGTGCAGAGCATTTCACATTCTTCTCAGGGGCAGGTGTTCCCGCTCTGGACACCGTGATGCCGTGATGAGGGTGACAAATGCGCTGAGTGAGGTATGCCGCCATTTTTGGAAAGGTTGCTGGATTGTAAGATGAAACAGTTGTGTGTTGGATATATCTTTGAATCAAAGAGATTGTTGATGATGTGAAGATAAAATCCTGGCTGGTCCTTTGAGATCTATTTAAGCAAAAACTGTCTAGTAATGGAGTTTGGATTTCTCAGCTATTGGGATTTGTAACAACATGGACTATGCATGACGCAAAACTTGCTTCAGCCCAATGAACTTGCCATGGCGTCATATCAGTGAAGGCTTATTCGACGGGGATCGTTCAACTTTTGGGTTAAACTGTGGTCTACGAAAACTCAATGGCACATTCCCCAGATATAGAAGTAAGGTTGGCGGAATCCAGCTTCGGCACTATCGGTAGTTTCGGAGTTGGATGCCGGAGCGCAAACCGACTGGCCCAAGCAGAGGTAGAAAACTTCTATGGTGTCTCCAGAGCTCGGCTGAGCCCCGATAACTCCCCGATGTGCTTTTCCCCTCTTCATTGCGTCGGCAAAGTCGGTCTTCCTCCGGACTTACCGAGGTTGAGTGGGTCTTCGCCGGAGCCATCGGTAAGACCTCAACCTTCCAACTCTTCATGTCCCTCCCCCTTGGTTTTTGGCATTTATAATGTAGCATGGGTGACATCTAGTCCCCGAAATGGATAACCAAAGAGATGATCCAAACTCGTCTTTATCCCAGACTCGCAGCGCTAGCTCATCCCTGCATGACCAGAATGACGACCGCAGGGTGACTACTCGTGGCGCAGGCCGTCGCCTACGTGCCCCAACAGCGTGTCAAGTTTGTAGGGCTCGCAAAGTCAAGTGTACCAATGAGAGGCCGTCTTGCGTCGGGTGTGTTAGGCTCGGTTGTGAGTGTCGATATCCTGAGCCTGCTAAGTACATGCAACCAAGGTATGTCACAAATTGACTCCCGTTGCTTCAACGGCCCAGCAGCTAAATCTGACATCTCTTCAGTCCCAAGGAAGGCAACTCCAATTCAGAAGTCATAGAAACCCTGAATGAGATCTTGAATCGCCTACCTCCTGCAACTGAGTCGCGACATGAGAGATGTACAGGTGACTCTGTAGCCTTCAATGCTCTCTCATTCGCGGCTGTAGACCATGTTTTCGAATGGCCGACATTCGCTGCCGACAACTCACTTCACCCAACGCCCTTCAACCTATTATCGATCTATAAAGTCCAAGAGCTTCATTCAGGTGCCAGCAGCACCGTCGGAGTGCCGGGCTTACAACCCGGGGAGGTTACTACGCTGTTGACGAGGTTTCTGAGAATGGTTCACACCATGAATCCTATATTGGATTGCACCACTCTAATGAGCCATGGGAGGATTGTTGCTGAGCTAGGTCCGCAGTGGGATTCCCGGACCTGTCTTGTGGTAAGTCCGTCTTAGGTTCCAGGTTATTGCATCTCTTAGTATCTACATACCAGAAGATTACTGATACAACAATGATAAGCTTATCACCGCAGCTCTGGGAGCCTTGGCTCAGCCATACACCTCCTTTCCGGACACAAAGGAGACGCTTTCCAATTCGTCTTCTATGGAAGATGGGGCCCAGTATCGTCAGCGGGCAGAGGCTTATTACCAGTTCGCCCGAAGACGATTTGGTATACTAGGCATGGGCCTCACAGCATGCCAGTGTCACTACCTTTCAGGCATTTACCTATTGCACACTCTACGTCCGATTGAAGCATGGCAAGCTTTCTTCCAAGCCTCATCTCTCTACGCTGTGTATCTCAAAAACCAGGCGACGCTTCGTACAGTCAGGGATACAGCCATGCTTGGTGACCAGATGATGACTGATGAGCAATCTCTTCCCGATGATTTAGAGCATGATCTCCAACAACGGCTATACTGGAGCTGTATCCAGTCCGAAAGGTGAACTGTGCTCTACCTTGGTTTTTCTTTTATGTGACCAACAGCTGCACTACTAACACGGACACTTTTTGTAGTGAATTATGCGCTGAAGTAAACCTACCGAGGTCGTCCCTTCATGACATCCACTACCCTTACCAGTTTCCTTCCCCGCCGACTCCAAGAAACGTGGACGGCTTAGATGAAAGTCTGCAACATGTTACGCCACCATCATCCAATAACACTACGGCCACTATATCCTCATCGACGACACCCGGCCATTACAGTGAGACACAGGACTTCAAAGAACTTCACGAGTGGTCATGGTACAACTATTTGTCTGGAATATCGCTATTCAAACTCTCAGGCCGCGTCAATCAAACCTTTTACTCCAGGCCTCCCTCTTCATGGGCAACCATGAACCTGCTCGACATGATCAACACCGCATACGAATTCGAAAAGCAGATCGAACAGTGGAAGCTGACACTGCCTCGGGCCATCTCCTGCTTTCGCACCACACTGGATATTACCGCTGTGACCGAGCTCCAACTAGCTGCCTGGCTCCGGTCCGCCAACATTCGACTTCGCATCTACCGCCCATTCCTCTATCGCCTCACCTGCAAGATAGCCGAGGACTGGCCTCTTATTGACCCAATGCGCCATTTGGCGGGAAAAGCGGTCGAATTATGCCTCGAGCCGCTCTTCGACCTGGGATTGAGACATCGAAATGCCGAGTCCTGGTTTAGGTGCCGCGAGTCCGCTTGTCGTGCTTTGCTTCTCATCTGCGCTGGGAAAAACGGACTTCTACGCCGGATGGGATTGGAGCACCGCGCGAGCGAGACATTGCAGCAGTGCATTTCACACTTGCGCTATTGGGAAAGAGAAGCAGATGATGTCAGGCTGGCTCGCCAAACCCTTGAGACGATGATATAGAGGGGAGATTCGAGCGCTGCATGATTGAAAAAGAAAGATTCAGCCTACAATTTAGATAGCTTGCTTTCTCTTGAATCTTTGGGTTCGGTAGAAGAAATGAGGATATATATCTTTGTGGTCTCTTCAGTCCTTGATCCAGGGGGGGCGTCGCTAATCCAATCCGACTAAAAACTGCGGAAGGCTCCAGTTCCTGTTTCTCTATCCACTGCTTCAATTTCCACCGAGTTCTGGAATACAAAAGACCAATTAACGAGATAAGACTGAGTCTGAATATTCGCGGATGAGCCGTGTGTCATAATAACCACACAGAAGGACCGTGGTTTTTGGGTGTACACTGAAGGCTAAATTCACTATAACTGATTTGGCTAATGGCTACGTTGTGAAGTTTTTGACGGATGGATGCGTATACGCGTAAGACGCTATCCGAGGTTGAGTTCTCGAGCCTTGGTTGCTCGGGGTCTCCTCATTCATATGATACGGCGTAGTAAGCCATTGCTTCCTTTAAGATGATACCTGGACAATATCATTCCACGCATGTCATCAATGTTAACGTGTTGTAAGCTAGCTGTGCACTTGGTTACTTCTCAACCTGATGTCCTGTTCGTATGCCTGGACAACCCTCCATGCGTGAGGACCAAATTAGTGCTTAATTGGTAGCACTAAGATTGCGAATACAATTGTTTTCCCCATGGAAAGGGGCTCCAATAAGTTTCCAGGTATACTTAGCAAACGACATCCATTCGCAATCATGACCGGTACATCCAACCCGACACGAGACACACAGTGCCCAAAAATTCTCTGGCGAAGCGATAGTTGCAAGCTGATCAGCAGTCATGCGAAATGCTGAAGCCTTGCCCCCTGTGAGCAAGTCCAACAGAGTTCCAGGACTCGTGGCCTCTGCTGCTTTTGAATGAACCCCATCGGCCCAGACGCGATTACATTCACAACTACCGTTCCCAATCCAATTTGGTGATATTGAAGTGGGAATACCCGCCTCCCCAAGGCTGTATGTTAGCCTCCGACACGACTGACGCATTTGGCATGTGGAAGACAGTTCCGGCGCCAGAAAGCTCGCCGTTTCATTGTCGTAGTCCCGTCGCCGACTTGAAATTTCGTTACCGTTCTCGGCTATCCATCTCAGGCGGAAAAGCCCGTCCAACGTTGAATCAGTCGGCTTTTCTCCAAACAATTCATCTAGTTGCGTAGCCATGGCTGGACGAATTGCGAATCGGCGACCAGCGCGACGCTCCAAATATCGATCCTGTATCTGGACAAAGAGGAAGCCAGAGCGTCCAAAGTGAACTATAGCGTCCGGAGCACCACTATCTACGAGGTCGTCAATGAGGTCCAGATATACCGAGTGATATTCTGTTCGACGCTCCCGCTCCAGTTTTCGCATTTGTTCCCCAGCCTGGTTTGTCCCCACATCAGTGGGAATGTGGTTATCCTGCTCGTACACCCGTAGGCCTGACTTAGCCAAGTCCATTGAGATGGCATCACATATCGCGCTGTCAACTAGCCACGTGGCCGTCAAGGGCCCAGAGGCAGTTACACGTCCAATGACAATGGCTGCGCCGTAGGTGTTTGCCGTATATGTTCTGTACACCACGCTATCCCACACTGCGCGTGTCTGGCTAAGTTGGGTATGCAAGCCAATGTGGCCCAAGCCATTCTCAAAGTCGACCTTCTCGGCGTACTGGAACAAGTATTGACGCAAAAGTGAAAGCAAAACATGTATTCCATCAGCACCCCAATGCTCTTGATCCATCACCTGCATCAGATCGCGACATGTCCTTCCATACATGCTAAAGCGGCCGTGCACAACGTCCAAGGGCGGAATGCATAGGTCGTCCACAATGCTCGTCAACGCCACGTAATGTAGGCCAACCGGACTGGCGGAGTAGTCTGCACCACACCAGTTCGCCATCCACTGAATAGTATCTCGACAGATACTACGAGTCAGCTGGTCCGCTGACGCATCTCTCTTCTTGGTCCAGTCCGTATAGTCACAATGCAGGAGGCCGCCACACTGGCGGGCTACGTCTGCCTTCTTTAAGACAGCCTCGAGAAGCGGCCACGTATTGACTTCATGGATCCGAGATACACCGGATTCGTAGCCACTACCACCCATCAGGTTGTACAAATGAGCGGTTTGCTTGTTGTACCTCGAGCGCGCTGTTCGTGCGGGCGCTGCTGGAGGATCAGACCTGGGGTAGTGTAGGAAGGTGCAAGATTGGTTTTTGTCGCAGGAACGCCCGCACCACATGATGTGACTTTTCTGCAGAAGCTCGTAATTGCTTTGAGAAGTGGCCAGCGTATCAAAGGCATCCAAGGCAGAGCCCGTATAGTCAAGATTTGCCGGTGCGACCGGACTGACTCGAAACTTTGTGCTCATTTTTCGATATATATAACAAAGACACTCGTGAAACAAAAAGTAGCATGTATTGATATCAGATTGAACTTCAACGAGAAGCTATTGAGTCTCTATTTATACACATCCGTAAACGACTGGAGTGCCATTGGGCGTCATAAGGTCGTCATGATGCCCTGTTGCCAGCTTCAATCTTGCATAGTGATGCTAGGAGATGGAGAATTGGACTCACAAAGGGCCCGGCAGGCAAGAGGACTGAGACAAGAGACCAAGAAACTCCGCACAACAATAACGGAATAGGCGAGTTGCATTAAGGGGATGATGTCTTCCTGGATACGGTGAGTACTCTACACACTCCAAGGCAATAGCCCCACGCTAAAAACATGTCAGACACGTCGCATGTTGGGCAACCACCACCGCAGTCTTCTCACGGAGATGGTTCCATTCCTGAGACGCTCGCTTTTTGTAGCGGTGACACCGTTACGGCAGAAGGTTTGAGTGTAAATGGGTTAGAAATACCTTTCCAGAGCTGACAGCTGTATGACGGGCGCTTAAGTAACAGTTCTCGATCACAATGTCGTCTTGTGTCCTCTTTTAGTCGTAGTTGGAGATGATGTATACAATAATCATATGCCTAGAAACTTCTGGTCGATGTCACGGCTATTAGGTTGACATGGTCCGAGACTTGACCGCTCGGGAGACAAAAGGACCTGATAGACCAGGATAGGGCACCCGTTCCGATGAGAAAACCCTCAAAAAGACATTCGTACTGAGTCCTTACCTCACCCACAACTTTCATTTGTCCTTCCCGAGTCTCTAGCGTCCCGTTCTGCATAGAAATCAACCACCTCGTCTTACTAGATGACGAAACAAGGAGGCCTCCCAGGAGGGGAGATGGAAAGGGGAAGGGATAAGAGGGATTGACCGGTCTGACGTAGCTATAGAACTGAGATTCTTCTACGCTAAGGTGCCTAAGAGCGTAATGGGAAAGGGCGTGACGGGAGGGATTGACCGGTCTAACGTAGCTATAGAACTAAGATATTACGCTTAGGTTCCTAAGAGCCAAGTGGTGACATAATAGATAAGACACCAAACTAGTACATCAAGCGTCTACAGCAGAAGAGGTTCTATGTTTTTACCTACTATATTCCCAGCTAAAACCTATATAAGTAATTTCAGAAAAAGACTTCTATAGAAATTCAAAGGCTACAGAAAATACTGACATTTTCCCCCACGATATCTGAGTATTTCTGGCCACAGGATATAGCTAGAAAGAGGGCTAAGAATTTGAGTGTCATCTGCTGTAACGCCCACTTGAGAGCGAGATCCCCATCCACCCACTCAAGGTTACCCCGGCTGTTACGGAGGTATTGATTTAAGTCGATGACGCTGATGACTGAATCACCCTCATAGAAGATGCTCTTCAAATATATTGTAGAGAGAGTTTTATCTTCACTCCCTTGCTCTTTCTTGCCTGTACTTCTACGTTCATCGAAGCCTTAAGCTTTCTCCTGCCTCAAACTTAAGCAATGCCACGCAGGTTCGGCTTGGTAGGCCAGGCAACCATTTAATGGTTGAGACGAACCTTCTTCCATGTCTTATTGAGCCCTGGGATACTGGGTCCTTGGTCGAAATCTATCCCTTTTGTGGTAGTTGTCTTGGTTAGCTTGCCATTCTAGACTTCTCGGTATACTTCCACTCGGGAAAGGATCGTGGTTATCAAGGAAGCTTCATCTCAGCCTGCATTACCAAATATCGCAGGGCTGATAGGAAAGAGGGTTAGACTGCATCGAAAGCAGGACAATGCGTGATGGCTATCGGACTGGGAGGTCTTGCTACAAATCCCACGAGTAAAGGCATGGGATCTGTAGCACTTGTACTCAAGTAGATCGAGATCAACGACCCTACAGAAAGAAAAGCTCAGTCGCAAAATTTATCACAGATAACACTAGCGAAGTCTACTACATTCATGCAAGAGTTCTTCGATTTGGATATGTAACTAAGCGATACAGTCAGGCATACGCGATTTGAAGTGATTAGATCGCAGCCACATGATCCAGCACGACAACACAAACCCCAATGAAAACCAATGCGTCGAATGTCAAGACTCCCCTGTTTCCATCTCTACCTCTTAGGAGCCTATCAGATACGCGTCTCTAGCCAATAACGATGTCAAGTTCAAGGTTGTGACCCTCGTGGACCCTGTATTGGACGGAAATGGTGCGATGATCGATATTGAGAATCGACTGGCTGGTGTACTGAGCCTTATAAGAGTAGCACCTCTTAGTGTGAACGCTGTTATAGTACTCGGGCAGGGTACTGATACAGGTAACGTTATTAGCCAGGCCGGTGATCACATCAACCCAAGGCTTGTAGTTATAGATACCGAGGGTGATAAAGAAGGCCTCCTTGCCTTGCTCGGTTATAAAGCGGAGTATGCTGGAGGTGCCACTGCCGCCTATAGTGGGGGTGAGGGCGCCGTCCTGGTCAGTCTAGGTGCTGCTGTTAGCGAAGTGCTAAACTCCCTTCTCCACGATACGAAAGTAGGCGTTGGCATTGATCTGGTAGACGCGGGTCTTGATCAAGTAAGATATGCTTGCGGTGCGTGTGTAGGTAAGGATAAAGTGTAATGGATGGGGAGAAAGTTTGAGTTCTTAGGCTATTGTGAGAGTTGAGAGTGCTTGTTGGATGGATAGAAGAGAAGCAAGAATCACCGTGGAGGACCTTCCCATTCATAGATATTGTCCTTCAAAGTATTGCTTCTCATTGATGAGAGTCTTTGGAGGATTGAGATGTTCATGTCATCCATCTGGCAAGTAGATATTCCCAGCCCACAGAATGAGCTGCATACAACCAAAGTAGGACTGCAAACCCATTTTGGGTTTGTTCAGCAGCTCCGCTTGCCCCGGATCACGAACAAATATTGGTGTTGAGCCCAATTATAACAGACCATAAGCAATGCCAACTAATCGCTAAAGTCGATGGATGCAACGTCGTAACCTCAAGAGCCGAAATCTCACCAAGAGGGGCAGACTCAGCTAAGTCGTCGTTCATGCCGCCCCTACGGGGGGCCTCGTAACCTCAACCCGCCCTTCGGCGGTGTTAAACGATTGAGAAGAATCATGATCATGATGGCTCCCCGGATGCTATCCCGCTAATCAAGGGTCGGGCCTTTAGCCGCCGCTAGTAGCGGCTGAAGAGTAAACTGCTTTGCTTGCCTTGTCCGTGCTGTTGTGACGAACACGGGGAAGCCCTCGCCTGCGCCCCATAGTGACCTTCTTTGGATAACATACACTATTGGACCTGACCTCTCACTATTGAGTCTTGAGTCTGGACTGGCTGCTCCCTCCGTTCCGCCTGCTGTACAAGAATCCATTGAAGCTTAGTGCGTGAGCGGGTTGGCCCAGCCCCCTGCGAGGAACATCCAATAAGGGCTTGTTGCTAGTGCAAATATTATTGCGAAGCGATGTGACAGGAGAACCATGAACGGTGGAAAATCACTAGCCTATCCTGTATGTCTTGTAAATAGATCACTGCCGGGGCTTAGAATCAATATCCACCCTGTTCTGGATTCAATAGTTCAGACTCAGCTCAGCAAGCGCCAAGGTCGGTGGCCAGCTGAATCACAGCGAGAGACCTTCTCCCTAAGTGAAATTGACTGGTTATTGCAGCTTGGGTGGCAAGAAAAGCCTAGACTCAAGTATGTGCAGCTCTTGTTGGGGACAGGTTGCGGTTACTGAGCACATGGATGACGGAGAGAGCGAGCTTTGTTGCAAGGGCGCTGTGTGATTCTGGACCAAGTCCTAGGACATTTGTTTGATCCGATGACGACCAAAGTTAATACATAAAGGCCTCTACCTCTTCTCGCTAGTACTTTATGATCTCGACTGATTATCCTCTCACCCCTGCTCTCCATCTCGCTATCCTATTCCCTTTGCATTCCTGCTTGCTATCTTGCTCACTTCTCGCCATGAATAACAGCATGAAAATCGAGCCTGGCTCAGAGGGCCAACCCCAGCCCCCGCACATGGTATTCTACTTGAATCAGAGCCAGGTAGAAGACGATCCACAAGAATGGATCATTTGCGTCCCCGGCTGAGATTGCGAGGTCAAAGTCAGAAGTCGGGGTAATTTTGCACGCCAACCTCGAGCTTTGGAAATACGGATCGATGATCAAGACCCCGACACCGCTTGAGTTGATTAAAATTGGATGTCACTATGTGAGATCTCACTAGCTTGTATTTGAACAGGGATTCCTGTCTTTGAATGCTCCAGCTTTGAACGTTTTAACTGAACACTTGTCTCTGGCATTGTTGTGTCATTGATATCATCTGCTGAGAACAGAGAGGGGTCTTGCTGATCTTGATTATAGTGGGTGGCATTGGGCTACTTTCTAAGTAGTCGTCTGAGTTGCCTTTCATTTATCCCCTAACACAGGACATCGTCGTTCTGCAGAACACGGCCCGGGAAACGATGACCGAGAACCCCTGTTCTGTAAGCAGGGTTTTCGGTCCAGTCGGGATGTCCTAGGGTTGTCTTTGAACTCATGTCACTGACCTGCCGGCATAGAAAGCATGATTGTTGTTAGTTCGCAATCCCTACATTGGCTTGAGTGCACCGGCATTGAATTTTCACAACTAGTATTTTTCAAAGATGCCCTGAACGACTATATAGGATGTGTATTCCTTGATGTGGTGTATTCCAACACATCTCGCAATAAGTCGAGGCCCTATGTTTTTCGTAGATACGACTAGTCCCTTTCAGCCTCTCTTCCAAGATGATCACAGGCTTGGCGAATCATTTGTTCTGCATGCAAACTGCCATGTCGGTGCCCCCTAATAAATTCCAATCAGTGCGGGTATTCACCAGAACAACTCAGGAGGGGGCAACTTGGGTGGCGAATGAGGGGCGATATCAATTTATGCCACAATTGTGTTAACCAATCCCGTCGTCAACTTGCTGTTGGGAAATCTACGCTCGCCTCCAAGTTTTAAGGGGTAATGAGCCCCCTAAAACACGAGAATCAATAAACTTATCTGTGCGAGGCGAGACTAGCCCCTTAGAATCATAGATATACTACACACAGGCACCAGTCGGTCTTGAAGCGAAATACACGATGAGATTTATATTTTCCCAAGTAAGTCGCTTGCACTCCGTAGGTTAGGTGCTCTCAGCTTCCTTTTAGCTCCAAGAGGCGTCAATTTACTTGCTGTTCATCGAAACCCCTGTAAATCTACAGCCGGCTAATTTCTACCCCTGATGAGCGTGATGTAACAAGTATTTTGAGCAAGAATGACATTCCAGCTTCTCGACTTCCCATTTTAATCTCGGATTCAATTAAGTGTCTGATATGAGTCCTGAGTAGCAGAATGGTGTGTTTGCAATGCGCCTCAAACATTCATTGGCCATTGTTCCTCTTCAAGCTATGAGCTTCTTGTGCACAGCCCCGGGCTAGTGACAAGAACAATCTCCTACAAATCCATACGATTGACTAGCTTACTGTTTCATGGGGTGGAAAAAGGAAGTACAACGTTACTAATTCCATAATGCCAGCAAAGAGGAAAGGATTGTGCAGGTGGAGAGAAGGTGGGGGCTATGCATACTCACACGAGGAGCAATTAATACTCCTAAGGGCCAATTTTCCTTCGTCGTGGTTCGCACACTCGTTCTTCCTCTTCAAAGGATGTCTTGGCCACTTTGTATACCTGTCCAGACTCCTGATCGCTTGGTTTCCATGCCATCAAACCTGGAGAAAATTTCCCAACACCTAGGCCCTAAAGTTTCCCCGCCCCCCTTTCCTCGCGGCAAGGCCTGAAACTTTGGTACCTAGGGCTCTGCCCGTAACAGATAACTATCCGATGCTCGTTCATGTTTCTCCTTTGAATTGGCTATGCGAACTTTCCTAAAGGGGTGGACTATCTAACATTTTCTAGGAGGCAGTGCCGCGCTAGGTGCTACCATTTGCGTTTCTCTTGCTAATTCCTCTATTCCCCATCTTCAGAGAACACGAGTCGAAAATCAAACCGCGAAGTTGCGTTCGACTTGTTCCCCCTTTGCGTCGGAATCACGAGCGAGTTGAAATCGAGAAGTCCCCGATACGAGAACCGCGACCACCGAAACGACAGTCTCGTAAGACATCTAGACTCCGCCGCGTTGAGCGAAATACGGATATGAGGGTAAAGAGATATCCAGTTCTGATTTCACACAATCCTTGGATGCTACTGAAAGTGGCGCCATGGGGACCCGTTCGTGTGTTGGAAATTTGCTGTTTTTACCCCTGACCGATCAGAATGACGCAAAAACAGGAGACGCGTCGATTTGTTCTGGGGTCAATCACATTAAAGAGTAGACGAAGTGTGGAGTAGGAGAAGCGTAGAAAGTTTAGGACATTGCTCTGGTTCGAACGTATGTGACAGGTCAAAATGATTTGGGCAGCCATGCATCGAGCTACTCCCGGCAGTATGGGTTTCCTCACAGCCCACACAAGGGTTCTGGTCCAAATACCATCTCCTTTCTGAGTATGAGTGGACACTGATAGGTAGTTAGTGCGGACGTAAGGCGTAATAATAAGTTTGTGGCAGTTCTTTTTCAGTGTTCTCCTGGCCTCGCCTGCCGCCTTGGTCATTCTTTGGCGGCTATGAAAACGGTTATTAGGTCTTGCCAACAGACCAATCCTTCTGGCAGGCTTTAGAGTACGACTAAAATAGTAATCAAGCCTGGATCTCCTGTTAGGGTCCGCTGCCACCCGCACTACTCCTTTGTTCCGCTAGGGGCAAGCTTGTACGGTTCTGTGGGATATCCAACCCCAACCTTGAAACCGGTAAGGCTGCAGACGCCTGCATACTTTTAAAACAATATCCGAGACCCGCAGATCGATCTACCGTTCCCCCACATCTCAATGCCAGCAAATTTCAACGTCACTGCATCCAGCTCTTGGAAGTATTGGTCTGGAGATGCGCGATAACTGTGCCCAAAAGTTAGTAATTGGTGCACGGATGGTCTCGTAGAAATGACATGTATTGCCTCAAATAATTGATGGTTTGTCATAGTATATTTTACTGTTTCATAATCTGACAGCATCCATCAGTAGGATCTGAATCTATCACAGAATTGAATCAAGCACTAACAAAATCAACAACAACGTTGCCAATGTATTGCTCTGTCCGTAATTGAAATACAAACAAATTGAAGCTATTTATCTATGATATGATCACTGTTCAATAAAATGTTACTAAGAGCTGATGGTTCAGACGCCAGGAACTAGAGGCTTTCCTGTTTATATTCATGCTTGAATTTTAGGTGGGCCACAATACGATTCCAAGCATACAAAAGTATTAGGAAATTAGGAAACTAGGAAATATTTGATTACAAAATATTGATTTATTTTCTGACAGATAACACCCTGCTTTGAGTGCATGTGTTCTTGAGGCTCCGAAGAGAGGTGTGCGTGAGACATCTGCAACGTTTATTTGAGACTTTTTAGAGGGCCCTGCGGCGCTCTGGGATACAGAGAGGGTGGCATGTACCCACGTAAACCAAGTGAAGCTTCCACAAAGTCGGCTCGAGTGGATTAATCTAACGCTTCTTTACTACAGGACTCTCCATAGCGGGTGGGCTGCATCAAGAACGGAACTTAATTCAATGTTGCGTGGCTTTACGTCTTACCAGCTACGTGCCGCATGAAGAGCCTTACCTATGTTCTCTTTTCTCTCCGTTTTCTCTCCGTTTTCTCTCCGTATTCCCGTCATCTTGATCTGGCTCAAGGGCAATAGCCCGTGCACTCTCATGAATCAAGTATCACATTATATGCGGACACTATGGGGTGGGGGAAAAGGCTCTTGTCCCGCCCACTCCTCACCGACTTTTTACATAGCACTACTACGGAGACCGTCGCCCTAAGGATGTGCCCTTCGTATAAAGTCTATGAGGATGATTTGAGGAGCTTGGCCGGACTAGACCTCCCTGCCTTGATCCACCCGAAAGCAGAGCTAAAGTAACTAGTGTGGGCGGCAGCGTTGTGGCATAACTCCAAACGCTGTACCTGAATCTATTACGAGCCATCGAGTGAGATGCATGGGGTACCTGGGTATGTGACGCAACTGCATGTCTCAGTTCTCGGTTCTCGGAAAAGAGGTAAGCACTCCCTAGAGTTGGTAGAAAGCGGCGTGTTTCAGGACCACGATTCTTTCATCAAGAAGCTAGTTCACCATTTCGTATGATATGTAGGTAAAATGTCCCCAAAGGAAAACACATACGCGGCAGATAGTGCAAGTAGGAGCCTGGTGCTCTGATATCTTCTCTCTCTAGGGAGAGTGGGTTATGTACTGTGCTGCCCTTGGCCTGTTGCGAGACCCGGCGGCGTAGACATGCCACTAATCACTCGACACCCCAGGTCATGCAGCGGAGACAGGTTAAATGGAGATATTCGGACCCTTTAGCTAGATCTAGCTGCATGTACGTATGTGAAGCTACAGCAGCAGCTAGATCGTGGTCTACATACGCAGGTACGGGCGCCCGGGTGCCTGGATGTCTTCGAATTGGCGCCGGTTCGCATGCATCCGAGGCTCTGGCTGCTATCAATATGAGTTTCATTTCGTTTACTTTTTCAAGCCAAGCAGGGTTCCTTAATAAAATTAGTATTTAGTGCGGTGGAAGACCGTGAGTGGTTTTCTTGTGGGTTGGCGGGGGGAGAATTTCCAAACCGCGTCGATGCAAAGCAGGATCACAACCCCTTTTTCAATGACTCAACAAACTGAGCGTTTTGTTGTTCGGATCCAACTGAAGGAGGCTAGGAGATTTATCAAGAAATCTACATAAAGGCCCGGCTCAGCCATCTCTGGATTGAATCTATTTTTTACTCATTCACAAAAGACACTCCCATTAAGCTACACTCATACAAGTCTTTCTACCAAAGGCCCTCTGCTAGCCATTTGTTTCTCCCGAATTCCGCGACTACTGGGTGCTACGGACCCTGTAAACACTTATCCGGCAGACCTAAGGAACAAGTTACATTTGATCCTTTTCTTTCCCTACTTACTTCGTTCAAGATGCCGTCCACCTTCACCCGCACGGCACCATCTCAACTCAAGGGTCCGGAATCGGATATTGACAATCCTCCTGACGGCATTGTCCCGAGCCGGAACCCTCGAGGAAAGCTCAATCCAACCGTTTGTGTTGGATCATCCTGAGGGTAGCAACACCACGCTTCTCCCTCGAGCACACATTATCCTCTAGGTATCGCTCCTTGTGCGATATTTGTAAGTCTATAAGATTAACCCTTCATTTGACAGTATTTCTCATAACTAATTCAGCTTCATATCACAGCTCAGAAGGATGAGCGAAGATCGAGTTTGCAGTGAACAATTTATTTTGAAATGGAGGATCAAAGGATAATGGTAAATGGACGGAGGGCTTTTGCCGCAATTATAGTTCTGAAAATAACCCTTCTTTCTGATTTAAATGTATACTAGACTAATAATTTGCTATTTACTGAATATGATATATTGGAGTGGTCTCCACGATGCTCTGGTCCATGAATGGTAATGTGCACTCAATTTACATCCATCCACGGGCTACACCGTCTGAGACAATGCCGTAGATTGGTCATGAAGCATCGGACCAATCAGCACACGTGTTATAAGAAGGACAAAGCAATTATAGCCGTCAGATTGATCAAGATGTGAATTAGAGGGTATAGGATACCTGAAATTCTTCCCGAATATGCACCTTTGGCACTTTCAGGCTGCAATGTGGCGTCAATCCTGTCTCCCACGCGTCATAAAATGTTACCGAAATGCGGCTCTTCAAGGCGACATGCATTTTCACTTCATAGAATGGTGGTCATCTGCATCATCCTGCAGAATAACCAATCCTTCAGACCACCACTACACTACATAGCCATCCGCGTGAGAATAGGAGAAAGTATTTATATCGACGCCAGCCCCGGGCCACGAGCCAGCAAACGGTGGAAGGTCTACAATCTCCAGCAATACGCTACAGTCATAATACATCACGCATATAGTACCTATGTACCTACATCCTCGGAAAGACGCGAACTGAAATGAACCACCGTGAAATGATGACTGATGACGACGAGCTCAAGTCTGTCCCGCTCTCCCTGGCTTCTGTGGAGGAAGGACAAGCTGGGGCCCAGGCACAGGGCCCAAGCGACAGTATGAGACTGGCCCATGTACCCCGAGAAGGAGTGCGTGCTAACCGTTTACCTTAGCTGGCTGTGCTGAATTCCTAGGGACTAAATCCAGTGAGTAAATTGCACGCCCTGGTGTAGTACGTTGACAGCTAATGCGACGCAAGAGTATGCGGGACTGCTCGCTGCAAGCGCCCTGCAAGAGCGGGATAGCGCCTACTTGTCCGTCAGGGCCTTCACGCTCCCTTTTTCGTTTCTCCAGGGTTATTTGGAGAGAGACGTGGAGGAGTGTTGGGAGAAGATACACTGCGCTATTCTCGCTGGGGATGATGCCAGCGTGCCAGGACTGGTCCACGAATTCAAGGACAAGGCATCTTCGTGCCGTAAGTGCCAGTAATCGTCGTTGTTTGGCCTTTGACTCACAATCTACAGTGGATATGGCCAAAAAACGCAAGTTCTTAGCAGGCCTAGGGCGGCAGAAGCCCCGTGATCTCAGGGTCTTCCTCCAGTATTTGACACTGGACAGAACCAGCGATCAGCAGTACCCGCGGGACACAAGTCAGTGGAGAGGCTTAACGGAGCTGGAGGGATTTGATGACTGGGCTCGGTCTATTGTCATGGCCAAGGACTCCAAGATATGCAAATGGCTGGTATGTCTCACAACGGGCTGGACGCGGGCTTGGCATGCTTGATCTAGGCTAATTTGATCCGCAGGCACTGATGGCAAGCAATCAGATGATCGACATCAACGGGAGGCAGAAGCGTCTGGTAAACGCGAGGAAGTTGATTGGCTTTCTTGCTATTGCGGGTGGGCTGGGTGCCAGCATTTTGTTTGGCACGCCTGT
Organism: Clonostachys byssicola; assembly: GCA_902006505.2. Classification (NCBI taxonomy): domain Eukaryota; kingdom Fungi; phylum Ascomycota; class Sordariomycetes; order Hypocreales; family Bionectriaceae; genus Clonostachys; species Clonostachys byssicola. The sequence goes on from CABFNO020001247.1 coordinate 466,293, forward strand.
TGTTATTCTTGCCTCAGAAGTCTTCCCACGATGGGGGAACATAATCATTGTGGTGGTATGGGTGATCTTGCTCTTGATTTTTCTAATTGCATGGGGTGTCAAGTCTTCTAGCTTGTTTCTATTTGTCTTGGCATACACCACCATGCTGGCCAACGTCAACATGGGGGGTTCCAAGTGAGGCAGAGTTCGGTGAATAGTTGGCAAGGCTCAGACGAGTTACTCCTGCGCCATTGTAAGCTGTTGAGAACTTATGCTATTCGAACTTCACCTAAACTTGCGGGTGGCCTTCCGTCTCAGACTACGTGGCACCGTAGTGAGGTCTGGGCAGTCGAAGCAAAGATGCCTTACGCCGACAGTCAGCCAACAGTGGCGGTGAGAGATTAGTAGATGCCAATAATCAGCCACAGGGTGATGATCATAATCAAAGAGTGTGACAACCAATAAAGGGTATGTGACGAGGAATCCGCAATTAGCTCGTGCATTAGCGGTGCATGAGGAGCTGAAAACCATCCAACAACACCAACAGGCTGACCGGTCGCCTCACTCTCCCGGCCCAGCCACCGACATTAGCTCATCAGAGAGTGAGGAGCCCTTTGGGGTCGGTGGCCAATGCCAAAATTGTGTAATCAAAGTGCTTTCCACTCTTGCAGGCACTTTCGTTTGCTTTTATCTCCCTTGGCTGGCCGAGGGGCTATGCCTTCTTCAGGACCGAGGGCTGAATGGGGTTGGTTCATGTCTCAGTGAGTGACGTGAGAATGTCCCACAGTGGCTGTGACTGGGCATCGGCTCATGTAATTTGGCATTTCCTCTGCTATTTTGCTTTCGTCGGTCGCAACAGTGCATCGGATGATTGCTTGCACTTTCAAAGCATGGACTGATATTGGCATGGGGGGAAGCGTGAACATAGGGCAGTGTCTAACGTTGATGATGTAAGATATATACTTAGGTATGATTTCGATGCATTTATGATATACCAGAGGTGAGACTATGTGTACTAGGGAGCAACATGTACTTGCAATTGACGAAGCCAACTTGGATGATATTACGCTGCTGGCATGTTTGAGGACTGAATTCAATGTTCTTTGAAACGAAGACTTCAATTTGCTGGAGCACACCTTTCCCACTTGAACCAATCTTGCTTATCTGCTCCCCCGACAAAAAAAAAACCGAAATTCACTTTACTTAACTTTGTTCAAAGAGTATCTTAAATATTCCAAGACCACTTATTTTAGACGGCGGGTGTAGATTGTTGTAAATCATAGAAAAAGCTCTCATTGAAACGTCCCGAACTCTAGGGTATGTAGAAAACCAACATTGGCAGAAAATATGAACAGAGACCAGAATTATTATCTACAAATATTTACGAATATTTAGATAAGAAGGTATTAAATAGTATTTTGTGGAAAATTCCGGACTAACCAGCTACGAATATTATCGATCTGAAGGTTACGAGCGAAAACCTGTTCGAAATACAATCAGGCGACCTGCCCATATGTACTTTTGACTTGTCCTGGATACGCTTCTTGTATGTTTATCAACGTGTGCTTGGTGACATAAAAAAGACACATAAGGGGAAAAAAAGGAAAATTGGCTGGTTGGTTGGCTTGATCAATCCTCGCCTAGGCCCTCATCCTATGCTCAACCTGCCACGCGGGTTCGGAAGAGAACGCTCGCATGTGTTAACAATACCAACATGGAGACGTTACTCAGGATGCAAGATCCTTACTCTACCAGGATTTTTGTACAGAGGCGTAATCAAGCAGCAATCAAATACAGGAAAGAAGAAGTTGTTGAGTTCATGTTGGTCTTTATTCCCTCCACACTTGCTAAACAGTGATATTTGATGTGAGATACCTCTCTCCTTGCCGTAATGCAGTCATCAGCCAACGGCTAGTATACTTTTTGATTTCCCCATTATTGTAGCCAGTTATAGTCCTGCTAGTCCCGCATATTGACAGGCCGAGAGGAAGTCACATACACACACAGGCTGTGCCCTTTCAGGTTCGTGTTAATGGTGTGATGAATATTTCGGAGGGCTCAAGTGAGATCTAGGCTGAGAAAAAAGAATGGCAAAGCATACATACTGTGGATGGTAACACGTATCGTCTTCGGCTCGCCTCCAGAGACTACTAGAGCTAAGCACCGCGATATGGGGTGCAAGCTCGTTGAGACAGTGAACAACGTCTCACGAATGTGTTTGGTCAGATCGTGGAGCGCCATCGCAGGTTTCCTTTAGCCAAAGGCTACATCAGAAGGAATTTCTTCTGGGAAGACGCGAAGCTGTAAAGTTGTCTTCCGCGACTGTACCGGACCTATAAAGGCGAAGCTTTGCGCCTGCGGTCGCCTTACCGACTCCAGAAGGCCGGGATTTCAACATCGCTGTTACGAGTCGTTGCACAGCCGTCTTGATCTTCTGACTCTCGTCTGCAATATTCTGATCCAACTTTCGCTGAATCTCTATATTTTCTTTGATTTCCTCTATCTGTTGCTTCAGAATACGTGCGCATCGGCTATCGGATGATGAGAGCTCGTCCTTGAGAAATTGAAGACGTTCGGGAGGAAGGTCCAGCAGCGGCGAGGGAGGGTCAGACAAGGGCGTGAGGATCATATAAAGCGCTGTTAGCCAGACAAGCCATATGGTTGCGTGGACTAGTATAGATAGTGCGTCCATTTTGATGATGCGATGCGAATTTGTTTGATATGTCTGCGACGTGGCTTTTACCTCCACGATGCGAAATGGTTGCAGCCATCTGATATTTCAGCGTACGTCAAGAGGGGCTTAAGGTTCACAATCAGGGCTTGATTGTCGTAATACACGTGATTCAGCTACTTCCAATGTTCTGATGCATCTATATATGAAAGTTGCGACCATCGCGCGTTGCGGCATTAGTTCCCTCTCACGTCACTTAGAGTTCAAGGCGCGGCAACAATGATGATATCGTTCTCCTGGTCTTGAAGTCCGTAAAACTCAATCTTGTGGTTTAAACCTATAACTTTGAGTTTTGCGATTGGCCTTAGATCGGTGCGGGCAGTGCGGTCTGCTGGGAGAATATTTGGGTGTGTCATGATACATCGATCACCGCCACAAGGTAGTTGAAAGAGGGTAGAATAACTAGTGATCTGACGAGCGGCTCGTCCCGACGGCAAGTGAATCATCGGGTATCTTCTATCGCTGTTTTTTTTTTTACCTTGTACTTGAACTCTCATATTTTAATATAATAACTTAATCAGCGAATTCGATACCCTGCGACATTGCTTCAGAAATACTATCATAGAATTTCTCGGAAAATTGTTTAAATTATAAAACCCTAAATAGAAATACATGAAGAATTGAGTACTGTAGTTTCATTGACTGACCTTTCAAAGCTCACTCGTATATCTAGATAGCTGCTAGGAACCAAAAAAATGATAATTCAAAAGCCATAGACTTGGGATACATTAACTGTCGTAGACTCTCAGCCGCCTTCATCTTAAGACGTGGACTGAGCCATGCATAGATACTGGATCGCCTGAACCGCTCCAGGTGTCTCTGCCCAGGCTGGAATATTGTACCGAAGCGCAACACAACACTCAAGATGTGAACCAGGCTGAAACGACGCCCGGATGTTGTCGAAATGCCGGTTTGCCATTGACCTGATCTTGCCCTCGCTCATCATCGACCAGATATGGGGGTTGTAAGCCGTTATTGCGTGGTAAATCCTCCAGACCTCGTTTTTGATTGTTGTGATCATGGTTGCTGTCTCTTCGAAATCAGCCTGAGCAACTCTGTTCTGCGACGCGGCGGAGCTAACGGAAAGCTTCATTCGGATAATATCAATGATTTCAGTGGGTATCACGCCGTGGAAAGCTCGGCTCGCGTTTTGCATGGCTCGCAGATCCAGGAGAACTTTCATCTTGATGAGCAGGACCGCCACCCATTGGTTCAGACTGAAGGAACTCACGGCGTCCCAACTGTCCTCAAGAGGCGCCAAGATATCTTTCCTCCGATAGTCTGGATCGAGGAAGGGCAGGTCCATGCTAGTCCATTGCGAAAGGGGACCATTGGAGGTAGCAAACCACCAGTCCAGGAAGTTATAGGCTTCCTGGTCCATCCCTAGACGTATGTACAGAGCAGGGATTATGTTTGAGATGTATAGCTTGTCGCTGGGATCAAGCCGAATCATGTCTAGACTGTGATCGAGAGCAACCCGGACGACATGGGTGTAGCCCCCAGTAGCTCCGAAGTGATCCAGGAGAAGGTTTACCAGTCTGAGGCGAGTGGATAAGTACGGGTGGGCGCTGCGAAGGGACGGGAAGTACTCCGCCGAGGCATCCAAGGGGTTAACCTCGTCGTCTTCGAACTGGGTGCGGATCTTGCGCTCCTCGTTGTCCAAGGCGATACGTGTGTACTTGATCAAGATACAGGTTGGGTAGTGATGTTGCTTGTGTGCGATTTCGTGGCGACCTCCACAGTAGTCGAGAACTTCACAGCTCACGCAACGGACGAGGCCCGTTTCCGAGGAGCATATGGGACAGGCCTTGGGTCTGAGGCCCGGGGTATTATTTAGGGACAACGGCATGGCCGAATGTGGAGGTGATCGTCTGCTAGAGGCAACGAGCGGTGATGGTTAAGAAGGGAAAATTGTGTTCAATTGAGGGCGTCGATGAGTTGGCTGGTGCTTATGGTGCCGGATCTGGACCGATTAGGCTAATAGCAGGGCAATCACTCAGGTTGGATCATGTGTGTGATTGAGGGGACAACCGGTGTGTACCAATTCAGCTTCCGACCCTCCTGTTTGAAAGCCAGAGGTATTTTCATGTCCCCAGGGCGGCAGGGACCTGCTGGAATTTCTACCACCTGCTTTCAGTTGACTGCTTACTCACCCACAATCTCTCCCCCGTCCAACAGTCCAGCAAGCCTTCTCCACCAAGTCAGCTGAAGGGTGTTGTAGAAGTACGTCAGAGATATCGCTGACCCCGGCATGACCAGGCGCACGATATCCATGACTTGCCCACTTCTTCGGCTTTCACGCAAGAACAAACCGGTCAGCATCGGCGAACATCGGAAAATGTCGTGGGAAGTGCGTGTTCCGGGAGAGTCACCGTAGAGAGGCCAACTTACAATAAGTTGAAGAATCCGCGTGAGCCTAATCATCGCAAACGAAACCTGTATGGGCCAAGTTCTATTGAATATATCGGGGACAACTATGGCGACATGTCTATCGAATGCTCAAAGTGGGCTCGAAGCTAGGAAGTAGTCATCTATCTTAATGATCAAGAACCTACTGAAACCACTAAGGGTAGATCGAAGCACTCTGCCAACAGCCATGCTTCTCAAGAATTTGTTCAAGAGCTGACCTTTGCCAGGGCCAAAAGCGTTGTTTACGCCTCCAAGTAGTGGGACTGGAATAATTTCTTTTTACTCGTCATCTCAGAGGGGTTCAGAGCTCAGGCATATCTCCCACCGCAAATTCCGGGAAGAGCTGGAATTTTTTTAACTATGGGAACTGAGAACAGCTTGTATCTAGTGAACAACCTGAGAGTTTGAAAACAAGGGTTTTCTGTTTTGCCGCTGGGTCATTCCGCTGTACAGTAACTGCGTCGAGTATATTTCCATTCTCCTCAGGCGGCACGCTACATCGCATATATTAAATATTTTAATACGATTTTCCATGTAATAAATATCGAGATTCTAGTCCTATAAACTCTCTAGTCAGCTACAAAATCCTATACTGTTGGTTAGTTGGGTGGAATATGTAAAGAGAATATCGATTTGCCGCACAGCAACGCCAACATTAGCATTGAACCACCAACCTCTTGGACAGGATTTTTTTACAGATGCCAAAGACTGCAAGTTGGGCCAGAAACTTCCTCTAATTAAGTAGGTAGTTTCGGAGAAATCAACCTCACTTTCCTCGTGGAGCCCTGGGGCAAGCTTAGTTACATCTGGCAAGGCATCTTGAGGAAACATACCACTGACAAGAAACAACAGTTTTGAATATTTTGAGAAAGTTTGGGATTAATCATTGATAGAAGACCCTAGGCCAACTATTGAAGACGATGTTACTCGGAACTGGAAGGCAGAAAAGTCGCATTCAAGCCATAGGTGTCTATATTCGCAGTTTTCCGCGTGACGCAGCCATATTGAAACCAACGAGTCAAATTCCGCGCCAAATGCTGTCTTTATTTTAGTTACTAAAAATTTTTGAAGAGAGCCGGCCATAGCTAGAATCACATGAGTTTTCCATCACGGTTGGTTACTGAAGGAACGCAACTACCTGCCTGGGCAGAATGTTTCTGTACATTTTTGTTTGAATATTTGGCCAGTCCCTTATATGAGGTGTGCGATAACAATAGTATATTTCGGTTTAGCACCTTTTTCTCACATTTGTGGTTAATGAGCAGGATGAGAGAAGCTGGACGAGCTAGGAAGATCATGCCGACGACAACTGACTCCCGTCTACGGCCTTCCCCGAGGAATCATTACCTAAAGGGACAATTTTGTAAGATACTTTCATAAGCGATTAATTACAGATGAGAATTCTCTTTGCCCTCCTTCATTTTGGCAAGCGAGAGCACGATGGGGAATATCATGCACTAACTACTCGGGGCGGACAACTGGTGGTGATGGCTGTGCACTCTCCCATAATCATCCGCACGAGTTCACCTACTACGTTGTCGCCCAATTGCTTACCTATTAAGGCAGGCTACGGTATCCGGAACCGTAAAGGTCAGGATTTGCCTTGCGTGGCCTTTGTTTCGAAGAATTCAGCCTGGGTGATCTGTGTCCCAATGAGGCAAGCTTTCGGTCAACTGCACCAGAACTGCACCAAAACAAATCATCCACCAGCTTATTAGATAGTGGAGGCTTGTGCCTGGAGCAAGCGTAGGGCTGCCTGGCACGAACGAGCCGACCAATGAGAATCCGACACCCTCTCCGATGAAGTACCTAGATGACAGGATCGGGCGCCCTAATTTAGTGCCAACACGCTAAGAAGTCTGCCGAGCCACTGTGGATTCAGGCTTGTGGGAGCGACTCAGCAAATTAGAGAGCAGCTCCAGGTCGTCGAGTTTCGATACTTCTCTCCGACCGTCACTGATGTATGAACAGGGAACAGAAAGACCCCTTGGAGAAAGAGTTCGGCTCATACCACTCGCTAGTTTTACGTTTTCTACTATATGCAACCCTCGGAAGGGAAAGTCAACGTTGTTACCTTGCCGGTTGCAGTCGCAGGGTGGTCGCTGGGTAGTGATGCAAGAGCGCGGGAATGATAACCGCCAGACCAAACGATCAATCGAGGCCAGGTAAATTAGATGTGTTCCCCAAGCTTTCATGCGGGACTGAGAATCCCGGCAGCTAAGGCAAATGACGGCTGACCATGTCATCCTCCATGGCAGCTCAGCCACTGACTTGAAGCCCCGCCTAGTGGATGTCATCAGAATCCTCCCAGCCAGGTGGGCATGATGTAGATGAGACTTAGGCTGCCATGCTCTGGATTTTACTATATAACATTCCCTTGAGGCCGGTTCCGTCCTGAGAAGTGAGACACATAACATTCGGTAATCTCATAATCTCTCCTCAACTTCTTCCGCTCAAGATGCGTGCCAGATCCGTTCTCTTCAACTTGCCCTTGGTGGTGTCTGCAACACCACTAAACGCCCCTTTTACACATAACTCGCGTTCGACAAATGTCAGCTCCATTCAGTGGAAGTCTTGTACCATTCCCATCGCGACTTCGGTTCCCGTCGAGTGCGGCAGCCTGAATGTACCCCTGGACTACACCGAAAAGAACTCCAGCGAGACCCTGAGACTAGATCTCGTTCGCATCCCAGCCCTGCAAGTCGAAAAGAAGGGCAGCATTCTGTTCAACTTTGGCGGTCCCGGCGCGGACGGTGCTGTAGACCTTGGCTACTATTCCGAGCCTCTCCTAGCGTATGTCAGCCACCTTCTTAAACTAAACCATGAGCTTGGTCAACTTACATTTCTGAATTAGGTCTACTGGAGGATATTACGATCTTATCAACGTTGTTCCCCGGGGAACAGGCTATACACTCCCATTCTCATGCTATGACGATGCAGCTACAAGGTCTGCCTTTGTCCAACCCCTTATTAACGGCGATTCTTCCGATACAGCTCTCGGCAATGCGTGGGCTCGCTCTACAATCTACGATCAGAACTGCGCAGCTCACCAGAACAAGACTGGCTCCTTGATTGGAACTGCTTTTGTTGTGCGTGATCTTTTCCAGGTTGTCGATGCCTTGGACGAGGATGGATTGCTGCGTTATTGGGGTGAGTCTTTGCATCTTCATGAACATGATTTATGGGTCTGCAACTCCTGAACAGCAAGGGCTTGAGATACTAACCGTTTCATTATAGGAGTATCTTATGGCACCATTCTAGGTGCCACAGCAGTTGCCATGTTCCCCGACAGAGTGGACAAGGTTATCATTGATGGTGTTGTTAATCCCCATGAGTATTACAACAACAAGTATGCCTGCCGCCATCATTCTTTCCCAGCCTTATGTGCTTTCATTGCTAACTATAATCTGATGCAGAGAAGTCGAGCTGTTCACAAACTCCGATGATGTGTTCACGGGCTTCTGCCAAGCATGCATTCAGAACCCTGACAACTGTCCCCTTGCCCAGAACCACACCGCAGCAGAGCTCGAGACGAGCCTCCGCAAACTTCTTAGCAACCTGAAGTACCATCCCATCCCCTTTGTTACGCCTCTCATCCCAGGCGGAGGCTTCGTGCTTGATTACTCGACCGTCGTCAGCTATATCCACCGGCAGTTATACTTCCCCTACGCCTGGCCTTCTTTAGCCATCTTGCTGCACGACCTTGCCACAGGGGACCTCGCAAGCCTCGTCGCCCGTATCCTCTCCGAGTCCGCCACTTCTTCCAACACTACCTCAGATTGGAACCCTCCCAGCTTTGACGAGGCCCTCTATGGTATCAAGTGTAGCGATATTTTGGTAGATAGCACCTATGACGAGACAGCCGCCGTCCAGATAGCTCGCTACGAGAAGGGAATATTCGGCGGCGTCGCGGCCGAGATGCCTGCGCGATGCGCCCAGTGGCCGATGCGAGCCAAGGAGCGATACTCGGGCGACTTCAAGGTCAAGCCCAGGAACCCCGTCCTCGTCATCGGCAACACCTTCGACCCTGTGACTCCCCTTGTCTCTGCGCGTAACGTCAGTGCTGGGTTTGAGGGCAGTGTTGTTCTCCAGCAGGACGGCTACGGCGTAAGTTTCATAGCCCTTTGGTCCTTAAATGGTGAACTGGCTAACAGTAACGTGTAGCACGCCTCGCTGACACAGGCTTCCCTCTGTACGGCTAAGGCGGTCAGGTCGTACTTTATCAATGGCACGCTTCCTGCCGCCGGCACTGTCTGTTCTGTCGACATCCCCGTCTTTAGTGGCAGCGATGGATGGGCTGATGTTATCAAGCAATTGGCTGAGGAGTCGTCTTGAATTATGGGAGTGTCGGGTGTGTGCTTACATTGAACAATGTCTTCTATATTTTTGTTGGGCGGTATTACATCAGAGATGGTAATTTCATGAAATAAAACAGGGTCTTTCTTCAGGAAGCAAAATTCAAGTGATTTAGCAACGATTGAATTAGCAAGGCTAACAAAGAATCATACTGTCCGCGCTCTGCCTTTCGCTGGCCATTTCATACCATTGCCTTATGAAGTGAACGAGATCGATAGTTTCATTTGAAATGATGTAAAAACTGTGTATTCAACACTTAGTATTAAACTCAATGAATGATATATCCTTGCCTGTTTATTTTGTAATGGTATCATTATTTTTCACCTCCTCCCCTTCTTAGCCTTCTTACTCCGCCTCGGCTCATCATCATTGTCCCCTCTCCTCTTCTTCCTGCCCTCTTCCAGCAGCTGATTCATACCCTCGCTACCCTTGAACTTAGGGTTGGAGGGATCAATCGCGAACTCGTGGTCCTCGAACACGGCCTTGAAACGGTCGTCGCCCACGTCCATGCTGAAGTCCTCCTGCAGGTTACCCGTGGCCAGGTCCTTCTTGCCCTTCTTGCTCTTCTTCTTCTTCTGCTTCTCGGCGCGCAGGATGTCGTTCATGTCGAAGTGGTCTAGGTGGCTGGCCTGGTTCTCGTCGGCGTCCTCCGCCATGACCTTGGTGAGGTGTGCCTTCTGAGCTGCCGACTCGGCATCGGCGGCTTCGCGGGCCTCGCGCTTCTTGCGGCGCTCCTCCTTACGGATGGATGTCTTCGAGGGTGCGATAGCGGGCTCGTCCGTCGTGAAGAAGGGATCGTCAAACCCGAGATCCTCCTCCTCCTCGTCTGCCTGGGCCGGGGCAGCTTCGTCCTCTGACTCGGCGTCAGAGTCCTGGCCGTCACGTTTGGCCTTGGCCTTTTGACGCCTCTGCTCCTTTCGCTCGCGCTCCTTTCGGACGTACTTCTCGAGGGTTGTCTCCTCCTCGCCGGCCTTCTTCTGCTTCTTCTTGGTCTCTGTCAGGGCGGGTGTGAAGGTGATCTGCATGTCTCCCACGGGGCCGTGCTTGGACTCCTTTGCGGTGGGCTCCTCGCTAAGACCCAGAGCTTCCCGCATCTTCTTGCGAGCTAGCTCCTTCTTAGAAAGCTTGGGGGCGTCCTCCATTTCTCCAGCATCAGCATCCTCCTCTTCCTCGTCCTCGCCCTCACTGTCGCTTGCCAGGTACGCGCGAAGGTCGTTCTCCTGTAGGTCGGATCGGCTACCGGTGAAGGCCCTGTTGAGAGCATCTTTTCGGGACGTCTCCTCCGGGTGTATGTCCCATGTCAACTTCACCTTGGAGCTCTGTAACGCGTTGGTCACAAACTCGACAGGCTTGTAGCTTTCCGGCACCTTGTCGCACTCGTCACGCGGCTCGTCATCGAATGTGACATCGTCGGGCACAAATCGGAGGTCAAGGAAGTTGGACGACGACTGGAACTCGGTGCCGTCTGTGGATTCGTAGATCTTCTTGGCTACCTGGAGGTTTGAGCAGACCATCACTGCATAGTAATAGCGTAGTCTGTCCAGTTGGTAGGACCGCAGAGCGTCGCTGTCGAAATCCCCATCATCGCCCTCCTGTATCAGCTCCTTCTTGATCTTCTCATCTTCACTGAGGTCGCTGTCGTCATCATCCTCGCTCTCGTCCGACTCGGAATCCCGCTTGTCGGTGTCCTTGAATAGAGCCTTTGGAGGTCCTTCGACTTCTTCCTGCTGCATGCGCTCCTTGCCAAACTCGCTAGGGTAGATGGAAATCTTCTCGATCTTGCCACTCTCGCCGGGTAAAAAGCTTGAGAAGAGGGCCATCAAGTCTGTGGATTTGATGTGGTCCCAGTCCAGGTTGACAATGGCAATGCGCTTGGTGACTTCTCCGGATTCCACCTCAGCCCGCTGGTCTTGGAATCGCTGCATGTCGCCGCTATTAGACACAGTGGCACCCCCGGCCTCTTCATCTTCATCCTCGTCTTCGTCGTCGTCGTCTGAATCCGAGTCTGATTCGGAGGAGGAGAATCCACCACCGCGAGCTGGGTCGAATTTTTCATGCGCCTTCCTCAGTTCCCTCTGTACAACTTCGTCGTCGTCAACTTCCAGATCATCGTTGGATTGGGCCTTGTCGTCACCTTCCTCCTCGTCATCCTTGTCCTCATCCTCCTCGGGTTGGTACAACCTCTCCAGAGCCTTCTTTTTTGAGTCGGATTTCAATTTTCGGCCGTAGCGATCTACTCGGGCGGTGGCTGTGAACTCTTCATCCTTGAGCATGCCAGCAAAACGCTTGTCGAGGGTGGTCTTTGTCTTCTTCTTCGAGGGCAGTCGGAAGCGAGGGTCGGTCTGGAAATTGGCGAAGCGCGGATCGGAGATCCGGCTCGATGAGCCCTCCCCATGCTTCTTGGAGCCTTTCTTCATTGTCGCAAAGTGCGTGCTACTAGATGCGACGACAGAGGAATTGATGATTGCTCAGTCGAAGGTAATGGAAGAGGTTGCTGGCTCGCTACTTTTCCCTGCCGCGACTTAGAGGGGCAGAATATTTTTTTCTTGCCCGAGAATCTGGGCGGTGAGCTCCATATACGCCTAATCAGGAAGGCGGTCAAGAATAGTATGGGCCCGCCTAACACAGCATGAAATCCACACATAAAATGACCCTCGTTAGGATGGAGAACATGGTAAAAAAAATCAACATAAAAAAAAAAACATACAACAGCGGGTATTCGCTGGTCGTCACCGACCCAACTACTAATCCACCCCTCATCCGTTTAACTAGGCGAGAGCGGACGGGATCACGTGTTTTCGAATGGGTATGGTCGTATGTGACAGATGAGGCTAAGATTAGGACTATATGCTACGTTCCTGGCATTTAACAAAGAGCAAATTAGGAGTAGAAAACATACAAAAGTAGGTACTCGCATTGAACAACTAGTATCATCTGATGACACATGTTATTTTAGGTTGTTCTAGATCACAAGAACATCTGCGTAGCCCCGGAGGCTGACATTTGGAGAGATTCAACCTGAGCATTATGAACAAAAGATCAGAACGATACATCATCTTAATTTCAAGCATCTTAAACACCCATATACAGCCAAACTACCCTCGATCTTTGTTAATGTTGCTGCAAAATGATTTGAACTTATTATGTTGACCGAGGGGCTCGCAGCGTTGACAAATATTTAGCTTTTAGGTAGCCAGGCTAGATTTCCCCTGAGGACTTTTGGGAAGGCCCTTGATACTTCTTTAGGTTAAAGCCTTGAGGGCTGTTGTTCTGCCGCTGATGTGTCTTCGGATGCGCATATATTGAATTGGTTCTTGCCACAATAATCGCTAGAGATGCGGCTTGGTAACCGACAAAAGTCATACACATCTGGTATTACTCCGAGGCAGCTTTTTTAGGGTCATACCTCTTCAATAGCCTCTCGTAGTCCTCTGCGGCTCTCACCGCAGTCCACCATGTGACTACGGGGGCGCCGTCCGCATCGACAGCAGTGAGATCAAATTTGTATAAGAAATTCGTTTTGAAGTCGGCAAAAGAGGGTGTAAGTCCAAGGAGGAATAAGACTACAAGCACAGTATCCGATATATGGATGTGACTTCCGCACATTTGGCAATCTTCCCTCGCCCTCCGGAGCCGGCTAGAGAAGTCTGACACACTTTTGCAATGGGCTAGGGTGAGATGGAAGAGTTCCTCAGTGCGTTTCATGAGAAAAAAGCTCCCGGTAGGCTTTAGCCTTTTCTCGATAGCTTCCAAGAGGAGATCAACTTGGTCACATGCCTCAAGCTTCAGACGTCTTTCTGGGCTGATTCTTGATAAGATCGCCCTTATGGCTGGTTGGTGCTCGTCCAGAAAGTCCTGTAGTGCCTCCGTGTCCTCGTCTGATGGTCGGGGCTTTCGTTTTTGAAGCAACGGCCCGTAGCCTGCTGCCTTAAGACCGAGTTGTATTCTTCTCATCCATGGCAAATAATCTTCGTCTTGTTCGAAAATCGGAACACTTGCTAGCCAGAGACTCACTTCGTCGAGGGGCTGTGAATCGACGTTGCGTTGATACTCTTGCTGGGTTGACGTGCGCTTGGCTTGCCGACTGTCGATCGACAAGCTACGTCCGGTTGAATGCATCGACGAATAGGGGCCTGATGACCTACTCCTCTTCGTAGCACGGGAGCGGCGCCCCATTTTGAGTTTAAGTCTGTCGTAGACAGCTTAGTGCTGGGAGGTGTTGAATATTTCTTCCAAGATGTATGAATTCCTGCGTCTGTGGGCCATCAATGCCCAGAAAATATCGACTGATCGAGCTAGGTACAGAATCAAGATGATTTTATCCTTCTTGGTTGTAGTGAGTATGAGTTGTAGCTAGAAAATTGATATCTCATCATCATGCTATTTGGAGTCGCGAGGCGGTGAAGATTGATATCTGAGCCGCTAAGACCCATGCTCTTCCGCCAATTGCAGGTCGCTTTTTCTACCTAGGTACCTAAATACTCTAGTAGATAGTAAGAAAGATGGGTATCTTTAATAGCCTCCTATTATATTAATATAAATAAATAGATAGTTGATTGGTTGGCTATAATTTATATAGCTGATGTAGGGTTTGTGGCTCCAACACAGAAAGATACGCTGAATAAAGCTGGCTTCTGGGATTTGGGCTATAATCCTGATGAGAAGGGTATAAAAAAGAGACCAGATCATGATATAAATGAAGTAAGCGTTGTAGATTCTATTGTGATGCCATGGGGGATATATTTCGCTCAATTGTCAACTGACAACTGGCACTGTGGCAGGGGTTGGTCAGCCTTGCGGTGAAGCTTGGGGCCAGTCTCACACAGTTGTTTGTAAAGCGAGAATCAAAGTCGCTGTAAGTTAGTTCTTTTTGAGAAACTGGGTAAGAAACGGATCCTCTGTCAAGTCCTGCGCTGTTGCTCGTTCCTCAGGAAGCCAACGAAAAATCTTTTTGATGAGTGCTAACAGCAAATGGTGGTCTTCGCCTTTGAGCTGGGCCTCTCTCATGTCAAAGCTCTGCTCTGGAATGGGTGTTGATGCTATCCAGTTACCTGGAGAGTCTGTTAATATTGCAGTATGCCTTCTTTATGTTGGGCATGTATCTTACCATCAGCATCCCAGTACTCACGGCACTTGGGGCCTCGCTCCAGGAATTCTTTCGGAGGAGGACCCATGAGCGAAACCAACTCGGCAAGATGCTGTTCATCATTAAGGATTCTATCCTTGAGGGCGTAGAATAGGCGAGTACCCTGGAATAGATCCCAGATCTTCTATATGTTGGTTTTAAGTACAAGTGGCATGGTTTTGAAGAACTCACCACCAGCTCAACACACCAAATGTCAATCTTTTCGTCCCATTCCATTCCTAGAATCACCTCTGGCGCGCGGTAGAAGTCAGGCATCACATCCCCTCGATGCTTTTGCCCCCGGGCTGCCCCACGCGAGATTCACCAAAATCACATATAATTGGGATGCCTTGAGTGATGGGCAGAGGCCGAGAGCCATATATGGTTATGTCTTCAGTGGGTTTGAGGATAGTTGGGGTTTCGGATTCGGCTCTGTCTATCTGAGAAAAAACTTCTGGGTCTGGGACACTGATTAAATGTTATTAGGAGATAGATCTGCCCCTAATCAGCATCATAATGTGAATTACACCCAAAAAAGAAAACATGCCTGTATGAACGACGCCAGCCTGGTGAAGAAGGTCTAAGCCGAATGATACTCGCAACAAGGTGTGCTGTAGAAGCGGAGTAGGCAGCACTTGATTTGGCATGGTATTGCGCAATTGGAGTAAGTTCATGCCAAGAGGTGTGTGAACTAAGCATGGATGAGTTCCGTGAGGGCCCTGAACTTCGAAGCGACTCCGCAGAAGACGCAAGCTGTTGATACCCGGATGCTCAATCTGAATCGAGTTGAAGAAGGCCGTAACAGCCTCCTCGGACTCTGCTTGGGTGCGAGCGTCACCATCGCGAAATTTCTGCCTAAGGGCGCAGACTTTGACAGCCACATATTCTTGACTCCTGCCATATGTTAGTGAAGGCTGGCAAGTGTCTAAGGGATCGCGACAAACGTACTTGCTGTCTCGGCAAAGCCAAATGGTCGAGTTCGTGCCAAATCCGAGCTTAGCGACAACCATATATCGCGAGTTAAGTACTTCTCCCAGCTTCGCAGGGTAAAATCTCCGTGACTCGTAGGTTGGGACAGTCTCCTCCTCAACGAGTGAGGATGAGGTTGGGGTGGACACCTGCGTGAAAAGTCGCGATTGAGTGTGACAATATGGCCGGTGTCGGATGGGAAGTTGAATAGAAAGTGTAACATTAGAAAGAAATGGGGGTGAGAAGACTCTGGGAACAAAAATATTTGCATCTTGGCGCTGTCCAAAGACGATGCATGTATTGGCGACGAATCAATTTCAAGTGAAAGGTCAAACTGGAGTCACTGGCTTTGGGGTAGTCTTATCCGGTCGATTACTTCGTGCTTTTGGCTGGTCGATAGACGTATCGTAGCAATCATAAAGTCATGGGAAAACATATCTTTCAAGAAGAGTGATTTTGAAGGAAAATATAAGAAGGGTGAAATGAATCTTGGTTCAACTCTGGGTGGAATTTATCTGATTTTCCCAGTCTGACAGGAGCACAGTAACTAGCAAGTAAATATTAGCCAATGATAACGTGTACACTGACCCACATAAAGCGGCTTGTTGATTCGTCGCGACTCACGAGTTCATCGAGCTGTCACTGTCACCTTTCAGTCACCATTCTTCATACGAAAGCTTCCTAATGACACTTTTTTTTTTCCCACTACATACTCCGCACTGGTAGAAAAATGAGCAGAATAAAGTCTCTAATTACTCTATCTCTGTACCATAAACCGTGGCCAGTGTCTTCGGCTATTGCCCCTCGACTAGACACCACTCATCTTGCTGAGGAGGAGAAGATTCCAGACTATCACCCCGATCGATTTTATCCTGCTCGTCTAGGGCAGATTTTGAATCAAAGGTACCAGCTTGCCACGAAATTAGGCTACGGAGCCAACTCGACGGTTTGGCTGGCTCGCGACCTGCGCCGGTCAGTTTCTTCCTCAACTTCCACCCAAATTACCTCCGAACTGACCATTATGCAGCTGGCGCTGGTCCAAAGAAAAATATGTCGCCGTAAAACTTAACGCAACTGCAACTCCATCGAGGCAATTACCAACAGACAACGAGGAACGCATTTTACGGCATATTTCGAAACTAAATCCCCACCATCAGGGCTGGCACTTTATCAGAAAGCTCAGTGACTCGTTTCAACTTGAAGGTGTATATGGCGGGAAACATTCTTGCCTTATTCTAGACGCTTTACGCGAACCTCTCTGGATTTATCAACAAAGGTATATTGATGGGTTTATCCCGGTGGGTATACTCAAAATCCTCCTACAGATGACTCTCCAAGCACTCGATTATCTCCACTCTGAGTGCCATGTCATTCATGCAGGTATGGAAACTTGCGGAACTCAATGGGAATATACATCTAACCTCCAGTGTTCTTAGATTTAAAACCTGATAATATCATGATCAGAATCGAGGACCCATCTATTTTCGAAGAACACGCGCTGGATGAGTTCCATCACCCACTACCACAGAAGCATACAGGTGATAGGGTTATATACCTTTCACGCAACAACTATGGGCCTCTAAAAAGGCCAACGGGTATAATTCAGCTTATGGATTTTGATCTTTCTGTATCAACCAAGCCAGGAAGGCTACACTATGGAGCCATCCAAGCTGAGATTTACCGAGCGCCCGAAGTCATCCTTGAGGCTGGTTATACTTTTTCCGCTGATATATGGAGTTTGGGTGTCTTGGTGTGTATAACCATTCGCTACCAAGAATTCTTGTCGAAAACATACTAACACCGCCGTTCATAAGTTCTGGGATTTATTAGAGGGAAAACATCTCTTCAACCCACACACACCTGAAAAGCCGGACGAATACGATGAGGCGGTACACCTTGCCCAGATAACAAGCTTACTTGGCTAGCCACCTCGTAGTCTTGTTTCTAGTGGACGGAGGAGTTCTATGTTCTACGACGATAATAGTAAGTTTTATTTACACCATCAATTAGAACATCTAAGTGACAAGGATAGACCCAGAAACTCCGCGAGACCCTCAGCCACTTGCTTGTAATCTCAGCTTTGAGGAGGGTATCAACCAAATCAAAGGCGAGGAGAAGAGAAGGTTCATAAGTTTTGTGAAGAGAATGATCAAATGGAAACCAGAGGAAAGAAGCACCGCGAAAGAATTGCTCGGAGATCCTTGGCTGTACGAAGACTTCTCTCAGGATCAGGCGAAGGACAAATCACCCCCCAGATGCCTCAATGAAAGCTGAATAATTTTTTTCTGCCATTATCCCCCCCCTCCTCCTCCCCACTTTGCGAGCGATTAGAGGAGTTACTGGACTAGTGTAAAAAATCATGTGTTTGAAAACAGCCCTACATCGTGTCCTATTGCTAGCCCCACGGCTGCAGAGCGCCCTGAGTTCGTTCAAACAATGGTCGTGGTAGCTTGCTGTATTCACACACCCTTCAAGCTCATAACTCAGTATTGGCCGTGCGAGGACAATGACTTGGGCTAATTCGCCGCATCCTAACCTGAGCTACAGGAGAACTTGAGTCGCGAGAACATGCACTTAAGCAAGCTCTCCCATAATAAAATTATTACGCAAGGGGCCAAAAGGAAGGTCAATAAAGTCCCATCCTTGAATTAGGGTGACATATTATATTGGAAGAATATAAATAACTGATAGGCGAGTAACTTGATTTGGGCAGCTAGATTCTCAATGTTGTCACACGGATACCCTTACCTTCCGCGTTTGTCAAATATCCCTGTTTGGTTCCAATATTACTGCTTGGTTGGAACTCATACGGACTACAGTCACAGCCCGCCCACAATTGATATCCCCAAACGCTCATCATGGGTTCTAATTGTACCTTATCTGGGACATTCGTCGTCAAGAAGATGCGAGAATAAACTCGCATATATGGTGGTTTGCAGTTGTCAAGAGATCCTACGTTTTTTCTTTCTACCCAGGATTCGTCATTGCTTGGAGTAGTAAGAATATGTGAGAAAAAAAGAGGGAGAGCTCCTGAAGCCTTACTCTTTGTTCAAGCTCAAGAACTCTATGGATATTCTGTGGTATAGGGTAATTGCAAGTACCGCCAGACAGGCTACGGTGCCAGTTGCTGGAGACGATATGCATTCCACCTTTTTCATACTGTAACGGCTTGTTCTGACCTCGGTGGCCTGAGACTCGCTCCCATTGCTTATCAACACATGGAGGGATTGAATAGAACCTTCCTCAACTAGTTCAAGGATTTAATCAATCCCAATCAACAATAGCTCAAATTGACCTAGTGCCAACTCGCTACTGGTTATGAGAACTGAGTGCAACCACCAGGGTGAAAAGGAATTGGACTTTCGTCTTCTGTTTAGTGCCGGAATTCATCCCACTTCAGCTAATCAAGTAGGCAATATTATGCCGTCCGGAAATAGCTCACTTCGTGATTGATCCACCTCGAACACGAGATGCCCGATTTCGAGGTCACTTGGTAAAGATGCTCGTAAACGCAGTGAAATAGTGTGAAGAGTTCTAATTGTTGCTTTTCAACGTTCTTAACCTTTGTACTTTCGGTATAACATTATGTGTTTTTCAGCCCCCTGAGCTTGTCCAAAAAACAGCATCCATGTCCTGTTCTCGGATCACGGCTTTCGCGTCTGGGATTCTCGAACACCATCACCAGATCGGGCAATGGCCGGCAGGATTCCGAGGGGCAACATTCCCAAAGTTGAAACCTGCTTGGCATTTCGCTCACCAAAATAGAAACAGAAGGTTCTTAACCGGGCTCCCTCAAATTACCCAACTGGTGCAGCTGAAGTTGGGATGGATATATGCATATGGGGACGTCCGAACCATCCCTCCTCGACTTTCAGCTCTTGCTTGTCCCACCACCAAACTAAGCAGGTATCCGCGCACACTCCTCCCATCATGCGCTTCCTCTCCTTCTTCGCCCTCCTGTCCACCGCGGCAGCGGCGGTCGTCAACTACCCACGCGCGTCCTTCTACCCGGAATCCGAGGAATTTAGCCTGACAGTCGGCGGCAAGAAGATTGACACGGTCAACTTTGCCAACAACTACGACTATGCCCACCTCGCCATGGACGCCGGCTCGCCCGTCGAGTTCCGCCTCAAAGCCAAGACGCAGAGCTCAATTACGAGCTACATCCTCTCCCCGCGGGGGCAGAACTTTGGCGCCAAGATCAGCGGTAACGAGCTCGTCTTTTCCGCTTCGAAGCCGCAGTACTTCATCATCCTGATCAACAAGGTCAAGGAGATGGTTATCCTGGTCGATCCGATCGAGAAGGACGTGCCCAAGGATAAAGGCGATGGCATCTTCAATGTGTTGGACTACAAGGCTGATAACTCAGGCAAGGCCATCACCAAGGGGATTCAGGATGCTGCGGATGCTGCTGCGAAGAAACCCGGCAGCATCGTCTATGTCCCTGCTGGCTCATATCTGATGGGTAACCTACTGCTGAAGAGTTTCACGTCCCTGTATCTCGCTCCTGGTGCGGCTCTTCGATTCACTGGAAACCGTAACGACTACAAGACTCTCTTCACCAAGGCCGGCCTTTTCGACGGAACGTGGTGGATCCAGACAGAGCCTGCTTCGGATGGTGTTAAGATCTACGGCCGTGGTACGATCGATGGAAACGGAAAGTACACCCGTTCACAAAAATACATGGCCAGTCTTGTTGTCCCCGTCGGGACCAAGAACTTCAAGTACGACGGCGTGTTGGTGCGAGACGGGTCATTCTGGGCAGTGACACCAATCCAAGCTAAAGACGTTGAGTTCACCAACCTCAAGATCCTGAACAGACACGACGTGACCCAGGACGATGGAATTGACGTCGTCGAGTCACAGAGAGTCACTGTCAAGCGCTCGATTGCTATTGCCAACGATGACAGCTACTCGTGCAAGACGTGGGAGCCTAATCTGGACACCACCAAGCCTTATCCCTTCAAGCCACAAGTCGTGAAAGACATCGTGTTTGACGACTGTATGTCGTGGACTGAATGCTACAGTTTCAAGATTGGCCAGGGCGTTGTTGAAGATCAGTCCAATGTCCTTTTCAAGAACGGTGTCGTCTATAATGCCGGCGTTGGCATGGGAGTTCACCATTTGTATGGCTCAAAGACAGCCAGCAACATCACCTTTGATACCATCGACGTTGAAAACCTGCACGGCAACAGCGGAGGCATCGCCACATGGCTGGCCCTTCACATCAAGGACAATGGCAACAACCGTGGCGTCGGCCCAATCAAGGACGTTACTGTCAAGAACATCCGGGCCCGCGTGAAGGGCACTCGGGAGGGACTGATCCAGGGATGGAGCGACAAGTTTAAGGTTAGCGGAGTTACTTTCTCAAACGTCTTCATGGGTGACAGCAAGACACCTGCCACGACGCTCAAGGAGATGAACATGGTCAACACTAGCTTCTCAGAGGGCATCAAGTTCGCCAACACCAAGTAGCAAACAGATTGCTGTACTTGACAAGGATAACTACGTTGCGTTACTTTGTACACTACAAAACTCATTTGCTTTCAAGAAAGATATTCTTTTCTAATATATATTGAGCCCGTATTAAAATCTCCAAAATGTTCAAACAAACCGTGAATTATTCTTCGCCGATAATATAGTCCATATCTCCCTGCTGAGGAAAAAGAAACTTATGCTTACCCATACAATGACGTTGAAACACTTTTCCCAAGTACCCATCGCATGCCAAGCAGGACACTATGCCCAGAACATAGCAGCAAGAAACAACCGCCCGAGTGTACGAAGAAAAATACGCGGTTTCTCGGTATGCCACAAGGCATGGGTACAAGCTGATCCCCATGATTGCCCCCGAAAAGCAATTCATGACGGAAAGGGTTGATGTGGGCAACCGCTTGGCAGACAATACTTTCCTTGGCCTACGTCGGTTTTCGAAGCCGTGCCTGGTGAAACTGAGGTCGAAAACGGTAGAGAGTAAGCGCTTATATGCCCGGCATTGCAACGATTGCGGTGCTGTCAGAAACACACACGCCAAGATAACTGCCTGGTCACGACAGGGTTCGGCAACTGTTGGGTATCAATCACACGCTGTTCCACTGGGCTATGCGACCTTGCACTTGGCACCGTCAATCCCTGGGGGACTGAATAGCTAGGATCGTACTTCTACAACTCCACGACGATTTCACGGATGCTTTGAGATTAAGCGGAATAGAAGAAGGTAGGAGAATATATAAGACCAGGGAACCGGAATCAGACGAGAGCGAGAGCCGGGGTGGGTTGATATTTCTAGCAACCGTGAATGAGCCTCAATTTGCCTCGCCATTAATGAGGTATAAACAGATTCGGATTAGAGTCTTTGGAGACGCTGTTGTCTATGTCTATGCTTGTGTAATATTGAAGGCAAAAAAAAAAAAGAGTTGAAAGTTAGTATGGAATGAAGTTTGGTTAAAAATGAAAAGTGTGCAACAAGCCATACGTGACCTGATATTGGGAATATCCCTTGCATAAGGCAAAGAAAATCACAAAAGAGACTCTGAGACTAGATATATTTACTCTATAGAATCTGCCATCATGCCTTGTGGGCTTAATAGCCAATCACGAAGGTATTATTCCGCCAAAAGGAACAATCCTCATGGCCTACTTGGCCTTGTAGCACTTGTCTTTGATGCCTAAACTGGAAAGTGGTGAATGAAGCCTTTGGATTCGCTGCTCCCAAGACTGAGACAAAGCGAAATCGGATTCTCATCCAAGTACCCCTGGCTTGAGTGGAGGTGCCTTGGATGCCTAAAACATGAAAACGCACTGTGCATGCTTACCAAGTATACATTCACGCAAACGCGTCTCTTGGGGCATAGATGCAGTGACTTCACAACCTACAAGCAACAACCAGGATATGAACCAGTCATTATCGTGAAAGATCTGACGTCGGGTCCACCAATGACCTATAAAGTCGCATCGATTGCCAGCAAAGAAACTAAAAGACTAATAACAGAGCAGAGTTCATCCATCAAAATGTCAGCAGTTGAGGAGCAGCCAGCCGGTCCCCCTGATGCCTTCGAGGAACTCGGAGACATCCTCAAGAATCAAAACCACCTATTTGCTTGTAGCGGTTCCATACCCATCAGGGATGAGCCCGAGGCAGCGCCAGATCAAAGGCCGGGACCAGATGAGCAGAGAACTTCACGTCCTGTCACGATTCGATGGGATACTGCCACGGCTAACTCGCCTACCTCAGGGCAGGATGCTTGTATGAAGCTGACACTTCCAATCACGCCAGGAAGAAACGGCGGTGTGGACCGCTTGTGTCAGCATGCCCAACCTGCCACTTTTGGGCGTGGGGGTGAGGACGTTTTTGACGAGAGCTATCGCAAAGCACTCAAGATTGACACGGACTCGTTTTGTTCAACTTTCGATCCCTACACGCTTGGCATCATTGATACGATTGCGCAAGTCTTGCTTCCGAGTGCCATTGACTCAACAACCCATAGGTCTGTGAGAGCCGAGCTATACAAACTCAATGTAAGATCTTCAACATCTCCCCAACTCTAGCTTGCGTATCACTAACCAAGGCCATATTGAAGGTGTACTCTGCCCCCTCCGGAATGTTCAAGTCCCACGTCGATACGCCCCGCTCGACATCGCAATTCGGCTCTCTTGTCGTCTGTCTTCCTCTTGAACACGAGGGCGGCCAGCTCAAGGTGCGCCACAAGGGCAAGGAGATGACCTATGACTGGAGCACCAGCCAAAGCGACCCGAACCATGCTCAAATTCAATGGGCCGCCTTTTATAGTGACTGCGAGCATGAGATCCTCGAAGTCACCAAAGGTCACCGCATCACACTGACTTACAATCTGTACGCTGTGCGTGGAGCGGGACGCCTCACGGGCATGAGCAAGACATTGGATCCCACTCATCTGCCTCTCTACGAAGCAGTGAAGACCGCAATGAATAGTCCGCGTGCTGGATTCGATGGTAAAGGTGTGTATTAAAGATGTGTAGTTTTTTGGTCCGTCAAACGCTGACACACTTCTTCTAGGCGGCTCCATCATCTTTTGGTGCTCTCACATCTACGCCTACAACCATCACCCCGAGTCGCCCCTCCCCGACACACTCAAGGGCGTCGACGCCGTCATCTGGGAAATCTTCCAATCTCTTGGTCTGCAGCCTCGCATCGCGCCATTTGTATCTCTCGAAGGCGAGCATTGGGACCTTCGGGAGTGGTACGATGAGCTAGATGTTCCAAGCGAAGGAGGGGACGCTCTTCGTCGCTGGGCAGCAGAGCGGCCAGCCCCGCTGCTAGAGGGCTCCTTTGGGGTTTATATGCATCCTGGGGGATATCTGGACGAGTATACCCATTTCCAGGAGCTTTATATCGGCAAGGGTGGCTGGGGCGGTAAGTATCGCAACGAGTCACAAATCTGGTTGAATGAACGGCCGTCCCATAAGGAGTTGCAACTCCTATTCACCGCGGTACGTTGTCATCATTCACATTATTGCTCCCTTTCTATTTCTCGGGAAATTCAGACTAATTCCATGTCGTTTTGTAATATTTAGTACGGAAATCAGGGCGAGGCGGATTATCGTTATTCTCATTGTGGCATTGTGGTAGATGTCCCCTGCACCTCGGAAACTGAGGCTGAGGATGCCGAGGCGTTGGCCGAGGAGGTCAAAAAAAATCAGACTCCAAGGCCGCCTCCAAGGCCGCCGGTGCAGGAGGTGGATTATTTGTCGATGGGCCTCAGACAATTCACGCTTTTTGGTCCTGGGCCGAGTGCTCCTTTAGAAAGCACTCTATTCCCAAATAACATGGAGAACACTGAGGCCACTGGTTCCTCCAATGTTTAGTTCGCCGTTGTGGCTACCCTTTCCTTTAATCCTATCCTAATTGTTGCAATATCATAGCTCTCTACTACTTGTATGCCACTTGCCACTACTTGTTAATCCAACTTAACACAGCTCACCTCCCTAAGGATATCCTTCTATACTTTCAATGTTATTCTCAACACTGACGCAAAAAAAAAAGGTTCAAGTCACATCGGCAAATTCTAGGGCATGTCAGGTCGTCGTTGCGTGCATCATGAGGTGAAACAGAATTGCCTAGCCCTGTCCTGGATTTTCTGGCATCACCTGGAATTTGAGAACTTTATTTGATCACAACGAGAACGTTTCTCATTTGGGAAGAGTTACGAAACCAAGGCCTTTGTACTAGTGCCCCTAGAAAGAAGTTAGTCCAGATGTCAGGTCTTGAATCCTCATTTATCATTCATTATTGCCTTTCTTATGACGTTAGCTATCCTTAACCCAAACCAACTTCGGCTACAATGGCAAAGACGTCCATCTAAACTAGACTCCTAAGAACAATAGAACCTTAGGATGGGCCTTTCCATACCCACTTTGCACATGTGACATTTCGCCATGCGCCTTTTAAGTTTGAAGTTAACGTAGGTAGTCGGAGCATGATGATTATCAAATTGAAAAGAATCCTGGTGGGAGTTTGGGTATACATAGAGTAAAAAAACAACAATACAAGATGCCCGACATCTCCACACAATGAAACAAATTAAAAAGAATCATCATCAATGCTGACATCAGCTGATTGGGTCCTCTCCAGGTAGGTTATAAATGGGCGCGCCATATCCATCAGCGGTCCCCTCCAGACTCGGGGCCGTCGTAACTCCTGCCGATGCGGCGAGCGTCGAGTATCTATCAACATGCGAGAGAAGGGGGGAGAGGGCCTCATACGAACCAGACGAATATCGCCACTGAAGGGACGGGAGCTTTGTCTCCACGGTCATCTAGCTGTAGGTAGCTTATTTGCCTGAACTGTCAACATGCTGATCTGCACCCCTCTTTTATCCGATTTGCCACTCAACAGGCTCAAGGCCAGCCAACCAACCAGACTACAGCTTACCTGGTTCCAATTACAAAGTAGAGGTGCTCCTACAGCTCCTATCCTACCATTGCCCCATGTTGGTGTTGATCATGTCTAATCGCGGAAAAGTGGCAAGTTGGAGCCTATTTGCCATCATTTTTGTGTCTGACATGGACCCTGATGACACCATGTGACATCAGCGCTCATCATGGCCTTGCGCGTCATGAAGATGGGATTCTCAACAATTCCTCCTTGCTCGAGTAAAATTGCGTATCTTGTTTATATATAACCTTCATAACGTAGTAGCTTGTGCCAGAAAAAGAAAGATTACCCATCATCACCACATTTCAAACTTCTATTACTCTCCTCACGACAAGACACTGCTCTATCCATCAGCCTCTATCCTACCTTGTGCTGCCTATTTATTCACGTCTTATTCGCGGCAATGCCACGGACGGCCGCCAACCACTCCTATCCATTCACCGAAGGCTATTGCGTCGCTCCATCTTCACTGTCCAAGTGCCAATCCATGGAACGCAGGACGTCAGCGACCCACCTGCCCGTCGCAGGAGAATGCCACCATCTACAAGACACGTACATAGAGGCGACAGATCAAGGACCCTTGTTCACAGATGAAAGAGCAAGGACCATCTCTCCCCCACTCACGGCTGGACCCGAGGTGGCACCAGCCTCGCCGATCATGGCCCCTCCCTGCAGTGGGGAGCTGCGGTCACCCCGGCCATCCTCAGATGTTGTCATGAGAAGACAGGCGAGGCAAGCATGCTACGAGTTCTCGCACGGAAATGAGGACCTGGAAATCATGTTTGAGCTCAACAGCGACATGGGAATAACGTTGCGGCAGCCCGAAAGTGCAGGGAGGAGATGGCGGAAGCGGGGGGCAGAAGAAGCTCCGGAAGGCGAACTGGGAGATTTAGTCACGAGTGTGCCGTCTGGCAGCGATGATTGGGCAGCTACAGGGCTGGACATGGGCCAGGCACCGATGTTTTGGGGGGATGGAAGTTACAGCGATGTGAGTGGTGGAGAAGCTGTTCAGACCCTGGAGCTACTTGGGGATCGGTTACACAGGGATGCACAGCGGCAGTTGGAGTTGACTGACGAATCGTGCGTATGGTTTGGCCCAGATAGCGCAGTTTAAAACATCATTAATGTCTATGAGCGATTCTTTTCACAATTTCACGTCGACATTTAGCATGAACCGGCTCTATCGTCTGATTGGATGTATTGGGTAGACTTTAGGGTGGAGACTTTGAACGGAGCAACATCTCCGGAGGTGCATGCCCCACTCACTTATGGGAAATCCAGCTTTTGCATGTCGCCAGACCAGAGCATTGGCGATTCGCACTCTACCTTATCTTCTTAACCACCTTGAGATTCGACCCTAAACTTAGCCAATGACCCCGCAGCGAGAGTAAGACCTTAGCTACGCCAGCGAGATGCAGATGCGGGGGAGATAGTTGGAGCGCGGCGGCATTCTAGTCCGCACTCGCATCCAGATCTGCAAGATTGACCTCTCGCCTTTGTTGGAGTCGGCATCCACGATCACGACTCCCTGGTCTACGATCCCATGGCTCAGTGCGGGACAAAGCCACCCTGGGACGCATCCGAGGCTACGCGGCAAGATGAAGTGACAAGGTATATTCCCTCATCCTCCCTGAGGTTCCGGCGGTGGTGCTTACCTGTGCCGTGAACCAGATACGGCTCGACCCTGTTGAGCGCCTCCAGGATCAACAACCCGACCGAGCCCATCCCGAGCGCCGAGTTGTCCACTTCTAGCGATGCCATCCTCACTGCTCTGTGCCAGCTGGGAGCCTGGCAGACAGGCACGACCAGGGCCTTCCTGTCGCTGTTCGATGCCCAGCACCAGCACATTGTCGCCGAGGCCATGCCATCTCTGCTGCTGCAGCCATCACTCCCCAGCAACCACTGTCCGGTGCCTCTGTGGCTCTGCGGAACCGCCATACCTCGCCCTTTCGGAGTATGCGAGGCCACCGTCATCGCCGAGAACTCGGACCGTGCGAACCTCCCCCTCACTCTTTGCGACAACCTAGCCACAGATCCACGATTCAGCGACAAGCCTTATAATAGCTTTGGAGGGGATGCCAAGTTCTACGCGGCCGTGCCTGTTCGTACACGGCGGGGCATCAATATTGGCGTCTACTGTGTGGTTGACGAGACTCCAGGCCGGCCCTGGAACGACATGTACACGGCACATCTTCAACATGCCTCCCGAAACATCATGAACCACCTAGAGTCGCAGCTGCTCAATTCTGTACATCGACGGAACGAGAGGATGAACCGAGGGCTGCGTTCCTTTGTCGAGGGCGAAACAACCTTGTCAGGATGGCGGTTCAGCCCCAACTCCGCCGCCTACGCCAACCAAGACAACCTCGAAGGCGTTCTCAACGCCAGGCAGCAATCCCTTGGCCTCTTGTCTGTTCCCCAATTCGGCCTACCCACGGGTGACGCCAGGGCCCGAACTCCCATGTCCGACATGGACGCAAAAGGCTCGTACTTTGCCGTCGAACCGACCCCAGCACCCGAACGTGACGACATGGCCACCGTGTACTCGAGAGCCGCCAACATCATCAGAGAATCAATCGAGGTTGAGGGGTGCGTCTTTTACCGCCCGAGACTATCATTTCGTGCTCAGCCGGACCCCCAGTTTGGAGACCAGGCAAATGCATGGGGTTACACGACCTCGTCCTCCAGTGGCGGCGAGGCGAGCCACAGCCCCGAGCCTCGTCCCTGTCACGTACTCGGCTTCTCCAATTCAGAGCTTTCCAGTATTGACAGTGTGCCCAATACGAATTCCGGTCTGTCCATGACGGAAGACTTTCTCGCCCATCTCCTCCACAGGTACCCCCGGGGCACCACGTTCAAGTTCAATGCCGAGGGTGGGCTGCTCTCGTCGGATTCATTAGGGGACGAAAACATACCCCTCCTCGCCTCCATCACCCTCGCTGGTCGAACTAAGTCAACAGAGGACTTTAAGACATCGTCGTTGCCGCCGTCAGCATCAGCCGAGCTGCAGCAAGCCTCGTCCAGAGCCAAAAGGCTGCGCAGCCAGGAGGGCAAAGCTCTACACGAAGCGTTCCCCAACGCCCGCAGTGTCCTCTTTTTTCCCGTGTGGGACTCACGCAAGGACGGCTGGTACGCCGCCGCCTTTGCTTACACCCACAGAGAGGGCCGTTCCTTCTCCGTCACGGGCGAGCTGAGCTACTTGCGAGCCTTTGGCGCCGTCGTTGCATCCGAGATCCAGAAGCTCAACACTCTCTCCGCCGACCAGGCCAAGGCCGACGCGCTGGGCTCCCTCTCGCACGAACTCCGCTCACCGCTGCATGGCATCCTTCTCAGCGCGGAGCTCATGAGGGACATCGACATGGACGTCTACCAGGGCAACCTAGCGCACACCATTGAGACATGCTCACGCACGCTGCTAGACACGATCGATCACCTCCTTGACTACTCACAGATCAACGACTTCTCCAACCCAAATAAGAAAAGTGGTGAGCCCCTCTCAATTGCATACAGCGGAGGAGACCGGGGACAATTTGGCAAGAAGTCGCTGTTTTCGTACATCAGGCTAGATGGCATCGTTGAAGAGGTTGCTGAGAGCGTGTTTGCGGGCTTCAACTTCCAGTACCAGTCTCTCAAGCAGGCGTCCCAGGTGACCGTGGCCAGCGACGTCGCCGCGCACCAGCGCCTTGACTCGGCGCAGGCGTCTGAGCAACTCCAAGGGCGCGAGAAGGACGTTCTCGGGCATCTAGAATTCGGCAACGTGTCGGTCCTGCTGTCGATTGACTCGGGCTGTCAGTGGGAGTACCACGTGCATGTAGGAGCCATCAGGAGAATCATCATGAACTTGTTTGGCAACGCCCTGAAGTACACCAAATCCGGCACCGTTGTGGTATCTCTGAGCCAGGATCACAGAAGACATGTTGTCAGGATCGTGGTGCAAGACACGGGCAAGGGTATGAGTGCCGATTTCCTCCAGACAGGGCTTTTCAAACCGTTCAGCCAGGAGGATTCCATGTCACCGGGCACGGGTCTAGGCCTTAGCTTAGTTAAAAATATCACGACACAGCTCCATGGTCGCATATCCATCGATAGCCAAGTCGGCATGGGAACGACCGTCTCGGTCGTGCTACCGCTTAAGCGCGCAGAGTTGCCAGCCGATATTAATGCATCCCGATCTGACGACGATAAACAATTCGATGGCCTCATCAACGATTTGAAGGGGCTGAGGATTCGTATCATAACCGCTGACGAGGCGGGCAGTACTGCTCCGTCTGCCGTCAATGTCTCGCTGCATGATATTTGTCGTGATTGGCTGCACATGGAAATTGTGTCGAATGAAATGTCCTCACAGGCAGTAGTCCCCGATATTGTTCTCTGGTCCTACGACGCTTCGGTTCAAGCACAAAACGACATCAAAGAGCTCTCAAAGTTCCCAAATGTGGTCATTTGTCCCAATGCTCTCGTAGCATACCACCGAAATACTGAATCAACATCGCCAGATGGCGTGAAGCTACTTGAGTTTGTCTCTCAACCGTAAGTCTGCTATCCTTTCCCCCACCATTGCCCACATGTTAACACCTGGCGCGCAGCATTGGTCCCCGGAAGCTCGCAAAGGTCCTGTCCTTGGCGTACCGCCGATGGGTCGAACCTTCACACCCATTCAATCCGCAAAGCATCGAAGCACCTTTGACCGTCTCGAGACCCAACATTGCAAGGAGTGCCGTCAGCTCCTCTGTCGTCTCCGACATTGATTCATTGAACATCACACCGCAGAAAACCGAAACGGGTGGCCCGGCGCCCACGTACGCCTCCACTCCGGGCTCATCGGTCAGCAATGACGTTCAGTCAGATAATGATGAGCGAGTCACGAGATGCCTCCTCGTCGACGACAATGACATCAATATCAAGGTGCTGTCAGCGCTCATGAGGAAGCTCCGCATCGACTTCCAAACGGCAAGAAACGGCAAGGAGGCCGTTGATGCTTTCAGCCAGAACCCGGGCGCCTATATATGTATCCTGATGGATATCTCCATGCCGGTCATGGACGGGTGTGAAGCGACCCGGTGCATCAGGGCTTTTGAGACTAAGGAACGTCTCCAGCCCGTGTCCATCATTGCGCTCTCCGGATTGTCTTCGAGCGAGGCCCATCGGGAAGCCTTCGAGAGTGGCATGGACTTGTTCCTGACCAAGCCGGTGAAACTGATGACGCTCAAAGATCTCTTGCAATCCCGAGGTATTATTTGAAGAATGGTCGAGGTTTACGACGTGGAATGTCGTAAAGGATTATACTCCCAAACTACCCTTGAAAATCATTCTATTACCGGTGTACCGAGCCAAAGTCTTTGAGGACTTCGCTAGAAATGACGGCCATTGCCATGCATAAAGACTGCTCCCAAGAGGATCGTCATTGTGTGGCCTTAGGTACCTTCACACCAGTGGCATGGTTGCCAACAATATCCCAGCAGGGTTTGCTTGACCACAAACGTGTTCGGTTGTCGACAGTCAGAACTAAATTTCCGCCTCTGCCACAGCCCTCGGACCAGATGACAGAGCCTCCCTAGGAGACCTGGGTTTAGCTAGAGTGATAGGATTAATCTTTTCACAGTCAAGGCCAGAAACATTATCCTCCCGTATGTGTTACCTTAAATCCTCAAAGGGGAAAAAAAACTATATAGATCTGTCAGTCAACAGAGCAAGTACACATTATACCTAGCTTTAATATCAAAAAGATTCGTTTGTCCTTTTCAGGGAACATCTATAGAATGCCTTTAATCCGAACGCTTGTCTTGAAAGTATTGGATGCATACGGAAGCGTGCAGGCTTTACTCCATTGGCTTTCGCTCTCACTGAACGCCCGCCTCTCAGTGCCAGGTTTCGCTAGGTAGGCGGGAAGCCGCTCGACAGCAAGACATATCTTCACGCGTAGCGTGGTACTACGCACCTTTGCCTTGTCGGATTCCATCATCTTTGCCTCGTTATGTAACGTTTCTTTCTGATTCTAAGCTTGTGATGACAACTTCAACATGTGACATAACCTAGGAATGTCGTTCCAGCCCTACCTACTTTTCAGTAAAAACAACTTATTGGTAGCTGTCTAGACAAAATGTGAAGCCATCACGCGAAAGGCCTGCCGCGTTTGTATCGTCGAGGCGCGCGTCTCTTCTGCGCGTTTCCAACAACTATTTCTCCACTGGCTCGCGTCTCTCCAAACAGAGCCTCCGTCTCTGGTTTTTGTTTTCAGATTCACTTCACTCTTCATTCAGCCTCCAAAGACTCCACAGGTTTTCGATCCCGGCAGCCGGCCATTTTCACTCAGGTATGCTTCTCGCTCTTTCCCATCCAAAGTTTCTTTCTAAGTTGTTCTTCTAAGTTGAAAGAAAATCGATTCTTCTCTGCCTGGGATTGTTCTCTCCTTCGCACTGATGGAGCGTCCCAAGCTGACAGGCCACCGCCGGCTCCCGCCATCGCTCATCGACAAGGACCAGAAATGCGAGAACTGCCACCAGCCTGGCGCGACCAAGACGTGCACCGGATGCAAGATCGAGGACATAGGCTCCATTTGTACCCGTTACTGCAGCGAAGCCTGCCAGAAGCAGCACTGGTCTCTCCATAAGTCCGTTTGTCGGGATCGTCGCCGCCTTTCCAGGGCAGTCCGACTTCTTTCCGAGGTCTGGGACGCCTTTTCTACTCTCACCTACGACGGATTTTACTCATACAAAGTCGAAAAGGGTGGGTTTATCTCTACCCATGGCCAGCCAGATCCACTTGAGGAGCTCGTATGGACTGGTGGGACTATATTCCGCGACTTCCATCGAGACGTGGTGCCTCATGGTGCTGACGAGGCGGTGAAACTGGCACTCCTTCATGACTCTAATTGCAGCGAAGTCAACACCGTCGGCCTAGAGCTTGTTGGACTCTTTTTGAAGCGTAGGTCTCTCTCGTTACTCAGCTTATTTCTGCCGTCCGTTCTGCGTTCTGCTGACTTCTTGTTGATGCCAGCTGTTTGTTCCATCATTCTAGAGGCGCATGTGCATGGGAAAGACCTCGCAATGTTCATTGTCCCCCGTCACGGCGTCACAAGAGACAACGGTTCCCACTGGGTGCTCTATGTGCTGGTGAGCAGCGGCGAGAGGTTCGCCATCGACATCACCGGCGCCCAATTTGGCTGGCACGAAAAGATGTATGAGTGGGATGTCTATCTTCAGCATCGCGCCGCTTACAACTATTCGCAGAAGCTTGGAACCTTCGACTATCAATGGTCGACTGAAATCATGGTTGATGAGTCGTCAAACTCTTATCGAAGACAGTCCTGCGAGCTTCGAGGCGAAATTTGCAGGGCAGCTGGAGCTGCTCTCAACGAATTTCTCCTCCTGAAGCAGACAAGTGTTCTCTCGCTACTGTCAGTTCCCGACGCTGAGGCGTTTTCCGCTCAAAAGATGGAGCTCGTCGAGCGAGCTATCTCTTCTATCAAGGAAACAATCCATGAAATCACGGTGGTGCAAGGCAGGGGGAGGTGGTACTTGGAACTGAAAAAGGATCCCTCTGGCAAATTCAGACCAATGCGCAAGGTTGTTGATCAAGAAAACTTTGCCAAAAAGATCCGGAAAGCCTATTTCACACGCGAAGAAGTCGAGACATTCCGATTTCTCACTATGGGCAATCCCGAGGAGCTCCAGGAAATTCTACAGGTGAAGATGTTTCATCGACAGAAGGAACATGGTTGCTTGGATGCTTAGGGATAAGGACTGGAAACCTCAAGTGTGAGGCCAGCAACTTCGGCTGTAGGTTAGTAATTGCTCGGGAGGGCGTTGGGAAAGCAGAGCAAATCCTCTACATCAACCCTATTGGCGATATGTATCTGGCATAGGCTTGTCAGTCGTTAGGCATGACTGAAGCTATATTACCTTGCTCTAATTGATTTTATTCTTTTGCCTACCAGTTAGTCTGAGCACATACCAACATGAGGGATATTGTAATCGATTATTAGGTCCCCGATACCAAGGTATTTCTTGAACGCTAATGCCAGTTGACTTTCAATGCTTGTAGTGAACCTCAAATTTATTCATCCTCATAAAGATACTACCGGGTATCATCTTTAAGTCTACGTTGGTTTGATGTTAGTCTTCAGCTCTCGTCTTTCCACTATTGTTATGTTGTCAATATTCTCACTTAATTTTAGAACTTGTAGCATTTCCTTCTATTCTGTCTAGCATTACATTAATCTTTTTTAGGTTTTGATAGTATTTTAGAATTAAATACATGATGGACACACCGTGTGTGTATAACGAGGATCGAATAGGAAATCGAGAGTCAGTAGGTGTGTTGGTTCAAGAAAGACAAGAACTAGATAAAAACAAATAAGAAAAGGTGTAAAGATTGTAATGTGTCTATACCGCCGCAAAGACGGACACCATGGTGCCCAGCGCGGCACCACAATAAATAGTGCGGCCACCGGTGCCTACCTTACATGGACTATTGCAAGTGTTCCTCTTGTCATCGGATGTGCTGGTGCTTGGGAAAGCGTTTGCACACGTACACTGGTATCCAAGTACCCCGAGCGCTCCAACCGTTCCCAGTGAAAAGAACTGGGTGGGAGCACCGGTGCCTTGAACAGTGGTGCAGTAAGCCGCGCAGTCATCGATTGTTCCTGTCAAGGTTTGGGTCCAAACAGTCCCTTCGAATCCCCATTTTCCATTCAGTAATGTGGAGGGGAAACATCCAAGGTAGTCATAAGTGGCCGCATAGGAGGAGGAGGACTCGCCCTTGAGACCTTGAGGACCAGTTGCTCCAGTAGCTCCTGCGGGGCCGATTGCCCCCGTTGCTCCGGTCGGTCCGGTCGGTCCAGTCGGACCTGCCGGACCCGCAGCTCCGATCTCTCCCCTCAAGCCTTGAGCACCAGTCGCGCCGGTTGCTCCAACAGCACCTGTTGGACCAGTAGGCCCCCGAGGCCCCGTATCACCTGCTGGGCCTACAAGGCCTTGCGGTCCGGTCGCACCAGTGTCGCCCCTGGGACCAGTCGCTCCAGTATCGCCCTTCACACCTGCAACACCCTGAATCCCCCTCTCACCTGCCTCACCCTTCGATCCTTGAGGGCCAATCTCTCCTTTCAGCCCGTTGCCGCCCGTGATGCCTTGGGCGCCAGCATCACCTTTAGGACCGGCAGCCCCAGTGTCACCTTTTACACCAGCCACGCCTTGGAGGCCTTGCGCGCCAGTCTCACCCTTCGGGCCCTGAGAGCCTGTTTCACCCTTGAGGCCCTGGATGCCGGTATCACCCTTTACGCCTGCTATACCCTGGGCCCCTTGAAGGCCAGTATCGCCCTTAGGGCCAGCCAAGCCTTGAGGACCTTGTAAACCAATAGGTCCTTGAGCGCCTTGCGAGCCGGTATCGCCCTTTGGTCCTGCTGAGCCGGTTGGGCCGATAAGACCCTGTTCGCCCGTGTCGCCCTTCACGCCTTGCGAACCGGTATCTCCTTTCAGTCCAGTAAGGCCCTGGGCGCCAGTATCACCTGTCAAGCCTGTTGGGCCTTGAGCACCGGTATCACCTTTCAGGCCAGTCAAGCCTTGGGGGCCCTGTGCACCAAGATCTCCCTTGATACCAGCTGGTCCGATGTCACCTTTTGGGCCTGCAGGCCCTTGTATACCTTGCAACCCAGTGTCGCCCTTTGGGCCTGTTAGCCCAGTATCGCCTTTGTCGCCAGCTATTCCGGCTGGACCTTGAGAGCCGGTTAAACCTTGAGGGCCTTGAGAACCAACATCTCCTTTCAGGCCAGTCAGGCCTTGGAGTCCTTGAGGGCCTTGAGCACCAGTGTCACCTTTAAGCCCCTGTGAACCGGTGTCACCTTTCTCGCCAATTTCCCCCTGTATTCCCGGTGATCCTGGAAGGCCTTGAGGCCCTTGAAGGCCGAGAGCGCCAGCCTCTCCCTTCTCTCCTTCAAGACCTTGGAGCCCCTGAATGCCTTGAAGACCTTGGGCGCCTTGCGGCCCTTCAGGACCTTGGGGACCTTGAAAGCCAATGTCACCTTTTGGGCCTTGTCCACCAGTGTCGCCTTTCAGCCCTATTGGTCCCTGGGGCCCTTGAGGTCCCTCAAACCCAAGGTCACCTTTCGGGCCTTGGGGGCCGGGATCTCCTTTAAGTCCCGGAAGGCCTTGTGAGCCAGTATCACCCTTTCCGCCCGTTGCTCCTGTTAAGCCTTGAAGACCTTGAGGACCCGAAAGACCTTGAGCTCCAGTATCTCCCTTGGGTCCAGTCAGACCTTGAGACCCGGGCAGCCCTTGTGGACCTTGGGCGCCTTGGGAGCCAGCGTCACCTTTGGGACCTTGGGAACCAGTTTCTCCTTTAAGGCCTTGTGGTCCCACACTGCCTGTCGCTCCCTGGATACCTTGGAGGCCAGAGTCACCCTTTGGCCCAATAAGTCCCTGTGGTCCTTGAAGGCCTTGAGTTCCTGCAACGCCTGGATCACCTTTATCTCCTTGTAGTCCCTGGGGCCCCTGCGGGCCTGCACCACCAATACCGCCGGTATCTCCTTTCGGGCCCTGGGTACCAGTATCACCTTTTGGACCTTGAGCTCCAACGGCGCCTTTGAGGCCTTGGGAGCCCGTCTCGCCTTTGGGGCCTTGAGTGCCTGTGTCGCCTTTAGGGCCTTGAAGTCCCGCGTCGCCCTTGGTTCCTTGTGGTCCTTGGGGGCCAATATCACCCTTCACACCATTAAGCCCCTGGAGCCCTTGAGGCCCTTGAGATCCAGGAGGGCCAACCTCTCCTTTTTCGCCAGTGCCTCCTCTTGGTCCCTGGGGCCCTTGTTGGCCAGTATCGCCCTTGATGCCTTGGGTTCCTATGCTTCCCTGGGGGCCCTGCGCTCCAGTATCACCTTTCGGGCCTTGGGAGCCTGCTTCACCCTTGGGGCCTTGCTGACCTGTAGCTCCAGCCTGTCCTTGCAACCCGATGTCTCCCTTGGGTCCTTGTGTGCCCTGGTCACCTTTGAGTCCCTGCGAACCGGTGCTTCCTTTCGGGCCTTGAGGACCAACCGGTCCATGAGGTCCCTGGGGACCGGTCGGTCCGGACGCCCCCGGATTGCCTTTGACACCTTGGGGGCCTGGAGGTCCAGTCGGCGGGTCTGCATAAGCAAGTTGGATGGTCTTGCTACCGTAGGGAGTTGCCTTTTTCGGGGAGCCCTTCGTGATATCTGCGGGTGTTTTCAATGCCGGTGCCGGTGGTGCCTGTTCCTGTGCTTGGCCACGTCCTCGACCTCGACCACGTTCACGTACTCGCTCTCGTGCTCGTGCTCGGGAGCGCCCACTCCCACGTCTTATCGAGTCCAAGAGGATAACGTTGTAGTGCTCTACAACATGTGTAGAAGACTC
Organism: Clonostachys byssicola; assembly: GCA_902006505.2. Classification (NCBI taxonomy): domain Eukaryota; kingdom Fungi; phylum Ascomycota; class Sordariomycetes; order Hypocreales; family Bionectriaceae; genus Clonostachys; species Clonostachys byssicola. Next base: position 503,132 of record CABFNO020001247.1, read on the forward strand.
CTTATGAGACGACTCCCTCCACCTAAAGTGATGTTGTTAGTTTGAAGATCAAACCGCGTCTAAAAAATTGACTTACCTCTCCAAGGCTATACCAGGAGCAGGTGCGGTATAATCTAGGCTTGGACTGATGATAGGCTCTCGATAGTCCGAGCCTTCATCTATGGTGGACTCGACATAGTCCGGGCGAATATCGGTCACCAACTCGATGTATACCGGGCCTTCATCGGTGGCGGGCTCGACATAATCGTGGCTTATACTGGTGGCGGACTCGAAATAGTCCGGGCCATCATCTACTTGGCCGTCCTGATGAAGCACCACAACAGCGATGGGCTTAAGCTTATCAGGGGCATCCTGTGCGTTTCCGCCCTGATGGAGCACCAGAGCAGCGACACGACTTAGAGGGGCCAAGAAAGATGGAAAGGCTACCAGACGCAGTAGCCTAACCGCGATCACCATTTTGAAGCTTCAGCCGAACGAGGGGAGTAGCCGCCACCACTAGAAGACACCGACTAGCGAGATCGGGAGTGGTGAAAAAGGCAATCTCTCCCGTGCGACGTTCCGAAGTCATCTTGTCTTTATGAGAACTGCTTCAGTAGAGGTCATCTCGCACCTTGCACTCGGTTCCCCAGTAACTGTTTCCATCTCAACGGTCTTGGCAAACTCCAGTCAACTTCCTTGTTCTCCGCTCACTACGCCATGCCCTATCTTCGGGAAAAGCCAAGCCATCAAGGTATTTGGAGATAATGAATGTCTCATCTTGACCGTTGACGCGGCCCTGAAGAACGAGTAGCACATGGCAACATAAGGAATGAGATGAGGGATTGCTGAAGATATTTGTCTCAGACCGTACTTAAGCCGCCTTCTTCCCTGCCGTTACCCTGATCCTGAGGTATGATACTAAACGAGAGTCTCCGCCATCCTCAGTTTGTATTTGACCTGTGCGAAATTCCCAAAATTGTTAGGAAATCCTTACCCCATCCTCGTATCTTTATGCCGTTTACCCGTTTCAATATCTCAGTTCTCCCAGCCCAACCCTTCCTTCGGCAGGCGCTTTTAACTTTCCCTTAGAAGGATCGATGGTTGGTATGTTGTCTCACCTTGCCGAAGACCGACGATTTTCGGCGCTTTCCGTTGCTACAGGATGGTCAGCCGCATATGTCCTACAGTAACAGTACCACCGGCTCATCAAAAACACCATCTACTCTACTATATAGTCCGGGGCGGTTTTCGGTCTCAACCTTGAGAATTCGGCAACCCCATTCCTAATATTAGATGGAGCAGCGGCGCAGCATTTCTGCCCGAGAGCTCAGGGGACAGGCCCAGTGGCTTCACCTTTCGGTTTCTCTAGGATCCGGCGATTGTAGGTAAGCCAAGATACACACTTGATACTGTAGGAGTTTTCAAATGGTGTGGTTTTCTTGTCGATATAGCCTCCAATAGCGGCAACACGTGATACATAATGACTCAAGTCAAGTATCCTAATACCGTACACGTAATCTCGCGGAATTTGTTCAAGACATGTCTCATTACATGCTGCCTTCCCGTCTTTGACTAAACTACGTATAGTATCAAGCGTGACGGCTTGCAGGTCCTATTCGCAGCTAGCAACGTAATTTCCGCAGGCCGATTTTAGCCTTGTGTAACGGTCAAAGGAGTCACAGTTTTAGTAACTTCGGCATGCATGACTTGAGCCAAGGAAGTACCAAGGTAGACGTCACCTAAGCCTACAAATTCCCGAGCAACGTCCTGTTTCACATCGGGCGAGCCGCTAGTCACAGCAACCTGGACCCGTTGATGATGCCTATGACCCTCCAGTACAGAGGGTTTTCATTCGAAGAAAAACCATGGCGGATATCGTAGTCTCCTTCAAGCAGGTTGCTGCTCAATCATCAGCCCACAAACGCCGGTATCAACAAAGTTCATCTCACTCGGGCGACGATGGATCTTGCCGCTTGCGATTCCCATTTTCACCTTAATGACCTTAATGCAGGCGAACCCGAACTCATAGTGTGCAGTTTCCTAATGCAAAGAGAAGTATCAAAGGCAGATTTCTCGTAACGCTATCCGATACGCTACACTGAAGAAAGATCTTACGAGATGTCGTGATATTCGAGACTGTTCAAAGCATCCCTATGATAGGAGCAATTTACAGTCACCCTTTTCTCCCCGCTTACCGAAAGGTATTTGACCGAGTTCAGAGGGAATGTTGTGGGTAAAGCGAAACGATCCCACCCCTCTACTTGACACAACAGGCATGAAATTGTGTTACACAGTCCGTAATGTGGAGTCTGCATTCCGCGTTTGCTTTCTGCCAAGCTCTTCAGAGCAGCCTCCAGGTTGTTATCCCAAAGAGCTACAGTGTAGTAGGTCGTCAGTCCCAGAATAGATCGTGGAATATGACTAGCACACTGGTTGATAGGGTCACAGCCGACATATTTCACTCATATATGACGCTATAGCATAATCTAATATGGCAAGGGCGCAGAACATCACAAAGCTTCTCGCAAGGCAGGCCACTCTGAAGCATACAAGCCACAATTCCAAACTACATATATTCCATGGTTCATTCCGATAAGTGTGTTTCAACCTCAGTCGAGTTTTCATAGGCCCTTTTCCGCAATTCGATGGAAGACTGGAGAAGGATCTAGGAAGATCTCGGCCTTGTAGCATCGGAGTTTCTCGTCTTCCCCATGTTCCACATTGAATACCGCGAACCCCGGGATTTCAATCACATCTTGATCAGCATTGTCTCCCTTCACGAGGTATCTAATCTTAGCTGCTTGATATATCCGATCTCCAATGAAATCTATGTAGTTCTAGTCAGCCAGTTGTCCTGTGTGGAAGCAAGAGATCATTGCGGTACGTACCGAAATAGAGTACCTCGTGTGTCATCAAATCAAGTTTTTTGAACACTTCTTTGAACATCTGTCGAATATTTCAGAACATGGAAAAGATTGTAGATGATGGGGATGTTCTAACCTGCCGGACGCTTGGCCCAGATATGACGGGGCTGTTGGCATATTGCAAGCTGGCATTTTCTGTGAAAAAGTTATCCAGCCAGTAATCCGCATCCAGAGTTTTGCTGGCAGAATGAAACTTGAGCTTTATTAATCGATTGCTTCACATTATCAACAAATGATGTAACTGACCTCATGGAGCCACGCAAGTATCTTTTGACTTTCGAATGCAGGAGTAGCCATATTGGTCGGATTATTTGTGAAGAACCCAATTTGATAGTATTATTAAATTCTGAATCCAAAAAGAATGAATGAAGGCATTTGGGAAAGATATAGACCCCAAGAAAGCACGCCATTTCCTATCAGCTTACACCAGCTGGGATCCATCCATTGACGTTATACTGGGTTTGGAAAGCTCTTACTTCCTATCTAGGTATTGTGGGACTCATAGATCCTTCTCTAGCTTCAACCACGAGGGAGCCATTATTAATAATAAACGCCCATACCATCCAAAGAGGGCTGACAAATATGGCTTGCTTGCTATTTCGAATTGGAACAGGTGGGATGCCCCTAGCACAATTTCTCCAAGCCAGAGGCTTATAGGGTTGAATTTATATGCTGTGAAACAAAAGTCTACCTTTTTTTTAAGTTTCTAGTTCTATACCCTCTAAGCAAGTCATGTTCCAAACTTGTAGTGCAAGTTGATTCAAAATGAGGGTGGGTAGAGCAAGCTTCATTTTTGCTAGTATGTTCTAAAGTAAACAATGTTTTTGAAGAAAGAAAAGCAACCTTGAACTTTAAAAATAATGCGTAGCATCTTTCTATCTTATTCGGAGGGCCGGTTAAGCTAGCAAATAAACCGACTTCGCGTTATTAAAGTCATGGTTCTGTTTCATTGATGTCAGGATTATGTGCCGTCGTTCTCGGTGTGTGGCTGCCCCTCGTCTCCATTGTCATCATTACTCTCCAGCTCAGCGTTCTCGTGAGGTAAAATATCTATGCTGTCTCGACGAGGCAGGTCCTCGTCCTCTGGGTCGCTATATTCCACCGGATGTCGCGGTGTTTCAGTCTCATCTGCTTCCTGTTAGAATTACCATAACACTACAGTTCTCTGGGTTAGGCTTACCAAACTTGGCATCCTCATCCTCATGTTCAGCAGTTACCGAGTCCTTGCTACCGTATTCTGTCAATGTAAGGTCTGTCTTCTCTCCGCTAGAAGCGTTCGCCGTCTCGGTGGCGTCCCTCCTCCCCCTATCAATGGTCTCATATTCTCGTTTTCTTATGATCATATTTTGCTGCTGTTCCCTCGCAGCAAGGCGCTTAGGCGTGAGGGGCTCAGTAGGCGCGAGTGTGGGAGGAGTTCGCAGTGTCTGCAGGCTTGTTTCCTGCGATCTTCCTTCTCTCCTCTGGTCGTCGCTGGGTCTGAGGAAGTTTGGGGACTCTTCTCGCTCTCTACTACCGCTCGATCTGTGCGGCGCTTGAGGATCGTAAACTGTCGCGTGAGGACGGGGACGCTCTTGTGATATCGAACGCTCCCTCGTCCTGTAGCGAGCTGCTTGGTAGTCTTCCGCCTTTTGATCATAAAATCCCTCCTCTCTGTCGCTAGTTGCTAAGGCGGCCATAACCTTACACCGGGTGTAGTAAATCAATCCGGTGCTCGTTTCGCCATCCAGAAGGATACGGCGACGAACCTTGGCGTCATCGGATGGTTCTTGCATCAGGACATATTGGTAAAGGTGCATTTGAGATACCGAATCCGCATATCCACTCTCCGTCCAGAGGTCCTCAAGCTTCTCCATGATGCCTTCCGTTCCATCTGCGCCGTTCAATACTAGCTCCTTAAGACATGCGGTCCTCAACAGAAGATCACCCATTTCTTCTGCAGCCTTGACGATGGTAGCAAGTCTTTTGTTAATAACACCACATTTTGCTTTTACAATTTGGATCCGCTCGCCGTCAAAGGGGGCATATAATGGCCAGGATTGATCTGGAAAGACCCCCGTTGGGGTCATGAACCCCCGGAATAGGGGGGTCGGAGAACCTCGCTCATTCTCTATCAAAGTCCATGGTCGATCTGGACACTCTTCTACCATTGCCTTGGCCACCATCCACCGTAAGTACGGGCGGGATTTGACATTGCTCGCATCTTGGGATCGGAGCAGGGCTGCGTACTCGCCTGCCTTTTCCAGGCATTCCAGAGCTTTCATCTTGGTGGACCGCACTCTCAGATAAAGCAGACCAGAGTGCGTCAAGATGTCCAGAAGCGCGAAGTTGGTCGAGATGTCCGCGCCTTCTTTGAACCAGTCTTCATCCAACTGCTCCAGACAGTGTGTGAGAACTCCCCCTCCATCCCGGAGTAACCGACGCCAGGTGACCTCGAGGCCAGATTTGGAGGCCATGCTAAGGAAAAGGTCATGAAACTCCCATATCATATGCTCGCCGCGGAGGTGCCAATAGAGACTATCCCAGTCGACATCATCGCCGATTCTGTCCAAGCTATATTTTAATAATTGAACCTGCGAGATTACTCATTAGGGAATACTCAGCGAACTAAATATAAGTAGACCACACATACCTCTGTTGAGTCCAGCCGAGGCCAGTTTCGGTAAATTATTCTTGTTGAACTATCCACTACCTGGTGCAGGTAAGCAGGAAAATCCGTCGAGACTTCTGGTCGCAACTTCGTGAACGCCCAATTTAAATAGAGACTATCCATTGGCTGGTGGCCTGGGCGCTTCAAGTCTAATCCTGAGAACTTGGAGATCCGCCCAGCATCTAGAAGACATTCCCCATATTGAACCATGACATACTCGTTTTCCAAGAAGTGTCCCAGATCTTGCTCGTATATCTCGATGGCAGCCTTGAAGTGGCCAATTCTCCTTAACCTGGCCGCTTCTTCCAGGGCATCTTCAATGTCATAAGCCGTGGGGAGGGAAAGATGCAAAGTGGCATCCTCCGCTTTGGAAGGGTCGATGGACACAGAGGCGGCACCCATGTCACGGCTGTCCCGATGTCGATCATTAAATCGTTCGCGTGTAAATGAGCCTGATGAGGAGCCGGAGGAACTACGTTCCCGGCGTCGGCGCCTGTCTTCCTCTGGCAAGTGCACATAACGAGATCGGAGTGGTGGACTATGGCGCCCTGTTGGAGAGTACTCTCTGCGCCTTTCCAACTCTCGTCGCCTTTCCAACTCTCTGCGCCTTTCCGACTCTCTGCGCCTTTCCACTTCTCTGCGCCTTTCCATGGCAACATATGCGTCGTTGTAATCAAGAAAGACATTATTAGGCTTGGGGCTCGGCATGTCTCTGTTGGACCCTCGATGGCGTTTTACAACTGCCTTTGAGAATTCATCCGGGGCCTCCTTCTTCAAGGAGTCGAGAAACTGCAACCAGTGCTTCGAATGGCCTTCATCTTCATTTGTGTCTTTATCAGGTCTCCACGTCATAAAGGGCGAACGTGATGCGATGTGGGTAGATGATTACAGTCAAGCAGAGAAGTGTGAGTTGACTTGTCAAGATGGCAGAGGAAAAACCGCAGTTGACATCAAATGCCGGCGCAGGCTGACAAAAGGGTGGATATAAGGCTGGATTCAAGGCTGGCGGCAATAGAAGACAAAAATAGATCCCAGGCATGCATTTTTGCGAGCTGAACCCCTCTCCTGCATGAAGGATGTAACCTTTCGTTGGTCGTTCAGTCTTATATGCATGCAGCGCCACCGAGCACTGCCTCCAACAGGCAAAAGTTCCGGGGTCCCGAAATATTGCCTCATCTCATCTCTTTCGCCTCAAATATGCAGGCTGCCTCATCTCGCCGAACCAATCTTTCGCTTCAATTCCATCTCAAACGACCGATCGCCAGCTTGAGGCCAACAGATTGAGGGACCACACCAACGGCCAACCAAAGGCGAGTATGTCGACATTTCGGTTGCGTTCGAGTGCCCTGCTCACCGAATATGCAGTTTCAAATTCGATCAATCATTTAGACGGTCATCTTCAGCCAACCGCTCCGTTTGCGCATCTCGCCGCGCCACCAATTGTGTCTCGCCTTGAACCAAGCAGCCAACCATGCATGAAGGACCACCCATCCAAGTACGGTATGGTCGAAATGACTTCGAGAAATTTTGCCAAAAGACAGCCCGAGGATCCAATCTCTCCATCGGGTCGCATTCAATTGGCAAGATTGACATTGACTGCAAGTACCGGTGGAAAAAGTCGCAATGGGGCGTCTTGGGGAGATCAGACCCGGCGGGCATTATGTACATGGACATCACCTTCCACCAGCCCGCAGGTTACAGCCTGGAGCGAGCCAACGTCTATGTCACACTGAGCGAGGACCCCGAGTCTTATGCACTGAGGAAGGACAGCGGACACAGCCGTACCAGAAGACGCGAGCAGTCTCTAGACGCTGCCTGCGCTGTGCAGTTCACTGACCATTACGGCCCTCGATACCTCACCGGAGCGAAATCAACACGCACCGAGGCAAAGTCCAATAAGATAATCCCCACCCTCGGCATGATGGGGTTTGAATTAGGAGGTGTCGGGCATGAGACGACGGTATCCCGCGAGTTGACCGATCGATGGGTGTTCAAAGGTCTCGTCCGGAAGCCTAAGACGGGCCCAGGTTATCGCACATTGGAGTGGGAGCTGAGTGGGAACAGCCTCGACGCTACACAGGATCATCGGCAAGAGTATCACACTGCCTTTGCTTTTGAACACAGCCAGAGACCTGTGTATATGCGGGTCGAGATTGACGGCAAACTGCGCGACAGAGGCAGCAAGCTCAAGTACAGCATGATCAAGTTCTCATCCAATCTCACCAAGCAGGACTTGTCCACCTTGACTCGGATAGACCTCACTGGTCTGCCCAGCACAAAACGGCTTGACCGGATCGCCCATGGGCTGAATATGGACATGCAGAGGGAGAACTACATGGATTGTCCCGTCGAGCTCCCCTCTCCCAAGACGGCCAACTTCTTCCCTGAGCCCCTGCCCCAGCCCCAGCCCGTTGGCGCTGAATCCACTCCAGGTCTGATCGCATCGAATATGAACACAATGGGGGCCATCTTAGATCTGGACGATGATGAATTATTAAAGCTCCAACTCGGCAAGCCAGCTGGCCAGATTGAGAACAGACCTGACGACGCCATCACCGAAGAAGACAACTGCTCCGACATGACAGAAGCCCAGCAAGAATTATCGGAGAGCATGGCCTCAACCCTCGTCAATACAGAGATCAAGGCCAGGCCTGCCCTGACCTACGATGACGCTGCTGAGCTTCTCGCCATTCCCGCTGTTCTGAGTGTTCTCAAAGTATTGGCCATTGTGCTGCAGTGGTGGAGCCTTTTTTCAGTACGCGCAGAGGCATCATCTCGAAGTAATCCCACGCTTCGGGCCCTAGAGGGCCGACACGAAGAGACTAAGCTTATAGATGAGGAGGAGGAGCCTGTACTTGCGAAGAATCCCCGAAGTCGCGATTCAAATACGCGACAGGCAGTGCCAATGTGATATAATAGGACTGGGAGTTGGCTACCCCAGAAGGAGAGGATCGGAAACAATGACCATGAATAAATCAATGCACTATTAACATAACAAAGGTAGACGGAGTATGATCGGGAGGTGTCTAACGGATAATTGGAATGCAACTAGGCCAGAGCTCCTTGAGCGAAGGTCACTTGATGGGTACAAATCGGTGAACGAGGGAGCTGGAGATGATCATTTATCTCACTTGGAGCAGAATCGCGAAAAGGAAGAGAATCTGGCTGGGACATCAAGGCAGATATCACGCTTACTCATGAGTTACGAAACTTCATTCAGAGAATTCGACATTGGCTGGATGCACAAGCTTCAGGGCAGTCGGCGTCGTCGCTAAGCTTAAAAATAAGCTCTTCTTTTCGTGCATGAGTCTAACAAATCAAATTTGTATGAGCAGTCACACCTATTCACTAAAGTCAACAAGAAATAAACACTATATGCAGACATTTTATTTAACGTATTTTACGACGAGACCATAAGAAGACCAGATATGATCTGCGCTTTCCCGGACTGAAAACTGGACCTTGAAGACGAGATCGCTTGCGGCTGCCCGATGTCGAAGTGTACTGCTTCTTGTAGCAGTTGATGAACAAAACCTCCTCACTTGTCCGACACCGATGCTCATAAATGCGACAGAAAATCATCTAAATGGCATATGCTGATGGTACGCATCCATGACTGATGCGATGCGCAGAGCAGCCCAATCCTTTCTCTCAATCTCTTTCGGCAACGGTGAACATCCTTGAAGTGCCAGCGCTAGGCGGAGGGAGAACTGCTTTATACTTCACCCCATTTGGCGACGACACCGGCGTATAACTCGGTGGGTTATCCAGGTTCGACCGGTAGGACGGTGGGCGGGAACCCTTGGACCGTGGAACCGCGGGAATATGTCTGACAGGCGGCGGGAGAATCTCGTAGCTGCCGTCTTCATCTTCCGGGACAAAGTGCACCAGGCGCTTGCGAAATCGGAAAATGACGAGGAGCTGCCCGACGTGCCACAAGCTGCGAAGAAAGGATTAGTCGTCTTGGTTGAGCAAAGGCTAAAGCTGGGCCAGCTCGAACTAGACCTACCAGTAGAATATCGCCAAAATCCATGTGCCATTGACCATGGGACACTGCGTTAACCTATCACCGTATGAATTACATTCAGATAACTCCGACGATAAAAGCGGCACGTAGGTTGACGCAAGACCCAAGAGGACACCAAAAGCAATAACGCAGAAAATATGCCATGGAATACAGCCAAAGTTGATGACGCGAATCGCCCGGAAGAGGTCGTCTTCGTCATAGTTTCTTCCTCTCAAGCGGTAAACATAAATGAGAGCCGCAAACGACAGATACGATTCGAGAAGTATACCGAGGGCGGCCTGGAACCAGACGACATTAGCAAACAAGTGAAAGAGGGATTGCGATCGCCGCTACCTTAAGCGACGGGATACTCGTACCATTGCGATGAATGCCCGTTGTACATGGTGACTGAGAGTGGTAAAGGTGATCCGGACAGAGAGGTTCTCCTGGTTTGCACCACCAGTGTATGCGAGGCAGCCGATGATCATCATAGCCATGTGCATACACAAACCAACCCAGTACAAGTAAAAGTACAAGCCGGCCGACTTTGCGGCCGCTGTTTTTGGCGGGGGAGGACCGTCGGAAGCGGACATCTCAATCGATCTTCCTCAACGGCCTTGATGTCATGCCAAAAGCATTCAGAGCAGCCATGCGGGAGTAGCTTGCTCAGGATTTTTATCAGCTCTGCTCTTGGCTCTGGCTTAGCTTGACCGATGAAGCATCTGCTCCCGGGCAATCCAGTTGCCCCATTTTTTAGCCGTGAGTGCTTGATCTGAGGCAGATTCATAGACGAATTGCCCGGCGAGATCGTCCTGGGGACCAATGGATTTACTGGGCCAGAGCACGCGCTCTGGAACGTGTGCTTCAGCCGGGGCTGAGCAGGGCCTTGGCGCCCAGCGCAAAATGCAGCACGACGGCCGAAATTCCGCGCTACGGAAGATCTAGCTGAGCAACTGGGGGTTGGAAGTGGGTTGTTTGGATTGTGCGGAAATTTCAGATCATCAGGTCACGCGAGCGGAGTTGGGTGGTACAGGGTAGCCCAAAAATCGCTGTCGGTGGTCGGATTTGATGAAAGCCGACCAACTGACCAGCGCCCCACTCAAAAAGTTTTGAGACTGGCAAGTCGATTTGCAGCCAAAGATTTGTTTCTTTGCGACCGCAATCAACCACTCCCATCAGCTCGTTCGAATGGCCACCCGTGTTTCCAATTCGGGGCGACCGCCCAAGCCCAAGGGCCAGAAGCATGGAAAGCAAGAGATCCGCCAACAGAAGCGCAAGAGAGAGCAAGAAGACTTGCAGAGCCTCGAGGCCCGCATCTCGGACCTGGTAAGGAATTTCCTCTTCACGCCCATCCCAACATTGTCTCCCTCACAATTCAGCATGCTAACGTCTGCAATGAATCGTACAGGACATAAAGAGCACCGAAATCAAGCTCTTCTCCGATCTACCCTTGTCGCAACCGACCACCTCCGGCCTGAAAGCATCGCACTTCACCACCCTTACCGACATCCAAGCAGGCGCCATTCCTCTGGCCCTCAAGAACAATGATATCCTCGGCGCAGCAAAGACAGGTAGCGGAAAGACTTTAGCGTTTATTCTACCTGTGTTGGAGAAGCTTTATCGAGCGCAGTGGACCGAATTCGACGGATTGGGCGCCCTCATAATCTCCCCGACCCGCGAGTTGGCTGTCCAGATCTTCGAGGTTTTGCGCAAGGTCGGCCGGTATCACGCTTTCTCCGCGGGACTGGTCATTGGAGGCAAGAGCTTGAAGGAGGAGGCCGAGCGACTTACGAGAATGAACATCTTGGTCTGCACGCCCGGTCGAATGCTGCAGCATCTCGACCAGACCGCTGGCTTCGACGCCGATAACCTACAGATTCTTGTTCTGGACGAGGCCGATCGTATCATGGACATGGGTTTCCAGAGGGATGTCGATGCCCTGGTTGAGCATCTGCCCAAGTCTCGGCAAACACTAATGTTCAGCGCCACTCAAAGCAAAAAAGTCTCCGACCTCGCACGTCTCAGCCTCAAGGATCCCGAATACGTATCCGTCCACGAGTCCGCCGCTTCCTCCACACCTTCCAATCTTCAGCAGCACTACATCGTCACTCCTCTCCACGAGAAAATCGATACCCTGTATGGCTTCATCAAAGCAAATCTTAAGAGCAAAATCGTCGTATTCCTCAGCTCAGGAAAGCAAGTGCGCTTCGTCTACGAGAGCTTCCGACATCTCCAGCCCGGTATCCCTCTGCTCCACCTCCACGGACGACAGAAGCAGCTAGCACGACTTGAGATCACGTCAAGATTCACATCAGCAAAGCACTCGTGCCTGTTCGCCACCGATGTCGTCGCGCGAGGTATCGATTTCCCTGCCGTCGATTGGGTCATCCAGGTCGACTGCCCCGAGGACTCAGACACCTATATCCACCGTGTAGGACGAACAGCACGCTACCAAAGCAACGGACGAGCCGTCCTATTCCTCGATCCCAGCGAGGAGGCTGGCATGCTGCAAAGGCTGGAGCAGAAGAAGATCCCGATCCAAAAGGTGAACGTCAAGGAGAAGAAGAAGAAGAGCATACAAAACAGCCTGCAAAACATGTGCTTCCAAAACCCAGACCTGAAGTACTTGGGACAAAAGGCTTTCATCAGCTACGCCCGCGCCATCCACCTGCAAAGGGACAAGGAGATCTTCAACCTCGACAAGCTGGACCTGGACGCCTACGCCGCGGGGATGGGTCTCCCCGGTACGCCGCAGATCAAGTTCCAGAAGGGTGAGGACATCAAGCGGATAAAGAACGCCCCGCGCGCCAACATGTCGAGCGACTCGGAGTCCGACATGGACCTGGACGGGCCGAAGGAGAAGCCAAAGAAGACGAAGAAGAAGGACGAGGTGCGGACCAAGTACGACAAGATGTTCGAGCGAACCAACCAGGACGTCTTCTCCAGCCACTACAGCAAGATCGTGGACGACCAGGACAACAACGACGACTCGGACGACGACTTCCTCGCCGTCAAGCGCCGCCTCAACGACGACGACCTGGACGCGGAGTCGAGGAAGGCGCCCGGGACGGCGATCAAGGCCCTCGACCTCGGCGGCGGCGAGGCCTACGTGGTCGACTCGAAGCGCCGCGAGAAGGCCCTCAAGTCCAAGAAGAAGATGCTCAAGTTCCGGGGCAACGCGTCCAAGCTCGTCTACGACGACGACGGCAACGCGCACGAGATCTACGAGCTCCAGGACGAGGACGACTTCAAGCAGGAAGGCGCGGCCGAGGATCTCAGGCAGAAGTTCCTCGAGGGTGAGACCGCCCGCGTCAAGGAGGCCGACGTCGACGACAAGGCGCTCGCGAGGCAGAAGAAGCGCGAGAAGAAGGAGAAGAGGAAGGCGGCGGAGCGGGCCGAGTTCATGGACTCGGGCGACGAGGCCCCGCAACTCGTCGGTGGTGGCGACGGCGACGACAACGAGGATCCGCTGGCACTGCTGCGGTCGCTGCCCATCGCGGGCGAGGAGGGCGGCAGCGGGGACGAGTCTGGCGACGAGCCGCCGAGGAAGAAGGCCAAGAAGTGGTTCCAGCAGGACTCGGACGTCGAGTCGGACGCGGGCAAGAAGAGCGCCAAGGCCAAGAAGAAGAGCAAGGGCAAGGGCAAGGTGTTCGAGGTGCAAGAGGAGCCCGAGACGCTGGAGGACTTGGAAGCGCTCGCTACAGGGTTGCTGGATGGATGATGGCGTTCTCTATGATAGATACCCACTTGTATATAGATTCTTATCATGGCTCAGTCTCGTTGATTGTTCAGAAAAGGAGAGAAAAGTACAATGTTCAGTTAATCGTCAAACAACTATTTACGAGTGTATGTACTTGTTCTACCTTATTAACCAATAAATACCCCGTCCCTTTACGTTTCATAGGACTGAGGCAATAAAAAAAAAACGCCAGTGCTTGCTTCTGTTCGTCATATCACAAAAATGTGGGAACGCCAAATCATACCACACACACTTGCTCTCCAGAAATCTCAAAAGAAAAAGGACAAAGAACTGACAGTTAAATAACACGGGAGGAGATTCCTACAAATCAGTTCACGGCTCTAGTCATCCACCTGTTGGCCGAACAGTCTTAGTCGATAGAAACATGTGTGGTTGGGAGCGCCGTAGTTGCTGATGGCCCTGACGGCGACCTGATCGGTGGCAGCTCCCAAGTGGACCAGCTCCTCACTGAGGCGGTAGAGTTGCGTCCCATCATGCAACTCAGCTCCTTCATACACGAACTGGCCGATCTTCACGAAGCTTGCCGGCAGGTTGGCCTGGTGGCTGTTCCAGTCTGTCGGCTCAGGGAAGTGTGTAGCCGAGAAATCGCGTACGCGCTCTCGAATGGCGGACTCCTCAATATCGGCATAGATTTCAATTTCACGAGGACGAGCGCCCGGTTCAGTCGTGGCTCCTGGTAGAATGTGGTCGATGACGAAGTGCTGGGGAATGATTCGACGTCCGAGCTGAATTGCGAGCGTCACACCGTGGGGATTGCCGCGGTGATTGACATCGCGGGCAGCACACCAGCAGTCGCCTTCCTCAAACCAAGTGTCTAGGGCAGCAACGTGTGGATAAGCTAGAGGGCCTCTAACACCTCGAGAATAATCTCTTATGACGCCACGACCCATGGGGTCGTATGTCTTTGATGACAGGCCCGTGTTGATGGTGGCCCCGGCACCCTGAGCGAAGTGATTAACCTCGTTTTTCAGCTCTACTTCGAAATGGGCGTGGATCTTCCCGTTGGCCAGAGCCTCAAGGCTCGCTTCCGAGAGGGCCTTGCGAAGGAGGCCGTGAACAAGGGTGGTAATCTCCTCACGAGTCATGGTATCAGGGGCAGGCTGAACATCATTGGCAGCAGCGACGGTATCCTTGATGAGCTGCTCGAGTCGTGGTCTAAGATCGTTCAGCTCGGATTGAATCTCAGATCGATGGTCTGCAAACTCGCTCTTCAGATGGCGGAGAAATTCGTCCCTTGACACAACAACTCCTTCCTGGGTCGGCTGTCTGCTCCCGAGATGCTTTTGGACCACCTGCTGGATGCGAGCTTCCAACTCGATGTCAGAGGGGGGGGTTGGGAGATTCTTGAGAAGCGGATCCACCAGTCTCAGTACTCTTTTGTCGTTTTCTTTGATCCAGCCATCCCAATGGCTCGTCAGTTTTTTGTCGATGTCATCTTCGACGCCCTTTAGACTAAGGTTGAGTTTTGATTCAAAGAGAGGGTCCGTTGTCAACTTGGCCGCAATGGCCCGCCACCTTCGATCCGACTTGATATGCGGAGCACCATCAGCGTCCCTACCAATTGTCAACACATCCTCGTCGCCTCGAACAAGATCTCGTATCGCATGCCAAAATGCTTCAGAGACTACCGGCTTTCCATCTCTCAACTCCATATGTACAACGGAGGGTACAATGTTTTGCAGCTTTTTGATAGCGTCGCCGTGAAGAAGTCCAGTCTTCTTCACAGAGTCAAATTCTTTCTGGTATTGCCTGAGGTAATCCTCAACTTCGTGGAGGCCCTCGCCCAGGTCCCAAATGCCTGATTTGTCTTTCCGCCAGGATGGCAACGGTATCGAACGGATGTACCCGCCAATGGAGTCGAGGCTCTCTCCCACATTCCATGACGTGGGCGACATTAAGCCGGCTCCACGTCCCAGTAATGCTTCCCAAGGAACAAACATAGCGGAGAGGATCGTCACCAAGATGAAGAAGACAAGGGACGCTCCGCTAGAGTTTCTATGAACCGCTAAGCGAGAGATAAACCGCTTGATGGAGGATAGAAATGCAGCTAATCCATCGAGAATAGAGTCGAGAAGCTTGAATATGGGCCGAAGATATGGCTCAGGGTTCAGAATACGCGCCCAATCGATCCCTGCCTCACCGGGTAATAGGAAGTCGCGTGGAGCTTCGGGCTCGTCTTCTTGCTCCTCCTCGCTGGTCTGGCTATCCACCGCTGGGGCGCGACGAGCACTTGCACTGAAAGGCGAAAACTGTTGCACTTTCATCCATCGATCTCTCCAAGGGCTCGATGCAGCAGCACTTTGAGACCTTGCCTCACATGCTTCAATCTCCTGCTGGATCGCATCGTCCTGCTCACTGTGGTGGGATGCAAACTGTTGCTCTGGTGCGTGACCGTTTGCAAACCTGACTCGAGATTCCCGGAGACCAAGCAATGCTTTGCCCTTCGTGATGATGTCTGTGTGCTGAGTCTCCGCCTCCTGGGGCTGCGAGACGACTTCTGCACCCAATCTCGATTTCCGCGGACTTCTCCTCAATGACCCGGTGGCCGACGCTTGAGGTTTTAGCTTTTCGCTTGTGCTGAGTGCTTTCGATATACGGTTACGGGTAAGCGGCTCCCTGGCGGGCTGTACCTCTGATTCTTCTGATGAGCTTGGTTGTGGTGCGCCTTGTGGGCGCCCAGGCAAGACTGACTGCGATTGCCTGCTGACTGATTTTGAGAAATTGCCGATGGGGGGCAAATTCCCCGGCGACGAAACTATCGTCGCATCAACGAAGTAATCGCTCTCTGTCCCAAAGCTGCGCAAGTCGTCCGTCGGATCTGTAACTTGTGTCTTCTGCTCCAGAGCACTTGTGATGCCCTTGCGCTGTGGAGGAGCTGTGTCTTCTGAGTGTAAATAAGAGCGGGGACCTTTCGATCCCGCACGACGTGGTTTGTCTACAGTTTTGTCAATCCATGAGTCCGTAGGTACTTGCAGAGATGGTTCATACCTTGTTCCTTTGGTTCCGCTGCCGGCCGCACATGATCGGCAGCCAGCTCGTCAGTCTGGTCCCCGTCATCCACAGCAGGTTTTGGTGGAGGGGGAGGAGGCATGCGAGCCCTGGCAGAACGATGGTCATCCTCATGCTGGCGGTTCAAAACACCCTTTACGACGTTGCTAAGATCAGCAGGCCCATCATGGCGATAGCGAGGACTGGCCTGTGGCTCTGCGTCTGAACCATACGTGTACTGCCGCCTGGAGCTAGGCGTTCCCCTCAATTTTGGTAGGTTGGGCTTCTCCAGGATTGAAGTGTCCTCGTCATCAGTACTGAAATCTGCTCCAGTGAAGGACTTTGCGGGCCGTCTTCGAGGCATCTTGTCGGTGAGTAGTAGCGAATAAGTTGAAGGCGAACTGAAGAGGTGCGTTTTGGGACAGAATTGATGGGGGACTGTAGGTCCTCTTTTCAACCCAGACAAAGAAAGCGAGGTTTGTGAGCTTAAACTGGGCGCCGACTGCACGGGCTCAAATGAAGCCAAAGCTCG
This sequence comes from Clonostachys byssicola, assembly GCA_902006505.2. Taxonomy (NCBI): domain Eukaryota; kingdom Fungi; phylum Ascomycota; class Sordariomycetes; order Hypocreales; family Bionectriaceae; genus Clonostachys; species Clonostachys byssicola. Next base: position 519,968 of record CABFNO020001247.1, read on the forward strand.
GTATTGTTGCTCTGCGACACAATTATCGACTAAAGTGGTAAGAAAGCAAGCTCCGCCCTTGCGCCCAAGGTCATAAGGCAGCTAAGGTCCCGATCACAACAAAAGATGCTAGCCAGTGGACTGGTGGCGTAGGGCTAGCATGGCAGCCTGATGCTATGAACACAGTTGATGTTGATCCATGCGAGGTGGGGTGGTTTGCACTGGTCGCGAAGAAACAAGATTCTTTTCGAGACAAAGGCAATAGGCGGTAATGAGTTTTCGCCGTGGCTGGTTTGGCTACTGGGGGTATTTTTGGGTGGCTGGTGTTGATCGTCAATTGGGCTTTGGCCCAGTTCCTACGCGACGAAGCGGCCTGCAGGGGTGAAGCGCTTCGACCAGCCGCTCTTGCACGTGATGTATCACGTGGGCTGTTTCGCTTCCTTTGTGCCTGATGGTCGATGAGGGCAGGGTCGGTGAGCATGGAATATAGGTAGGTAGGTAGGTAGTTATTAAAAGGCAGTCAGCAAAACAGAAAAAATGTTCGAAATTATTCAGCAGAAGCGTTTCATTGGTTGCGATCCCAACGGTTTTAACATGGTCAAAAATTTCTTCCGTTTTGCTGGGCGCCGTTTGGCGATTGGGTTTCACACCGCATTCTTCGTCGCGAGGATCTGCATCGTATGCAACCCTGCCATGCAACCCCTCAGGAATCACAAATATCAAGCAATCAAGACCTGGCTTTAGGTGCAAATCTGGAGACACCACTAGAGTAGTACCAAAAATTTTACTGCATATGACGAGACCAATTACGCCGTTGTGCAGCAGCATTGGCCTGGAGAACTCCAGGAGAAAGATACTTGGCAGTACCTACCCCAATCCCACCTTAATCCCTGGAGGCGGGAGGATGGTGCCAGAGCACGTTTATCGGCGCAACCAAACGGGAAGAGGGTATTAGATTGCCAAATTTCCGTCTAATTAAACGGGATTGTTTACTCGTCAAGATGGTCTGCCATCGCCCGTCCAACTAATATGCCTCACCTCCTGGCGTCGAGCTATCGAGCAATAGAAGCCACATCATTAAATTGGCCCGGCCAACAGGGGCTATACGGCACGCAGTGACCAGACCTGCTAGGCCGCCTCGTAGCTGGCTGAGGTGATACGCACCGTCTCCCACAGGTACCGCTTTGGTATGGGCGGTTCCAAGGGTCAATGGTGGGTTGGTGGTGAGGGGCAACCCACCTCAATTTTGCCCCGCCATCCCTAAACGCTGAAGAATCTCGCGCTATCAACCACCTGGTCCCCATCCAACCTCGTACTCCCTTTACGATCTTCTTTTTAGCTTTCCTTGCCGTACGGTTTGAACCTTCATCTTCCAAGCTTCTTCCACACAGAAAATCCGAGCGAAAGCTGCATCACAACACACAATGGCTATTGGAACTGTCCTGATCACCGGGTAAGTCAGGCGCAATCTTGCCCCTACTCCCCAAGGCCTCCCTTTCTATCCAGCGACACATGAGAGCCGTAACTCGTCCCTTCTCCTATCCGAAAATTATGCTCCCTAATTGAAGCCCTTCTGACATCTTCCGTCTTTCCAACAGTGGTACCGGATACATTGGCTCCTTCACGACGCTCGCTCTCCTCGAGCACGGCTACGATGTCGTGATTGTCGACAACCTTTACAACTCCTCAGAGGTCGCCCTGGATCGCATCGAGCTCATCTCTGGTCGCCGTCCCCACTTCTACAAGGTCGACATCACCGACGAGAAGGGCCTCGATGATGTCTTCTCCAAGCACCCCGAGATCGACAGTGTTATCCACTTTGCCGCCCTCAAGGTAAATCATCGTTGTCTCCCTCGTATACTTGGCAAAGCTAACACGATGGCCACCAGGCTGTTGGCGAATCTGGCGAGATCCCCCTCGAGTACTACCGTGTCAACGTCGGCGGCAGCATCTCCCTCCTCCGCTCCATGTCCCGCAACAATGTCACCAACATCGTCTTCTCCTCCTCCGCCACCGTCTACGGCGATGCCACCCGCTTCGAGAACATGATTCCCATCCCCGAGCACTGCCCCCGCGGTCCTACCAACACCTACGGCCGCACCAAGAACATCATCGAGGATGTCATCACCGACCACGTCAATGCTCAGCGCAACAACCTGAAGAAGGCCGGCAAGCCTTTCGAGCAATGGAACGGTGCTCTCCTTCGCTACTTCAACCCTTGCGGTGCTCACCCAAGCGGTATCATGGGAGAGGACCCCCAGGGCGTTCCTTACAACCTGCTGCCTCTTCTCGGCCAGGTCGCTACTGGCCAGCGTGAGAAGCTCCTCGTTTTCGGCGACGGTGAGAATTCCCAGCCTCCCTCAATGACTATATCAACATTGACTAACGGCAATCCATAGACTACGCATCCCGCGACGGCACCGCTATCCGAGACTACATCCACGTCCTGGATCTCGCCAAGGGCCACCTTGTCGCCCTCAACTACCTTCGTGAGAAGAACCCCGGTGTTAAGGCCTGGAACTTGGGCTCGGGCCGTGGCTCCACCGTCTTCGAGATGATCAAGGCCTTCAGCTCCGCTGTCGGCCGTGATCTCCCCTACGTCGTCCACCCCCGCCGTGACGGTGACGTTCTGGATCTCACTGCCAACCCTACCCTGGCCAACGCGGAGCTCAACTGGAAGACCGAGCTGCCCATGGAGAAGGCCTGCGAGGATCTCTGGCGCTGGGTCAGCAACAACCCTCAGGGCTACCGCCAGGAGCCCCCTGCTGAGCTCGTCGCAGCCGTCAAGGCCTCCAAGGCTTAGAGCTTCCCTGAAAGCGGGAAAATGAACAATGATGATGATTTGGGAAAACATAAAATACACAGTAGATATGGTTAAACATTGAAGAGCGTTTGAATCTTATGCGACTTTTCAACTTTCTGAAGCAGAAAGAATAATAATAGAACAGATGCATTCCATTGACGTTGCGACAGGTTTCGACGTGCTTCATGTGTTGTCATTATTTGATTTTACTATCTTTTCATTACCTAATTAGTTGGTTTTAATGAGGAGCTTGCCACTTGTCTTCCTGCCCTCGAGATCGGTGTGCGCCCTTGCTACCTCGGCGAGAGGGTAGACTTCGTGGATGTTGACCTCCAGCTTGCCCGAGGTGATGAGATCGAAGAGCTCATAGCTGTACTTTTCGAGGTCCTCCCTGCTAGCAACGTAGTGGTTGACCACGGGCCTCATCAGGCGAATATTCTTGTTCCCCAGTCTGAGAATGTTCACTGGGGGCACGGCACCGGACTGGTAGATGTTAGAACGAGCAATTGATGTAAAACAGAGTGTCCCTGTAAAGAAGAGGGTTCTCAATTGAAGACTTACAGCGTTTCCAAAGGAAATCAGACTACCCTTGACGGCAATCATTTCCAGATCAGCCTCAAAGGTATCCTTGCCCACACCATCGAAGATGACGTCGATGCCGTGACCGCCCGTGATCTCCTTGACCTTGCTAACAAGGTCGTCGTGTGAGTTGATCGTCCACTCAGCCCCGTGCTTGCGCGCCAGCGCCTGCTTCTCCTCCGTGCTGGCCGTGCCGATGACCTTTGCGCCCACGGCGCGCAGCATCTGCACCAGGAGCAGGCCGACCCCTCCCGCGGCGGCGTGGACGAGGACCCACTGCCCGGCCTTCACCTCGCCGGCCACGCGGACGAACGTCCAGGCCGTGAGGCCCTGCAGGTAGGACGCGGCGGCCTTGTCGCTGGGCAGGGCGTCGGGGAGGACGAGGACCTTGGCGGCGTCGACGACCGTGTACTGGGCGTAGGCGCCGTTGGCCATGTACACGACGCGGGCGCCGACGCTGAAGTCCTTCACTGAAGCGTGGGCGGCGACGACCTCGCCGGCGGCCTCGCGGCCGAGGGTGAAGGGGAAGACGGAGGAGTAGAGGCCGGAGCGGAAGTAGGTGTCGATGAAGTTGACGCCGCTGTACTCGTTGCGGACGAGGACCTGGCCCTCGGCGAGCTTGGGGATGGGGACGTCGTTGAGGTCGAGGACCTCGACGCCGCCGTTGCTGGAGATCTGGACGGTCTTGGAGGTGCTTGGGATGGGAGCCATGGTGGAGGTGTGACGGCGCGGGGCAGTTCTTGAGGTGAGGCGGGAGGGCAGTAGGGCAGCTTGGGATCTTGGGCTGGAGCGGGATGAAATGGGAGCTGTGGTCGAGAGCAGCCGCTTTAAAGTCAATGGCCCGGCGGATCTGGCGATGGTTGAGGGGCGGCAGATGCTGATTAATTGGGATGCGGCCCGCGTGGTAGTACAAGCGGCCAGGCGTTGAGCCATTACTGGAGCGCGGGTAGGTGGTTTGGTGTTACGTGCCGAGTTTGGGCTTTCTAGCTTGGATGGTGAGGGGGTATTGGATAGGTAGTGGTCATTAATAAGTATCGCAATGGTGCCATTTCGCCGGTAACCATTGGACTGTGGTTATGTTGATAGGTAAGCAGCGGATGAAAATCGAGGATGTCTTGGAAAAGGCGTAGCTATGATAGAAGAGGAATTGCCAAGTCCATCCCGCCCCTGCCCGTGTATCCGGTAACGGAGGAGCCCACAATGAAACTGGCAATGGCCTTCCGAATATGTTCTTCTAATGCGATCCATGATAAGTGAACTGTTTCTGGGCATGGTGTTGGTCGGATTGAGATTATGAAAGCAGCCTATCAAGGCAGAAGACCATCCGTTCATATGACAACACATAGCACATCTAGGTAGAGCGATACAAAATACTTCACTCTCATTGCCCGTTAGATACACGATTAGATTAACGTATACCCTTATCTTATACCCGTTTGTACCCTTTCATGATGTGGGCGAGCTCTAGCTGGGTAAACTAGAAGGGTTCGAATGGTTTACTGAATCACAAGTGTTCGGCAAATGGTAAAACTCCACGAACACAGATCCCCAGCACTCTAGATTAGCAGCAAATTTGAACGCAAATGACTCTTAGCAAGAAAATAAGGACAATCTTCTTGGCTCAGCCCTTGGCATGAATAAAATAGCCCGCATCGTGGGAGCATTGGCCTCTGGTTCTTGCCCGATGCTCTAGGGTATCCTGGACATGGGCCGCATCCGATTCCGCAAGCGCAGGGACATGGGTATCCGTTCTCCTGGGAGGAAAGGAATAGCGGAAATGTCTATGTATTAGAATGTGATAAGTAATAGCCAAAAGACCTCTAATAGGCTGCCGCCATTTGTACGAACTCTTGGGAGATTAATAAGGTGTTGGTCGTATTCGGCGGCGACTCGTATCACATCGCGAGCTCGGGTCAATGCCAAACAACCAAAGGCAAACTCTGGCTACGGTGGTTGGTGCTTACGAGATCAGAAGCTTAAAACACTGACAGATGCCGACTGCCGAACACCGGCTACGTTTAGCTGGCGCGCGGTTCCATTAGCAGTACTCCATATACACAAACTGCGTGAAAAGCCACTCGGGATGTGGCTGGAACTTTGCCAACTAGCGAGTCTCAAAATAGCATCACGGCTGAGTGGGGTGGTTGGGTCGATGCAACGCAGCCTCATCAGCACTTTGCTTGCTGTTCCAATATGCTGGGTTCTGGCAGGATTACCAGAAGATTAAGAGGTACCGTACCCTTTCCACACGAAAACGTATGGTTTCTCGGCCCTGTACTTGACTCGTAGTGTTCGCCAAGAAATTTGCAGTGTTCCTGGAGCCTCTTTTCTCTGGGCCAGCCACGCAACCTGTGAGGTGCCGCGCAATCCATCCAGGGATGGCGGGAAAAAAGAGGGCTGTGCAGCGGCACCCACACGAAATGACAGCCCTTCAGCAAAGAGGGCTCCAAATGAAACGGCACCGTCAAATCTCAACGGAGCGTTTCATTGATCAAGTTACCAAAAGGATGCATTTGAGTTTGCTTGGCATATGCACACCGCGTAGTAGATTCTGTGATGTGGAAGCGGGAACTCGAGGCGCAGTCGCGATGCTCGTCGGTAGGACTTGTCGCACAGTGCGCCGCCTTGACGCTCAATCTCACACAGCACAACAACGCCGTGCTCCGTTCAGGCTGAGACACATTAGTGAGAGTAGGACGCATCTTCTATCCTTAGGACCTCCAAAGAAGAAAAAATGAAACCTCTTGTAGGGCTCTGCGAACAGTGGTCTGACGTAGTGTAGTGGCTTCAGTGGGGGGCCAATCCCACTTGCCGAGCACAGCGGTGCCTGGACCCTGGGCCTAGCGGCTTAGCGGTGCTGTGGCAGTAAAACCCAGGCTGCTAGCACCGTACGAATACTGCCTGTTTGGGCGCAGAGTCAGGCCGATCTCTGTCCTTTCTTACTTGACATTGCTACTCCCAATTTCGGCCATTGTCCGCCTTCCCGACCGCCTCGACAATGATAAAAAACTCCAATCTGGGGTGATTGTGAATAGGAGCTGTTCTCTTCCATCTCGAATAATGAGTGGCTTTTAAAACCTCGACCTTTCGGACAGCTTGGCCATCCACCACCATCACCAGCTCAGCTACTGCACTGGCCCCTGCTCATCACAGGTGCTTAGCAAACACGTCTGCAGCCGCCACTCAGATGTAGAATTCGCTTCATCCCAGCAAGGCTCCTTCCTGACCCGCACGGTATTCCAGCTCAGTTTGGTGAGGAAGCAACGGCGAGGAGAGGACAGGCGCAATTGATTGAGAGGCTCTCGCGACATCCGCAGCCATGGCTCGCATCACACTGAATGACAGCCAGCGGCGGATCATCCAGCTATCTCAGGAATGGGGCGTTGTTCTCCCGCCAGCACCCGCCCGGCTCGAGCGGCCAACCCATCCGCCATCATTCCGGACTCCAGCCGACGACCACACAGCCGAGAGCCTCCTGCACAAGCGTGCCCAGGAGATCTCCCAGGTCCGGCCCAAGAGCGGCCTTTCCCGTGCCTTCTCGACAAACAACCTGAAGAAGGGCAAGAACTGGGAGCCATCGCACATCCTGGAGGTTCTGGCATCATGGATCTCCCAATCCGGATCTCCCGGCGTGGTAGAGGCCCTCATTATGAAGCTCTCTGCCGCTGGCTTCGATCTGGGAGCAATGCAACAGCAGAAATCAAGTATTCTGAGCAGGCGTCGGAGTGTCGATAGCTCCATGGATCGTGCTAGGCTCCTGAAGCTTGCCGTTCAGAACAACCAATTGGAGACCGTCAAGGTTCTCCTCCCCCATGCAGATACCCTCTCCCTGGACATCTGCCTTCCTCCAGCCATCCGAGCCGGCAACATCCAAATGGTCGAGGCCTTGATACGATATGGTGCAAGTCCCTCGCAGACACCAGAGGGCCAGGATGCCTTCCGCCAGGCGTGCTCCGCCCCCTACCTTTCCGACATGGTGGGTTTCATGCTCCAAGCTATAACACCCCCAAGCCAGATTCTGGCCTCACAGTCCATGGTTGACGCTACTCGGGCTGGATGTCGAGACACTATTTTGAGCCTGAGTCGCTCATTTGCCGATGGCGACCACAACCAGGCTGAGGCCTTGCAGGTCGCCATCGGTCTGGGACGTCGAGACTTGGCAATTGCCATTATCATGGGAAACAAGCCACCTCAGTCCGAAGGTGTAAGTGCCGCTTTCAGGACACTCGTCGAAAACCACACACTCCACCCCCCTACAAAACTAGAATTGATGGAGCTTTTGCTATGTGCTGGGGCTAGGGGAGACATGGTATCACATGCATTGCAGCTGGCCTGCGATTCTCAGTTTTACGACATGGCCAATCTACTAGCCTCCTACGGTGTATCAATCGAGTATAATGAAGCATATGTCCTCAAATCCGCCATCAGCCAAGGCCAGATTGACCTCGTTCGAGCGCTCCTTAGTGGCCCCTCCAAGTTGAGTGTTGCTCTCGCGTCTAACTGTGTCAGCGTTATTCCCCCGCACGTATCAAACCAGGACAGATATTTGGTCCTTGATCTACTATTAAGGAAAGGTGCCAAAGGCACACCGCTTGATGAAGCCTTGGTGATGGCCGCCGAGGCCGGCGATGGATACTGTGTCGACCTACTATTGCGCCCATTCTTTCCCAGCCCACAAAACAATTCAAACTCTCCTCGGACCAACGGCTCATCCAAGCCGCAAATACCGCACGAAGTGGCTTCTGTCGACTACCAAGGCGGAAAAGCACTTCAGAATGCTATTTTACGGGTTGACAAGGCGATGGTGTATCGGATGCTATCTGCTCAGCCCTCCCCCGAAACTCTCTCAGCTGCCTTTCCTTTGGCAAGAAACATCCCAGTTCCGGATCGATATGAAGTAGTCGAATTGTTTTTGAAGGGCGCTTTGGCGGGGCCAAGTCTTCATGCTGCGTTAGAAGGAGCTCTTGGCGAGGATATGGCGACCCGAGACGATGAGCTCATCAGACTATTACTCGCCTACGGTGCTGACATCAATCACAACCAGGGGGCTGCTCTTCAGTCGGTTATTATCCAAAGTGACCTGCAGCTTCTTGGAAACCTCCTGTCAAAGGCTGTTCCACAGACCGCTGCATCACAGATCCCCACCATTATGTCCGTAGCCGATCACCGGTCGCGCCACGGGATGATGGATCTCGCCCTGCGCGCGGGCGGTGCCATTGGTGTTGAGCATGTTGCATACGCCCTGTACGAAACGCTCCGAGAAAGTCCAGTTGATATGTCTCTGCTTCACCTCGTTTTGCAGCAGGGAAATGCCAATTTGAATGACCCCAATTACCCGGCTGTGAAACAGGCAATTCTTAATCCAGACCCCAAGGTACTCGATTTGGTTCTTAGTCTGGGCAAGCCTTCGGCGGAGACCGTGACAGAGGGTCTCAATGAGATAGCCCTGCTGCCATCAACCGAAGGGAAGGCCTGGAAGTTGAGGTCGATGATGGCAAAATCTCGAAGAGGCGAGGATCTTGGAATGCTCCTTGCAGGTGAAGCCCAGTCCCTGGTTCAAAATAGCACGCACCAGCCCTCATTCTCTGCACTGAAAGAGCTGCTTGATCTAGGAGCGGATCCGAACGCATATGACGCTACTTCAATATGCCGTGCTGTTGCAGGCTCGAACGAAATGATCTTTGACATGCTCGCTGAGTCGTCACGTCCGCCGACAGAGGCGTCACTTGCCCTTGCCATGCCCCACGCATTACACCTCTCCGACCCGATGAATCGATTGACGTTTACAAAGAAACTCGTTTCTTTGGGCGCACCGCCCTCTGAGGTGAACCGAGCTTTGGTGCATGCAATTGAGGCGTATGCGGATGATGTTTCTTTGATCAGTGTACTGGCCGAATCGGCGAATACCTCCGATGGAGAGGCGCTTAAGAGAGCTGTCCAGAAGGAGTCACAGGAGCTGCTCGATCTGCTGCTATCCAAGACCAAACATCCGGATGGGGCCAGAAATACTGCATTTGAGAAGGCCATGGGAGTGAGAGACGGCGCCATCCGCAGAAATCTTTGCAGTCGCCTTCTAAAGTCGGGCATTTCAACCGACGTTGCTTCTAATGCCTTGCTTGTTGCTGCCCGCGATGGCGATTTAGATCTGGGAAATATCCTCATGGCGCACGGTGCTACCGTTTCCAGTAAGAATGGTCAGGCTATCATCGAGGCATGCCGTGGGGGATCCGTTGAAGCTGTTGAGATGCTTCTACGTAACGAGGGCATGGTGGAACGCATCACTCTGGAACGCAGTTTCCAGGCTGCCACAGAAGTTGGCGATTTGAATAAGCGAGCACTGATTTTCGAAAAGCTCCTCCGGAGGGGCGTTTCCGGAGATCCCGTGCACGCCCAACTGCTCCCCGCGGCAAGGTACGGCGAGGCAGGCTATGAGGTCCTCAAGGTCTTGCTAGCGGCTGGGGCAGATCCAAATTACAACAATGGAGAGGCTCTTGTGAGCGCGACTCAGAGCGCTCACACAAGAAGTCTCCAGCTGATGTTGGGCATGTGGGATGATGCTGGCAGGCAGGTAAGAGAACTAAATATCCCGTGTTTCATCATACTTGATCAAACATTTACGTACTGACACTCGAGGCTGAAGAAACGCCCATCTCCGCCTACTTTGACGCGAGCGTTCAAGGCATCTTGGACCCTTGAACCCGATATCAGATTCTCCATAATACAGGATCTTTTCCAAGCCGGACTACCCGTTACGGAAGACATTCACATGGCACTGAATGATGCTGTCAACGAAGAGACTCCCGATGACAGACTGGTTGAGCTTCTGCTGAACAACGGCGCCTCTCCTTTGACGAATGACTGCAAGACACTCGTGGACGCTACAAAGCGTGCAGCAGCAGCGTCTCTCGCTATCTTATTGAAGAAACCAGTGCCTATTGAGCACCTGAATCGGGCTTTTTCTCAAAGCTTTACACTTGAAAACTTTCGCTCATGGTTTTCGCCGTCAGGAAAGGACACGGTCCAGATACTTCTCGACCATGGCGCGAAGGGGCCAGCATTGGGCGAAATGCTTTCTCAGGTGATTCAGAATTCCACTGCTGAGACAGCTGACATTGCCGACGAGTTCATTGAGCTTCTTGTCCTGTACGACCCCGACGTCAATCACAACCAAGGCGAACCCCTCCGCTTGGCCGCCTCGGCAGCAAACGCTCGCTGGGTCAACTTGTTGCTACAGTGTCACCCTTCAAGTGGAACGCTATCCAGCGCCTTCCAACGTATATTTGACAAGTCATTGGACGAGTCCGATGCTCTAGCGCTATTTGAAGTATTTAGCGATTATCACGATGGAGAGAACCGGGTGGATATCCTGGCGCAGACGCCGGGCGCACCACCTCTCCTCTTGCAGGCCATGGCTCAATACCCTCGGTCTACCAGAATTCTGACCACGTTGCTCGATGCTGGGTGTTATCATGATCAGACAACAATGTGCCAGCTTCACCCTGATATTGAGGCAGAAAACGTAACACTGCTGACGTGGGCCATTGCTCAGCCACAGAAGAAGATTAGCTCCGCTATAATTCAGCTGCTTGTTGAGCGTGGTGGTAAGTACTTGCCCAATATTAGCCTCTTGAAACTTGATTCACTGTACGTCATGCTAATTATTTCTGTACAGCCAATGTCAACAGCCAATCACCCAAGTCAGGGGTTACCCCGTTGATGCTTGCCATCCAAGCCAAGCGGATTGACATTGTCAAGCTACTACTTATGGAGGGCGCAGATGCCGACGCCACAGACTACTTGGATCGATCTCCTCTCTCCATGGCGACAGACATCGGAGGAAATCTCGCAACCGAAATGATGGGGTACGTTCTCGCAGCGGATCCCAACCCTAACGATGGATCTCTGCACAATGTAGCCCGTTCTCTCAACCATGCCGCAGTCAAGGTTCTACTTGAATCAGGCCACGACCCCGACTTCCCAAGCACGCAGCATGGTGGGAGGAGCGCCCTTGGAGAGGTCTGCCTACGTGGCTCAACCGGAGAGGATCTTACTCCTGAGAGGGAAAAGGCGATGGGTAAGGTCATGACTGCCCTCGTGGATGCAGGATCCGACGTCACAATAAGATCTGGAGATAAGTCGTTGCTACATTTATGCTTCGAGTCGGCAAACCCTGTGGCAACGACCCGGGTCTTTCTCAAGGTGGCGATGTGGAAGCACATCAATAAGCCTTTGAACCAATACACTTCGGATGGATACACCTACTCACCAACCATGTATGTGTCCAAAGTGCTACCGCCTTTCGACGCCAAGGAAGAGCTTCTCAGCTTGCTCTATGCCAACCGTGGCGCCGATGTCTACTATAAAAATGAAGGCCCGCAACCAGAAGGCGCGATAGGCCTTCCGGAGGATTTGCTGGTCCAGGAGCGGGTGAGGAAGGCTCGCCTGGAACGATTGGCAGAAGAGTCAGAGGACTTTAAGCTGTCCCTCGCCAGGAAGCGCGAGCTTGCTACCGTTGAGAACCAAATCATGGCACAGAAGCGCGAGATGGAGGACGCGCGTCGCAAGAAGATGCATAACGACGAGCTGGTGACCATGCGATCCAAGGCCGAAATGGAACTCTCCATGGACGCCGCCGCTCATCAGAGACGCATGTCGCAGCAACGTGCGCTCGCCGACGCGTCGAACGCGCATATGCGCGCGGCGGCGGATGCCGAGGTACTGGCGGAGGACATGCGGAGGAGGAAAATGCTCGAGTGGGAGAACAAGGCGAACCGGGAGCGCATCAGTAACGAGCGTGCGCTCAGCGCGGTTCGCATCAGCGAGCGCGAGGAGCTGGACCGGCTGGACCGCAGTGCTGACGATCGCCTGAATAAGAGGCTTGACGCTCAGAAGAAACTCGTCGAGAGTCAGGACAAGCTGGCTAAGAGACTGGCGGCGGGACCTGGGGGTGTCGATCAGAGAAGGCAGATTGGTTTTATATCCGAGGAGCTGAATTAGCCAGCCGTTGGTTGGATTGAACGGAAGTTTGGAATATCAAACGACATTCGTGTTCTGGTTTACGGGAGCGTGCATGGGACGGTTCTTCATATGTAGGCGTTATTAAAATTCAGATCACGATTCAACGACATACATAAAATACGACCATCAAGGGTTGCTGTGCTCATCGCATGTCGTAGACCGTGATACAAGTTGACCTCACTAGATGTACTGCGTAAAAGCTCATGTTTATTCAATCATAGGAGCAATGATTAATCTAAGCAGTCATAAACCTAGCAACCCGCTGTTTCCTGTCTCCTCTCGGCCACGAGACCACCTCTTCTTACCCGAAAATAGCAAGGTTACAGTTAACGCCATCTCCATCTTCGCTGTAAATAAGCCCTTGTACCATGAAAGCCAAGTGAGGATTTTATCCTTGTTGTACAGCCATATATCCTGTTTTGCACAGATCCTTTCTAGATAGCCAAAAGCAAAAATCAAAAGCAAAAATAAAAAGACCAAAACGCCGTCTAAGCCAGATATCCCCTGCGCGACCTCAGCTCTTCCGCGCCATCTTGATAGAATCCGCACCAGTCTCGACAACGCGATAACCATCCGCATCGCCCTCACCGCTCGCGGCTACCTCGTACGCCTCCTCGCTCCGGTCGCACAGGACCTTGAGGTCCTTGTCGCTGAGCACGTCGTCGCCACCGCTCGTCTGGTATACCTCGCCGTCCTTGAGCAGCAGGGCCCGCAGGGTCTCAGCGTCGAGGAGGTCCCCACCCCCATCCATCTTCTGCCCCATGGTCCTGAACCCACCCTTCTGAATGACGAGCTTCTCGAGGCGCCGCTTGGCGTCGGCGGACATGAGGAGGGACTCCTCGACGGTAGACCGGGTGGCGAGGCGGTAGACGATGACGGGCCTCGTCTGCCCGATGCGGTGGCACCGGTCCTGGGCCTGGAGGTCCTGCTGCGGGTTGAAGTCGGAGTCGAACAGGATGACGGTGTCGGCGGAGGCGAGGTTGATGCCCTGCCCGCCCGCGCGGGTCGAGAGGAGGAAGATGCGGTGCGAAGGGTCGTTGTTGAAGTCGTGGATCTGGTCGCGGCGGCTCTGCTGGGAGACGGAGCCGTCGATGCGGCAGACGTTCCAGCCGCGGAGCACGCGGCAGTAGTCCTCGAGGATGTCGAGCTGGGTGGTGAACTGCGAGAAGATGAGGACCTTGTGGTCGTCCTCGAATAGGGTGGGCAGGAGGCGGTCGAGGAGGAGCATCTTCCCGGATGCCGTGACGATGGACTCGTCCATTGGTAGGTCGGTCGAGGTCGCCCACGGGTAGTAGAAGTTGTGTGGGCTGTTGCATACGAGGCGGAGCTGGGCGAGGGGATTGCCGAGCTTCTTCTGTGCTACTTGTTTTTCTGGGTGGTGGTCAGCATTGAATGTTTCGAAACGGCCTAGGTTTAATGTAAATGACTTACTGGCAAGTTCGAGAGTTTCCGCCCGCTCAATCTCCTCAGGGGAGATAGAAGCTGTCGACTCCTCTTCATCGTCCTCGCTTGCCCCGAGCTCGTCAGCTAACTTGGCTTCGAACTCATCATCGGACAATTTTTCTTCATCCGAATCGGCCTCCTTGTACGTACGACTGGGGCGACCTCGCGCTCGGGTGCTAGTAGGAGTGGAATGTCTGCTAGACCTCGCGCTCTTGGGCTGGGAAGTCACGGGGGTTGGTGGCTGCTTGCGCTTGGCCCCTTTCTTGGTCGTAGGTGTTTTTTCTGGAGCTGCAGGAGCTTCAGCTTTAGTCTTGGGCGGTCGGCCTGGTCCGCGCTTTCCCATCATGAGGCTGAATGCATTTTTCACATTGGGCTTTGACTCAGGGTCAGGCTCAAGCCCGGCTTTGATTTTCCTTGGGCTTTCACGAATTGGTAGCGATGTTTGCTTCTTAGGGCCGGTTTTGCCCTTGGCGGGTGTACCCCTTGTAGCCGACCTCGAGGAAGCACGGCTTGATACTCGGGAGGCTGCCCGGCTGGTGACGCTCTCCACTGCCTTGCTCTCGAGGTATGCTCTCGTATCCATGTTCTTGTTGCTGATTACGTTGTACAGATCTGTCTGCTCCTTGGTCATAGGGGCAAAAAGGACGTACTCGCGCTTCCTAGGGAGGTACGCAGCCACATCTTGCTTGATTCGACGTAGCAGCAACGGCTGGAGAATCATATGGATCTTTTTGACCAAGTCATGCTTCATCTGGTCCCCAATGAACTCTTCTGTACCTTTCTCATCCTCAAGGTCCGAAAAGTCAAACCACGACTCGAAGGCTTCCCAATCGGTGAAGATCGTAGGAAGGAGGAAATGGAGCAAGGACCAGAGTTCTTTTAGATTGTTTTGTAGGGGAGTTCCAGTGATTAACAAGCGGGTGGCAGACGGGAACTGTCTCAATTGTTGGAAAAGCTTGGCGTCGGCGTTCTTCATGCGATGACCTTCGTCCTAGATAGCGGTGTTAGAAGTCGCAAGGTGACAGGAGCCATTGGCGCCAGAATACGTACAATGATGATGAATTCCCAGTTCACCTTGGACAAGCTGGCCTGTTCTCTCAAAACCATTTCGTACGAGGTGCAAACAACGGGGAATTGTGGCGTCGGTCGGCCGTTTTTCAAATTCTTCTGCAAATTGACCCTGAAGATATTCTCGCGCTCTTCCTTTGTCCCGTGAAACATGACGACAGGAATTGACGGAACCCATTTATGGAATTCGTCCATCCAGTTCGATAGGGTACTGAGTGGCGCCACGATCAGATGGGGACCCAAGTAGTCTTCTTGTTCTCGGAGCAGTGCGATCAGGGAAATCGTCTGTACGGTTTTGCCTGTGTGCCAAGTTAGCAATCGTAGCACCGAAGCAATGGAGGGAGTGGGCATGTTCTTACCAAGGCCCATCTCATCGGCTAGGATACCGCTCATTCCCTGAGAGCAAATTTCAAACATCCACGTGAGACCTTCCAGTTGATAGTCACGCATGGTGCCTCCAACCATGCACTTGGGCTGTTTCGCCATCTCCAGATTATGCTCACCCAGAGACTTCCCGTCCAGGCTACTGCCTACACGACCGAGGACCTGCGTCTTCTTGGTGAGAATATCGCTAAAGGCAGCGCTTTTCTGTAGGAGCTCGTCTAGCTCTCGTGCCTTGGCCTCCCTCTCAGCCTTTGTCTCGGCCTTCTTCTTCTTCTTGTATGCTCGTTTTTTCCGTATTCCATCCTCTTTATCATTCTGCACTCGTGCGGCCTCCTCTTCTTTTTCGAGGGCATCTTCATCTATCACATCGGGACGCCTGGTTTTCACGTCGGGTGATCCGGACTTGACAGGAGGCGGCGAGCTTGGGACGCTCGAGGAAATTCGGGACGGCGACATGATGGACTCTGCGTCTGAGGACGAGGATGAATCCATAACGTGGCGGAGGAGGATATTATCGCTACATTAACCCTCCGGAAGGGTAGGCTTCGTCGATTGCGAGCTGTCGAGTCGCGGACAAAGCGGCCGATGGTTGAGGTCGCCCCCGATCCAGGGATATCGATGATGTAGTCGCTAATACCAATTGGGGGTAGGGTGAAGGCGAGGGCTCCCTTGAAGCACGGATGGGGGGATCGCAGGATTCCCAAAAGGACCAAAGAGGTATCCAAATATGACGACTATACAGGAAATAAGTGAGCGAAATCGATCGGATGAGCAATTGGGACGGAATCCAAGAAGCAGGTGAAGCGCGGGTGACTTGGCTACTCGGTGGGGAGACGCGACCAGGCAGCGACGCGCTAAAAATCAATTAAAGAGCGTGGATGCTGACGCGACTCGCACGCGAAGAAGCTGCCAAGTCACGGGGCATCTATCTACCCAGATACCCTATACTCGGGCTCGATCTCCTGTGTACATCATTGAGTGCCTTGAGATCCTTTGTTGGCTTTCTCGAAGCAACAAGCCGGCCCGATCTTCACTTAAGACTGGTACATGAGATTGAAAACACGAGATCAACAAGCCGAGCGGAATTCCCACTACTGCTAAAACACTGCTGCAATGTTTCCTAGGTATATCTAGGTCAGCACCACGCACCATAGACGTCATTTGGACATCCGCGGTTGGGGATGATTGTTCGTCTTTGGTAATCTATGACAACCTTACTCTAGAATGACTAGTATCTATTGCTAACAGCTGCTACTAGATTTCATCATTACCTTTCCCCTCGTTGTTCTCGGCTTAATCATTGTCCCCGACCCGCTCTACAAGAAGAAGAAATGGTGGAGGACAGAGGAAGAGCATCAAATGTGTATGAAGCGTCTTGAGGCTGATGTCCGTCAACAATTGGTGACTTATCGTTGACTGTCTCGCTCCTTAGCCGTCTCTGGTTGAATAGTTTTATGCTACTGCGGCCTATAAGAAGTTATGTCTAGAGAATCAATGGTAATACTGGGGCTGAACTTGTTGTCAAGCCCTTGGTAGTGCAGACCACAGCGATCGCCATTCTACCAGGCAGGGCGTTTTGACGCTCCGTGGGAACCGTAATACTCTGAAATATTATATCCCAGTGCAGTCCATAACCAAACTACACTATACTTTTGACCTTTCTGATCCACCGTTCTTGCTGAATGTCCCTGCGATGTTACTAGCGAGTACTTGCCCTACTTTATGGGCTGCCACTACGACGAAATGCACACATTCGACGCTGGAAGTCAATGGATGCCTCACGGTGCCTATCGGCAGCTCCTCAAATTCCGTATCGCTACATCAAGTGATTAGTAGCGCCTCTTTGGGTATTGTTTCTTCCAAACGCCGGCTTCATGGAGAATACATCATGTGAGTTACCGCAGCAGCTCTATTGCCTCGGCGACGTCCAAATGACAAATGATAACGTAGGTAAATTGGGTACTTTCGGACTAGAATTCTCTGACAAACGCACTTAAATGATTCACTCTCCGAGAACAGGCATTAGTAGTTGATTATATGTCCATATCTGGCAGCACATCCATATTGAGTACCTATGCTGAAGAATGGTTACCTGCCCCGTCGACGCGGGGCGGAAAGCAAGGCCTACACATTACGATCCAACCAATCGAAACAACAAACATGCATCACAAACAAATATTTTTCATTTTATCTCGAAGCAGCCATTGCTAGTTATTCAAAGAAGGCAAAGACTAACTACACGCTACAAGCCACGTACCAGAGACACTGTATTCTGTGCCTTTTTCCCACAACTATTTACCGTGATGCTCCTTGCTGCGATGGGTGAAACCAATAGAGAGGAACCAACCACAGAGACGAATCAATGCTGATATGGGGAAGGGCAATCGTCCATTGTAGAGCCACCCAAGGTGTAGTTCTTGCGTTTGGCAGTCTAAATACCTACTCTTGCTTGTAGAGACGGCTGTGTCGCACTCGTTAGAATGGCCTGCATCCAAGAGAACCTGCCATGGACAGTCTGGCGGCCTTCAGAAAAGACTGTGGCAGCCAGGAACGGAGCATCTTTCTCTTCTAATAAGCTGTCAGAGGAAGGGATTGGTACCTCGGTCGGAAGAGACCAACTACCCAGTTATGATTCGTAGCCCCCCAACTTGCGGCCTCGGCAACGAACGCTGGTATGAACATCCATGCTAGGCACTTACCTCTCGCTTGTTCTAGGTCTATGGCTACCTGTTCCTAGTATGATGGGTGATGATGGCGTCATCAGCGCCTTCCAAAAAGCTCAACTGGGCAAGAATGTCGGTCGGGCCATTGCCACAGGTGGTGACAAATTGAGACAGTCAAACATTAGGTTGCTTATTGTCGAGTCTGCGAACGATATAATTAAGTTATTGAGTACTAACAATATATACTCTACAAATAAAATGGTAGATATTGTTACTTATTTCGTTTCATACTACTGAAATTCTCTGTTCATTGCAGAAAGTAGTCGATTTACGACCACTCTTCCATTAGGTGTCACATGTCTCCTGCCACCCACTTGTGCGCGTATCATAGGCAGGTAGAAGGGCATCATGGCTCCTTGCTCTTGTTCCCAGAATGTGTTCTAAGTGATTGAATCCCCACTCTCTGGGCATCTTACTTGCACATCGCTATGCTTGAAGGAAAACACAGTACAGGAAGCAAAGAGACAAGTCATGTCGAAGGAAGTTGCAGTGCGGACAGTAAACAGATGGGCTGTAGTTAAAAGAATGCCATGTTCCGGATTCCCTTCGTCTCTTCTTCTCTTCTCCTCACACCTCCTATAAATCAATTCTTTATTTATTTATAAACAAATTTATTATCATAATTTTTATTTACAAAAATACAATTATGGATGTAAGTACTCCGTCGTCAATTCCACCCACGTCTGCATCCACCCTGACAATGACTTCACATTTCTTGCCTTACGACTTGATTCCGTCATTGATCTGCCTGTTATGAGATTGCGTGTGATTGATTGCTAATTTTTTTTTATAGATCGTTATGGCGGGCCGGGGTACCGTCACCGGCTTGCTCGAGAGCTTGCCTGGCATTGTCCGCTTGCTGCTGGGGGTCGCAATGGCGATGTGTTTGTTCACGCCTGAAATTCGAGGACATGTCATTAGACTGTTCCGAGAATTGATGGAGTACGAACCAACCAGAAAAATCGTACTTGACATCATATTCGGCGGCGCGGCTCAACCTCAGTAGTTAAGACAGCAGTCAAGCTCTCGGGCAAGCCACCCCAGACAAGCCTGGTACCTTCGGGTCCAGCCAGGCACAACCCGCCGATGCATTATATATGCCTTCGCCTTCCGAGTCGTCTGTTTGCTTCGACAGCTCAGTCCAGCCGGGCACAACCCGCCGATGCATTATATGCCTTCGTCTCTCGACTCTTTCATTTGCTTCGGCAGCTCAGTCCAACTAGCACAGCCCGCCGATGCGCTACAAGACCTCGTCTCTCGAGCCTTCCGTTTGCTTCGACAGCCCAGTACAGCTGATGTGCTACAAGCCTTCGCCTCTAGAGTCTTCCACTTGTTCGACAGCCCAGTCCAACAGGCACAACCCGCCAATGCACTATATGCCTTCGTCTCTCGACTCTTTCGTTTGCTTCGACATCTCAGAACGGCCGGGCACCGCCCGTTGATGCACCACATGCTTTCGTTTCTCCAGCCTTTCGTTTGCCCCAACAGATCAGCACAGCCAGGACAACCCGCCGATGCATTATTCGCTTTAGTATCTCGGAGACTTCAGTTTGGTTCGACAGTACAACTTTAGTCAAGTCTTTCGGCGATAGCATGCGATGCGTCTATCCAATTTCTGCTCTATTCCTATCTAGGAGCCTACTCTTCCGACTTCGCCACGACATTAGCAGCCTTTGCAACACACATAGCGACGATCATCCTTCATGTTTGCTTTCTTGGTCTGTGTACCGTCTTTTGGTCTGGATATTGTTTCATGGTCTGGGTATTGTTTCATGATCCGGATATTGGTTATTGAACAACTTGGGGAAGTAAAGGGTTCTTTTCTTTACACCATTAACCTTCGCGGTTGGTGTATGATCATGAGGATGATAACACCATTAACTTGTTGGAAACCAAGCATTATTTGATTGTTGTGATACTTGGAAAGAAAAAAGTCTGGGACATTCTGTACAGCTGTAAGAGACATCGGAACTACACGCGACATGGATAGGTTGTCACATTTCATGTTTCTAGGTCGAAATGTAGAATAGATTTTGATACCATAGGAAAATCATAGCCTCTATTTTGAGATTATTTTGAGATTTTACCCCAGTAATGTTCCCCGCGTATCAATTGTGGCCAGCTGAGTCATTCATTCCTTATTGTATTGAGTGACGCGTAAGAAGATCTGTATGAGGTCTTTGGGAAGCGATATGGATGGGGTGATACTCCTCAGGGAAAAAACCAATTTACCATTCAGAACATCTTCGCCATCATACACACGGTATTCCAAGCTTTAACGCTAGAGTAATATAAGTAGCTCCCCCAGCTACAACTATGGTCATAAACATTTCATGAGACACTTAGCGAGCAAGTGAAGGGCAAAAATACAGTCTCGAGCGAGAGTTTTCTTGCCTGTCGTTCTCCCCGTGAAAGTAACCCAACCCACGGCTCATGTGCTCTGCCTGAGAAAATTCGGCCCAATTGCCTCCCTTCGCTCGGTAGTGGATGTGTTGTGTTGGATAATTTCGATAAACATGTCGACTGCAGCAGCTGTCGTGCATAGATCTCTCACTTACTACTACATTCGAGTTGAGATAAATCTCGTGACTGATGATCTATCCAATGGCGTGGACTGCTGTATAAAGCAGCACGGCTGAGAGGGAATCGTCTTGTCCTGGTATTTTAAACTTGTATTTCTTAGAAGGTATACGTTCATGGGTTAGACAAGTCAAGATGTATTAGGATCAAAATAACGGATTGATGACAGCTGTATAAGCTTGAATTTTCTTATTGGCAATACTAAACGCAAGGAAAATGGAATACTAAATCATGTTATGATGTCTAGCTAAGTATTGTCTTTAGCATTAGGTTGATTGCTCCGATATTGCGTCGAAATTCGACGCCCGAAATCTTATTCTGCTATGGTTATTTCAGTTACTTGCTAGTTCAGGAGGAGAAGATTTGCTCTCTCAAAGCGAAGAGTCTTCTTTAGTGCAATCTATAACATGAGTGTAATATAATAGCGGCGCGATATTGGATAATGCCGATGCAATTGCTAATTAGTTCAATCAAGCCCTAGCAATCGATCTTCCATATCTAAACTGAGATTCCGTACTTATGTTCTAATCTAGATATTCGTCTAATGGTAGTACAGAGAGTAGAGCACTACTTAGTATAGCTATAAGCCCGATCGACCGGCCGAGGACAGCAGTGCCTTCGGACAAAGGGCCGTACAAAGAACAACTGCCAGCTACACCTGCGAGTCCCCATACCATAAGAATCTGACCGTAGGTTCTGGTGAATGAGACTGTGTCAGGGGACAGCCTTTTAACCAGGACAGGCAACACACTGAATCCAGTCCCATGACCAAAGAGAATGACCGAGTGAGCTAGTACACCGATTTTTGGACTGGAAGACTGCACGAATTTCAACAATAGGAATCCTCTGAGGCCGAACAGGATCATGAAAGACCGTTTTGATCCCAAAAGCGCAGTGACAGAGTGAGCTAGGAATCCCCCAAGCGCAAGAGCAATCATACTAAATGGTAATGCTGCGGGTATCCCTTGCCCATCCAATGAGCTTGCCAGCGGTAGCAGCCCAGCAAACAGCGTCATACCAGGAAGAGCATTGAAGAAAAGTAATGCCGAAAATGTTGCCCACGGCCCATAGCTGACCATGTTTCGCTTCTGTGAGGAAGCCTTCAGTAGCGACAAGTCATTAGGTAGGAGTATAATGGTAAATATCGCAACCAACAGAGATATATAGCCTCCGGATTGAAGGTATTTGCCCAGAGTAGCCTTGGCTAGAACGCTAAATTCAAGATATGACCGAAGGGTGAGGCATGCTCCTACGCCGCTAGAGAAGCCCAAGGGGCCAATTGAGCTTTTCGCGAGCGGTTGGTTTGGAAACCCTTGACCAATCATGATGATAACAGATAGATAGGTCCAACCGACACCAACCGCCGGCCACCAGGGAAAGGAGAAGCGCATTCAAGTAAGACAAGCCCAAGAAATGCCCGGCCCCGACAAGCCCGATCCCCCATAAGAATGTTCCGCTTGCAACAGTACCCCTTGCTCCTAAACGGCAGAGAACGGAAGCACATGTGCCCACGCCGAAGGATAAGCCGATACATCCTGCTGCAAATGGAGCGAGAGAGAATCTCTCATCCAAGCCTAGGAGTCGCGGCAGCTCAATCTGAACTGTGCTCAGACTGTACACGGCGCCGACACATAACACGTTGCAATAGCTAGCTAGCGCAATGGCCCATGGAGAGGCTGTGACGGAGCTCGGCCGGGATATGATTCCCTTGTCGCCCATGGTCGGCTTCTCGAAATCCCTGACCTGAGGGGGCAGTTGAATCAACAACGGGTAATTGTGATATCGGGGAACTTCAGGCAGTATAGAGAGCAAGAAGAGTGGATTTAGGCTACCCGATGTCCAGGATTTGGAAGTCAATTTTGCTCATAGTTTTGTCTTGACGGAGTAGCGGCGACTCTATGTGCTCTTTTGAATCCGTTTACATCGCGGTAGCCATTCACCCGAATGCTTCCCCGCGGTACACTTTTCCAGTAAAGGAATGGAGAGAGCTGACCTGATCCACTTCTATGCCCCTGCGGATACGTCCTGCCTTCTGTTAATCACTCCGGAACTCATTATGACTCCGAGGTGCTGACGGAGTAATGTTAAGAATTTATAGCTAATTCGAGAGTCCAACAAGGAAGAGAAAGGTACGACAAAAGTGGGAATGGTCCATTGGATGAGAAGTAGATGGGATCCTAGACGTCCCACAAGCAATCGTATTTATGTGTTGGTCGAGAGGATCTTGAGATAAGAATCTCCATGCAACGTAGCTAATAAGACTCCCGCAAGAGCATTGTTCTCCCGAGCCTTTGGCGTTCACAGGCAGATTTTGCTAAGACCAGAAAGCCTGAAGATGATCTAAGAAAAACAGGATTCCCCTAGGCAGAGACATCAGAAAGTCTCTACTCAAGTAAGTCTAGACGGGCAAACTCATTTGGGGAAGTTACCGCCCATTAGAAAGGCTACGCACGCATGAACTGTTTGGGTTTGATGGCTTTCCCACTGGTGCCACTTCCGCCCTCGTGAGCAGGATCCTACGCTGCGTTTTACGACGTCCCCAAACGAGTTGGCATGATTCTCTGAGCAATCTTCTAGAGAAATGTGTCCTATGGATTGATCACTTTGCTATTACTGACAATTTGCTATGATTCTGAATGCATAAAAGAATTATTCGCTCCATTTTCGATATTTGGTTTGAATACTATGTAGAAACAAAGGTTTTCGCGAGCAAAGTTTCGAGGCGTTTGCCCAGCAGCAGCCTCAGAAAACCTTGATTTCATTGTGACTCGATCGTGGAACTCCAAGACTTCTCTCCATGATTATTTAAAGGCAGCCATTCTCCTTGCTCTCGGTTCAAAACTCACACCTTTCATCCCACACAACACAACACCTACGCACACCAGTCAGACTAAGAAGTACGACTTCTCTCAGCATCAATTTTTCCACTTTAAAACCTCAAATACCTATCCCAGCGAAACTGCGGAACCCTGGATTGCTCGAGAACAACACATTTGTCTCCACCAGCAGCATAAGCCTAAACAGAATCGGCACCATATCACCTAAAAACCAACAAATTTATCTACTCTACATCTTTACTCACCATGGATGTTCTATCTTCCGCCCTAAATGTTATAACTAACAGAGAAAACAACTTCATCTTCATAATCGATTTCATTCCCATCATTATCCCGACGCTTTATGGCCTTGTTCTATCGCCCAACAAGATTCCGACCGCGCCCTCCCATCTGAGCGAAGATGAGCGCGTGTGGCATTACGTCTCACATTGGCGATCCTGGAGCTTATTCGCATGTAGTGTTATCTCATGTGTCACGACAGGGGCATTAAGAGCAATCAGATATCGGGATAAATCTTACCTATTCCCCTATAATCCCCATGTCTCTTGGTGGCCGAAGAATTTTCTGGGGGGATGTCTTCTCTATGGCGCTACGCTTTCGTTCTTTATATACCCATCGGTTGTCCCGAAGGATTCCCGATCATAAGAGAAAGAAGGGAAATGGAGAAGGAGAAGAAGCGAAGGGGGGATTAAACTGGTCACGGTGGCCGTCATTGAAATGCACAAGTGGATATGGATCACTTGAGGGGAGTTTGAGAAAGGGACTTGAGACTCACGCGTGTCCCATTATCCTAGAGCCTCGTTTTCTCGGCAAGTATGAAGTAATTGGTCAGAATTTACTATTGCTACGCTTTCAATCTATGATTAAAATGTTTGTGCTCTCATTGCTCCCAATGATTCAATGGTGAGCAGACAAAAGATTAGACATGCATCAACATTGTAAATAGGCAGGAGGCCCAGGGAGTAGTCTTGAATCCAAGCCACCTGTGTGAGTCACACAGTAAAGAACTGCAATAGAAGATGCCAGAACCAACACCCCAACGCAATGGATATTGGACCCGAGTCACAAATTGCACAGCATCTCTGAGGCCCGCTGTGCTGGGTTCTCGGTGGACAGTCAGCTGCAGGCCTTGAATGAGCGGAACCTAGCCATCGTTTCCTCCAAGGCGAGGTGGGCAGTGTATTATCTCCAATCTCGGCATCCATCGGAAAGGTCTTACTCAAGACACTGGTCGTGTCCTCTCTTTATTTCTGCTTGTGGTCTAGTTGGCTTGACCTATCCGACAAGTATCCTATTTTGGGGTTTCTTTGAGGCACTTCTTGCCGAACTGAAGTCACCCGACGCCTTTGCATTCTATAACTTCCCTGTCATTTATCTGTAAATGGAGTATATCTCATCATGACTTCCTCCCATCTCATAGCGGAAGCTCCCACAGTCGTCCGTCCTTTGAGGTTTTGACCCAGTAGCTCTTCGATAAATTCAGCCGTCAACCGCCTTTCCACCAGACTGTATCCAGATTCATTGGATATTAGTTACTATTATCGCCAGCGAGGAGAAGGTTCATATCATCGGAGCAAGGAATGCACTTGAAGCAACGCCTGATTGTTTGGCAGGACCCAGAGCATTGCTTCGTGTCCCCCCATCTTACCTTGCTCTCCCCTGCACGGATGCCGGAGTATCGGGCATAATATTGGCCCTGAGGTCGTTAAAATTTCTTTCATGTTGATTATTGTCGGGCTGGTTGATTAGTGAGATTATAGGGTAAGCTTTTTAAAAAGAACGGAAATTATTGGTCTCCAAGTGAGTAAATCCCGAAGGCGCCGAAGCGTTCTCTGATGTAACGTTCGAAGTGGGATCCCCGTATCTTCATTTCCAGGGGGAGAGAAACTCATGGATATTTCTAATTTCTCAAATACTATTGGATTCTAACGTTGATGAGAATCAACGAGGCGCTGATATCAAATGATTCAATTGTTCTCATCGGTGAATCACGTGATGATTAGCTGCTTCTTTATATTAGTCCCGAGCAACCCCAATCCTTTTCTCCCAAGTTGCATCTGGTATTGTGATTGTTACCCGCATTCGCCATGCCTGAGGAGAAATTTCAATTCATCGGCCAAAGCGGCCAGTTTAGCCAAGATACTCAGGCGACAAATAAAGTCGTCAGAGCGCATGTGATGCGCCGGTACAGGCGCCAGCAAAAGAAAAAACAACCACTGTCCCCCCCTGGAAACATCAATACGGGACTGAGAAGGGGATCTGGCACGACTGTGCCGCCGTCAGATCCATGGCCTCAATCAAGCCCGGGGAGCGTCGCGGCGGATTCTATGACCAGCGAAGATCCATTGTCAGACTCTGCTGCGGCATTCCAATCAGATTCCCCACTGAGTGTCCAGACCTGGCTGGATGGTGAACTCGATCCCTTTTCCAGCTTGCCCGTAGCAGCTGACTCACGTTCGCTCATGCTCCTTCATCAGAGTCAGTTCTTCTCCCAGTGCCCCAATCACAGGCCGTGGCTGATTTTCATCACAGACGCAAATTCATTCATTCGAACTTCGGTCCATTCAGATCCGAGTGAAACTTATCGAAGCGTGTGTAGCAAGAACCCTGCGTGGCTCTTCATGCATCTGTTTTATGCTGCCTCACGATTCTCGAAGGCTTTGGAAGATTCTTCCTCCGTCGCACCGTATTACCTGCTTCAATCTATATCAGCAATAAATAAGAGCATCAGTACATCACCAGAAATGATTGACGATGCAACTATTGCTACTGTGGCATGTATAGCCAACGTGGAGGTATGATCAGAGGCGATAAGCTCGAAAGAGTCTTCCTATACTGACGATGCAGAATCTCAACGGACGGGCTTCAAATTCCATCATCCACATAAATGGCCTACGACAGATGGTACAAATGAGGGGCGGTCTGGAAAATCTAGGCATGCGAGGCATCCTACGTCGGATGGTATTATGGTAAGTCATCGAGGCAAAACATGTTTGATTGAGTCTGCTGTAACACGATAAAAGGTCAGACCTCCTCGCAAGCTTAAACTCCAGAACCGCACCTTATTTCCCAGCCTACAATACTGAGAAGCCGTTCCAACTGTGGCAGTTCACACCAGTCGACAGCCGAGATAAATATCGACTCACAGTCAACAAATCATTGGCGAATATGACCACCAGGAAGCATCGGATCAACATCAACGAGCTGCTGCTTTCTCTGCACGAGTTGTCAACCTTTCTCAATTTGATTGGCAACCGTCCACTTCCATGGGACGCCTACTATCCCGACAGGGTGTACGAAGTTGAGTACTGCATATTAATATCGCAGTTCGACGACAGCCTTGTCACCGAACTGGATGCCACGGCTGGAATTGGGCAACTTCTGCTTCACGCAGCCCTCCTCTTCATCTACACCAATCTTCGAGAGACGCCTGTGGGAGGGCGCATACGACGCAAGCTGCTCTTCCGCTTGACCTGTGCTCTTGATTGTATTGATCTTTCGTTACACTCAAAGACTTTTGGCCCAGAGATTCTCTGGGCATTGCTCGTTGGGAGTCTTGCGGCTACGGACCAAGCGCAAGCAGATATCTTAAATGCAGCAAAGGGAATATGTGCTGAAAACGGGATTCACACGTGGATGGAGGTAATGGACCAACTGGAAGCGATGCCATCACTGGTAGAAAGTTGCATGGTCAAATGTATGAACCTATGGATGGATCCCTGAATACACGGGATAGTTTATAGCCGATTTAAAAAAACCAAGCAGCCATAAGATACAATGTGGTCGAGTTATTTATCTATAGATATAAATGCCGATAATGCAGGGAACCCAAATTCTAAGCTTTTCTCTGAAGAACCGTCTTGATACTATTCATCTTGTTAGTGCGTGGAAGAGGATACACGATGGGAGGAGATCGAATCTTACCGTCTTAACCCTTCATCCACAACTTCCGGAGGCTGAGTGTAGACAATTCTGTACCAGCCTTGCCTGCCGTGTTCTTCCTTGGGGTGAAGAAAGACACCTGCGTCAAGAAGCTTCTGGGAGAAGTTGAACTCAGGGTCTTCCGCACTTTGATCAAGGTACGGAGAAAGGTCAACGTAAACGAAGAAACCTGCGTTGGCCGGGAGGTAATTGATCCCCAACTCCCTCAGCCCCGCGGTGACATGCTGATAGGCTTCCCCAATTCTGTGACGGGTATTGGAGACAAACTGGGTGCACCACTCTCGATTGCTTAGCATCGCTGTGGCGATCGCGACGGACGCACCGGAAGGATTATGGAAGCGCATTGTCATTTGTATGAGCTTCAGCATCGGCTCGCTTCGTGTTATTAGGCAGCCGAGGCGGAGCCCGGCGGCACCGAAGTCCTTGCTGAATCCGTATATGACGTGAAGTAGCTCATCATTCAGAAACCCAGGCTTAATGGACAAGACGGACGTGAAGACGGGCAGGTCACTGCTGAAGACAGACGTGGCGTATATCTCGTCGCTGATGAGGTGGAGTCGGTTCTTTTGACAGAACTTCATGATCTCGATGAGTGTTTCTTTGGGATAGCAGCGCCCAACAGGATTGTTGGGGTTGACTATGAGAAGAGCCCGTATCTGTACACCAGCGGCACGAGACTCGGCCAATGCCTTCTCGAATGCGTTGACCACGTCGACGTCAAACGAGTTCTCGGCAGTTGTATCAGCATACACCATCCTGAGGCCGGCTTTATTTCCAAAGTCGAGCTCGAACCGTCCGTACACGGGTCTAGAGGTCAGGATACCGTCGTGGGGATTTCCCACCGCCCAGCCTAGGATCTCGTGCATTGCGGTTGCTGCACCGGTGACTCGGATCTCACTTCCGTCCAGTAGTCGAGAGGGCTGGAAGTACTCGTTCACATGCTGGGCTATCACGGCCGGCAACTCAGGTCCACCGGCCGTACTATAGCTATAGCTGAAGACTGATTTCGGAAAGGTGACCTTGGAAATATTAGACGACGTTCTGCAAGATTTGTTTCGGAAAGGGGGCGGGTTTCGCCGTTGTCGGCTCAGCGAGGATTGTTTACTTACATAGTCCTTCGTGAAATCCTCGAGGTCTTGATGCACAAGAACCTAAAGGTCGGATTAACATAAGAATGAGTTGGCCAGATCATGGGCACTTACATTCTCAGCAGTGCCAAAAGAAACCAGGCCTGACGGGTTGTCGATGGGCGAGTAGGTTCCCCGTGGAGCCCATCGCCAAGGCAAATCTAGGTCACGAATGAGGTCCGTCGCGCGGGAGGAGAGGAAGTTGGCCATTTTGATAACGGTTTGAGGTGTGATTTGCTTGGAACATAACGATGCGAGGCAAGAGAGGGGGAGAGACAGGTCATAAGGTCAGTCTATTGCTGGCTGGGTCAGCCAGCAACGAGGAATCTTGCTCATCTCCAGGATGATGCTCCTCCACAAACAAACCGAAATCTTCTCACCGATGTACTGAGACGCCTCTCATTGGTCAATTGTGATCCAACCAGGGAGGAGGAAGCGTATCACTCCACCATTACCCAAAATGGATAATGCTGATCCCTGCCTACCCCACAAAGTAAAGTAGATGGTTCAAGATAACACGAGTCAAACGACCTCTGAGATAAGTCTAACGAACTTTGCACCGCTGGTCCTGTTCTGTGATGATACTTGCTCACTTGAACAATGCGTAAAGCCCTCCCTCGCTACACTAGGTCAGACACCCCTCCCAACATTCTGCCCAGGCGTGTTCTAAGGAGCGAGATAAGGATCGAGCGTGATCCATGTGACGAGGCGCTCTTCTTCCCAAAAGAGTGAATGGTCAAGGGACCTTGGCGGCTTGTCTCCCACGACGTTGATAAGCGGCGTGGTATAAATCCCCCGAAGCCACCCTCGAGAAAATCATGCCATTTCCTTTCTACAACTGTCTACTCAGCACTCAGACTAGTTGATAGTTGTTTCCTGCTGTCCTAACTACATACTGTCAACCCACATGGAATCGCATAACTTCCAGATGGACAAGCACAAGGCAGATCAGGGGTCGGAGGTCATCCAACCCTCCCACAATCATGTGCTGCCAGAGGATACCAAGCTGGGGGACATCGACAAGTCCCTCCAAGCTGGTGAGCTGACTATGGAAGAAGACACAGCTGGAGGGATGGGCCGTCACTTGGGTCTGTTTTCTACCACGTTGTTGATGTAAGTCAGAACTACACATCGAACTAACTTAACTCTGGACTCACACCTTTCAAGCCTAGGCCGTATCATTGGTACTGGAATATTTTCGACTCCCTCTTCCATTACCAAAAGCACGGGCAGTGTCGGAGCTGCCTTGCTCATCTGGGTTCTCGGCTTTGCCATCTCCATGGCTGGCATGTTTGTCTGGCTCGAGTTCGGGTCAATGTTCCCTCGTAGTGGAGGAGAAAAGGTCTACCTCGAGGCATCATACCGATACCCGAAATCCCTTGCCACAGTTGTGTATGCTGTATATACTGTCTCGCTCGGCTTCACTGGTACGTAATTTCAGAGCAAGATGAAAGAATAGGCCGTAACTCACACTCCCCTCAGCGACTGGTGCCATATCTTTCGCCAGCTACATGTGGGTAGCTGGCAATAAGACCTCTTCCGAGTGGCAGCAAAGAGGCGTGGCGGCTGCCGCTGTAGCAGGCACATGCCTGATTCACTCGTTTGCTCCCCGATTTGGTATCATGTTTATGAACGCAATCTCAAGCCTCAAAGTCTTCACCCTCTTGTTCCTCATCGTGTCTGGCTGGGCAGTCATGGGTGGCGCGATTTCCAAAGAGAAGATCCCCGACCCTTTTGCATCCTTCGAGAATGCATTCGAGGGCTCCTCTCGTGGAGGCAACGCTTATGCCACTGCACTTTTCAAAGTCTTGTTTGCCTTTGCTGGCTGGCAGAATGCTGCTTACGTTTTGAACGAGGTGAAGGATCCCGTGCGAACCCTTCGTATCGCGGGACCTGTTGCCTTGACCATCAGCGGTGTCCTATACTTGCTGGCCAATGTCTCATACTACGCTGCGGGCACACCAGCTGAGATTTCCAAGTCTGGGGTCACAGTCGCAGCTTACTTCTTCGAAACCGTCTTCAACGACGTTGCGAAGAGGGCCTTTAGTGTTCTCATAGCATTTTCTGCACTGGGAAATGTCATGACGGTCACTTATGCCCACTCACGTATCAATCAGGAGCTGGCGAAGGAAGGAGTCATTCCGTTCCCTCAATTTTGGGCCAGCACGTGGCCTTTCGGAGCACCAAGCGCTGGCCTTCTCTTGCACTTTATCCCCTCCTTCATCATGATTGTCGGCGTGCCCTTTGGTGATGCCTACAACTTCATCATCAATATCGAGGGCTACGCTAGGTCTATTCTATTCCTGTTAGTTGTGACGGGTTTGTTCTGGCTTCGCAAAACGAAGCCCCTGGCGCATCGCCCCATCCGCGTCTGGTTACCTGTGGCTGTCTTGTTCCTCGTCGGACAGGCATTCTTACTCGTCGCGCCATTTCTCGCACCAGACAAGGGAACAAGCGACACAAGAATTGTATACTGGGCCTACCCTCTCGTTGGAATCTCCGTCATTATCGCGGGAGTCATCTACTGGTTTATATGGAAAAAAGCCCTGCCGAAGTTGTTCAATTACCAACTGAAGGAGGGGAAACAAGTCCTTGAAGACGGCACTGTCGTTACCAGATTTCTCAAGGTAGCGAATTGATGTTTATAAGGGGGAGATGAACCTTCTCTATAGAATGATCATTAAATTAGGCCTGATGACTTGAATTAGCGGGCATAGGGGAGTTGTTGACCTCTTGAAGTGCTACATTTAACGCTCTTCAATCCACGTTGCCGTAACACCGTACCCATTTTAAAAATACAAATGTCATATTTTTGAATGCGGACAAAACAGGATGCAAAGCCCCTTTTCAATATCCACTGACTCATCGAATGGGCTAGCGACTTACCTAGTATACATGATCGGTAGCCCCTAGAAATTGAAACGGGGCAATATTTTTTCGCTGGTGTGTGATTCCTTGAATTTTAGCATTGAAGAAATGTCTCGGAATCTGCAAACATTTGCATCATGGCTAAGTTGAAGACCAAGTTGGTTCAGTGTATCAACTGTAAGGCGTGTAAAGTGTTCTCCCGCCCGAAACCTTTCATCTTTTCGGCCGTGAAAGTGCCAGAATTATCAAAAATTGCTCTCGCTTCAATACTTGTATTCCAAGATACGTAACCTGTGCTGTAGATATCTCCTTGGGATAGCTTTGGTCTTGTGCCTTTCCCCAGCAGCAATTTAATCGTACCCTCGTGCCCTCCCTCTTGTGCAAGGTATAGTGGGGTCCGGCCAATCTCATATTTAGCCTTCGTGTCAGCTTCTGTGCTTTTCTTTAGCAGAAGCTTCATAATAGCCTCTTGCCTAGTCACGGCTGCAAGTTGAAACGGGGTTATGCGCTCTCGATCCTTGGTTTCGAGTTCAAAATTGCCGCCTTCGAGTAGTGGTTTCATGGTTTCATAACTAGTTGGAATGGCGGCTTGATGAAACGCAGTCTTCCCATAAAAAATTCGCAAAGATGATTTGCCATCAGGTTGAGGTAGTGATAAATGTCGTGGTGCTCTTTCTTGTGGCCCATAATAAGGGCGAGTTCTCAAACACATCATGTATGTCAATTTGCGCCCCAGCCTGCATCAATGCCCGGATGGTATGCTGACGCCCAGAGAAAGTTGCACAGTGAAGAGGTGAGGAGTTGTCCCTTCCCCGTGCGCCGACATCTGCGCCTTCGCTGATCATCTGTTGCACTATGAAAATCTGGCCGCCACGACAAGCATAATGCAAAGGTGGCCATTCCCGCAGATCGCGAGTATCAATATCATCTTTGCCAATGAAAAGACCTATCTTTCGATCCATTAAATAGCCGGCTTGCAATTCTCTTGTCGAAGTCTCGTAATGGAAAGGTCCCCAGGCAAGGACATCAGGAGACTCGCTCAATGGTCTATTACATCCCACAACTGACGCGGCTCTTTAACTTCTAGCCTTTATATACCACGACGTAGGAAAAGCCCTCTTTCAGCTTCATTTTCGGCTTGTTCGCTTTTTTCAACGACGCTTTTGGAAATAGTAAAGAGCCTCCAGGTTAGGAGATATCTTCAGCCCCTTAAAATAAGATATGTCCCAGTGATCTCCCCATCTGTAATAATCCCATATCGTCTTCATTTTCTGCATCTCTGATGGCAAAGATGACCTGCCTCCAATACTGGAGCATGACAGCGGTGGCCTTGATAAAGATGAATCTGTTCTGATCAAAAGTTCTTGCTTTCCTGATTGTTTGGCAAGTTCCACAGTATTGCGTCACGTGCCCCTATCTTACCTTGCTTGCCCACGAATGCCAGAGTGTCGGGCATATCATTGCCTGCCAAATCCAATGTGCCACTATCCCGCTCGACTTCATGGAAAGTTATTACTCTTGAAAGGTATTATGGGTGTTGTAGAGATAATCTAGCGCCTTGTTCTAAAAGATGCGAATCTACATTGGCTCGACTTATGGGTTGCATGGGGGGTGATATGCATTGGATTACGGAAGCTCGCAGATAACAATGCAGTTAAATAATTTCCCACCCAATACTCACTGTGCCACCTACGTGCATTATGATTTATATATCACGAGCGCTTCTATCAACGGCGATCAATCTGACCAGAAATTTCGAAACTGACACACCCTCATGTGAAGGAGCGGCATCACCTCTCGGATGTCAGACACCTTTCGTCAACAAAGTCGACCACTATAACGAACACAGCTTCACGAATGGAGACGGCTGTCACCATGACCGATTCTCTGATGTAGACAGTTCAGCTAGCACTATGCCTACTGCTGCGTTTATGAATAAGTGATATTATTCTCTAACTTAAATATATTTCATCAAAGTATATATTCATTGTGTTGTGTTGTCGGGCCCAGCCAGCTTCCATTACTGTTGAACTTGATTCTCCTTTTCGTACGTCTCCAAGTATATATTTGAACTCTCTAGTCGGGGGTTTATTCCCTATCTAAGTTAGTAAATTCTCTTTACTAAGTTTAAGGGGACTTGAGCAAAACCAAACTTACCTGAGGCAAGGACTGCTAATAATATCAAATCTTGCCCGCGCCTGCAGGACCTTGCTGACCGATCTTTTTCTGGGCGCTTGAGAAGCAGCGGTAGGTAAATGAACCGCCGTCACCGAAGCTAGGAGAGTCATGGTTAGTACTAACTCCATAAGCAGTCGCGTGAGCGGCCTGCATACCTGATGTGGCAGTAAGGCCACTTAGCGAGATCTTTAGCGCTGACAGCTTTCTTCAGCACCTTCATCGCCTCATTCTGGCGAGCAACAGGCACACGGCCGCCGTGTTTGTCGTCGAAAGTAATAGGCATCTTGTTATGGTTAGGTATAAACCTTGAGGATGAATGTAAAAGTTATAGAAGATGAAGGAACTGATAAGTAGATGATATTGTTTATTAAACTCAGGAAGAAAGAAGCGAGACGGGGGAATATATAACTATCAGATTCCTATGTAGAGCTATACTTAGATATAATAAATCTTGGTTTAATTTTACCACCCTTACTTCGGCGGTGAGAAAATAGTCAAGTCAAGCATGAACTAGAGCGACATTCCCTTGCTAGGGCAGTTCATTCGATGACCTTCCTTGTCTCGAGCGATGGAATGGATTGAGAAGAGGAGGATGATCTCTCACGAAGGAATATCTCACGAAGGAAGCATTTGGAAACGCTCGTCGCAGCGACTCTCGAGGCCACAGCCGACTTCAACTGAACAGAGGCAACGCGAATTGCCGGTCAATTCACTCGTCAGTCACAAGTTAGTGTCTCAATTGAACGAAACAAAAACCGCGAGTATAATTGAAAAAATATGTGACGTAATTCACGTGTGGCCTGAGGCGAGGATATCCTCACTCGGCATATCCCTTGTTCGGCATATACCTCTCTCGGCAATGCGCTGCGAAGAATACTCGAAAGTACCTAGTTCGGGAGTGAGCACTACCTGCAGACAGTTAGAGAGCACGTGAGATTATTACCCAGTTGGGTAGGTGAGACTTCATGAAACCTAGCCACACCCCTGATATTCCTTCAAGCCTGGCAAGGCCCGGCTTTTCTATATTAATTAAGATGTAATGCCGATTGAGGTGCGATCCCTGTATCCTGGAGGAATCCTTACCAGCTGTACGGTTCCATTATTAAACAATTTGCTGATCCCGCTGAGGACTTCAGCATGCCAACAGTATTGGTGCATGAGACATTAGATAGTTGAGCCAGACGAGAAACAGACTAATTCTAACAGCAAAGTCAAGATATACAAGAAACCTTTCTTGTCGGAAGACATTGGCATCCTCCTCGAATATTCGGTTGTTGCGAGTCATGGCTACCGTGTTATAACCGACGCGTGTCGTGTGCCTCCGGGAACTTTAGATCGTTTCTCCAGTAGGGGGCACCACTTTGTAATCTCCGAGCGTGGTAGGGCGATTCTGCCTGAATCGCCATATGTACAGAGTACAAACAGGTCCGTGGGGTGGCCTCATTTCGCAGAATCGTCTACCGCTAGGGAGTCGCTGATTGGTTAATAAACGAGGAACCTTGATGCATTCCGTGCCATCCGATGAACCGTACATAGTATTACGAACCCGCAGACTGTGACCATTGTATAGGCAGTCGTTTCTAACTCCAAGTACTATGTGGGTGGTGCTGAGACCAAGTCCGTCAAACCTTTTCCGCTCACTCGCTGAACCGTCAGATGTGATGATGGGATTTCTTCCCCCTTGATGAAAATTACAGCGTAGTAATTAAAAGACTGATCAGCCCTTACGCGGAGTATACTTCTCAATGGTCTTGCTTTCGGCGTCAGATGAACAGACCATCGTACCGAGTACCAGGACAATTTTTCCGGTCGCAGTGCAAGGGTGAGCATAAGCACCAACCTCTTTTCCATCCTTAGGTAGTATCATTATCGGCTAGTACGTTGGAAACCCTCCGAACGTCACAACACCGAGCTGGAGGATGCATCCGGTGGCTGCAAACACCCAAAGCTCCCATTTTCCGGAGCCCTTATCGCTATTTAAAGAAATGCTTGGCACATACTCAGGCGTACTTCGTATGACAAAAGTCTTGTGAGTTGGACCTTTGAGGGGGGAAGAAGAAGCATTAGACTCTTCGTTATCTATGCCCCGCTGGAAGGATTCCCCTGAAAATATTGGGGTAAGCGAATGATCCCCTTTCCCTCGAAAACATTGCCACATCGGGTTCTTCCGAGGACATGCGATGCCAAGTTTGGAAGAGATTGTTCAAAGAAAAAGTTCCTTCAGAGTGGCTAGGGGGATGTTAATTTCTCCTCTGTCGGTTGACGCTGAATAGCAGGTCGGTTTCGGGTTGGAGGACATGACCGTGAGGGTGGATCACGGACCGGTATCTTCAAGATGTTTCTCCAGCCCGTCAAGCCCGTCATCCCGATCCTGGACTACCACTTCAGGGGGGCTTTCAAGTTTTTTGTCCGGGTTGAGGATGATGAACTCCGTCACGAGGCTTGGCCCCCTACACCGCACAACCTGTTCCCCATTCCAGAGCTCGCAAACTTACTAACTTATTGGGACGTGGACGGTAGGGTGTCTAGTTCGGCCGCCCGCAACATTTTCCATTATTCTTTCAACGAGGGCCTTGAGCTAGGTTAGACCGCTAGCTCATATGGCGCTAACAATGACGGTGAGAAGCATAACGGTCTCAAGGCTAGTATAATGTAGTTGGCCCAGTCCAGAGAATGGCTCATGAATTGCATGGTAACCCGCTCCCCAAAAAGGGTCAACAAGCTGCCTGCAGAAACTTGATTAGAAGATGAGCACGCCAATGAGGCAGTGCATACTCTGTAGACGGTACGTAGTAGTAAGTGAGAGAGTAATGCAGCTGCTGAAGAAAAAGGGGGGAATTTCTAAATACCAAGAATTTAACAACTCGACACTATACCCAGTATCACAACACATGGATAAACGGTACTTGCAGTGCTCAATCCGAAAAGAAAATATTTTTTGAGAAGTCCTCTCCTTCATCCGCCGCCCAAGAGTCCACTGAAAACCAACGTGACAATGAATATTGGGAGCACCATAGCTGATTATAGGGTACTGTTTGTTCAGTACGAGTTGGTGATTGTTTGTGAGAGATTGTGAGAGGGAGAGACGTAATCGAACAGCGGCAGGGTTCACTCTTTATTCTGCCAAGGTATCATTCCTGCATGATCTACATGATTTGGTAAGTGACGCATGTCTGCCTCTTTCTACCTTACACCATATAAATAAAGCCCAATAAATCTACCTATGAGTATCACGCTCAATCACGACGGTGAGTGGGGAGATTAGCATGAAGATGAAACATACCTGTTGATATGCAGTAATAGCCTAGGTGATGATCTATTGGGTGCGGCCGGCCAATGTTCGCACTTCATCTATTTGTGCCATGAAGCCGACGTGATGTAGGTGACAGAGCGCGCTCTCGAGTCTCGACATGGAATCTGAAGGCTACACATTCATTGGAGTACTCATTTCCCCGTACTAGGGGGTTCGCTCTGCCTAACATAGGATGTGAGTGAGTTAGTCGAACAACGCTTCTATTAATACCACACCCCTGAAATAGCAGCTTTCCACTAGTTTAAACATAAACAATGCTCCCTACAGCAGAGATTCATCTTGCGGAGTAGCATTACTTCGAAGTAGCCATTGTACCTCAACCGTTTTCCAATCTGTGGACTTGCGTCTAGCTAATACTCGCCCGCGCCTGTTCCTTCAATCGGCCCTGTAGTTATTAGGATGTCCTGGCGTATGGTCCATACGCACTATTACCTCGCAGGGGATACACAAGGCGATCGAAAAGACATTATTGACCCCCTTGTGAGGGCTTGACCCACCAACGCCGGCAATAATCAATTGATTTTGAGTCCTTCATTTATTTGAAGTAAACAGGCGAAGCAACATTTGCTTGATAGCGCCACATATGGCAAGAGAAACTATTTATGTGCGGTCCAAGCAAGCATGCTTATTACAAGCATGGCATAATGTCGCTAGCAATTCCTGGACGGATTTTGTTAAAGTCAACCGTCGAGGCTAAGTGCCACAAAAGGTGGGCCTGATCGCTCGCTCTTTCTCTTTGCGACTGGGCTTAACATGAATTCGTGGCCGTAAACATTGACAAGAGATGGTGGTGTTCAGTTCTGATGACCTCCCCCAATAGTTGGCTTGCAATACCGCCAAGCCAGCTTCGGCTTGATCCGAACAGGAGGCCCGAGTTTACTAATTGCGCTCTCTTTA
The DNA here is from genome assembly GCA_902006505.2 of Clonostachys byssicola. Classification (NCBI taxonomy): domain Eukaryota; kingdom Fungi; phylum Ascomycota; class Sordariomycetes; order Hypocreales; family Bionectriaceae; genus Clonostachys; species Clonostachys byssicola. The sequence goes on from CABFNO020001247.1 coordinate 557,707, forward strand.
ATGGCACGATGCCCTCGGCTTGTATCTGGATTCTTTACCTTTGTCCTGACGAACTTTGATTTTGGCTACTCAACACACAATGGCTAAGCAAATGTCGAACTCAGACTACGATCTTGAAAAGCCTCTAGAGACCAAGGTTGGACTCCGTCAAGGTCTTCCTTCGTATGGCGACCCTCACTTTTCTCTATTCTTGCGCAAGGTGTTCATCAAGGCGTTGGGATATTCGGAGGACGCCCTTTCACGCCCAATTATCGGCATCGTCAACACTTATTCGAGCTTTAACCCCTGCCATGCCAATATCCCGCAAATCATCGATGCAGTCAAGCGTGGCGTACAGCTCAATGGTGGGCTGGCCATTGATTTTCCGACCATCAGTATACATGAAGCATTTTCTTCGCCAACGAGCATGTACCTGCGAAACTTGATGAGCATGGACACAGAGGAGATGATCAAAGCTCAGCCTTGTGACGCTGTCATCTTAATCGGAGGTGAGGCCCCTGCGGGCCAGATAATTATATCTAGCTGATCCTTGTAGGATGCGATAAAACAACTGTCGCACAGCTCATGGGCGGCATTTCCGCCAACAAGCCGATTCTTCACATCGTGACAGGTCCTATGATGCCTGGAAGCCATAGAGGAGTCCGCATAGGAGCTTGCACAGACTGCCGTAATAATTGGGCCAAGTATAGAGCTGGCACAATTGACATTGAAGATATTTCTGCCGTGAATGAAGAACTGGCACCCACTGTGAGTACAAACTCTCGTCTTTCTTCCCTTGAATAGCAATCGAAGGGAAGAAATCCAAGTAATTTAAGGAGTTTGGAATGCTGATGTGGTCGTTGGTAGGCTGGCACATGTGGTGTCATGGGCACTGCGAGCACAATGGCCTGCGTGCTTGTTGCACTCGGCATGATGCCCTTTGCGGGGGCGACTACACCAGCAGTATCATCTTCTCGACTGCGAATCGCAGAACAAACTGGCAAGAATGCTGTCGCTGCGTGCGAGCAGAGGGAGAAGCTCCGCCCCCAGAACTTGTTGACTAGAGAGTCATTTCTCAACGCAATCACGGTTCTCCAGGCCATTGGCGGCTCAACAAATGTCGTTGTTCATCTAATGGCGATCGTAGGACGTCATCCCAAGCTGACTGGCACGATCACTATAGATACAATCGATGAGATTGGGCGCAAGACACCACTACTCGTTGATCTGAAGCCAAGCGGTAATAACTACATGACTGATTTTCATAACTCAGGTACGAGGTTCTAACCTCCGGCTACATTCCTATTAGCTAATGGTTTTCTAGGTGGCATGTTGGGATTACTTCTAGAATTAAAACACTTGCTCTACTTGGATGCAATGACAGTCACTGGGCAAACCCTTGGGCAAGAGCTCGCCAATGCGACTCTTCCAATTGTCCCAAGGGAGCTCAGCGTGATCCATCCTTTTTCAGAACCCCTATGCCCAGCCTCATCACTGGTGGTATTGCGAGGAAATTTGGCCCCTGGCGGTGCGGTGATGAAGGCAAGTGCCTCAAAGTACAATTATCTCCTTCAGCATACTGGTCGTGCTGTGGTATTTGCCAACTCCAGTGACATGGCTGAGAGAATAGATGACCCCGATCTTGAAGTCACAAAGGACAGTGTGCTGGTATTGCAAAACATCGGCCCGGTCGGAAATCCCGGCATGCCTGAAAGTGGGATGATTCCAATTCCTCGGAAGCTCGGCTCCCAAGGGGTCTTGGATATGCTAAGATTATCTGACGGTCGGATGAGCGGCACCGCTGGCGGAACGATCGTCCTTCACATTTCCCCTGAAGCAGCGGACCCCTCATCGGTCCTTGGAATCGTTCAGACCGGAGACACCATCACCTGCGATGTCGAGAAGCGGCTATTACAGCTCGACGTGAGCGATGGGGAAATCTCCCGGCGGCAAGAAGAGAGGACAAAGGCACTACGAGGGACAGACGCCCCGTGGGTGACCAGAGATGACATGCGTGGCTACAGAGGACTCTACATGCGAGAGGTAAAGCAAGCCCAATTCGGCGCTGACTTCAAGTTTCTTACGGCAGAGGGCCCTTCCGCGAAGTAATTTGCTCCGGGCAAGGTTATTAGACCAATAAGATAGAACCTATATCCAGACATAGCGGTCTTTCTTACTGTCTGAATTTATGATGTATATAAGTTTATTCCTCTTGCTACCTTTGGTATTATGATTCGTTGGTGGTACGAATCGTGTGTTTACCCGTGGCTCCATGTAAGTGCTCCAAAACAGTGAGAATCTTCATCGAATCGAGCCAAATTCTTCCGAATCAGCTTAGAAGCAATGAACGAAATCACTCAAGGCATACCCTTGCGTGATGGTTTAAGCCTCGGGACGCCGTGCTGCCATTATGGAAGGGATGAAAGTGAGATCTATGGCGGATAAGGCCGACGTGGTTATCCAAGATCTAAGCCCACGCCAATGCGATTCATGCGGGGTGATTTACCATCCCCACTCATCGAACAGGGCATCTCAAGCCGACAACTGCTGTCGCTCATCTTGAATTCGACCCTACCCCTTATCGGAGATTGCCCGCCATGAATTGTTGTACTGATAATGGTGATCATCCGCTCGCCTTTCCTACTACTTGCTGGTGGCAACAAGCCTGGGACGGGAAAATAGAGACGGCTAAAAAGGGAATCCCGGAGCGTGTCCGTGAGATGCGGACGACGAGACTCGGAACTGGAACATGAGGCGGAGGAAAACCGCACGGACTGTTGTGAGGCACGAGATATCACTAAAAGAGTCTTAAACATAAAGAAAATGACCTTTTGATGTTTGCTGCGTCTTCAACTCCAGCCGTTGAACTTGGCCCTCTGGTGCTTACAGTGTGCATACCTCTCCCCTGGATATTCGTTAATTCCAATCATCACCTACTCTCTCGGCTAGAAAGTATGTCAACGCACGCTTCTTTCCCAGATCTCAAAGGCAAGGTTGCCCTGGTCACCGGCATCGGACAGACTGGCAGCGATGGCAATGTTTGGGGCGACGAGCCAAGGGTATGGGGCAATGGTGCCGCCACCGCCCGTCTTCTCGCATTGAACGGCGTCAAGGTCTTCGGGTGTGATATCAACATGGTCAGTGCCAAAAACACCCAGCAGCGGATACAGGCCCTTGGAGGTGTTGTCGAGATCGCGGAGGCGGACGTAACCAAGAGCGGAGACGTGAAGAGGCTAGTACAGGAAGCACTCAAGGCCTTTGGTCGCATTGATATTCTGGTGAACAATGTTGGTCGCTCGGAGCCTGGATGTCCTGCCACAATGGAGGAGCATATTTGGTGAGGTCACTTCGCAGTTTAAGGAATGTCGCCGTTTAGGCTAACAGTAATGGATTTCAGGGATGCCCAGGCGGATCTCAATGTGAAGTCGGTATATCTTACCTGTCATGAGGTTCTTCCCCTCATGGAAGCCCAAGGCAGCGGCAGCATCATCAATATTGCCTCCATTGCCGGCCTGCGCTATATTGGAAAGCCGCAAGTCGCCTACTCAACCTTCAAGGCCGCCGTGATTCAGTTCACCAAGGCGACCGCTGTCATATATGCGCCTAGAAAGGTTCGCCTGAACAGTGTGGTGCCAGGACTCATGCACACGCCTCTCGTGGGCTACCTGGCGGACAAATATGCTGGTGGTGACATCGATGGCTTCGTAAAGAAGCGAGATGATGCGGTCCCAACGGGTAAGCAGGGAGATAGCTTTGACATTGCCAACGCGGTGACGTTCCTCGCTTCTGAAAGTTCTAAATACATTACTGGACAGAAGTTGGTGGTAGATGGTGGTATCACATCTTCGACGAGATAGAGTTTAGAAACGAACTTTCTGCGCGGGAAGAAATACACTGAAATGGCATTGATTATCCACCTTTTTCACATGAATGGAATATTTGGCTCTTCAATTGAAATTTGTCTCGTGTTCCAAGACTGACACTAGTGATGTAATGAATGCAACAAGGTCTGGTGCTGTTGTCGTCTCATGGTCGCAATTCACCGAGTGCAGGAATACGTTGTCCAAGGGCGCACCGAATGCCCACTATCTGAAAGCCAAAAAAACTTCGATAACAGAGGGGCATCATTCCCAAAGTCTCCGATCAATAGGGGTTGAAGTCATGTTCCTTGATGTCTGGATTTCCTACTAGTAGGATAACGAAATGTCGTGAGCAATTTCACCACAGTTAGACATTGTGGATAAAACATGGCTTTCAATCTAACAATTGTGTCTTGAATATTTGTCTATTTACTTAAAATTGCTTCTACTCGCCCTTGTAAGGGTGGCCGGGGCCAAACTCCGGCTTCCAGAGGCCTTTCTTTTCCTTCGTCTTGACCTGCTCAGCCTTGAGAAGTCCGTAAATAACCCTTAGAGTAGGCATGGGAACACCTCGACTCTCGCCCTCTCGCAAAGGCTCGCCAACAATGACCTCTGCCTCGATGAAGTTGCCTTTGAGAATATCTTGCGCCATACTTGGATAGAACCAAGCCTCAATGGGATCATTGAAAACGACAATATCGGGGAGGTTCGCATCCAAATCCACGCCGCAAGCCTTGGCAGCGGCAATGATCTCTCTCATGATCGGCTTAAGCAGGTCATCTACAACATGCTGTGTAGCTCTCATTCGGGTGGCATCCATGCGCAGTACTGTAGCAACGGAGTTGAAGCTAGCGTTGTAGACGAGCTTTCGCCACCGCGTCTTCAGAACATCAGGCTCATAGAGAGTGGTGAGCTTGCCGTTGGGGTTGTAGATATCAATGTAACGGCGGGCTGCAGCTTCAGCGACAGCATCTGATACGCCGGGGTTGTGGAAAGGTCCGATCTTTTGTTCATCTGTGTCATCATGGATGATGAAACCCTTCTCTTTCTCAGTGGCGCCGATGGTAGAGACACTGCTGATGATGGGGTTTTTAGGAAAACGCGCCACGACGGGCTTCTCGATGTTCAGACCATTCTGCGAGAGGACGATGGCTGTCTTCCCAGGCGTCACGGCGGGCGCAATTAAATCAGATACAGTAGGCGCGACATCTGCCACGTTCTTTGTGGTGACCAAGATGAAGTCATAAGGCTCGATTCCCTCCTTGGTAACGTCTGGCACAGTCTTTCGGACTATTCAGTGATTAATGTTGGTCCTGGAGGCGTGAATCGAGTAATCGCCGACTCACTTTCAGTAGGCTTATAGCCCTTGATATCATGACCGTGCTCGATGGAGTCGATCGTGATGCCCTTCTCCTTGACAATATCGTAGTTTGATCTCATTACCGCCGTAACGGTCGCCTTGCCGCCAATCTCAAGGGCATAGGCCGCGAGGGTGCCAACACCACCGGTGCCGACGATGAGAACGCGAGCTTTGTCTCCGGCCATACTTTTGCTCGGTTTTAGATGTTTTATTCTTGAAGCTGCGCTTTGGGATGCAGATTATGTTCACGATAATTATCGTATGATAGTAAGGGACCATTTACATAGTCTCTTACACTCACCCTCGCTTAGGCAAGTATATATATTATATAACCCAAGGGCTGGCATGGAAATGATAGTATCTAACTTTGCAAGAAGTCACAGGGCAACGAGATAAGAGATCGGAACATTGTCGCTCGCCGTACCTTGCGATAGAATTGTTCATCCGCCGAGAGAGCTCTTAATCGCCTAGCATCGGAGGTGGTCGTGGAGCACTGCCTTAAAGGGATGGTGCGTCACATTCGGATCAACCTGCTATCATTAACGTGAGATTCCCGTCTATGGGGCAGTATTAGCGCGCCTCTCCTCGACCGGAGGAGGCCATGTTGTGGAGGAATGAGCGAGCGGCGCTAGATGCGTGGAGTCAGCTCCATCGATGAGCCGCTTTCCCCTCATCATGAGATCTGGGATCTTCTTGGCATGATGGGCCAAAGGACTTCTTTTGTCAGGCCGCTTGGCCTCCTATTCACGCGCTGATGCTGAGTTATCCCACAAAGAAAGAGTAGGATAGGGCTCTATTACAACCAAAAATCCGTAGGATGTGATGGTCAAGGTAGACTTCTCTCACATGCACAAGTCAACCACGGTAGAATTAAGTCTCGACGCTTAAGTTAATGCTTAGGTTGTCTTAGAAAATATCTTATATATACATGGTATAGTAGTATCATGGAATCGAGGTTAGTATGTTCATAGCAATGAGAGCAGCGTTTCATATCATCCACATATGTGCACAATTCAAGGCTTTTAAGCGTAATAATCTCTTCGTGGTTTCTCTATCTACTTTACTATGTGTTTAGATATGAGCCCGGTGTGTCACGTTGATATTGCCCGTGACAACGGTCTTGCTTTGCAAGTAGTCTGCAATGCCGTACTTGCTACCCTCGCGTCCAAGCCCTGACTGTTTTACCCCCCCAAAACTAATATCGAAGCCAGTTAGCACATTTGTCTCTTCTTGTCGGCCAGATGGGGCTCTTACGGTGCGGCGGCGTCAGACATGACGCCTGTATTAATGGCAACCATCCCGAAGTGCAGCAGTTCCGTGACGCGATGGGCTCTGGTGATATCTTGGGTGTAGACGTAGGATGCCAATCCCACATCGCAGGCGTTTGCGGCATCAACAGCCTCGTCTTCAGCCGAAAATCTTAGAATAGGCGCGATGGGACCAAAAATCTCCTCCTGAAAGAGGCGCATGTTGCTGGAGACATCGGTCAATACTGTCGGCTGGTAGAAAGCAGGGCCTGCAAGATGCGGTCAGTTGATGTATATACTCTTATAACATAGACGTTGAGGCGAGACCGACCAATATCTTGTCTCCTTCTACCACCAACAGCAATCTTTGCACCCTTCTTAACGGCATCGTCCACGAGTTCTGCAACTTTGCTGGCAGCGGCCTCGTGGATAAGGGGGCCATGAGTTGTCTCTGGGTCCGCGCCATTTCCAACCTTGAATGTCCGAACAACCTCGACAAGTCTTTTGATGAACTCATCATAGATACCATCTTGAACAAAAATACGGTTGGCGCATACGCATGTCTGGCCCGTGCCCTTGAATTTGCTAGCGACGACACCCTTGACAGCAAGGTCGAGATCAGCATCGTTGAATACCATGACGGGAGCATTACCGCCCAACTCCAGGCTGAGCTTCTTGATGGTGTCGCTAGACTGCTTCATCAATAGACGACCGACACGTGTCGACCCAGTAAATGAGATCTTGCGGACGATTGGAGAGGCGCACAAGACCTGACCAATCTCTGGGGTGTTCTCAAGTGCACAAACAATATTGACAACACCCTTGGGAACGCCTGATTTCTCACCCAGTAGTGCAAGTGCGTTTGCCGTGAATGGAGTCTCGCCGGCTGTTTTGATGACCACGGAGCAGCCGGCGGCCAGGGCCGGGCCGAGTTTACGTGTGATCATGCCTGCGGGAAAGTTCCATCTAATGAAAGGATGACACTGTCAGAACACACATCTCAGTAATAGGAAACAGGATATAGCACATACGGTACAATGAGACCAGCGACACCAACGGGTTCTTTGAGGACCGATACACGGAAGCTTGTTGAGCTATGAGGAACCACATCGCCGTGGATATGTGCTGCCTCTTCCGAGAACCACTCAAGGAAGCTGGCAGCGAATTGGACTTCACCATTAGCATCGAAGGAGGCCTTACCGTTCTCCCAGCCGATGAGAGTGGCGAGATCTTGTGCATTCTCCAAAATCAAGTCATTCCATCGGCGAAGGATCCGCGCCCGCTCTCGGCCACTGCGGCTGCGCCAGGCTGGGAAGGCGGCTGCGGCAGCGTCAATAGCCCTTTGGGCATCTTGAGAGTTGGATTCCGGGCATGTTCCGATCAGCTTTCCTGTTGCAGGATCTTTGAACATACATAGGATTAGCCTTCATTCTAGCTAATGCAATCTCGTTTGACGTACCGTGGACCTCAAACCTTTTGCCAGAAGCAGACTCGACCCATTCGGCATTGATATAATTCTTGCCGATGAGCAAAGAGGGATTCTTAAGGCGCCGTTCTTGAAGCATTGTATGACGGTTTTACAGCGGCGATATAGCAAAAGACCAAAGGATGACATAAACTTGGTTCGACGGCAGCGGACGTTGATATAAATGAAAGGCTAGTAATAAATCTTATAAGACCTCGGATTATTAGGCCTGTTTGGGGAAGCACTCAGCATTAACTAATACCTCGCGAGCAACCATCATGAGCAGACATGGCACAAACTTGCCTAGTCAACACTATAAGCTGCTCCCGTAACCTAGTTCTCCCTATAATCTCCTCCACCCGTCAATCCCCGCTTGTTACTAGGCAGTTGACCCCGGGCTGGGCTGAATACGCTCGCCACTGCCCCGGGGCATCAACATATCCCTGCCACTTGGGTCACCAATACGAGGGGAACTGAGTCACTGCAGCCGAGTCACAGAAGCCGACTCAAGTCGATAATATTATCCGTCTTCCAGTGGGAACAGGTATGAGAGACCGACTTAGCAACAGAAGATCTACATACGTATCTCCGTTCGACTCCCCACACTCACCCCGCCTGACTAGGGTTGATGCTAGGTGGTCACAACTGAAAGATCCTTATCTCCATCTCCACCATGACATTGCCCCTAACCTGATTTATCTCGCTCGGTCTTGCTTGCTTCCTGTTCTGGTACGTAAGTCCAACATGCCAAAAGCGGGGGCTATGCCTTCACCCCCGAGTATCGCGAGATCCGGGACCGGGACCGGGTATCAATTGTCGCATCCCTTCGTTGACTCTGCGACAGTGGGCGGTAATGTGTACAGCTTCATCAAGCTGATCACACTGATGAGCGTCGATAGGTCTTATAAATCCCCAGTGACTCGACACTAGATCAAAGCCAAGCAGGTGGTTGTTTCCTCTAAACAGAAAGGCATCGACAAGTCCAAGATCAAGGAGCGAGTGAGCTCCTTCAGTTATCCTCAGCATTCACAATGGCACCCCGTGTCGAGATCCTCGACCTGTCCAATACTTCTCATATCTACCACTCACCGGCTACCATCACCGCCTCCAACACCAAGTTAGTTCATGTATCTGGTCAAGTAGGAGCCACCAAGTCCGGCCACATCCCTGCCGACTATGAGTCTCAAATTCATCTGGCGCTCCTCAATCTGCGCCGCATTATCATCGCAGCCGGTGCCACCGTCAAGGACCTAGCCAAGATCACCGTCTACATCGTCGACTACAGTCCCGACCGCAGAAAGCATACTCGACCCATCCAACGATTCCTGCGTGGCCACAGGCCGGCAATGACGCTTGCGCCTGTCGCCCAACTCGCGAACCCAGCCTGGCTCTTCGAGATCGACGCTGTCTTTGCTATTCCCTCCCCTAGGGATTCAATCCCACGCCTTCTGTCTACCCCTTCACCAACAAAATCTGTTGATGTAGTCATCATTGGCGCAGGTCTGGCTGGCCTCTCTGCAGCCCAGGATCTCCACCGTGAAGGGTTGTCATACGTTATCCTCGAGGCTCGTAATCGCGTTGGAGGCAAGACATACACTCATCCTCTCCCCACCGGCCGAGGAAATGTTGAGCTCGGAGCTGGCTGGATTAATGATACTAACCAGTCACGTATGATTGAGCTTGCTCGTCGATTTGGCCTGGAGCTGATTGAGCAAAACACCAACGGTAACGTGGCGTTGCAGGATGTTGACGGCAGTGTCTCTCCATTCCCATACGGAGAGCTCCCCAACGTAAGTTTGTCACATTTGAAACCATGCTTCTTGCCTTTCTAGCAACGTTTTGCTTGCAAAGATGCAGCACTAACAGCGATTCTTCTATAGTTCGACCAAGCCTCCCAGAAAGATGTAGCCCGCATTCGGGACAAGGCGGAAGCCGATTGCCAGCTTTTGGATATCTTCAAGCCTCAAGATACGGCACTCGATGCCATGACATTCGAGGCCTACCTGCGCTCCAACAATGCATCAGAGAAGGCCCTCTGGACTGCCACCGTCTGGACTCGCGCTATGCTGGGCGTCGACCCCCGCGATGTTTCTGCCCTCTTCTTCCTCAACTACTGCAAGTCCGGCGGTGGCCTCTTGCAGATGCGTTCCGACCGCAAGCACGGCGGCCAATACCTTCGCATCCGTCAAGGCACCCAGAGCTTTTCAGAGCATCTAGCCAAGGCTCTCGAACCGGGTTCCATTCATTTAGACTCTCCTGTAAAGCAGGTTACCCAGGACGGCCCTCATTCTGTTAGCGTCACAGCTGCCGATGGTGCTGTCTATCGTGGACGCAAGGTCATTACCACAGTACCAAGCCCTGTGCTGAAGACAATTGATTTCCAGCCCGCCCTTCACCCGGTGAAGCTTGCCTGGTCCGAGTCGGCCAACTACGGCTACTACACAAAGGCCATGATGGTCTTCAAGACCCCCTTCTGGATTGCAAAGGGCTGGTGCGGTCTGGCACAGTCCTTCACCGGACCAGCTGCCGTAGTGCGCGACTCCTGCAGTCCCGCTGATGGCACCGCGGTTCTGACTTGCTTCATGTCTGGTCCACCCGCCCAGGAGTGGTCCCTCCTCCCTCAAGCTGAGAAGAACGAGAAGCTTCTCAACCAACTTGGCAAGCTATTCGGTGCCGAGGACACAGTGAAGCAGGAGTTCATCGAGTGCCACATCCACGAGTGGAACGAGGATGAGTACTCGGGATATGGCTGCCCATGTGCTCATCTGCCTCCCGGAGTTCTGGATGCGCTTGGGCCCGACTCACTGCGCGAACCTATTGGAAATCTGCACTTTTCTGGTACTGAGACTGCTGGCGAGTGGAAGGGTTATATGGAAGGTGCTGTTCGTAGCGGTGAGCGCGCTGCTCAAGAGATTATCCGTGATCTGAAGACTGGACTGGCAGCTCGTCTGTAATTGGTTTCAGTATTGCCGTGTTTGACAGACGCAAGCTTTATAATAAATGGAATCAAGGTAATTTGAGAATGCAAATAAAAAGAAAAGAAGCAAGTCTCATGCCATGGTGTTTCACTTCGAGCTCTCAATAACGTACCATATCATTCCATCTAATTTCCAACCCAACTACGCATCAATCTATTTCCCTTCTCTCGCACTATGGCTCAGTTGCAATACGACTGCCTGTCTATATACTTCATGTTATTATGCTATCTAGGGCAGCGGTTTACAGTTAGTTTCTTTCTTGGATACGCAGTATCGGGCATCCTTAGGTGCAATGCCAGCGCGCTTTTCCAACTCGTTACTTTTGAAGGGGAGGATGGTTCGCGAGGAGCAAGATTTAAGCAGTCATTGGATGATTTTCGCTAAACGGCTATCGTTTATCATTTTTTTCTTATATTTTTAGACTATTCTCCTTTAGACAGTTCCCCCTTAGACTTCCATATCTCGTATTCAAAGTCGGGTTGAAATTCAGTGTAAAGTGTTTCCTATACCAGTTCCGTATTAGCATTCATCACAATCATGAAGAACAATTAGAGAAACTTACAGGGTCAGCATTGACCTTGGTAGTAAACTTTGCTGCCTCTTCGTTGATGAGCTTCTTCTCGTGCTTGCAGGCATCAACCATAAGCTGGACCTCGCATGAGCGCTCCATAAGCGTAAAGAGATATGCTGCCTCGTCAACTGTGCCTCCGGCCGTAAGTAGGCCATGGTTCTGCAGAATGACTACCTTGGCATGTTCACCCATGACGTCGGCGATGCGAAGGCTTTCAGCGTCTCCAAGGACAATACCGTTGAAGTCATCATACACGGCCTGAATGCCGTAGAAGTTGCAGGTATCCTGACTGATGATGTCTAACGGTAAACCGAAGCTCGCCCAGGCCTTTCCGTACTTTGAGTGTGTATGGCAGGCGGCGTTGATGTCGGGGCGGGCTTTGTGGATGGCACTGTGAATCATGAAGCCGGCAGCATTAACAGCAACCTTATTGCCGCCAATGACTCTGCCCTTCTCATCCACATGCACCATATCACTGGCCTTGAGCATGCCGAAATGAACACCCATTCTATCGTTCGTTCAGCACATGAATCAATTCTAGGGTTGACTGTAAGGCGATAGGACTTACGGGTTGATCCAAAAAGTGTTGGGGTCCACGGGGTCGCGAACACTGATGTGGCCAGAAGTGCCTTCGCCATACCCGCGGCGCGCAAAGACTCTAAAGGCACCAGCCATATGTTCGAGCTGCCATTGCCGTTTCTTATAGGGGTCATCGATCTTAGGTATCCCAGGAAATTCGTATTCACCGGTGGTTACTGCTGCTAAACCTGCAGGACCGTCTTGGGGCTGCGTAGCCAGCGCCGCTTGGCTGGACTCCAGAGTGAGTTTTTGCTCACTGGTTACTGTAATAGAGGACATGGTGAATGTTCACTATATCACTGTTTGTGTAAAAATCCAAATGCCAGGAGGATCGGTGAAATACTCAAGGTATCTTGAGATAACGCAGGAACAAATTTCTGCCTTGTCTAAGAATGGTCATATAATTAGGCGGAGATTGATAACTTTCTTATTCATATACCCCTAGTACCAGAAATCATTTTTGTGTTTCCGATTTGTTTCGATCACACTTGTTCTCGCGTGAATCAAATCATCCTCGGACACCATCGCCACTTTGACATCACTCTCCACAAGTGTCTGGTTGGGAGATGGGAAGGGAGGGTGGGGCGTGGACAACTTCCCCCGAGAGAAGGAGATGGCGAGTCCTTCCGTTCCTTCTTAGACCCTGAAAGACTGGTGGATCCGACTGTGGCAACTCGATCCGAGGCGGCAACAAGTTCCACATCTTGATATCTCGATGGAGCCGCTTCCCCGCATTGGCAACTGGCCGGCGGGTCGGAACTTACTCCGCTGATAAGAGCCATAGGGGTGGTTTCGATTACCAATATTTTCTCTTTGAAGGGGAGTTGCTGAGTCTCTTACCCAGTTCTTCGCTCGCTCATGACTTCCATCACTTATTCTTTGCCGCAACGCCCACACAGACGAGCAAAGAAACCCCGTACGGTTTACGCCAGGTCTCCAGTTCACTCGCATCACCTTTGCTGGGTAGCTAGGCGCCTCCCAAGGTGAACCTAAGACACCGGGCTGTCACGGCCCCTTTTCGATCCGGTTCAATGCCGACTAGCGGGGCTCCTCCGACATACCAGTACAGGAAGCACAGCAAGTCTTTCACCGGCTGCTGGACCTGTCGAGGACGCAAAGTCAAGTGTGATGAGCTCCGGCCGAAGTGTAGCCAGTGCACACAGAAGGGGTTGGCTTGTGGTGGCTACGATGTCCGGTTGCAGTGGATCACACCGGAGACAGGGGACGGTTCTGAGGCCCCGAATCCGCAGCTGATCCCAATCACAAGCAGCCATAGGAGCAGAATAACTATGGGTGAGTGGTAGCTGCTGCTTTAGTGGCCTGTTGAATCTGGTGTAGCTGATATTAGCTCCGGGTTTGTCACAGGCTCGCCACTACCCAGGCTATCATTTGAGAAGATTGATAACATTATACTCACACTTGACTCATTTAATCCTAAGGACTTGAGAAACACCGAAAAGAACAACGATCGGTCTAAGTTTCTCAAATGTTTCGGAGTCTTTGGCGCAGTGGATGATCATTCTTCAGTCAGTCTGGTTATGCCATCAACATCATCGGCACAACCAACCTCCAACAATATCGATGTCATACCGTCGCCTAACAACTCCTCCGATCTGGACACTCTCCCGACCACGGATAATGTTCAATTTTCACCCCCACAGGATATTGATAACTCACTCCCTCTCACCACTTTCCTTGACAACCAAATCTTTGGTGTCCCAGACCCTCATTATGATGATATATCCCTAGGGGAGGCTGACCTTGGTTGGCTTTTTGATACCCAAAACCCAGACTCACTATCCCAGGATCTCGATGTACAATGTAAGACGAACTGGCTTTTCGGAAGCCCATCGTGGCACGAACCGTTTGAGCCCATCCCGCGTAGCCCCCCTGTCTCAAATGGAATATCTCAGCAGGAGAGATTCCTGATGTACCACTACACGAGCAAGATCGTCAACCTTTTTGTGGTATTGGAAAACGTGAAGAGTCCCTGGCAAACTATCCATATCCCGCGGGCTCTACAGAGTGCAGGTGAACTTGTTGTGATGGGCTATTCGCCTCCATCCAAAAATGCACTGAGGAACGCGTTACTATCAATCAGCGCGTTTGCCTTGTCAAATGAGCACAAGAATCAAGGTAGACTTGACGATGGCCAGAAATGGGCCGGCGTGGCGACGGGTTTTCGTGGGATAGCTATCAAGCACCTCAAGGAGGCCGTGCAAACCGGCTTCTTCAATGGATCGCGCCCCAGGTATAAGGAATGCCTAGCGACAATGCTTTCGATGATCTCAATAAACGTGAGTACACTGACACCACGAGTAAACTAACTATGGTCTCGTCTAACATTAAACGTAGGTGATGTCCGGCGATACGGAAACGTGTGCCATGCATCTTGACGGAGCATATCGCTTGATTAACCAAGCAAGAAGCTGGAAGAAGAAGTATTCTAGCAAAGCCCAAGCGCTCCACCGCATATATTTCTTCCTACGTACAGTCTACGAAAGCACCAGGATGAAGCCTACGACAGCTCAGAATAGCAACAGCGACAGCCCCATGCTAGACTGGGGCACGTCGGCTGAGGCTATATCAGGCGTCCTCCCAGAGGATGGTCCAACATCAGAGGGCCGCTCGCCATCTGACCAATATTCGAATGACATGTGTACATACGCACACATCTACGGGGTGCCTCACAGCCTACTCATCCTGTTAAACAGGACCGTCGAGGTTGTTCGCATGGTCATGGAGGAGCGGGAGCGGACAGGAGTCCGAGGACTGTCGCCAGATTTGGCGGGCAGATGCGACGAAATGGAATTAGGCATCGTGGAGTGGCTTGCCGATCCGATAAACGACCCTGCATCTCCGGGAAGAGTAACTCCAACAAACTCGATCATCATGGAGCACATGACTCGGGCTTTCCACAACGCCATCATCATATACTTTGCACAGCACGTTCGCCTGCTAAAGCACCAGTATCTTCAACCATTCATCATTAAAGTGATCGATAGCATAGAGATCATAGAAAGGATCAAGGCCGAAGCACACATCTTCGCCGCGCCACTCTATTGGCCTGCGTTTATAGCAGCCAGCGAGGCATTTGAACCTGCTCTGCAAGAGCGATTCCAGAAATGGTACAGAGATGTGGAGATTTACGGAATTGGGTGTATTAGAACAGGAACCCAGGTGCTGTCAGATGTTTGGGATAAAGGCCCGTGCCCAGGAGCTACGCTTACTAGTATATGGAGGATGGCACTTGAGAGACGAGGCGATATCCTGTTGTTAAGTTGAGTTTACTGTGGAGTTATCTTGGGAATAATGAGAGCGGGTGTCACTAGTCAAGCATCGAATGAATTAGGTAATGACATGGTTATGTACCTATGCAGTGCAAAATGGAAAGGCAATACAAGGATGTAAGACACCCTGTGAAGCAAATATGCCGATTGATAATAATAATCCATGTCCATGCGCATCAAGAACCACGTAGTTAAACCAGCCACGTCCTAACCTCCGAGTTACGGCGTCTCCATCTAAAGCTTGGACAGAATGCCATCAGGAGTCAGCAGAGAAAGGAATTCGCTGTTGATTTCCGAAACGTTGCGACATCTGCATCTGTTAGAAACAATGGAGCGTGATGGAAGCAAATCATAAAAGCACATACCCGGCAAGCGCCATAGCAGTCACGAACTCATCGTACAGTAAGTTCAATGCCAGCTCAACGCCCCTCTGGCCATCGTACTAGTCACAAACTGTCAGCTACTGGTATGCCTGGATTCGGTGCATGAAATGAAACGTGATGCACTTACAGCTAACCCCCAGATAGCCAGTCGCCCAGCTAGACAAAAGTCAGCCCCTAGGGCTAGGGCTTTGAAGATATCAGTTCCTCTACGAATCCCCCCGTCAATGGCGACGGGAATGCGCCCCTTGGTTATTGGGGCGACTTCACGAAGCACGTCGAGAGAGGCGGGGACACTGTCCAACTGCCGGCCGCCATGGTTAGAGATAATGACGCCGTCAAATCCAGCATTGATGGCGTTCTCTGCATCCTTCTTTCCATAAACTATTAAGGGGGTGTCAGCATTCTTGGCACTCGCTACCCAAAGTTGAACGGAACCACGTACTTCCTTTTCCCCATATTTCCAACTTCGTATGCTTCCGAAAAAAAGGCATAATATCTTTCCACTCCAAAGAAATATCTTTCGCCCCAGGTTAGTCATACTAGCTACGACAGATGACACATCCACAAGCAGCTCACCGTATGCGAGGTCGTCATTGCCGTCTTCCAGGTTGGTAACATCCACACCAGGAAACAGGTTCGGCCATTCCATTCCCTTTGGGACGCTAAAATTGTTACGAAACTCATTCAGCCTTCGACCAAGGTACGGGCAGTCGAGAGTCACCAGGATAGCCTTGAAGCCGGCAGCTAGAGCTAGTTAGCTATGATGATTCTTCCGCCGATACGTAAACATCTTATACAAACCCTCAGCTCTTTTTAACACGTTTATCATGACCCTCTTATCCTTAAGCAGACTCATTTGCATCATGTATGGGTTACCAGTGCCGTGAGAGGCGACTTCCTCCAACGGCTTGCTCGCGTAATTGGACAATCCCATGGGGACGTTGACGGAGGCCGTCGCTCTGGATGTGGCAACCTCACCGTCAGGATGTGCCAGACCCTGCATCGCGGTAGGTGAAAACCCAAATGGGAATTTGACTTTACTCCCGAATACCGTGGTTGATGGATCAAGATTGGTCAAGTCACGAAGAACCTGCGGGCGGATTCTGTAGCGATCGTAGGCGGATTCATTCTCTCGGAGGCTATGATTTCAAAAACAACATCATGTCAGTTGGAGGGATTCGCAACGTAAGCGAACAAACAAAGCATGAGCAGTACGTGATGAGATCCATGGCTCCTTCATTGTAATAATCTATAACCATCCTCCGCGTGAGCGAATCGTACATTCATTTAGAACTACACTGCGCACCTCTATGAGATTTCGGAAGCTTTGCAGAACCGAGTAGCTGTAAGTCTTTGGTAGAATGGACCTGGTGGTCCCAGGTGCGGCCCCGGTTCGACATGGCTGGCTAATTTCAGACGATCGAGTGTAAAGACGAACGTTGTTGGTGATGAATCTTCTCTAACAAGACAACGGATGATTGAAGGCTCCTACTAGAGCTTTATCTTGGTAAACACGAAAAAAGATAGCTGATATCCCAACTGATGGCATCGTAAGCTGATAACCCCAGCCTTATCTCGGCAATAAACTATCCCAGATATGAAGGAATGAACCGTTGAACCCGGAACTGCGGGGTGAGAAGCGCCAATCGCTTTCGCCTCCCACTCGCTTGAACCTGCCACTAAATCACCTCCGCGCGGGAACACATCCTGATAACTATTAAAAGATACGAATCGGGAGGAGATAGGAGAATTTATCGGAAATGTCACGGTTTGGCCGGTCGGACTAACCCCGAGTAACCTCTCTCCACAATCTTGCCGCACTCATTATACATGCCACTAGGGAATCTATACGATCTCGATACGGATCTAAGAAGCGTCGAGGATAGATTATCCCCTCTCGCGTGTAGCTAGTTTGTTGTTCATCAGATAGTGGATCTCGAAATTACTAAATTTCATATCCACCAACCTGCACGCTGTGACGCTGTCTCCGGGAGGCGGCAACTTAGCTACTTGTTTCCTTATCTATCTATTTACTTGTCTGTCTATAGAAGTAAAATAAGGAATTTAAGAAACTTTTTAGGCTTCTGCGACCAGTTCAATCTCCATTTCCGCCCCTTTCGGGAGCTCAGCCACAGCAACGCAAGATCTCGCCTACGATTATGATTTGTTAGACAATCCGGCCACACATGCCATACAGGAAAAAAAAAAAAAAGAGAGAAGACTTACAGGTTTTGGATCGGTGACGAAAAACTCTGCATATGCTCTATTCACTTCCGTGATATAATCCATCTTAGACAGGAAGATGTTCACTTTGATGACCTTGGATAGACTAGTTCCAGCTGACTCGAGCACGGCTGCCAGGTTCTGGAGGCTTTGTCTCTAGAGGAGGAATACCCAGTATCAGCCATGCCATCACATAATCCAAGCTCGTATTGTAATACTCACAGCCCGATCATAGGTTGAACCGGCAACAAATTCACCGCTCTCGGGGTCGAGGCCAAGAGATCCAGAGGCGAAGACGAAGCCGTTGCACGTCACTGACTGTGACATGAAAGGCGCAGGGGCCGGGGCCTTTGAGGTAAACGATGCAAGTCTGGCCATGGTGTCTTGGAGAGGGAGGATGGTCTGTGAAGGTAAAATCGTGAATAACTACGTAGTTTGGTCTCACCGAGGCTGCCCCTCGTCTTCGTAATAAATATTCTTATCATGTTTTGTATGATGCACATGTTGTTTGTTCATCAATCAAGGTACATCTAGATATGGCTAGTTGACACTTCCCGCTGTCTCCAATTGCCTAAGGGGGCTATCCGGCCAGGGTAGATGCGCTAACATCGGAGGGAGTAGAGAGCGAGATTCGTGCGAAGCATGGTGCACGTCTCCAGGAATATCGGCACATGACAAGGCCGCACGCGTGACTTTTGAGTTGCTCTACGTAGACCCCGAACTAATTTCAACAGTCATAGTGTTTGTCATCCTACAAATAGCTTATGAACGATTCATTCCGGCTTGTCACGATAGCAAGTCATGAGGGACGGGCTCGTCGCTTGGGAAGTGGGTTGAGCGCGTTCCCTTCCGCCCGTCCCAGGGATGGCCTGCATTGAGCTCTCTCAGGGGTTCCCGTCGCTCGGTCCTCCCCTTGTTCTGTGCTGATCTTATCCGTATGGGCTCTAGCCTAGTATCCACTATGTAGGTTCCAACCACCCGGAGAGGTTAAAATCGCTGTGCATTTTGAGAAGGCGCACGCTGACGAGCAAATATTTCGAAAATCTGGGTGGCTACCAATGTAGGTAGTGAAGTTACACAGTTTTCGTCTCAGTAATTATCTCTTTAAGACGGACATGAAGTACATAACATTATATAAACCCAAATTTGTTCGCCCTTGAGGAATAATGGGATTTGATATTGGTTGGAAAGGGTTTTTGATATACGAGGCCATCCAGTAACTGTGGCCCTTGAATTTGATGGCCTTGCCTAGCGTGAATTGGATTTTCCAATGAGTAAATTTCCGTCATCTAAATGAGCGATATTTATCTTCAAAGAATCATTTCCAAGCCATAGAAAAAGGCTACTCGAGATAAATGGTATAGGGTAGCTCAAATCCTCCGACCATTGACCAAAAAGAGAGACCCACTAGGACGACTCTTGTGGAGGGGTCAAAATTGCTGTGTAGCATACTAAAACAGCTAAAGTCACTCTCTCGACTAGGTTCATTTACGCTAAGATAAGCCAATCAAAGTTGATGGATAAGGAAAGGGGATTTTAACTGGTGGGTTGATTATCATCATCATTAGGTTGATATCTGCAACTGCTCTGGGCGGGTTAAAATTGCTGTGCGTGCACCTCCCGCCCCCCGCCTTAGTCACCCTTATCGGTAGAACCTCATTCGTTCTTAGCTGTCTGCTTTGGAGTTCAACAGAGCCAGGAGCTCTGATACCTGTCTGGAAAGCTTCTTGATGTTGTTTATCACGAACCAATCGCAATTATGAATTCAGCCGACCTTGCCTAAGTATGTAGGCGTCTACATGTATGATGCTGGTAGGTACGCGCTCAGCATACCTCGACCAGGCCTCCACGGGGCATCTAGCGGCAATTTGTGGGCAAAATTCGCTCACAGCCGTGCTCTCTGACTAGAATAGGTAGCGGGCAGTTCCGATCCTGATTGAGCGGCAGCAGCAGTATAAGGCAGTCTATATCAAAGACCTTGTGTTCACCAGGTTATCTTTGTATATTGATATAATTAATGCCAAGAACTACAGACCCAAGTTTCCCCGTACATGTACCAAGACCTTTCCTGTGCTAAAACGTGTTCCCAACCTCTGATAAGCTTTAAGCACATCACTGAATTGGAACACTGAGTCTACCACTGTCCTTACTTTGCCCTCCGCCATTAATGCGGCAATCTGCGCCAGGTCATCATGTGAATTCTTCGTGACGTACGCATTGAAAGTATTCTTACTGCCATTGAGGAATGCTGGGAAATATTGACTCGCCAGCAGGTTGTACCCCAAATTCCATGCCGTCGAGAACGAGCTCGGGGCGCCGACAAGTCTGAATAGCCCCCCAGGCAGTAGAAACCTGTCCGCCGAGCCAAAGAGATTTAGATTGCCAACATTGTCGATGGCCACGGCGTACTTATTGCCACCACTCTGCAGTGCCGCCATGATATCTGTTTTCTTGTAGTCTATGACCTCGTCTGCACCGAGCTCCCGGCAGAGCGCGACCTTTGTGGTTGAGCATGAGACGGTGACATGGCAACCCAGTGCCTTGGCAATTTGGATGCAAAATGTACCGGTGCCGCCGGAGCCACCATTAATGAAGACCTTGTCGCCTGCCTTGACAACAGGCGCCAAGGTCTGGTATGCTGTCTGCGCTACGGTTGGGGCGCCAGCAGCCTGTTCGAACGTTACCGACTTCGAAATGACAGCGACGTCGTCGTATGAGGCGACGACGTACTCAGAAAGTGAGCCTGCGGAATTGAAAGGGAACATGCGGCCCAGAACATTGTCCCCTGGCTTAATATCAGTGATATCGGAACCCACGGCGATGACTGTGCCGCTAAAGTCGGTGCCAAGAGTCTTGGGGAACGGCAGCTGTAGTCTGGCTACGAGACCAGCCTCTGCTAATTTATAGTCTGCTGGGTTGAGGCCGACAACAGCGACCTCAACGAGGACTTTGCCTTTTTCAACATCCCTAGAAGGCCGGGGTGCGGTTGTGAGAGTAAGGGTCTGAGAAAGAGGGCCGGGGTTGCGAACTTGCCAAAGGCGCATCTCATCTCCCATCGGAGCCGAGATCATTTTGGATGTCGGTCAAATTCTATATGATATTGGAAATAGATGTGGGGAAGAAGAAACGTCTGGCGAATTCATTGCTCTAAATAGTAATCCACTCTGCCGATTGAAATGCGGGATTCGGGCTTGGCTAAATGCTAAATTCTATGGCGAAAAGGTCACGGGCGTTGACGTGACCCGCGATATGCGTCGTTAGATTTATAGAGCATCGATGGCTCTGATTTTCTCTGTCTTGCCCTGCCCATTGCACCACGCTTACACAAAAGCTTCTAGTACCACTTTGCTGCTTTCTAGGATAAATCGCATACAACTAACCCTATTGGTTTGGTTGAAGTGGCATGTGTCGAAGAAATATTCTCGCTGGAAATATAGAGATGTATCTGTTGAAACGGCGGATTTAGTACCACCGGCTTTCGACTTACCGGCTTACCTCCCGGCGACTTTGATTTCGGCGACTTTTCGTTCAGCGGCGGAGTTCCGCCCGGCTACTTTCGATTTAGTGAGAACTGAGAACAATTTTGGTGTACAATCGGTCTAATCTCGCTGCAAACTTAGGGGCCCTGTAGGAGAAGAAAGCATAGAAATTAGACATGATGTGCCTTACCCAAAGAGAAGTAAGCGAAGACGGAAAGATGGATGAATTGGGGGGGAACACTGATAGAGTATTTGACATGCATCGGGAAACAACATCTGGGTATGATGATGGTCACACCTACAACAGCTTGTGGAGGCTGGCTGATCAGCTTTAAGAAAAATGGTAGCACGAGGTCCAAGGTCATGGTCACAGGAAGGCGGACATGAAGATGGCCCCCATACCAGGAGACAGATTAGCTCCAGGTTCAAGAAAGTTGCTACAAAGAATAATGAGGCCCATAAGCAAGTAACTGGCTAGGAACTCAGTCTATCCAAAAAGAGTCACTGAAGAAAGTCTTTTTTGCTCAATAAAGAATAACGGTACCAAGAAACTTGTTCCTAAAGAGAAGACAACCTGGAAGAGGGTTACTTCCACTAAGAAATGTGCATTGAGAAAAGGTTGATCTCAAAAGACCTACACCAACAAGGGCTACGGCAGTTAAGAGTCCTACTGCGTTTGCAACAAAGGTCTCTTCAAGGAAGGGCAAGAATAGAGCCTACCAGTAACAAAGTGGCGTAAATTTGAATTAAAAGGAGGACATCGTCGGCAAACTCGGGGAAGACGAGGTCAATAGACTTTCTCTGCCTTTGAGATAAGGGATATCCAGTTTGTGGGTATTATTTACTGTTTTTCTTTGGGCAAGCCGCTTCAATATATATTGAGGTACTCACATATGACTTGTTGGACTTCTGCAATTGTTAGTTGTTTGAAGACCTCCGGCTCATATCATTATAGTTGTTTCCTCCCTTTGTTGATTCACTTGTAAACTTTCAGTGAACTCTGCAAGATTCTTTCTCCTTGTCAATTGATTCGGTGGAGGTGATTTTGGTATTCCCGAATGGGTAGATGTAGAGTTGGCTCGCCTTGCTGATGGATGGGGCAGGGAGCAAGTGATGGCTTGAAGCAGATTAAATGGATAAAAAACGAACTAAAGCTTACTTAATTCATTTGAGAGATTCTAAGCAGGAACTGTCGTCCAGGGCTATTCCATCCATTCGGCGTTGGTGATTGGCTGCTGTGAAGCGCCGAGTTGCATTGCATGCATGATTCTGGCCTGTTGGTCGCCTGCGTAAATTTCTCATCCATCAACACAATGAAGTCGCTCTTCAATTGATACACTGTAAATGATGGTAGGAATAACCCGGCACGTGAAATCCACGGCGTGCCATAACTGTAAGCGGAAAAGAACAAAGGCAAGCCAGACCAGTCCCTTCCCGTCCTTTTGTGATGGCACGCTCATTGAAACCCCTCAGTGCGATAAAAACTGGCCCACGTGCACCCAATGCATTCGCAAAGGGGTTCAATGCCCTGGACCTTCGCCCTTGGTCAAGTTTGTTCCCGCCGCACACCCCCCCGCGGTTGGTTCGGCCAGTGCTCCAGAGTCAGCAGAGCCAGTCCAACCAGCAAGGATGGTAAATCGGGGACCAATGAGGCCCTATGGTGCCGGAGGTGCAATTGAAATGTGCTTCCGCTTCCAACTTCCTCGCCCCATGATGGGTACAGCTGCGGACCGTGTTGGAAGACAGTTGGTCGGCCTATATGAAAGCGAACAAACCAGCATTTTCGCTGGGCCAAGCTATCTGGAGTTCTGTCCCCAGAGACTGTCCCAAAGCAGTTGCTTGGTCGACTGTGTGGCGATATATTGCGCCAGCTGGGTTCGGGCCAACCGTGGCCAGTCAGTCAAGGATGTTCTTGGATCCCGCCTCTTTAAAAACGCCATCAGGAGTCTACAAATTGCGACTAATAGCAACGAAGCATACACTCCAGAAACCTTGGCTTCTATGGTAATCTTCGCTCGTCTATTAAATTTTACAGGGGAATACGAGCACAGCCAACTAAGGGACCATCATTTCGGGATCCGCCACGTCGCTCAGCAATTGGGGTTACCAGGACAAGGTGACTTGCTACATACAAGACTTATTTCAGAGACCGCAAGCTCAATGGTATGCTTCTTCCTTCCTTACTTTCTTTCTACAATTCATCACAGACTGAAGCACACACAGCCAATTACTGGAGGAGTGACCGCCAATGTGAAAGAATCACCTTGGAAGGAGCAACGTCCATTGGGTGACTCTCCCTTTTGGGATAAAGACAGAGGAGAGGGAGAGGAGGAGGAGGAGGAGGAGACTGAAGTCGATTGGGATACAATAGATGAAGCTTACGCGGGATATAACGACGAGGACCCAGAGGACGACGACATGGTAGATGACGATATAGCGGACGACATGGACGAAGCATTCACCGCAGCCGAGAGCAACTTCGAAGAGGTTCAAGCTTACCTCGAGAGAATCTGGTTGCCTGAATTACTCGAAATTTGGACGAATCCTCTTGGAAGAGAAGAGAAAACTATCTCACTTTTGAAAATTATAGCCAAAGCCGAAAGACTGTTTGGGAAGTCTTTAAAAGAGGCATGGACAGGCTGTCTCTCTATAGGCGTTATTTAGAAGTTTCAGGACCCGAATTTCTTTCTCGGTCACAGCTATTCCTTCTCGGATTACCAGTTTACCGGAATGTTTTTAATAATGCTCACATACCAGTCATTTCTTGTGCGGATTCTTTACGAATTCAGTCAATTGCTCGGGGTTCGAGATGCCGCGCTCTATGATAAGTACCGTGGTTTGTGCGTGCGCATCTGGGCATGTGCTCCCAGCTTGTCCAACTTAGACCCTATCTCTAACGTTGGTACATTCAAACTGATGTTGCCATCTTTTGAAATTGCGACTGACGAGGAGCTTCGGCATATCCTGGACCTGAACATAGAGTTAATCGGGCATGGAAGGACGGGCAACGTGGACATACCAACGTTAAGGCCAATTATAATCCAAGTGGGGGAGAAATTTACCGGGAGACAAGAGTTCAAGCCTGCATGAAGATCAGGGTATAATTAAGCACAAATGTTTTTCAGAATTGCTGCATCAGCAATTAATTGCTTCCTGAGCTGAAGAATAACTGAGCCAAAGTCTATAACAAGGCCTAGTCTCTCAACAATATCTTGGTATTCATACCGATAGCACATCGATTTGCGGATACCAAGACTAGGCTACGTACCCATAATGATAGCCATATCCAGCCCCCATACATTCTTGTTAACCTATCATCATGCTTTTGTATAAATGGACTTGGTGTATTTGGGTACGTGAGAGCAGTTTTATATCTTTAATTTGGATCTCATCTGACAAGCTTCATTCAGGAGCAGCTCATGCAAACTTGCCACTTCCACGAGCTGACCAACTTGAGCGGTGATGGGGGCGCGCAATATGTTCTTTATCCACCTAGTATCTGCCATGCCATGACATGAAGTTATTCGAGAGCTCTGGCGAATACAATAGTAACTTCCCATCAGTCTCGTTTCAGTACACTCCTAGCTCCTACCGCTATTCGAGTTGAAAAGAAGCCAAGGTTGGAAAGATATGAAAATTAGCTATATCAATCCGCTCTGATTGTGTTTAAACAAATCTATACCCCCCTTTAAGGGTTGGCAGCGAGGAAGCATCATAATGCGAGGGTTAGATATAGGAATGACCTCCCAACTGATGGACAGTCTTCGTTTTGTACTTGCTGTTGTCGCTAATCATCCAAAGTGCCGGAGTTCCGTGTGGATTTCATTGCGGAGTTCTTGATATGAAGCTGACCACTGCTTGCCCCCAATCTGCCGCCTTCCGTGATGCCGCGAGACTCGAAGTGGTTACTCGTGTTCCAATTTGAGATTCTTCCCCACTGCAGTCGGCAACATCATCCGGACGGAATCCTCTCGGGCGTGAATAAGAGCTCTCTTCATGCCTCGAAGACGGGAAATTTCCGCCCTATTGATACAGATCTAAGCGTAGAAGCGACTGAGTGGTCAGTCGAGACTGCATTAGCTGCCTCTGCCCCATGTCAGTTTCGGTAAAGAAGAGCCGCGTAC
The DNA here is from genome assembly GCA_902006505.2 of Clonostachys byssicola. Classification (NCBI taxonomy): domain Eukaryota; kingdom Fungi; phylum Ascomycota; class Sordariomycetes; order Hypocreales; family Bionectriaceae; genus Clonostachys; species Clonostachys byssicola. Next base: position 583,245 of record CABFNO020001247.1, read on the forward strand.
GCGACTCGGTGCCACTTAGAGATCTATCGGCTTCTAGTATAATAAGCCTAAGAGACCCAGGAGATTATCAAGAACAAGGGATAAGTGACACACGGGAATAATAACAACTACGGACGAAGCGCGATGATGAAGACGGTTCTGCTCTCTCTCCTCTGGCCTATGGCTGCTCTCGCGGCCACCACCACAAATCTCACCACAACAGGCTGTGTTGACGCCTCGGGCCTTCAAAAGTGCCTTGACAACGTTGCCTCCACTGCACAGACGTGCCTGGATAATGCGCGCAAGGCTGGCAGCCAGGCCGAGATTATCGCCTGCGGGTGTGTGTACTACACCGACAACGTCAACTGCTACGCCGCCAGCTGCTGGAACCGTGTCTACGAGTGCGAGTACCAGAAATATGTTTACGAGTATCTAAAGAACTGCGAGACCGCCAAGCTTCCCCTGCCATACTTCCCTGCGCCAGATAATGCACCGGATGCGTGCTCCTGCAACCTCGGAAAGGTGTACCAGACGTTCCTTAACAATCTTAACGAGGGTACCTCGTGCATCAAAGGATCGTCATCTTTCGGGAAAAGGGATGCGCTTGGATCAATTAACAAAATGGTCGCCTGCGAATGCTGCGCAATGAGCGGCGCTCTTTCCGGGTAAGAGAACAGCGATCTAAACCGTAGCATATCTCGAGACTTACCTGGCCTTTGCAGCATATACGAGACATGCCCTGACACCGATCCCAATCTCGTTGGCCTATCATACGTATCTCAGCTCGAAACTCTCTACAACCAGCCATTCTCGTCTTGTGCCCCCTACATGTCCTCTTACGATTGTCAGAAGGATCTCAGCTTCACTGCCGCTAGCAGTTACATCTCGCCCGGCAGTGCCCTTACCACCGGCAAGGGGAGCCTCTCAAACGGAGCTGGCAGCGTGACCAGCCCGGGAAGCGGTTCCGTTTTCTCATACACCAACCTGGCCGACAGCGTTGTCTACACAATCACCGCGGCGAGCGCGAGCGGGAATCATAATAGCGGAGGAAGTGGAAGCTCGAGTGGCTCGGCTCAGGCCAGCGCGACTGGTAGCAAGAGCAGTGATCAGAAGGGCGCAGCTATGGGCATCAGTGTAGCAGGGAAAAGCGCCCTGCTGGTGATTCTTACGTTTCTTGTGGTCATTCTATAGGAGCAAAGGGTCTCATACTAGTATTCGTAATCAGTCATATACTTGTAAAGAAAAATGTAGCACTAGGTCCGTCGATAATTTGAGTGACAGTCGAAGATGTTTCCTTCGTCAGGGGTCCCACCTAACAACCTATGGCAATCCTGCCTGTTGGACACTCCAAGCTCTGAAATTGAGCCTGGGCGTTTCTATCCAGTAGGCTGGGCTGATGGACCCAAGTCTTACTTAGCGGGTGTTTCTTACCTTTCTCTTATTCAATGCATCTATGAAAGTGATTCGCGTGACCCCAAAGGTCTTTGTTAAGCGGTGTGAGAGACATCACGGCCATTCTAGGCGTATTTCCATTCAGCTCATTGTCAAAACAATTCAAAGTTGATGAGAAGTTCCTGTTATTGAGCATACCTCATCCTACTGTCCTGAGTATGCAACACAAACGAGAATTATGCCTAACCCGTACACACTCCGTTTCTTAATCAGCTTCCTCTCTGTTAAACACTCCTTTGTAATAAGCTGGAAAATGACCATTTCATGAGTCTAACCCTAGGTTCATCACTCTCCGCTGTTGATCCCCTGGCAATAGTTCCTCTTAACACCACTTGCTTGCTTGCCAAGACCGGCTCGTATGCGGGTGACGACATATCGATCGGAAGTAGCAACTTTGTCAAGTAGAGCACCTCCCAAACGGTCCAGACTCTCCTGGTCCTTCGAGATCGAGTCACGGATGGCGTTACAGACTGGAGCCATGCCAGCAAATGGCTGTCGTGCGTAGTTGAGGTTGACATACACTTCCTGGTGCTGGCTACTCCACTGTTGGCAGAAAATGCATCGTTAGTATGAGCTGGCAAATGAAGCATATGTCACAGTCATAGTCGCCACTTACGCTGGAATAACCATTCATGACTGTTTTAGAATCAGAACTGCTATACTGGGAGGACAAAGCTTCGACGGAGGCAGATATTTCGTTGGCGAGATGGTCAATTTCATCAATGCCTTTGAAGATATCCTAAAGCAGACCAACACATGTTAGTCTCTAAGACTGCGAAGTAGAAGGCTACTTGGGTAAATTACCTGGAAGCGGCTTGATGGGCTGTTGATATTGGTACCATCCTTGGCCTCGAGCTTTTGGGCTTTGTTGATGCAGCGGGTGGAAATATTCTCCATCTTCTTGAATTTGTTGCTGATCTGCGTCGGTGTGAGAGCTGCACTAAGAGCTGTACAGCTCAGGACAAGGAGTGAAGCAAGACGCATTCTGCCAGATGGAGGTGAGGAGTAGACAACTGTAAGTGAAAATGGAAAGATCCGATGGAATGAAGAGAACCATCACAGTTCAGGATCATTGGTACTCTTTATACTTAGCTCAACTAGCTGAAATGTAGTGAGGAGTAAGACAGGACCCAAGTCTAGACCGTGAAATGGTCGACGGCGGTCAATGCAACTCGGCTTACTCCGTATCCAATGCAGCTGTCTAGGCTCGTATGCTGCAGCTCCATGCAGTGGTAGGCAATGGAGTCGTTCTACTGGCTGCAGCTGTTCAGCTCGGCGTGTTTATTGGCATCGTATTAGCCCAGTGGCGTCTAGTTCTGACTGTCCCGTGTCTGCACGTTGTGCCGGATTCCGAAAACGGTGCCCCGAACACCGTGGCCCGAGCCACTTTATTTTAAGCTTCGATACCTCACTCTTAACTCTGTACAGAAGGCAAAAGATGGGGTTTTATAGTTACTAGGAAGGGTGTAGTGTGTCGGTCCAGCCGTTGGGCGATGCGGTGTAGTTCCAGTCCGCTAACAATTCAAACTCCTTCAGAAACCACTGTTTCTGCAGCTATACTTGTCCTCCCGGATATCAAAGCACCAATTTACCGAATTTGGTGCGAAGCTATCAGACCTGGCGGATTCCTGACGAATTCCTGACGTTTACCGCGCTTGATAGCTAGGCTAGGGTAACATTTCACGAATCTCGTGGTTCAGTGCTTGCCCAAAGGCTTGTCATCGCCTTTTCGATAAAGGATAGCCTCGGCACAGACACAGAGGTAGCTATGGAGCACTACATCGGCGAATCACGCCGACAAAGTCTTGATGTGGCATGCCATCCTAGAATCATAGCTAGAATGAAACTATATGAGCAACTAAGCAGCACTTCTGGGCTAATCATTGGGGTCTCCCAGTCACTTTGGCGCTTAAGGACAAACCTTATTTGCCCATGGCCGGTCACTTGCAGGAGCTGAAAGATGACTGCAGAAATGTGTCCACCAACACGCACGTCCAAGCCCAATAAGAATCTTCTGTTGGCAGTCAGGCTTGACAAGTTGAAAAGAGCGAAGATCAGCAGGCCTGCCAAGTGGTGCTTATATGCGTATACTTTGGTCTTTGTCTTCGTATTACCTATCAGTCTTGCGTTCTTTTGTAACCGTACCCAAAAGACTGCTGCTTCACCATAGCAATATCTCACGACACTATGATGAAAAAGACTTGGTTTCTACCTCCTGACTTCACCTTTCTTCCCGATGGAGAGGTCCGACTTGGTATGATACTTAAATACCCTGATCGCCCAACTCTTGCGCTCGATTCGCTCGAATCACTCGTTCCGTCTGACCCCGGACAAACACCAACGATCTATCTCCCAGAGGTGTCGAGCCTGACTGAGACGGACCACGAACACTCCATGAGCTCTGGACATTCAGCCAATTTTATTTTATTCGCCAAGTTTATGGAACTTGCCTCGGCATCCGGAAAAGCCGACACCGCGCAGTACAAGGATTTTGCGCTTGGAACCGTTGACCATGAGATCCGCACCTACGACGAGCTCTCAGCCCACCAACACTGCAGCGACAGCAATGTTTGACACGTTACATGATGTCCCTTTACATGTATCAAATCACGATAATATTTCTTACAAATTTGGCTCCATAGGCGTACATAACGTCGTCATGACAGTTCTGCCAGACGGGGTATTCGGGTTGAGCTCTGCGGCATCTATTTATGTTTCAATGAGACAAACGTTCCCGTCTATAAACTACATTTCTATGGTTGGTACTGGGGGTGGTGTTCCGCCTACAATCCGGCTCGGCGATGTGGTAGTCGGTACGCCAACTGCACACTATGCTGCAGTTGTTCAGGTTGAACAAGTCAGTCGCATTGATATTGGCAGATGATTCAACTGGAAGCGGCTAGGCTCACTTGAATACCCCTCCGGGCTGATGTCGAAGGTCTTCTCGCTGTCTACGGACGGAATGGCATGGCTGAGCACATAAACAAGGCAAAGGAAATATATTCAAGGCTAGGCTTAGAGTGGAGCGACCCCGAAAGTCTCACAGATGCCCTGTTCGATTCTACCAACCTACCTCTAAACGAGCCAGACACTGCTGCCACTCGAGACGTAGAAGAAGCTAGAAACGAGAATGATTGTGTACACGGTGACAAAACCAAGATAGCCCAACAGGCGCCCAGACCTGTGAAAATTCACTTTGGGTTAATCTTGTCCAGTAATATGGTCATCAGAGATGCCAGGGCCCGGGACAGTCTTAATGAGAGCTTTGACGGAAATGCTCTCTGTATCGACTTCGAGGCAATTGGACTGCCAAATGACTTTCCCTGTGTCGTGATTCGAGGCATATGCGATTATGCTGACTCTCACGATACGAATACGTGGCAGTACTATGCAGCGGTGGTCGCGGCAGCTGCCGCCAAAGAACTACTGGCACAACCGGGTTGGGGTTCAATTGGGGCCAAGGAGACAACTACCGGTAAGTTCAATACGATATCCATTACTTCGATCATATTGCGTTCTTTTTCCAGGAACCCATATCAAGCTTCACGATCTGCACGTAATTACCCTATCGCTTTTCTTCCCTTTGGCGCGTTAACATTCATCGAAATTTCCCTTGCAGCAGGGGTTTTAAAATCACATGGCAGCTAACGAATCTCATTGTAGTCACCGCCGACATCACGGACAAATTCAACAGCACTGGACATTCTTGAAAGAAACTCGTCTCGGCGGAGAATTCACAGAGACGCTCCAGCTAGCAGTGCTCAAGCTACGTTAATCAGATGCCAGGTTAGAACGCACTGACGGACGCGCATGTAGTAGACTTCAGTACCAGGCTACGCATAATTGAGGCTCCGCTCTTGAGCGGAATAGACCCTGCTCCGGCAGCGTCTGGCAACCCAATCGATGGGAATCACTGGCGTAACCAAGTGCAGCATTTATGCAATATACCATCGAGGGCTGCTGAGCCTGCAACCTCTCCTCTCCTCTCGACTATGTACGAAGGTCTAAAGAGCGCAGGCGCTAGTCCTATCTTGCAATCTGTGGAAAAAATGGTGGGCTCTCTAGAGGTGACTAAGGTAGGATGCGAGAAATCTCGATGAGCTACGGCGCAGCGACGCAGACAAGATCCTCAGCCATCACTTGGCCAGCGAGTACAATGTCGATCTCTTAAGGCAGAATGCGAGATCCTCGGACTACAGTTCAGCGAGCGGCTGAACATTGAGGGCAACACTAGCATCCACGTGGGGGTCGCACTCGGAACTCCGTGTGCGCTTCTGGCCCCTCTTGAAAGCCGCCTCTAGACAGGCTCCGGGGTAGACTGGACCCCTGATTCGGCGACCGGCATGGTTAGGTACAGGGAACGTAACAGTTGTCTGATCACCCCTCTTTTTGTTGATTTTCCAGTCGTGGCATAGTGGCGATGCGCGCTGCACTGGACCTCGGCACTTACTCGCCATCCACATCTCTTCTGTAGCTAATAGTAGAGTCTAAGTATTCTTCAGATCAGGGGCCTGGATAATACAAGTGACGCTTTTTAATCATCACTCGCCGCTATAGCTCGGTATATAACTTGAATCTTGGATTGTATTAACTGTAACGAAAGCAAAGGGAGTTAGTCCCCCCTTGTATAAAGAACTGCCTGTTATATCTTTCCTTAGCTCTCCTTATTTCGTTCTTACCCCTGCTGATCCTACTTGCTTTTTTGCTTCGTTCTTGATTTAATCTAAGTTCTGTCTATTACTTTCAAAGAGGTCACCGCAGGGTACATCCGTCCAGCATTACGGTGGATACAAAACTTATGAAGTATCTTATGCAGGTTACTACCCAAATAATACATCTCCTCTGGCAGGATAAGGCCTATGACTAGGTATAGCAATAAGTGCATAATTCGGGGTCTGCGTGGCTGCCATAGTAGTCTCGGTGCGCAGGCCGCAGCGGCACCAACATCTCAACCGTCACTTGAAGAGTCCTCGGGTCCTGTCTTGAATGGGTATCTTTAGCTCATTGGGCATTTGGAGCGTGCAATCGTAGAGCCGTCCAAGTCTTCAATAATGGTCTCGTCTAGTTGTACAAACCTTGGCTTTTTGTTTTCATTGGTCTGGATCAATGCTTGTCAGTTGTTGATCGATATACGCACCAAAGGAACAAAGTGAGAGAGCTATTCGACTTACCAAAGCTCCAAGAGCGATGAATTCATGCCGAACATACCACCGACCATCATTATTCCGCATGATGAACCCCATTGGTGCGCCGGTCACCATTTCGCCATTATATCCCCCGGCGATCAATCTCTTTGGGCTGAATGTGGTATCCCAGATCCTGTCCTCGACCGATGGAAGGTGGCCTGGTGCGGAAAGGCTGAGTATCTGGTCACCCCCATTCAGCTTGACCTTGTTCTCGATTTCGATAATTCGCGTTCCGACCGTAACCATCTTCTCCTTTTCCCAGAAACTCTCTCGCGATGTGCCGTATTCCGTTATCAGTCGCAGGGCCTTTAGCCTGATGGACCGATCCCGGCACTTCATGAGAATGAAATACGCCAGCGGGATGAAGCCGATTTCGAATCGAATCTCGGGACCGATCCTGCTCCTCTTTTGTCTTTGTATCGTGCGGCCGAGGATTTCCGTGTGAACGATCATCTCGCGAAACGTGTCCATCCAAGCGTCGAACTGCATCTCGTCCTTTTCCAACGCTGTCGCAATCCATATCTGACAAAACTTCGCACGGAGCACAAACGAGGAGTATCTGGCGTCTGCGTCTCCCATATGCGGAAAGTTCTCTCGTAGGTTCCCCATCAAGTCCTGCAGATTGTCTATCGATTTCGCCAGAATTTCCTGTTGGCCAAGTAGGTCGTCCGGAGCAGACTCAGTAGCTAGTTCGCCGAAACGGTACTCATCAGCACTGCGAACGAACTGCAGAGATAGGGGAAGCAGTTCTTCAAGGGCCTCTTCCGCATCCTGAAATGTCGTGGCAAAGTAAGTCGGCCGCTCGTATGTGGTGAACCCCTGGATCGGCGGGGTTTGTACGCCGAACATGAGAACCATGACCTTCAAGCGTTGGAAGATTGGGGTCAGCGTCTTTCTTGTTGTTTTATCTACCGTTCTCAGTATTTCTAGGCCGTGCCGCGTGTGCGTGATTGCTTGATCTCGGTTGCCTAGGATGACTTCGAGGCAGATGAAGAGCACACACGCTACCAGAATGGTAGATGATTCCTTGACCTGCCGAAGCCGCGTAACGGCAGCGGAGTAATGCTGTAGAGCAACCTCATTTCGTTTCGATAGAAGCAGCTCCTCGTTTTCGCAGTTGTATTTCTCATAGATTGAACTGATGGCAACAATGGCATGGCGCACAGCCGGCTCGGAGCGTCCCAGCTGCAAAACCAGATTTGTCCAGAAATATGAGCTGTGGGGTTCCGCTAGCGTTCGCGAGACACGGACGTTGAAAAATTCGATAGCCCTCGCTTCTATAGGGCTAATTTGCTGAGGGTTGGGGGTTAAAGAGGTCAAAGACTCTATCCGGCTTTGCTCCGGTTTTATGGCCACTCGATCGGACTACACAGTTACGTGGCATTAGCTGCTAAACATATTCGAGAGGCAAAATTTGATTCTTAAGATGGACGTACGCGCTGATACCTCCTTGAGGAAAATTTGGAGGGTTTATTATCCTGGTCTCGGCCACGCAAGGTTACTGTGGTCTGGTTGACAAAGATGAGGTCCTTTTCGTAACCGGGACAAACGTGCCCATGTTTGATGCACTGAGAACAGCTCGGGCGCTGGGCATCGCACTGCAGAATACACAAATCGATCAGTGGGACATTCAACGGCTCAACCTGGCCTCGTTGCAAGGAGAATGGAGGAACTATACCCGTCTCTTGCGCTTCATACACCAATGACATGCTTTCGAGCGGCCTGGAACCCCCACCATTGCGGCGTATGATGCGATAATAGGCAATAAAAAGATCTTCTGTAAATGCGTGCTTGAGTGCCGGTGGCCACGAGGGGGATTGTCATGCATTTGTCAAATGCCGATGAGGTTTGATTCTGCGCCGGCTCTCGTTCAAGACCAACAACACAAGACCAATATGGAGGGCCCACATCTTTTTGGGCGCAGAATATCTCCATTTACGGAAAAATTGAAGAGCCCCCTGGCTAATTAGAGACTATTGGCTTGACCACATAAGCATAATAAGCATCGACCTTGGCAGGTGGATAAGAGAAAACATGGTACACCTTGAATTTTCGAATACGGGCAACATCTTGCGAGCATAAATACATCAAACTATCACGACACTCGGGTTTGTCGTGGGTTCTATTGGCTGCAAAGAATACCGAGTTCAGAAGTCACCGATCAGACGCTGAGCTCAGCTTATGGTGTATCAGGCTATTGATCCTTTAGATGCCAAGACAAACTTTCTCGTACCCGATGATTCTCGGTCTACCAGAAGATCAATAGCGCAATAGAAAGATAGACGGGTGGTGTGTTATGACGTTCGTTCGAGTTCCGGGATGTGGAGGGGCATGACTAGCAGTTAGTTTACAGATATAGAATTTGACTTGACAGGCTGGAGCCCTTTGAGTATTGGCCAAGGATGTTTCTGCCTCAAACAGGCAAGATCCCGGCAGTTACCCATTGTTACCCACCCCATGACCTTCCATATGCCGGTTGTATATACGGCGGTATAAGTTCGTGATGGTCGGTGAACCCTGTCCCTAGTGGTATTCCGCGGCTGAGCTATCCGCGGCTGAGCGGCTCTCATGACCGATATCCACCGGGCAGCTCTTCCAATCGTACTCGGCACCTCGGTTCCGAGCATCTCGCCTCGCGATTCAGCTTATGTCCATATGCAAGAGCGGCCGCCCACAGGTTAAGTTCTTGCCTGTCTGGACCTAAGGCCACCACGAAACGTTTCCAATTTTACTTTAGTACCTAATGACAACCTTTCAGAAAGTCATCCCCGCCCGGGGCCAGGTCGCTTGAATCAGCACGTCATCAAGCAACTCTTTCAAGGCTCTCAGTAGAGAGCATATACTCAATACACTTCTTCATGGAACAATCCAGCCCTTTTATGGGTAACTCCTACTTCCATTCGCTCGATCATCCAACTCAGCTAAAATAGTTAAAACTAAACTTGCTAGACGAAAGGTTCGTAGCTCCTAGCATCTACTCCCACATTCTTGGCGTAAGCATGTCACGTCTTTAGGGCAGACGATGATTTATACTTGGCTAACGAGAGAAGTGCTGTTTCGTATAGAATTTCCTTATTCAACCACCACATTTTACTATTTGGCCATCTACCTCCACCCAACTGTAGCTTAACCCAGTTATATTCCCTCTCGTGGGGGCTCTCGCCACCCCCTAAACAACCCCCTAACCTGACCTAACCAAAGTTTTTAGGGGTAGATTGCTGTTCTTCAGCTATATTCGGGTGGCTAAATAATGAAATGTGGTCACAGGGGGTTGAGGGGGAGGAGATGTCACTATTGGGGCTTATATGGCAACAAGTGGCTATATTGCCCTCTCAACTGCCCTGTCCCTCGTCAAGGCGAGCGATTGCTATGGTTATGACTTGTGTGTCTGCTGTTAAGACGAGCGATTGCTGTATGGCTAAGCTGGCTACCCCTGATGAGATACAGCTAGTTTAGCGTTGTGGCGATCATTCGTTTTAAAAGCTGACAGCTGAATCGAGTCTGCAGACATCACTTATCATGGAGAGAGACAGCCGGGTCATGCCCGTAGCGATCGCTCGTCTTAACAGCAGACAACCGGGTTAGCTTTTCAGCAATCAATCGTCTTGATGAGAAATATGCTGGTCGGCTTCGCAGCTGTTGCTCGTCATCACGAGAGATACGCTGGTTGGCTTCGCAGCTGTTGCTTGTTATGACGAAAGACAGACTGGTCGGCTTTGCAGTGACTGATATGTTGAGAAGGTAGTTATTATGATTAGTCTGATATCCGCCAAAGCCCCTGTAACTAACAAAGACACACAACACAGGTGGATACGGGTTTGAAAGGTGATGACAGGCCTGGGTTACATTCTAGTTGGATCCGATCGAAATCAGGGCTAAATACTTGACTTTCCAGGCACCTTCTCGCCTAATGTAAGTACCTCAGTCGCCCCACTTGCTTTGCCAGTCCTTCCAGCGAATCATAGAAAACGTACAGAAGGGCCTGTCTGACAATCCGATTGGTTAGATTGCTTAAATTTTATCATTTTGATCAGGAAAATCATTTGAAAGTGGAGACTTATTTTATCTAATCAAATTATCTCGTGAACTAAGCTGATCTCGGTATTACAGTGTATTGTAGGTGTTTTTAATGCATTTTAGGGTATTTGACAAGTGTTTCCTAGCAACTATCCATCCGCCAGTACTGGTAGTTTGATATGTAGTAAGATCCATAGTATATAGCGACGCGAACCAAACAAGATGTTGCGTATCGCCGATATACCTCCCCTCAGGATTTACGATTTACGATTTCCGCCAATGATATGGGCTTATTAGTCGGTTGAAGGCATCCGGTCGGCCGAAAAAGTTTCAAAAACCGGCTTCGAGTGGGGGTTTTTCGCGACACCGAGTTACATCTGCCAGTTTGGAGATGACGCTACCTGTGAGGCTGTGCCAGATCGCCAATCAGTGTCCCTTCTGACATAATCGGTCGACCTTTTCGATAGTTCGCATGATCAACTCCGCACGCAGTCGGTAGCGAGAGGCACACGTTCGGGACCGAAACACCGCTCGCTTCTCCCGACCTCGGCCACACATAAACTCCAAGGCCTTAACAGATTGTGGCCGGTCCTCAAGACGTGTGCCATATAGAATTATACCAGTTAATTGGTCTTAGTTGTGCTCAGGCGCTTGGCTCGCGCGGAGTTTGCTCACAAGGTTCTGTTTCTAAGTGTTGGCCTAGCGGAGCTCATCGGATAGGGAGCCAAGTCCGTCAACGTGGCTGATACAACGTTGCGTCCATGATTCTACACGTATCCAGTGATGCCTCCTTAAGTTTTCAGAGGGCTGAGCGGATGATGGTAAGAATAGACTTACGGTGAGGCCGTCCTGCCTAATCAAGATGGGGTTTGGTTGTTACTGGTAGGATGGGCCCATCTCGATGGCCTTGGCTTCTGCTCGGAAAGTGTTGGACAACTTCCCGATGCATTATTCAGCTTGGCTCAGGATGATACAGGCTGATACAGGCTGATACTTTAAGGGGTCGTTTAATGAGGTAAGAAATCTGCCAGACAGGCTATCTCGCTTGTTTCAACCTTCAGAAACCCCTCGGGAATTCTTCCGTTTATCTATGAAGTTATCACAAAGCTTCAAATATTCTTACATGCAACTTCCAAATCTCTATCTAATTATGCCGAGGTAATCGATTATCTCGCATTCCAAAATTCAGGGAACGGGGTAGCCAGCGAGGGGCTAATAATAGTCAGTAGATTTCCGATGCGCCAGGCTAGTTCGACACAGCCTTCAACACGACAAGATTCGAGTTCCAGGTCATTTAATGGCAGTGGGAGTACTCATTATCAACTCGAGGAGACTTAAATGAGACGACCAATTGGTTCAAGAACAATATGGCTACCTTGCAGGAAATTTGCCTCGCCAACTGTGGCTGGGTGCCACGAAACTCGAAACGCCAATCAATATCTTGACCTCGACCAACTCTTGAGACGATTTGTGGTTCTCTGCCAGTAATAACACGTTTAGGACACTGTAACAGGACCAATTTGGAGAGGTTCGAGGCCCAATAAGATGTTGCAGCATCACGTGAGAATTGCAGTGGCTGAGTAACACTTTTGTGATTACGCCTCAACGCCGTCATTGTTCAAAGCATTGGGTATGGCACGTCTTTAGTTTCAGGCCGCGGCGATGGAAGACCTGGTGACGGGCTTGGCCCTTCACTGGCAGCTACAATGCACTATCGAAGAGGGCTGCACGACCCACACCAAATACGTGTCTGACCATGCGACAGGAGTTCGGCGGATACCCATCCAGGAGAGGTGGGAGCGTGATGAGCAAAGGCTGGGACAGGGCACCTTCGGTGTTGTTTGGCGAGAGGTCTGCACATCGGGCCCGAGCAGGGGCAATTCGCGTGCCGTGAAGCAGATTTTCAAGAACTTTGGCTCGCGGTCGATCTCCTCCAGGGCTCTATCAGCCGAGCTCTCTGCCATAATGAGGTTCTCCAATGAGCCGGTATGTGGTGCCCATGCATTTATTCGCTGTTCGTGATTTGTCGCTCACTATACTACAGTATCGCGATTACTTCGTCAGGTCATACGGTTGGTATGACACGAAAGAGTTTCTATACATTACTATGGAGTACCTCCCACTTGGGGATTTGTCGCGGTATTTGAAAGACCCCCTACCAGAAGCACAGGCAGCCAGCATAAGTCTTCAGGTCCTGGAGGGACTCAAATTCATGCACCAGAACAACTTTGCTCATCGTGATCTCAAGCCAAATGTAAGTCGCCCACTATTCAAGTTGGGAAATACAAATCATCTGATTCAGGCCCTAGAATCTTCTTGTGCAGCACGCCGGTCCGTCCTGGTGGGTCAAGATATCTGATTTTGGCACGAGTAAAGAAATAGGCATGGCCACTCTGTGCTCCAACGTTGGAACAGTTGCGTACCAAGCACCGGAAGTCCGTGGGATTGTGAAATTGGATGATGCAGCGGGAAGCAACCCACTGCTATCTCCGTCTATCGACATTTGGGCTGTTGGTGCGATTGCTTTCCGTCTCACGTCTGGGCGGGTGCCTTTCGAGGACCTCTTGAGCCTATGCAGATACGTAGGCCAGGGCGACCCATTACTATTCGGAGATGGCATCGGCGAGAAGTCCAACTCGTTCGTCGCAAGGCTTATGGCCCCTATGCCACATGATCGGCCCTCTGCCTCAGAAGCCCTCGCTGATCCATGGCTGAACGTCACAGCATCGGATTTGGATGTAACACGCATAGTTAATCCAATGACAGCACTGGTCAGAGAGCCAAATTCAGCCCCGGGCCTAACAGAGGATGCCTCAGCAGAGTGGCCACCTATTGAACCGGGTACTGGACCGCATCTTTATTTAGCGAATTGCCCCATGGATGTCTCCCACGATGCCGACTTTGCCCAGCCCATTCAACAAGATGGGCCTACTTCACCAAGCTCAGATAGCCAAAGAGTGTCCGGTGCAGAGACAGGCGACAACGGTCCGCGCCAAACGGATGACAGGAACAGTGATGCTTCGGAACATGAGATACTGCCCCGCCATACATCCAAGCCTTTAGCTTTGCCCAAAAGGCGCCAAAGTCCCCCCAGGGCCGAATATCCTGAGAGCGGCAGGCGCAATAGCTGGGAATTTGAGCTTCCGAGTGGCACAGGAGTAAAGAGGTTGTCGTTCGAAAGGCGGTGCTGCAGGATGGAAGCACTTGAGTATTCTGACGATGGAAGAACAATCTTCCTAATCACAAATCACTCCATCCATACCTATCATTCGGTAGGAGAAGGGCAGTGGGATCAGGGCACAATCATTGACATACGAAGAAGGGGCCGAAATTGGAAAATATGGGAAGGGATCAAGCCTATTGACATCCCCAACAAAGGCATTCACAGTTTCGTGATAGCTGGTCGCAACCCCGTACTTTTTGTCCGCGATATTGAAGGAACGAACTTTGTGAATACTTACACCAGCGATGATCAAGGTGTCTCTTATCGGCCTTCCACGTTCACGATCCCCTTAGAGGAAAGAATCACGGCCTCGGCGATTTCTGGAAATGGAAAACTACTCATAATTTGCTATTCCCATGAGTTTCAGCTTTGGAATTTGGCCTCTAAGTCTCTGCAGCAGAAAGTCCGGGGTGAAGATGGAACTTTGGCCTTCGTCTTTTCCACTGATGGCTCGCGATTTGCCCAGATAAAATGGAGGGCCGTCGTCGGTCATTCCTCATATATATGGGAGTTCGATGAGATTACGGATAAGTTCGTAAGCCGCTGCAGCTATAAAGGAATGGTGCAGAAGATGTTGGATGACGGGGGGTTCTTCCTGTCCAATAATGGGTGTCTGTTTCTTCGGCGTGGGTTAAAAGAGACTAATCTGTTGGAATTCCCAACGCTATACACCAATGACTGGTATTGTTTCTCACGCGATGCCCAGAGACTAGCCATAGCTCATTGGGACAAGGAAGAAAAAAATGAGTGTGTTACTGTTTGGCACAGGGACGGGGATCGTTTTTCAAGAAGCCAAAGGCTCATTGAAGGCGGTTTCCAATATTTTCGTCGCCCCACCTTCTCTCCTTCTGGTCAACAACTTTTAATCGCCAAAGGAGAATCCATGGAGAAGGTGTTCATTTGGGACTTGTAACGAAGAAAGCGGGATTCCGAAATATCTCACAGAGTCGGAAAGCTTTGGTTTTCGAAATATAGAATATAAAAGATTATTTTAGGCACTTTTCTCGTGGTGTTTGCCGTGAATTGAAGACTACACGTACAAACGCCATGTAGGACTGGTGCCTACCGTTCGACCCAAGAGCTTGAGGTGCTGCACGTGAGCACGGACCAGGCTGGAGGGGCAGCAAAATTTCCCCGCCATCAATTGACCACCCACCACATCGAGTCATCCCATTTTTTCGTGTTGTGTTTTCTCTCACAGTCATCACCATTCGAGTGCCAGCTCTCCTGCATCCAGAGGAGACAGACTCGAACCAGCACACCGCAAAGCTGCTCCCCCTCCGAACCCTCATCCCCAGGCGTCTGAGCGCCGCTCCCCTCGCACGACCCCTCGCACGACCCCTCGCCCACCGATTCATCGCCACCATGGCCGCTATTTCCTCCCAGACCTACACCCCCACCGAGGAGGCCGAGATCCAGCAGTGGCTCACCACCTCGGAGCGCCTCAAGGCCGGCGACGACAAGTCCTCCATCATCGAGACCCTCAACAGCCACCTCTCCAGCCGAACCACCCTCCTCGGCGTCAAGCCCAGCAAGGCCGACGTCGCCATCTACGAGACCCTCTCCCCTGTTGTCGCCCAATGGTCCCCCGACGAGCGATCCGGCGAGAAGGGATACCCCCACATTGTCCGCCTCATCGACTTTGTCCAGAACTCGCCCATCTTCGGCCTCGCCGTCAAGGACGAGAGCAAGATCAAGGTTGACGCCGACGACGTCCGCTTCGTGAAGAAGCCCGTTGATGCCAAGGCTGAGAAGGAGCGTCTCAAGAAGGAGAAGGCCGCCGCCGCCGCTGCTGCCACCGCTGGTGGTGACGCCTCCCTCGTCGACCGCACCAAGGAGAAGGTCAAGGAGGTCGTCGCCGAGGCCAAGGAGGCCGTCGCCGGCCAGGCCAAGCCCAAGAAGGAGAAGAAGGAGAAGGCCCCAAAACAGCCCAAGGCCGCCCCCGCCGCCGCGCCCCTCTCGCCCGCCCTCATCGACCTCCGCGTCGGCCACATCCTCAAGGCCATCCAGCACCCGGACGCCGACTCCCTCTACGTCTCCACCATCGCCATGGGCGACCCCGCCGGCGAGGACACAACCGAGTACGAGGGCCAGGTCTGCCGCACCGTCTGCTCCGGCCTCAACGGCCTCATCCCCCTCGAGGAGATGCAGGGCCGCAAGGTCGTCGTCGTCTGCAACCTCAAGCCCGTCAAGATGCGCGGCATCAAGTCCTCCGCCATGGTCCTCGCCGCCTCCCCCAAGCTCAAGGAGGGCGAGGTCGACGACCACAAGGGCCCCGTCGAGCTCGTCTCCCCGCCCGAAGGCGCCAAGGCGGGAGAGAGGGTCTTCTTCGAGGGCTGGGACGGCAAGTCCGAGGGCATCCTCAACCCCAAGAAGAAGATCTGGGAGACCTTCCAGCCCGGCTTCACCACCACCGACACCCTCGAGGTCGCGTTCGACGCCAAGGCTGTCGAGCAGCTTGGCAAGTCCGATGTGGGCAAGTTGGTGACCGAGAGCGGCGGTGTCTGCACCGTCAAGAGTCTGAAGGGCGCTACTGTCCGATAAATGCATTGACCATGGGCGGACTCTAGAGACTAAACATAAAAATTTAAACGAAGACAATGATAAAAATAGAATATTGGGCTTTGAACCACTACAAGCATGATCACGATAAAATGAGTGACTGGCTGATGATTAATTTTTGAATTTTACTTTTTTTAACAGTGACTCCGAGACCATTTCCCAACTGGCTGGCCCTCTGCCGTCTTCCCCAAGTTTTTCTATTCTACACCTGATGAGAGTGATGTAACTCGTCGCTGTGCGTTATGGTACATGAAGTGTGGGTAAAGTACAATACGAACATGTCGTGTGAAACATGAATCGTGCATGTGATAATCATTAAACCAAGCCGTCTTCCCCGTTAGATGTTGTATGTAGTCTTTTCCCATCCGATTTTTATTTTGGAACGCCGGGAAGAAATGAAGAATCGCTCGCGAGCCCCCTGCCCTGTCGAGAAAAAACAAGTTCAAAGAGGTCAAAACGCCTGCAGAATGCATTGCAATGAGGTAAATCATGCGTAGCCGATGTAGAGAGGCTACGCCGGGGTTGGTGGCATGTCGCCATGCAGGGTCGAAATAAGAGTTGATGGTATGTGGTGATAATGTACAGAAGTAGGCGGAGTTTAGGAGAAGAAGTATTGGCTGTCTCGGAGACGCTTGACGTCGAAGTCACCCTGTTGTCGCAGATTAGTATATGCTTGATTGCTTGTTAAAAATGTTGAAACGAACCTTCTTTGGAATGGCTGGGAATGTCATTGGCAGCCATACGGGAACAAAGTGAGGGCCGGTCGCAAAGTGGTTGGTTGATGACTTATCTGCGTCATCGTCGTCTCTAGCCAAGGCCTCATCCTCCTCCTTCTCGCCATCCGTCGATGCATTTGACGGGATGCGGCCCAAGCTGATCTCCTGGACCGCTTGCTTAACACTGAGATCCTCCTCGGTGGCTTTCATATCCTGGTAAACAGTTGATGGCGTCACAATCTTCTCCGCTGCCTCCAAATCCCAGGGATTGCCAGACAGTCGAAGAGTATTGCGCTTGTGTTCCAAAAGAAGCTCCTCGACACTGGAGAGCTTGCTCGAACTTCGAAGATCCATGATCTTCTTCGCTACAGGAGACTTGGGGTCAAGGCGAACGAGATACAGGGAACCGTTGTGCCGCGCCTTAGCCTCGGCTGCCAGGCGTCCAATAACATCATCTTCGTGGATTTGAACGAACGCTTCTCTGAGAGTTGAGTTCATCGTATCGACATCAGCGGCGTGGGTCCAGAAGGAATCGTGCACAGCAGCAAAGGTCAGGCCCTGCTCATCGCACTTCAACGCCGACAGAAGCATGTGGCTCGCGTCGAGCGAGTGGATAAAGTTTGGTGGAAATCCTTGGAGCTGTTTCCTGCGGTTGACAGGGTCGGTTTGGTGGGTTCTTGAGTATGTGATGGCCTGGAGACTGGTTTTGACCTCTTTTACCGTCGACTTTCTATATGGCTGCACAACAGGAAACCGTAGAGGTGTTGTCCAGACGACTGTTGATCGAAAGTTGCTCTCAAGCTCAGCCAATTGTTTTTTGGCCTGCCCCTTCGTTTCGGCTCCGTTCGATGGCTTGCCCGCGCCGTAAGCATGGGCAATCTGGTCAAGTTGTGAACTAGTGAGAGCTTGGCAGACTCGGCCGCCAACTTCGCCTAGCCAGTACTGGATATCGTGAGCACCGCGGAACATGGTTGCGAGAGCGTTGAAGACGTGTCGAGCGACATAGGTGGCGAGAGTCAGGTGTTGAATGCCGCACTCCTCGCCCAAGTTCGGGTAGAGCGCGTCGATTTGCTTGCAGATTTGCTTCTTTGCTCCGGAAAATGTGACACCGTAGACGTTGGTCATGACTGTTTGCTTCACAACCTTGCGGGTAATTTTCCCATCAAGCGCTTTGGCGTGCGGATCTCCGTTTGCGAGATCCTCCGCAAGCGCTTGCTTAACTAAATCGGCAACGGCTGAGTACACATCTGCGGGTTTATCGCCAGGCTCCAAATTGACTTGTTGAGCGCCCCAAGTATCACCACCGAGGGCAGCATAATGTTGAAGTCCATTGCATGTACCATCCTGTTGGACTGGGAGATGTGACACATACTCGGTAGGATCAGGTAATTCATAGGCAGCACTCAGCTCGAAGCACGCGGCAAGGCATTGCCAAGGGTCTCCAGCTTCTAGCCACCATCGGCTCCCATTGAGGGGATTCTTCGCCGAGTCGTTTATGTTCTCCATGTTCTCCATGGCGAAGGCTTCGCGATCATCGAAACTAGCCTTGTCAAGTCCATACACGTTTGCGAGATGAATCTTAAGCCACCTGAGGCCACGCTTGCCCAGCGTCTTACCCTTGGAGAATCGCAAAATACCACGAGTATGATCAGCACCCATGTGGTTCAGGTAAGCCGGGATTGGATATGCTCGGCCTCGATAATCGACATTGTGGGGGAAGTAGAGTGGCTGGTTTCGGAAAGTGCGGGCAATTTCAAGCTGAAGATTCATGAAACAACGCTGAGAATGGAGACCAGAAATCTCGTTCTGGGCTGCTTTCACTGAACGAGCCCAGTTCCGGTGAATTGAAGGATCTTCGCATTGTTCTGGCTCTGGAGGTATTGATACGTTGGGTTCGAGGGGTGGGAAGTTAGCGATTTCCTTGCCTGAATTCCATGCCTCCATCATGACATTAAGGACTGGTTGGTTGATGCGCCAGGCTGTCTTCCCCAGAACATCAATTCCCTTGCAAAGTTGGTTGAGGTCCCCTGATTTAATAGCTGCGTTGGTGTACATCTTCTGTTCGACATCACCAGGCTTCACGCGTACCAGATTGACCTTGCTGTGAAGGTAGCCTCCCTCGTCAAACCGTCGCCATGGCTTGGGCTCAACAACCATCGGCAAATGCTTGGCCAAGAAATCGCCCACTGGTTCATTCTTCATCCACTGGATGAGTTCGGGGTTCATCAAGAGGCTACCAATCTTCTTGCCTTTTCTGATCATCTGAGTGTGTGTGAAAGCCGGTTGATATTGTGAGATGGTTCCTTCTGTTGGGTGATTAATTGTAACCTTGATCTTGGCGGAATCAAGGAAAGCTTTGAGGAGGACAGCTCCGACGTGGGTCGTCACGGATGGGGACCATGGCTGGTGAATCGCATCTTTAAGGCGGCTGTGAGACTCCGGGTGCTCTTCGACCAATGGCTGAAGGTCATGGGATGGTGCCTCGGACGTCGAAGCTGCGGCAGCTTTGGCCGCTTTCTTCCACTCCACTTGGCGCTTCCTCTGAGCCTTCTCCTTCTGCTCTTTCTGGGCATGTTTGATATCTTCCTGGGCCGCCCTGCCAATGTGCCTAGTCAGTGCGTACACTGGAAGGCCCGTATCAGCACCGGCTAACAGCGAAGCGTTGAGAACTGAAATAATTGTGACGGCTGCAAGCCTCTCCAGCTTTGCTTGGTGTATCAAGGGACCGTAGATACACCTAGCCAAGTCCGTCTGCGACTTAGTTTCTCGGGTTTCTGAAACTTCCACCAGGGCCAGCTCCTGGACCAAGCTTTGCTCAATTGCCTCCAACCATGAGCCGAGATGGTCTTTCAACGAAGGTCCGTCAACTCTGCCGGCTGTCAATGCGGTGCTGATGCCAATCTTGGAGAGATTGGCGTTGTCATGGCGCCACTTTGAGATGGCGGAAGTGATGGCGTCTCGTTCCAATTGGACTTGGATTTCGCGTTGATCGGACGGCGGCAGTGTAGAAATATCGGTGTCTTCCCAAGCTTCGAGCAGGGACATGCCCGATTTCAGCGTATTCAACCCTTCTCCACGTTGTGGGGTGGGTTGGACTTGAGGATAGGATGGCATTTCGTTTGACCCCTGAGTGCTTTCCAGAACAACTGTTGCACTCGCCTCGCTCGAATCTTCGATCGTTTCCTCAAAACTTTCGGGGTCCGCGGTAAGATTGTAGGTGGGGCAAATGTCCGTGATAACCGCAAGGTCCTGATCGGTCAGGATATCTCCCATTCTCAAGACCTTCAAGCCGGCCTCACCAGGGGCCATGTCCATATACCGCTTCACAAGACGCCTAAGCCTTGGCCCACGAGATGAAAGAAGTGATGCCTTCAAGATGCAAGCAATCGTCTCGGCGGTGTGAGGGAAGGTCGATCGAATTTGTGTCTCGTACCATTTGCGGATCTCTTCGGCCAGGTTTTGGCTGGGGTTGGCTCGGATATTCTCAAGCGCGGCTCTTAAATATTGATTATTGAGGATGATGTGCTCTTCCGGTGACAGCGAGGAGTGTGCGTTGAGTCGCTTCAGCACCACAACAGCTCTCTCGAGCTTACCAACCCGCAGACAGGCGTCGAAGACAGGTAGAAGATCCTGGATCTCGCTGGGGGCGCCGTGTTTGTTCATCTTGCCCATGATTTGGGGACCAAGGGCAGGTTCTGGCAGTATTAAGGGATTGCTCGGGTCGATCCTATTCAACATGTAGGGTTGGAAGTGATCCGACTGGAAAGGAATCTGCGGACTCGGGATTTGACCGAAAGAAAGGCTATCGACGAATGGGTCGCTCACTGCCGTGGCGAGGCTTCGCTCGCCTCCTGGAAGGTGTGTGGCATCTGAGAGGCGCCTGCGCCTAGGTCGAGCATCGCTTGTGACAACATATCTCCTGCCGAGTATCGGGGTCAGGGAGAACGGAGGCGGGAGTTTAGATGCAGGCTGTATCAGTCGAGAGAGACAATTCCGTGAATTGAGCGCCAGGCTTTGGCGGGCTTGTCGCAGAAGCATTGTGTCGGTCGGCTAGTCGTCCAGTTCGACCACGCGACAGCGGCGTGAAGGACGTTCGGAGGGGGGAGGTCGTGAGGAAGGGAAGAATCCCAACAGTCAATAGCAGCTGCTGGGCGGGCGACACTAGCAAAAACCATTCATCAAAGCAACGGGCGTTCTAAAGGAAAGAAAAAAATGGATAATCCAACAGGAAAATATTGAGTGTAGACCTCGAGAGATCTCGGCCACTAAGCAGAAGATGAGCTCCGATTTTTTTTTTCCTCAACGGCCTGTAAATTCTGGCTGTTGATTGGCTGACGGTAGCGGGAAAAGTTTCTCCCGCACTTCGCTTGATGCCGAAGTGGGGGAAGGCACGTGTGTATTTGCAGATGCAGCTTCGCGCCTAGATTTTATTCAATCCATTTATTACGTTCGACATTAGACCAACATGAGGCATTGTCCATGTAGATGTCTTCAATGATGAGTGTCCGTCCTGCTTTGACAGCAATCGGCTGTCGTG
Source organism: Clonostachys byssicola (assembly GCA_902006505.2). NCBI lineage: Eukaryota > Fungi > Ascomycota > Sordariomycetes > Hypocreales > Bionectriaceae > Clonostachys > Clonostachys byssicola. Next base: position 604,917 of record CABFNO020001247.1, read on the forward strand.
GCTGCCGACAGGTCCTACTTCGCACAACGGTACCCTCCTTCTCAGCCAGTTCACCCAGAGCAAACCCACGGATGCATCCAAGCTTTTCGTTTCGACCGAGATGCTACTCCGACCTACCCAAAACTCAATCCGCCTCACAGAACCCCGCCGCCGAGATTGATCCCAGTGAATCAAAGCAAACGGACGAAGTTCTTGAAGAGGAGGAAGAAGCCCCATGGTTCCTCGAAGAAGAGCCTCCGAGGCATGCCCCCAGCTTGCACAAAGCTACCTTACCGAAAGCTCCCGAAGATGGCCCCGCGATAATCGAGCCGATGATCAAATACATATACGAAGACATGGGTCTTGACGATATATCATTGCTGGATCTCCGAGAGCTTGACCCCCCTGCTTCATTAGGTCCCAATCTCATCATGCTATGCGCGACCGCTCGAAGCGAAAGGCACCTGCATATATCCGCTGGGCGGTTTGTGAGATGGCTTCGACGAAATCATGACGTTGATGCGAGTGCCGATGGACTCATAGGCCCAGGGGAATTAAAAACGAAGCTCCGGCGGCTAAGGAAGAAGGCGAAGCTCATGGGTTCAAACAGTGCGATACTGCCCGGTGGCGATCATGGCATTTCTACGGGATGGGTGTGTGTTAATTTCTCCTTGCATGGACAGGGCCATGCCGAAGCCGCGGTTTTTGATGACTCTGGGAAGTTTTCTGGATTTGGCTCTGCGCAAACAGGAACTACCGTGGTAATCCAATGCATGACTGAGCCCCGGCGTGAAGAACTTGACCTTGAATTGCTATGGAGGGGGGTGCTCAAACGAAACCTTCAGCAGCAAACAAAGGTCCGCGGGGAAAGCGGCGTGGATGCCTCAAACTTGGATAAGATGCTGGCCTCAAGATTACAGCTACACACAAGTCCGTCGAAGATGCAATGGGAAGCTCTTCAGCAAGCTTCTGAGCAGCAAAGGCGTATGTCTACTGCAAGGACACCCTCTCGGTGGGATAAGCAAGCCAAGGGAGCTCCTCTCGAATATAGCGGCTCCCTTGTCGCAAACACGTATTCCAGAGCCAAGGATGCAAGCGCAAAGCAGCTAGAGCTGCGGCACATGCTGGAATCAATCCTATATGGTGGAGATGCTCTCGACCACCGTCGCCTCCAAGAGCTCATTCTAACCATTCTCGGAGCTCCGTTGTCATCTAGTCTCTCGGCCGCCGACCGTCTCGCCTGGGTCGACAGCCTGTTACGCACTACTGAGGAGAGGGGCCTTGAGATTGAATCCACAAATATGCTCGTTCTTCTGATAGAAGCTGTGGTTCGATCTCCAGCATACGGGCCCGAACTCACAAAGGCTCAACAAGGCCTTGAGATCCTGCTTCGAGAATCCCACGAGCCCCCGACGGAAGAGCATACTCTCGCGCTCATGAACGCATACGCATTCTGCGAGGATTGGGATCGAGTGTGGGACGCCTTCCGCGTTCCGCCCAGGTTCAACCGTGCGAGGTCTCCTCGACTATATGAGCTTGCATATCGACTCATCGCGTCCACATCCCAGCCTCGGCTTTGCAGAGACGCTCTCCGATGGATTTACCCCGAGATGCTCCTCGAAAAACCGGCCGTCAGCCCCGTTGGGGAGCTCTACAGATGGCTGAAAATGGCCATTTTAGTCGCTGACCCTCTTGCGCTGACGCAGCTCAAAGACATCAGCAGGTTAGACATGATGGATGAGGATAATGACACCGAAGAAATGTCGAAAGTGCCCGAATTCGCTCGTATTCTCGCAGAGGTAGAACATATCCGGTCACAGCTTCAGCCTCAGGACCGGTAGCTGCTGACCTCCGTTACGAACCAAATATCATTTGTACAATAACCATATCAGCATTGGGGGCATGTAATATAGCTGCATTCATGAATGATTCTATCGGCCCCACTTCCCCGCCCCCCCGCCCAGACCCTTTGACATGGCGAAGCGCAAATGCGAACTTTGAGACCGCGGTCCTACATCCTGCACTTCATAGCCTCTCTCAACAGCGGCGAAACCTGCTTCCTACTAGCAGCCAGGTTCTTCTGTCTCCAAGTCATCCTCTGTCCGGCCTTGTCGTGCTTTCCATTCTCGTAGGTTTCGAGTTCCAAAGAACCCGATATCTTTGCAAACTTCTGCATCGCGGCAATCGCCTCGTTATTGCGAGCCCATACAAGGAGATGGCGCTGGAACTGCCCGCCGGGATGCGATGTCGTCATCACAGAGATGATGTCGAGCTCCCTCTCCTCGGCCCAGTCGTCAAGCTTGTCGTAAAACTCATGCGCGTTGCCCTTGGTCTTGTGGAGCAGGTAGTCGAAGTTCTGTACCGCGCAGCTGATGCCAAGTTTCAGCCCGCCATCCGTCCACTCCTTGTAATCCTTGCGAAAGATGTCGCGGAAGCTGAGCTCAGAAATATCCTCCTTGACCGCCTCGATGCCCTTGTAGTAGGCCTTGAGGTCGAACTTCTCATCCTTCATCTTCCCCTGCAGGAACTCGGCCGCACTGCGATCCTTGGGCTTCGTCTTGTCCTCGGCGGTGAGGTTGATGGTGTCGATAAGGACGGGGGCGAGCGCCAGCCGGGCCAGCTTCTCGTCCTCGCTGTGGTGCGACCCCGCGGCGACCGCCTCCCAGAGCTTCCTGCTCTCCTCGACGACGAGGCTCATGCAGCTGCCGCACGGCTCGATGATGCGGGGCGACCTGTCCCCGGGGATCGTGCCCTCGTCGACGTGGTGGTCGATGCAGCCGATGACCTGCGACTCGAACTTGCGCAGCGGGCCGGTCAGGCTGTTGTGGTCGATGAGGAGCCAGCGGGTGTCCTCTGGCCTGAGGTCGGGGAGCTCGGAGAGGGTGAGGAGGTCCGAGGGGAGGAGGTCCGCGTTCTTGAGGACGGCCGTCATCTCGGTTCGCAGCGCCAGGTCGGCGCGGGGCAGGTTGGAGAGCGGGATGTGGAGAGACTGCTGCTTGCCGTTTGTGCGGAGGTAGGCGTAGACGACGGCGGAGCAGAGGGAATCCAGATCTAGCAGAAAATGTTAGGGCGATTGTTTCTACCGGAGATGCTTGCCGCAACTTACCTGCCGACTCATTGCCGACCACAAAGGTGAGCGGGAGGGTTCGTTCGGCTGGAGGAGCTGCCAAGGCCGCCCTCGCCGCGGCCAAAAAAGCTCTCAATGTCATATTCATCTTGATCGGGAGGAAGCGCTGAGCAGAATCGCATGGACGAGCCAACAGCCCAGGGACAATTGGCGGCCCTGCCCGTATAAATAGGCGGGGACGGGACCCAGGTGTTTGCCGGCAACTCGGTCGCTACAGCGCAAAGAGTGGGTAAGGGTGGTCAGCTCCCCCGTCCCGGAACACGTCACTGGTAATATGATATGTGAGTAGACAGGTGGTAGTCTGTGAAGAGTCGCAGCATCCCGGTTGGGACACGCGACCTCTTAGTGCGCTGGATATCCATTGCACGAATTCCGTCATTGGAGGTGACTTTTTTTTTCTTGGTCAGACCAGAAGCGTGTTAGTCCCGCCCAAGTGGCTGATGGTTTGTCCTGCTGTGATTTGGAGCTGGAATCCGAAGAAAGCCCGATTGGAACAAACGCATTCACGATGCTGGTAAGAGGACTGCCTCGCCTTGTTGTCAGGTCCATTGAGACAATTATTGGAGTCGGCCGCATAAATGATCATGTGTGCTTTCTCTGGCGGCCGCCGCCATTGAATACTAAATGCCTTCTCTTTGTTTCTAAGCCAGCATATGCGCATATGATTCAATGCGCCCGATGGCTGCAGGGTAAGTCGCAGAACACGAGACGAACAGGTCAAAGCCAGTAGATGCACGAATAGCCGGTTGCATGACGATGAGCGAATTATCTTCGATTTTCTCGGTTAGGCAGGTCTCATTGGACGCGATGACAGTCAGAGGTTACCCAATGGCTGGTAGGGGTCCAAGAGGAGAGACCAATGATTTCCAGCCAACGAATTGGTAGATTTCGCCTGGCATATGAAAGAAACCCCTTGTGTTTGTCTAGGAAAACCTCAACACCGGTCCTTTTAAATACAGAAGGTTTATGCCAATTCTCGTATTCACTTGCGCATTGCCTCTGGAGTCCTTCCAATTGAGGAAACTCGACTTCATCCGGAAATACGAACCCGCATATGTATGCTCGCAGCGACAGAGTGTGCATGCAGATGCAGATGCAGATGCAGATGCAGGGTAGCTCCAAAGAATCGGTCCCCGACCTGCCGGGGTAAATTCACCCCGGATCACCTCCCCAAAGGCTGAGACAAGTAAGAAAATCGCGGTCGCAATCGCTGAAACGGTGCGCCGCTCCTTTTCCCGGTCGTTGGGAGAATAATCCCGGCAGGCAATCATCCAGAAGTGTTTTAGACTGAAAGCCACACCCAGGGATCGGCGTTTTGCATACATAGCTGACAGAGCACGTGAACCGGGGTCTGATCTCGAGGGATTGTGTCAGATCTCACAAACTCAACTCTGCGCAGCTGATGCCTCCGCATGCTGGGGGAATGCATGCCGAGGGTACCACCAATCAGACATGTGATGCATCTTGCGAATGCAGTGGAACACCGATGGTCAGAGCGAAGGCAGCTGAGCAGGCTTGGAATGAAACCTATATGTCTCTCACTATAGTGTTCTCGAGGTATTGTGCGCAATACCACGCAACACTCGGTATCGCAAATCTGACACGGCAATTGGAGAGCTCGGCGAACGAATCGTTGCGAGTTGGTTGGCACGTGTATCTAGATTTCAATCCTCGAATTAAAATTTGAGTGAGGAGTGGTTTATTTGTTGATGTCATGGACTATGCCACCTAAGAGCACTTGCGCATTCCTACCTTAGGCTTTTATCGGGCCAGTATCAATAAGATGAACGTGCTAAACCATCTCCTCCACTCGATAAGAGAGGTGGTGGAGATCTCCTAGCTGAGTAGTTCAAAAAAATTAGGACAATAGGACTTATTAATCTCGCCGTATATGTAACCAGGGGAGAATTGTTTCTGATTTGAGACAATCTACACGGCTGCACTATAGCTTGAGATCACAACGCGCCGTTAACAGATATTCCACCTTGATGCCTCGGCATGATGGGAGAACGGTATTCGGTTCAATCGGCCTTCGCCCACGATGTCGCCGAAAACATTTGAACTTTGAAGCCGGATGAGTATCTGAATCGAATTGGTTCTATCAAGTTTCTTGGAATGTTTGGAGATCTACGCGAACTAACGCCGGAACAAAGGGTTTAGCTTTTAGTAGGGTTGGACTTAGTGTGTTACATGAATAAGAATTATTGGATATTGGATGCTCAAACAAAGACGTGCTAACTGAGAGAAGCAAGATACACCTTGCGTGCAAATATTCTCCGCAACTAGTCCATTTCTCCCTCTCGGATCTCGGCGCCGAAGATCAAGCTACTAAGGTCAGCTTCTCTAACATTGAACAGGTGACTTGATGGTCCCACCAGCTGCCTACCCAAGACAGCATAGAACATTTGAGTGCAGCATGTTTTATGTTCACAGTGTAATTTGCAGAGACTATTGTTATGATGGAAATGTCTTGGCGTCGCTGGGCGTGGACTGTCCGCTTCCGTTCTGATACGACTTTGACGAGATGTAAGCGTCTCCCGTTTCGGCTTGTCCTGTTGTTGTAAATGAATGAACGGTTTCAGATATTTGAACTCATGTTTCAGGAGAATAATACTGGGAAATCCTCGCCATCCCAATTAACGGCCCGGGGCGGGACATGGTGACCGGGAGCACATGTAAGACACTCGCACACTGTTGTTGGTCACTCGGCCATTTCTTACTCCCCGTCTACAAGTAAACCGTAAGTCCAACAGGAACGAAAAAGGAAGAGACGAAGATATCATCGCATGCCGTCTCCAGCCAACCGACACGTCGAGTTGCTTTTAGTCTTGACGCCGTCCATGCGCCACAATTGGCTGGAATGAACTGGAATGATGGAGAGTTCGACCAGTCTGTGCTCTTGACCTCTGGCATTCCTCCTGTTTCCGATTGCGACCTTCGGAGTTTTTTTTCTAAATCAAAGTCGGCGGCTAAAGAGGGAGATCTTCGATTAGCCTCGATTCAGCCTCGCAGCCCCGAGAGCCGAGATCGTTTCAACCTCCAGGTCGATATGGCATACCGGATGCAGGCCAAAGTACGTCCATGCAGGATATTTAAGTAGAATCATCGTTGCCCTCTCCCTAATGCTCCGTCATTTCTCTCCTGCTGAGTCTGTAACAAATTTCTTTGGGTCGCTGCAATATTCAAAATGTCTAATCGTGGGACCACCATAACTGAGGCCAACCTCTCCAACATGCCGGTTGGGGTAGTCAACCTGTATAAGTTGCGAGAGAAGGTGAAGAAATTTCCTCTCATCCTCGTGACGGGAGGAGCCGGCTACATTGGCTCTCACACCGTCCTGGAAATTCTCAAAACAGGATGCGGAGTCGTCGTCATTGACAACCTTGTCAACAGCCATATGGAGTCTTTGCTCCGTGTCTACCACATCTATAAGCATGAGAAGATCAGACTTGGCAAGGACACCAGCAACCTTGCCCCTCTCCTCTTCTGCAATGTCGACCTTCGAAACCGCTCTCGCGTTCTCAATGCCTTCCAACTGTGGCAGTCTCCCAACCCTGACCTTCAAGTCCTCTCCATGAAGCTTGATGTCGTCGACATTGCTTCCAAGGTTGATGGCGCGTCATACAAGACTCGGGATTATCCGATAAACACAAACGGACAACCGGCTGACCTACCGGAAGTGGTGCCCGATTTGCCTCGGGGTAAAATCATTGCCGTTGTTCACTTCGCTGCCTTGAAGGCCGTGGGAGACTCAATGAGCCAGCCACTCCAGTACTACCAGAACAACATCACCGGATTGTTGAACCTCCTTGATGCCATGTCCATGACTCAGGTCACCCGCATGGTCTTCTCTAGCAGTGCCGTCGTCTACGGATCTGGAAAGGAGGCAAACATCGCAGAGGACTCCGTCCAGGTCGGCGGTAAGGGCGTCGGCTCAGGACTCGTCACCAACCCTTACGGTCGGACCAAGTGGATGGCAGAGGAAGTCCTGAATGACTGCTGCATCGCCAACCCAGAATTTGAAGTAGTCTCGCTCAGATACTTCAACCCCACAGGCTCTCACGCCAGCGGGCTGATCGGAGAGGAGCCAAAGGGCACACCAAACAACATCGTCCCTGTCATTCTTCAGGCCTACCAAAGACGACGAAGCAGGGTGTATGTCTACGGCTCAGACTACGACACCAACGACGGCACCGGAGTCCGCGACTACATCCACGTCGGCGATCTTGCTAGCGGCCATTTGGCAGCTCTCCGATCCATGTACGTCAACAAGCAGGCCCAGAACGGTCGAAGGGCGTCAATGGCGTCCGCGGCCAGCCAGGAGACACCAACTAGCCCCAACAACTACAGGGTGTACAACCTGGGCACCGGCCAGGGCTATAGTGTCCTCGACATCATCAAGGCCTTCGCCAACGCGGCTGATTGCGATATCCCCTTCGCCATCTCCGACGCGAGGCCGGGAGACCTCGGCACCGTCACGGCCAGCACCGACAAGGCGGCCAGCGAGCTCGGGTGGGCGGCCGAGTTCGGCATCCAGGACATGTGCAGAGACGTGTACACGTTCGCCATGGAGAATCCGCAGGGGTACGAGCGCCTGCGCAGGCTCTCTACCCTCGCCATGCAGGATCCCACCGCGCTGCGCAGGGCCAGCGTCGAGGCTGGGCTGTGGCAGGCGCAGAACCAGGCGGCCAAGTCGCGCCAGGCTTCGGATAGCAGCAGCGATCTGCCGGAGATCATTGAGGAGTTCACGCATCTGTCGACCAACCCCGAGGCTTTTGGTAAGATGATCCGCAAGATGAGTGTCATGACCACTGAGGATCTTTGCCCATTGGACCCATTGGCTGTCTAGATTGAGAAAACGAGGACAGTGAAGATATCATCACCTCTGGTAGGGGAGAGCTATATCGGCTCCAAAAGCATAATGGGAGAATATTATTTAGAAGAATTAATTTAGCTGATCAATACCAAACTGCAATGCAATCAATCAACTACGTCAATTGAAAGCCTGTCGTGGTCGCATTCGGATTCGTATCCGCACGTACGCTCTGTATCATTCTCGGGTCAGTGGGATGCTATCAACGAGTACGAGATCAGACAAAATTATTGTCAAGTGGGCATGAAACCTGGCCATTTCAAAACCCCGTCAGAAAAATGTATCGAGAGAGTCTTGCAACCAGTTTATCCCTATTGAATGGCTGTTACCCCTGGCAGACGCATGACCTCATATCCGAAACGAACCCGAGCGCCCGCCTACGCCTCTTCCCCAGTCCCGCCTCGGATAGCAATCAGACTTGCCTCGTTATCGCCTTCATCCCTCCCAACACCATCGTCAAATCAGAGGAACCATGTCTCCCGCCAGACATAAGCGGCTTGGCCACAAGAAATCCAGGAACGGATGTTTGCGCTGCAAGGCACGGCGGGTCAAGGTGAGCCGCCCCCAATCCGATTTGTCCCCGCGACGCGATCAATTAACAGATTGCATGTGAAATCGCCCCTGTTCCTCCGCTGACGCCCGTGATAGTGCGATGAGAAACGCCCGTGTGGGCACTGCATCCGACACGGGGTTGAGTGCAGTCTCGTCTCCTCTGAACCGCCGCCGCCGCAACAGGCCCAGACGCCCGTCTCCGTCAGTGCAAGCCCTCTTGCCGTTGAGGCGCCGAGCCTCGTTCTCACAGACGTGACGGCGGCTGAAGCTGCGACGCCTCAGCAGGGGGACAATGTGACAGGTGGGGATCCATCAAATACGGGATAGGCTTGTACGTATCGCTGACCATGTCTCTTTTCCCTAGGACACATCGATAGTGTGTGGCCGAGTCTTCAAGGCCAAGAGCATGGAAATCAAATACCCGCGCAGTGGATGCAGAGCCTCCTTCTCATGCAGCATTATTGCAATCACACATACAAAACTCTCGCCCGCTCAGCTACCGAGAAACTCTGGAAAGAAGAGGTTCCCAAGACTGCTTGCCAGCATGTAAGTTGCAGGAAAAGCAAGATCTGTCGGCCGTGAGAGATCGATAGAGCCGAGGTCAAGACAAGACATGTTGACTGACAATTATCAAGGAGTTCTTAATGCACGGGCTTCTAGCCGTGTCGGCTCTTCATTACGCACATATGTATCCCCAACAACACACCGAGTATATTGTCGTCTCAACACACTACCAGAGCCTCGCCCTGCGCTACTTTGCAGACCGCCTAAGCGACATCGACGAGGAGAACTGCGAGGCGTATTTCTACCTCGCCTCATTCATCTTCACGCTCAGTCTCTGTCACATTACCCATCCTCCTCACCCCGTGAAACCGCTCACGCCAGACCATGTTTGCCAGGCCTTCATGCTTCTGCAGGGAGTCAAGGGAATACTCGACTACAAGCCTCTCGGGGAATGGCGACAGCGCGGTCCTCTCGCCTCGTTGCTCCAGTCATACGATAACATCTCGAGCCAGCCTCCCAGCGCGAGCGCCTTCACCCGCCGTTTGGACAAGATCTCGACCATAGCAAGAGAGCTACCCCGGTCAATGGAGGTAATCAACGAGCAGTCGTCATGCATCCTGGCGCTGGAATCGTTGAGAACAACCTACCAGGTGTGCGCCTTCTCATCGGTGGATGCGCAGTCTGCTATCTGGTCGTGGCCCATCACGTTGCCGTTGATCTTCATCGAGATGCTTGGACAGGGGAATCATATTGCTCTTATTATACTTGCGCACTTTGCCGCGTATGGGCGACCTTTTGAGCACCGCGACTGGGTGAGCCAGGGATGGAGCAGATGTGTGATCGACATGGTCGAGCGGGAACTGGATCAGTGCTGGCATGAGTGGATTCAGTGGCCGAAGAAGAGCATTGATGAGGATATCAATGTCGAGGATATGACATTTGATGAGCCATGATATTTAGGGACTGTCTATTTCACATTTCTGAATAAGTTATGAAACAAAGTCATATTTCTTCTTGCATCGCAACATCACAAACCCATTCAGTTTAGGAAGCCTCTTCTAAGCAGTCCACGCCCAGAAATTACAATGAGTCCCAGAGTGTCATCTTCACAGTGTCCAGATCCAAGACGGCCTGGACCTCGTCGTCAATGCTGTCCAAGTACATCTTCTCATCCCACTTCGGCTGCCATCCAAGTTTAGGCCCATTGACGGCGACAAGATCTCCACTAGGAAAGAATCATATCAGTGTAATCCAAGCCTAAACCCCTGGAAGGAGACTTACCTGGAGGTGCCAATTGCCTTGATAAAGACCATCGGGAACCCTGTATGCTCAGCCGCCATTTCCCAGCTGGGCCAGACCTTGGCGGTCGGTTCGGAGACGAGACCTCGGGCGTGCATGCTCTGGGCAAGACGCTCCATGACTTCCCACCAAGGAGACCTGTGGGCCACTGCGAAGTAGTAGCCCTTGTCGTTGCTTGGGATCGCCTCCTTCAGCAGAATCTTCTCGAGGATGGCGCCGTAGAGGGCCGTCAGGTCGGAAATATGGATCGCCGGGGGGTTCTGCAGCCGGGTTAGTATTTGAATGAATATTTTATTATTGAATCTGCGAGGGAAACCTACGCCATCCTTCTCAAACTTGTAGACGGTCTTGAGCTTCATGCTGGCTCTGGTGACTGCAGGGATGTTCACGGACAGCTTCCTCCATTCTCCGGTGCCTCTTCCGTCTATGTTTCAGTGGGAGGTTAGCTGCTAAACCCCGACAAAGAACTATAGCTGGGATTCAAACTCACAGACTGTAGGGACGGGGACGTTGTAAGTTGTCACGCCCTGTGCCCTTCCTAGTCCCGCTACAATTACGTTGGTCTTGGGCCGATGTTAACAAATAGCCACCTGCGAGATTTGTCGAGCATTGATGTTTGGCTCACCTTGCGCACGGGGTTTGATTCTCCAATTTCCTTTTGCTTCTCAACTAGAGAATCATCCGAATCCTTGACTTGGCCGTAAGGCCAGCCTCCTCCCTCTGAAAACATGGTCGCCACCGAAGTCTGTTGTCCTGGTCAGCGGAGCAAGCCAAAGAAAGGGGCCATGGTGGGACGCACATGGATATAGTGTGTCTCGATTCCAGTGACTCGGCGACGTTCACCGAGGGCTTTGATCAAGTTGGTCGCCATCTGGGGGAGAATGGCGCCTGCTGTGTGGATGACGATGTGGACTAAGTAGATGCCGAAAGATTAGCTAGAGTCACAAGCAACGCGTCCGCGAACTAAACATACTCTCATTTTTCACGACAGCCTCGAGAACTGACTTCTCATCTGTGAGATCGACCTGCAGGACGTTGATGCCGAGTTTCGACACACTCTTCACCTGCTCGTCGGATCGAGCCGCGGCGAATATCTTGGCGTTTTTGATGGGACCGTCGGTGCGAGCGAGTAAGTCGGCCAGGAGGGAGCCGCCGCTTATTGAGTCGTGTAAGTCAGACATTTTTCATCAATGGCCAGGGGTTGGGCAAACTCACATGAAGCCACTGGTGCCAGTGATGAGGACGTTTGAAGCTGAAGTCATTATGCTGGAGATAGTTGGAAAACGTGAAGATGTTGGTATTTGGGTTTCTTGTTTGAGGTGACATCATGTTTAGAGATACGCAACAATGGTAGTTATAGGACTTCTCAATGTCGGGCTCGGTAATTTCGCTCTACACTTGAATCCGATGAAGTTTCCGTATACACACCAATTAACAGACCGCCCAAGAATGTCATGGATACTTGGTCATCGATGGGATTTGTCAAGGCGGGCACGGACTGTAGGGTAGGTCCACAGAGGCTCGGACATGGAATTCCGCGCGTTTCCGTCGCGGAAGTTTGTCATCGTTCCAGGATTATCAGATCTGTAACCTGCTCCACCCTCCCAATTTTGGCAATTTCGAGATCGAATACTGGGTCTTCAAGAATTCTGGAGGCCCGCGGGAATCCGTTGAGCGCGAGGCGTGACGTGATTTGACCATGACCGATTCACCCACGTTTCTCGCCACAAAATCTAGCCTAAGTTGGTGAAAATTTGGCAAATATGATTACTGTGCTCAATTACATGTCTAATTTGCATTCTCATGTGATCCAAGAAGTTTCTAGATCGGAAAATTTGCTGGGGCTTGGAACTTAGGGCCAGTTGTGGCCAAAAATTGCTGTGTGTTAACCATGGGCCGGGCCACGCAGGGCGATTGATTGCAAGCCGAACAGCAAGTCGAAGCCAGAGAGGCCCTCCTACCCCCACCGAAGCGATGTTTGGTAGATTTCTCCTTATGCGAAGATTTACTCAGTCTTGAGAAATTGGGCCTTGAGTTATTGTGCATCACAATCTAAATTCTAGATACCCCATGTGTTGAAACGAATAATTGGAAACGAGAGGCACGTGTAGCACTCGGCTTCTCGCAAAGTAAACTCCATCGAGATATCTGGCCACTTGAGTGAGGACGCATGATAAAAGCTAATGATTGACTTTCGGGAGATGCCAAATGGCCCTTAAAGCCGAGAGCGCCCAAAAGTCTCTTGAGCACTTGGCAGTCCGCTACCCATGAACTCGAACCATGGAAACCGTTATGGGGCGTTGAGAAATTGAGGTCGGGCGCTTCGGATTGACGGACTATGCTGTGGAATTCTGATATTTGCGCCATCCTATATCCATTGACTTAATGGGTGGTAGCTGATATCTTCGTTTGGCGAATAGCATTGCGATTCCTTTGCTGTAGCACGAGCCCGACACTGGAGGCCAGTTTACTGAAGGGTCGTTTAATTGCCATACTCGAGCGATCGGAGGTTGTGGAGGGTAGGAGCCTTATCTCTAACTGGCCTTCGAAATGGTCCAAAATCCTGCCTCTATGTTGGATATAATCCGAGATAGAAAGCGGATGATTTGTTCTTCCGTAGTCTTGATCATTTGAATTCGGTGGATTTTCGGTCATCTCGGCCTTCATCTGCACGGTCTCTGTCAGAAAATATCCATAGGTAGAGATTTCTTGCGGCACATGCCTCATGATGGATAATGAGCGGACTTTTGACCTGATTCAACTCAGACGTGGTCGTTCTCCGAGCCTGGATCGCATGATGAGCCTGCGCAACCAAGACAAATCGCATCTTTTGAAGGTGACGGCATTGGGAATCGGCGGCATATCGTCGCCGGATAGGAGAAAATAGAGTAGGCAATTGGACGAGAAGTCTAGATGATCGTCGGTTAGTTGACTTGCGGTGCACGATGGCGAAGGAGAGGACAGAGAGTAACGTGATACTGACCCTCCCTGATCTTGCATCTCTCTTTATCCTGTCTGGGGAAAGTGTCACCATTGGGGAAGTGCCCGCACGATGGGGGAGGCTTCCTGCGTGAGCGCGTCGTATCGTGTAGCAATCGAGGAGCGCGGGGTCGAGGAACTGAAGGTTAATGGATGCGGTTAGTTCACGATGCGATCGCGGGGCCACTGGCTTAAATCTGAGATCTTCAGGGGTCGTAGCGCCGGCAGTTGGCGGGTGGCATGTGAGACGTTGGGGTTGATCCACTGATCGGCGGGGGGCTTGAACCGCAACGTAAATGGAGCCACACACCACTGAGAGTTTGAGGCCGGCGAGGGGCTGCGATCGCGCTTTGAGTTCTGGCGAATGGTGATTTTAATCTCCAATTCTTGCGAATGGTTTGCAATATTGAGAGTTTCAGGGTGTGTGGGGAGGATGGAGAGATACTCCAGGTAGTAATTTGCTTGACACGCGCCTCCAAGCTTGGTTGTTATTGAACGCGATGGCGGCCAGTGAACAGGACAAGGAAAACTGTCGGCCAACATCACCAAAGAAAATGCATGAAGTGACGAGAGGAAAGGAGCCAAGACATGGGAAAATTAGTTTGATGACTTGTTGTGAACAATGACAGCGAGCAGTCGTCACAAGCCCAAGCGCAATCTCGCAGAATTTTCACGCTATTCAAGACGAGCCTCATGTTGTGATGTTTGCGCGTTTGAAACGTGTTTATTTGCGAAATTGAAATTGAGCCATTTGAGAAACACCAACGTCCATTGATCTGCTCCGATCTACCAATACAGGAGAATGATTCTACTCTAAACATTGTGTCCGATTTGTGCCAAGTTTCCTTCCGATCATTTCGCCTCACCATGTTCCATCTAATTTCCACGACCACCAACCATGAAGCCATCAGTCCATTCCCACCCGCAATGGAAAAAAAAAAAGGCCTGAGCGTTGAAACAATTAGAATTGCAATTGGAGAAGAGAGTGAATGAAGAAAGAACTTACCATAAGGCGATGAGACCGCGCTCACCTCCTCCGACAACTTTGAGTAGCCCGCGCCCGAAAGGTCGGAGCGCGTCCCACCCACCCAGGCTTTATTGATTGCAGCAGCCTTGACTGCGAGGATCTCTTTGATACCACTTGATGCGCCAATATGTTCTGAGGGCGGAAACAAAATCAGCATTGCAATTGAAACAAGAGTAGGAAGAGAAAGAAAGAACTTACCATGGGATGCTTGAGACCGCGCTCACCTCCTCCGCCAACTATAAGTAGCCCACGCCCGAAATGTCGGAGCGCGTCCCACCCACCCAGGCTTTGTCGACTGCAGCAGCCCTGACTGCGTGAGCCCTGTCTGCGTGAGCCCTGTCTGCGTGAGCCCTGTCTGCGTGGATCAATTGTATGGTTGTTGGAGTATAGTTGTTGGAGTATAGTTGTTGGAGTATAGTTGTTGGAGTATAGTTGTTGGAGTTCAGTTGTTGGAGGAGTAACCCGCGCCCGAAAGGTCGGAGCGTGCTCCCACCCACCCAGGCTTTTGTCGATTGCAGCAACCCTGACTGCGAGGATCTCACCCAAGTAGTGCCTCCTCTACCCAAGGATTGATGCCCAGTTCCAAACTTCACCCGGCGAAAGGTATGCTTGTTGTCACGTTCAGCTGCACAAGGCGCCAAGGACCGTCCACACAATCCCCGACAGGGCGCATGCTGCCCGAAGAACTCAAGGCGCGGAGGCCTGTCACTGTTTCCAACGGTCGCACCGAATGTACAATTACCAGCATGCCCTCTCTCACCGATCGGACAACGCAGGGACCTCGCCCTCGTTTCAGAGAAGCCGTACTATGGAGGCCGATGGAGTTAGACGGTTCGAGCTACCGAATCTCTGGCCGAAACACAAGAGCCTTGAGGATGAGGTTTGCTTGGGTGCCCAAGCGACCCGGCTGGCCAACCTTGTGGCGTCATCGCCCAGTCACCGCGGGTGCCGTCGATGTGTGTCGTCGTCCAGAAGTGTGTTTGTTTTCAATGTGTGTCGTCGTCCAGATGTGCGTGTGTTTTCAATGTGTGTCGTCGATGTGTGTCGTCGTCCAGATGTGCGTGAGTTTTCAATGTGTGTCGTCGTCCAGATGTGTGTCGTCGTCCAGATGTGTGTCGTCGTCCAGATGTGTGTCGTCGTCGATGTATGTATGTATGTCGTCGATGTGTGTCGTCGAGTCGATGTATGTGTGAAAGATATTATGTGTCGTCGATATGTGTCGTCGATGTATGTGTCGTCGAGGTTTGTCGTCGAGGTTTGTCGTCGAGGTATGTCGTCGAGGTATGTGTCGTCGAGGTATGTCGTCGAGGTATGTGTGAAGGATGTTATGTGTTGTCGAGGTATGTGTCGTCGATGTGTGTGTCGTCGATGTATGTGTGAAGGATGGAGGTGGGTCAAGGATGGATGTGGTCAAGGATGGAAGTTGGTAAAGGATGAAGAGTGATGGTGACTTGGAAAGCCAAGTGATCAAGGAAGATGTGAGGATGTGAAAGAAGGAAAAGAAAAAATAACAGAGCTCGGGGAGAAAGCTGCCTTTTAAAGGCGTCTCAGAACGTGTACCTGAGGCATCAAGCAGGTACATTAGCATTGTATCTTGCCTTTTCTCACTTTTCTCTCACCTTACGATTCACTCTGAGCGTGTTGTGATTGTTGCTCGCGCGTACCCCGCGTTTGCCCCCGAGATCTGCCCCCTTTTGCTGGCGGTTCCCCCGTTCCCGCCCACTCCCTCTTCTTCCAGGCCCCGCCTCTGGCTCACCTTTTCCTCACTTCTGCATTCTGTGCCCTTCCAAATGTTTCTCTCAATGCAAGTACGTGCCATTGTAGGTGCTAGTCCTCACAGTCCCCTATTGTATGTGATTGTTTACAGTGGGCATAAACCGCCTGCCTGCCCCTGCTGCCCAAGTCTGTCTCCAACCCCACGATCACTCCAGACAAGTGGGTGCAATAATACTGCCAATGGAAATTCCACCTGGTCGTAGTTTAAAGTATTGTAAATACTCTAATCCCAATTGTCTAAAACTGCCCTGGGGCCAGGGGTCAGACACAATGCACCCCAGAGATCGATCTGCTACAGGGCCCCTCCGATCAGGCACGCCCCTGAGTGGGTCCTTGAACACGTACCGCGACGAGTCTGGCCGGCTAACGGCACGGGGGGTTGTTGTGATATCATTGCCCCCAGTTGATTCACAGACTCTGCTTTGCGGAGTGGCCATGGGGCAACGAGGGGCAGAACGGGTTCAGAGTGATCCTGCAGAGTATGGCTGGATTGAGGGCTAAGGCAGCTCGGTTATGTGGTAGCGATCGTAGCTGAAGTAGGTGTGGCCAATAATGCATTGCCAGTTAGTATCGTAACAGGAGACACTTGAAGTACGAACTTGGCAGAAGAGATTGAGTGGGTTTTGCCAGCAGAGGTCACTCCTTTGCCTTGGTTGCAAAACACAGGCAGATCAAATCGACGGATCGGTATGGATAACGGTACCTAGGAGAGATAATCAAGTAGATTTGAGAGTGAAGGCTCGTAGTGTCTGGTAGTGAAGCCGAGTCTGTAGACGCGAAAAGGGCACGGGAACGATAACATTTGGTGATCTCGTGCTCCCCGTTCCAATGAGGAGTTGCAGACAAAAGCTGGTGGCGTCTTAACGTGGGAACAGGCCCAAGGCAATAATTCGCGTCTTAATGAAGCCTACTTCGTCTAGAAAGTGTCGTGGGATTGAAGGAAGAGGGAGATCGTGTTGATCTTCCGTGATGTCCTCTCGGTCGGGCCCAGGAAACAAGTTCCCACTTTGAGTACGGCAATTGATCTTTTCTTGATTTCCCACACGTTTAGACTAGATATTAGATGAAGCCCAAGATCAACCGAAGCATATTAGGACAAGCAGTAGCTGGGGACGAAAAAGCTTGAGATCGAGCGAGGTCACCGGGGGAGAAGCCACCTACGAGGGCGAGGCGAGAAGCTCCGCGACAGGTTTTCGTATCTACGTGAGCGCAAACATCGTCTCTATGTACTCGAAGAAGCTATATCGAGCGGCATCCTAGATTATTCACTAAATCCATGGGCTACGAGTATCTGCGCGTTGAGGTTTTGTTCAACGAAGCGCTCCGGACATATCATGGGGACCTACCCTAGACATTTCTGATTTGAGAAACTTCGGCACGAAGTGTCTGGAGACGCACAGCTCAGTTACAATTTCCAGACTTGCGGGTGATATTTATTGGTGAGATAAGTATGCCAATATCATGTTCAAGCGTCAGAGGAAAGCTATCCCCACGACGCGTATGCTGCGAGCCTTGTTTGCGGTAGGAAATCATGGGATCAGAGACTCGAAATGCTGTTGTCCAAATTGCAATCTCCTTGCCATTTTGGCAAGTATCTGGACTCTTTCGGTAGATTGAATGCACATGCGAAAAATACTCTTGGCTCCTAGAGACCCATATCCTGTCTTCTTGTCCGTTGGAAGTGATTCTCGTGATGCCTAGAGTCTGAGTAGTCCCTCACTTTCCAGCGAATGTGTAACAGCACCGGCCTTTTCAGTGCCCAGCTACTTTAGGAGTCTACAGACCAAAGACTGAAGGCTGAATGGCCTGAATTTGGTGTGTTCCTCTCAAGATCTCGAATAAACGGAATGATAGCAAAACTCAAGGGTGATGATCAGCGCGGAGGAAATGCGGATTTGGGAACGCAAATTATGGTTCATCGTCACTATTTCAATTGTCGAAACCGTTCAAATTGGAAGAAAGGGGTTTGTATATCGCTTGTAGATGACTAGCAAAAGATCCGAATACCCAGAGACACGCGAACTGGTCGATACGCTCATTTTTGGCAGTTCTACCCATCCTCTCTATGATCGCCTTGGCAGCCTGCCTGCGGATTGGATATGCCACGACCGTTTCTTGGCTCGGGGACGGGTCGCAAAGAAATACTTCTATGCACCCTTGAGGTACATCTCTGCGCTGTTCTAACTGCGGATCTAAGCACACAAGTCTCAAAACTGGAAGTACCCACAGTGCGACAGCAAGTACCCTGAAGCAAGTAGCCTCAGTGACCGACGAAGACACAATGAGCGATGCCCCGCGCCCATTTCCAAGAAGACGATAGCAAATCATCCTATTGACCGCTACGAAGCCATGCAAGGCAGCAAGTGACAGATCCTATCCTCCATCTTGCTGAAGAAATCACCTCAGCTCAGCCTCTTGCGTCAGACAACTTCTCCAGCGACGGCATTCTTCTCAGAAAGCCACGAACGCAGCATTGCGCATTTTAGTTTCTCCCCCAACTGAGTGGTCGGACGGCTGATGGTGATATTCCCTAATTCTTCGCTTCGTAATTGGAGATCTCTACACGGCTGGCATTCTTCGAGAATTTAGCCGAACATGATCTGGCAGTTTCTTCTCCAGTCATTCTGGGCACTCCTAGGCCCCGCCTAAGGCTGGTTGGAATCGACGAGGTAGGTTGAGCGAACAGGACTAAATAACCCAATGCCGACTCTCCAGCGCGATCCAATAGAAGTTCACACCGAAGCAGACGTTGAGACTCTTAAAGGGGTCTAAATTCTCAATCATTTACCTCAAGGCTAGCCACTGCACCATCAAATCCTCTCGGAAGATTGCTGACCTGAAAATCGATCAGATTTGCATTGCTCGGATTATGGGGTTGGCTACGAATTGTGCGTCGGCACCGAGCTACATCCAGATCCGTTGTCCATTGCGTCTAGGCTTGACAATGAGCGCTCATCGAGGAGAATTTTTGAGATGTCTCGCCATATCTAACACTTTTATAAGCGCTGTGGTTGATCTGGTGGTCCTCTACATGAGATTTCTTGATCAAAGATATGGTATGATTGTTGTTTTACATGTTGCTGTTGACTTTCCGGCCCAAACCCTTGGCTTCCTTTGCTAACCGTATTCTCGGACTGGATAGATCCTTACAAATCACAGCGTAAACAACACCGATGCGCTCTTGGGAGCCAAAGTACGAACCGAATCGACTCGCGAGAAAGTTTCGAGAAGTAGGGGCCACTATTTTGGGTAAAACGAACCATAGCGAATGGCGCAACTTGAGGATACTCAACTCCAGCAACGGCTGGTGGACCGAGGAGGGATAGACTTGCGGCGCTTTCTACCCTCACCAAGAGCCCAGGGCCCGTCAGGCACTTGAAGCGGCAGTGTGGTTGCAGCTTCGTAAGTGGTTCGTCGGTACAGTGTCTGGACCAATTTTCTACAACCCGCTCTGTCTTGTGACGTTCCACCCGGCGAATCTCTGCGACAATTATAAAGAACAACTTCAAGCTGTACTGGTACTGCAACCTCACTGGTAAGAGTCCTTCGAGTGAGATTAATGAATATCATTAAAAAGGTTATCATTGTGAGCATAATTACTAAAGCGTCGTCAATATAGGTTGCCTCGTCGCTCGCACGCTGATGAGAAGAAACAAGAAGCGATGTCGAGAAAATATACACATCCAACTCAAATTAATACACCCCGCCGAAGCCTAAGCCGATGAACTCGTATTCATAACAACGAGGACACGTCTGTGGTTGTTCAAAATCTCGCGAAATACAAGGCTGACTGGTTTGTCGAAGAGGTTGACCCGTAAGTGGCGGAAGGAAGGGACCGCACAAAACTTGTCCATGAACAGGTCCAGGGCCTGATTGACGGCTTCAGGATGGCCGAAGGCGTCCAGTTTCGACTCCACTAGGTTGCTGCTGAACAGGCACGTCTCGAGGACGACGATATTGTGGCATTTTGATTGTATTAGGTCGATTGCCTGCATACCAATGGAGTCCATCCGCACCGCGACGACACCGTCGTCTTCTTTGAAGTAGGGAAAGGGGACTATCAGATGCCGAAGCAGCGCTGAATTCGCCGGACCGATTTCACCCAGGAAGCGGGTGAAGTTTTTCACATTCTCGACTTGGAACTGATTTTTGCCGTACAGAATCTGTGTCGCTTCTTGGTGTGCCCTTCGATTGAGACGCAGAATTTCCGGTGAGGTTGGGAGGAGCCGGCTGTTGAATGTGAAGCCCAGGGATGCAGGTCGCGACCAGATTACATCGAGAAAAATACACCCCGAATGGACCAGGAGCTCTTCATAGATCAGGTCTCTGATCTCGCGGGGGATTCTGAAGAACCCGGGTAGGGTTTCGCGACCGTCCATCTCGCGATCGCTATCGTTCGCTGTAGTCATGAGGAAAAGAGAAGAGAGTGTGCTTCAAATTTCCGGGAGTTTTCATTATTATAACGAAATTTAGTATAGATTCATTTTTAGTAGCATCCCCCTTCGCGATGCGCTGACCTATCTTATATAAGACGAGTGCAAGGGAGCGATCCCCAAGTGTCAGACGAGATCCAGCCCCTCCTCCGTGGCGTCAAGCCCTGGCTAGGTCTACGAATCACGATAGGGGGATGAGCTCACCGCACGTAAGGAGAATGTAACGGCTCCCTATTAGCGTTGCTAAACCTTGACACTGATATTGTTGATTGGGTGACTTACGATCCAAATACGTACTGCGCATCCTACCGAAAACGCAGGGTCAGTCGGTCAACGCATGTCGCTATTTCTACGAGGCCGAAAGCCGAGCGGGGCATTTGGGGCGGTTGCGATACCCGAGGACCAGATGCACGATAAACATTACCGTCTATATGGACCGATTTGGATCTGTGGGTAGGGCTAAGCGATGGAGGGTTGGATTAAATTGCTTGGAAGAGCGCTAGGATGGCAGCGATCCTTTGGGATTGAAATAAGCAGAGTCTGACTCAAGAAGAACAATTCCATTTCTGGAGTAATTTGGTGGGAAAGGAGGAAGGCCATTGAGCTTTATCCCTTGAGAGATGATAAGATGTAACGAATTTTTATGCCGAGGTGATGAGTATGCCAGGTATAAATACGAACAATTGTCCGGCAGCGTAAGAGGGCCAGGAAAGAACACAACTCATTAGCGACAGCATCCTGATGCAGCTGGTTGGGAAAGTGACCTTCCCGCCCACCAGAAACCCTTTCCAATTCGAATGGTAACGATTTATTATATGTCATTTTATTCTTATCAAGCCGCTCCTTGGCTCTGATCAGGTTCTGATTGGGCTCATCTGCTTGCGCAAATCATGTCGGAGGAAAAGGGCGGTGGCGGTATGGCCAATAATGCTCGCCTGAACTTGAGATTGATTGGGCAGCATGATACACGCTAATTTCCACTAATGCACTCCCGAACTCAGCTCTGTCTCTATTGTGAACGAAGCTTGGGATGTCACTACCGCTCCCTTGGTCGTTGCTCGGTAGTGTCTACTTTAATCGTTGGTTCTCGCGCTAGGAAAATAGGCAATCCAACGGTCTTATATAGGAATAAAACAACATTCAAACGTTTTATCCAAGGTAGGCCAGCTTCTCGCATGCATGATGCTCCAAAGTGCAGAAGCGCCTGATGCAGCCTGCAGCCTCACTCAACACCACAAAGGAGGGGAAATGACGCCGCTGACCTCAGCGGTGGGGTGCAGGCGATCTGAGCGCGTTCAGCTGGTCCCCCGAGCACAAGAGTCTGCCTCTTTCCCTCTCTTCTTCTCCTTCTTCTTCTCCCAAATCCATCTCCATTAGGAGTGGCATCCAGCAGAAGCCTCGTATCTATCTGCCCACAGCGACAGTAGCAGCGATGGATGTCAACCTTCTCCCAGACATATGCCTGGAGATTACAGGCTGGTTGTCCCCAAGCGACGTAGGGAGACTGAGCCAGTGCAGCAAGGCCTTCCACCGCAAATGGGAGCCCTTCCTGCTTTTCACCCTCGCCTCCCGACAGAAGCTGATGTTCTATGGCTGCTCTCGCGGAGAGGGATGGGCTATTGACAAGGCCATGTCGTACGGGCACTACCCTTGCTACGAAGACCTAGAGACTGCAATCGAGTACATCCTTCGGTACGATGCGGCACCTTTCGCCGAGTATTTACTCTCTCGAGAACATTTTCGACAATGGCTGGCCGTGTTCGATCCTTTGGAGGGGCCAGGCTACAAGCGCACGCTGCAGTACAGATATTCGACACGCGTGCCAATGTTTGCTGCCGCCATGCGCATGGCTGAGTCTGGTGAGACGGGCATCGTCGACATGCTCTTAACGACTCGACTGGACATCAACCAGCCACTCACTGTAGCCCTCGAGTCCCTCGAAGAGTCCGTGGAGGGACGCTGCATGATCAGCCCCGTGTGGGCCTACGTGCTCGCGGACTTCACTCAGAGAGACCAGACCGGACCCTTTTCTGCTTCAGAGGGTCTCCAGTACCTGTTTCACCACGGCGCTGTCATTCAAACAACGACCCAGGCCGCCGTTACATCCGAGCGCCCGCCTCATTCGCTACTCGAGTTGTTCTGGACCAAGAACAATGGGTTCGCGTCGCTGCTGAACAAGGATCTATATGCCATGACGAGAGTTCTCATCCGCAAGCAAGCAGCAAGAGGAGGGGTGCCTGCCTTCCTCCTCTGGAAAGACAATGTATTGGGGATGGACACGGGACCTCTGATCCAGCGGATGGTCCCACACCCGCGACTCAAACCCTCCTTGGAGCAGAAGCAGACCATCATACGCCGCTGGAGCGCCATCTTGGACATTCTCCTGACGCCGAGGAATTTCGAGCTTGCTTTCCAGGACGAGCTGAGCGACGTGCTCTTCCTCTTCCTGATGCGCGTCGTGAGAAAGCTTTCCTGTCAGGACTTTCGGGAAGCCTTCAAGGGTGGCCCTGATATGCGAGTGGATAATACGGCTATACATTTTGACATCTTCGTTCCGGCTCCCGGTCTAGCCGATGATTTGGACCCCGTCACCATCAGGAAGCTCATCGAGAAGGGCGCGGACATCACATGGCGGCCGAAATGGGGCCAGTTCAAGGGCCAGTCCATCCTGGAAGCCATAGCCGTCACTCAGACGCGAGGCCAGGACTCCATGATGGCGCTCGTGCGGCCGTCGCGGCTGCAGTCTTTTGTGAGCACCTTGCTCGGCCTCGGTGCTGAGCGCGTCGACACTGGCACGCCCAATCTGCGCGGGCGGCTGGGCATGAGGGGCCACCCCAGAGCGTGGTTCCGTTTTGTGCAGAGGACAGTCCGAGGGGAGCAGGCTCTGCTGTGGTGCCCAACTGCCGCGTTTTTGCTTGGCTACCGTCCTCCAGCGAGGCGCTCGGATGAAGCAGAGGAGGCCCAGGAGGGTGTGGTGGCATAGGCCTCCCGGGAAGATCACTGCGCGATGGTGGATGGATGATAAAGGTATGCATTGATAAGGCATCCGCTTTGGGTTGATGAACTAACTTTGACAATGCAGATGAGCAGATTGAGTTCACAATTGAGCATGCACGACCGTTTGTGCCGCGCATGTGCCGCGCATGAGCATTGCACGAGTCGCAACTTTAGGCAATTGGATAAGGTACATTGTTAGGAATAGGTAATTGATGACGGAGTTTTGGATAGGATCAAGGAAAATAGGGAATCAAGGGCAAGGCGAACGGATTTGAGAGCATGGAAAGCAAGAAGCGGAGAGATTGATCACAAGGACACCAGAAAGCACAGGGAATCTTGCGGGGGGGGAGCATCGGGAATATCGCGTATGTTTGTTACCAGCAGCCATCATTAATAATCCTCAAAACACTGTTTCATGATAGGACCGTTCCCCGGACTGCAACCCCACAAGACACGGACTTGATTTGCCCCGAGATGCCATCTGGTGTTTCAAAACCGCTCTCGGGGCGGCATTTCCTGAACGAGACAAAACTGGCGAGCCGTTCGCCTTGTGCGATGAGCTCTCATTCTCCTGCCCACGATGAACTTGCCGCGCGTTCAAAATGGCCTGGCCACTGGGCACAAGCATTACCGACAGAAAGACAGCCTTGAGAGCATGGACAAGGACAAGACATGCCCAGACTGCTAGTCTCCCAGGCTCGGGCGTGTGACTTGGCCCCCGGATTCCGTCGAGGCAAATGCGGGGAGAGAGGCAAACTCCGGTCGACCAAGAGCCACTCGCTAGACCCTGTTTGTGCGTAGCTCTGAGGAATCTGGACGCAGGAGGTGAATTGATTGTGGGGATGCTTGCTGGTGCCCCCACGGCTAGTTCACGATTGTATGGGCCTTTTCCTGTCTTTGGCATTGAGCCGAGGAGGTTGTCGGCTCGAAAAATGCGGTGCAAGTGCAGGGGCGGCAAGCAGACCAGCGCCGGCCAGATAAATGAAGCTGGCTTGCTTGATCGTCTCGCCTCCTCCCATACTCGCGCACTTGCACCTATCCCTTCTACCTCAAAGAAACACCCGCCATGGTCTTCACAGCCCCAGAATGGGTTCCCAAGCTGTTCATCGGTCGGTTAACCCCTCACTGTTTTGTGCGAGTGACACTGACGCAGAGCAGATCCGCCCGACACGGTCACCGTCGGGGAATTCATGGCGAATGAGAAGTACGGCCGAACCCCAATCGCCCAGTCGCGGAACCCCTACACCTGCGGCATCACGGGCAAGACGTACTCGGCCGCAGAGGTCATCGCGCGCGAGGACCATCTCGCCCGCGCGCTGAGCAAGGAGCTCAACTTCCACCCGCGCGAGGGGACAGAGTGGGACAAGATTGTGTGCCTCTACTCGGTGAACACGGTGAGTTGGCCTCTGTCGCCTATTGCTTTTTCTCGCCCGTCGAGACCTCGTCTGATAGAATTATAGATTGACTACATCCCCTTCACGCACGCCGTCCACAGACTCAACGGCATCGTGACACCCGCCAGCGCCGCCTACTCCGCCATCGAGCTGGAGCACCAGCTCAAGTCCTCGGGCGCCAAGGTCCTCTTCACCTGCGTGCCCCTGCTGGAGAATGCCCTCAAGGCGGCCGAGGCGGCGGGCATCCCCCGCGAGCACATCTTCCTCCTCCCCGTGCCCGGCGCGGACAACAAGACATCCTTCCAGACGGTTGACGACCTGATAGAGCAGGGCAAGTCTCTGCCGGAGCTGCCCTCCCTCCAGTGGGTGACCGGCCAGGGCGCGCGCCAGGTAGCCTACCTCTGCTACTCCAGCGGAACATCTGGCCTGCCCGTGAGTCGAATCCCCCGTCTAAAATCTCTCCATTGAATGCCATGATCTGACCCATTCCCACCGCAGAAAGCCGTCATGATCTCCCACTACAACGTAATCGCCAACGTCATCCAGAAAATGTCCTTCGACAAGCACGCCCGCGCCCTCAAGGGCAACCCCCCTCCCGGAGCCGGCATCGGCGTCCTCCCCTTCAGCCACATCTACGGCCTCGTCCCCGTCACCCACCTGTGCACCTACCGCGGCGAGGAGATTGTCGTCCTGCCCCGCTTCGAGCTAGCCACCTTCCTCTCGGCCATCGAGCGCTTCAAGATCGAGTCCATCGCCCTCGTCCCGCCCATCCTGATCCTGTTCCTGCGGCACCAGGACGTGTGCAAAAAGTACGACCTCAGCTCCCTGCGCACCGTCTTCACGGGTGCTGCGCCGCTGGGGCGCGAGACGGCGGATGAGCTGCTTGCGTTGTTTCCGCAGTGGAAGATTGGGCAGGGATACGGTATGAAGTCCCCCAAAAGTAACTCTTGTCGCGATGGTGAGAACTGACAGTTTGGGCAAATAGGTATGACGGAAACAGCAACCGTCGTCTCATCCACCAGCGACCACGACATCTGGTTCGGATCCGCGGGCTCTCTCCTCCCCGCGATGAAGGCCAAGATCGTCGACCCCGAGGGGAAAGAAATCACCGCCTACGACACACCCGGCGAGCTCCTCGTCCAGGGGCCCTCGGTCGTGCTGGGCTACCTCCACAACGAGAAGGCCAACGCCGAGACCTTTGTCTGGCACGAGGACGGGCGCTGGATCCGGACGGGGGACGAGGTGGTCGTGAGGAAGTCGCCGGCCGGGAACGAGCACATCTTTATTGTTGATCGCATCAAAGAGCTGATCAAGGTTAAGGTGAGATATCCCCGAATCTAACTATTGTAATCGAGTCTAACGTCGGCATTGATAGGGCCATCAAGTTGCTCCGGCTGAGCTCGAGGCTCATTTACTCACTCACCCCGACGTCGCCGACTGTGCTGTGATTCAGATTCCCGACGAGCGTGCCGGTGAGCTGCCCAAGGCGTACATCACAAAGTCGGACGAGGCTACCGCGAAGCCCGAGGAGGAGGTGATCAGGTCGATCAACAAGCACGTCGAGGAGCACAAGGCCAGGCACAAGTGGCTCAAGGGCGGCATCGAGTTCATCGCCGTGATCCCCAAGAGCCCGTCCGGGAAGATCCTGAGACGCGTGCTGAGAGATAAGGAGAAGGAGGCTAGAAGAGTCAAGAGGGCCAAGCTTTAATGGGTCTCTAGAGTTGATTGGTGTTTTTTAGAAACAGCATGCATGACATGAAGCGACGGTGGGATTTGAATATTATATTGGATAGGTAGATATCTGCATCCTTGGTAGAGAACTTGGGTTAGAATTTTTGCCGACCAACAATTGAGCTCAACTAGAATCGCCAGGTGCCGTGAGTATCTATCCGTCGAGTTTTATTTAATCTGAACCTGCATGCGGTCTTGAGAAACCAACAATCCAACAATTACCCAAGCATCGATCACGATTCTAACAACCCGCCACCTCTTAAAACTGCCAATTACTCATAGCCAGCACAAGCCACCACGCAAAGTCCATATAACCGAGCACAAACGTGACAGGAACGGTGATGATGAACATCCTAACATAAAGGAATGCCACGTTGACAATCCTCGGGCGAGTCAAGGACCTCCACGCCCCAACCAGAGCCATCACCCCTTCTCCAGAGATGCCCTCCAGAGCAGGATCCAGCGGGACGAGGGTCTGCTCGTCGGAGGGCAGCAGAGAGGCTTCGGCGCGCACCAGAACCACGTACGCAGGCACGACAATGACAAAGGTCAGAAAGGCGAGAAGCATCCAGAAAAGGAACGACTTGTGGAAATGGCCCATCACCGGGAAGAAGTCCTCCCACTTCATGCCGACGGCCTTGTAGTACTGCAGAACGATCCGCTGCACCACGGCCTCCGACGTCAGATACAGCGCCATGGCGGGTCCCGCGGTCCTGAAGAGCCTTCCAGCCTCCATAGCGCGGCCCTGGAGGCCGTTGGTCCTCGACGACGTGGAGAGGACCGAGTGCACCCACAGCGCGTGGAAGTGCGTGGCGGCGAGCGGGAGCAGGATCTGGGCCAGGAAGCCGAGGAGGGGGGACTTGACGCACACGCCGAGGGCGAGGCTCTTGACGACGCCGAAGAGGAAGAACCAGCCGTAGCCGCGGCAGAAGGGGAAGCACCGTCTGCTCGAGTAGAGCAGCCGGGTCAGGGAGCGGAGGCTGGTGCTGACGGGGAGGGGTTTGGCGCCGCCATCTTTGCCGAGGCGGGTTGGGCCTTCAGACTCGTCGGCGACGCGGGGGACGACGATGCTGATGCTGTCGTAGATGGAGGCGTCGAGGTCCTCGACTGCAGCGAGAATGGGGAATACCGAATAGGCGGTGTAGAACATCTTGAGTTATTGTTAGAAGTGGCCATCTTATCAATCAGATGTCCAAACTTACAAAGAATGCCACAGGGAGCACCACCCCGAAGGTGAAGATGAGAAAGCCGATCTCACTGACGATTCCGGCCATTGTGTCTTGAGGGTTCTGCCCGGGAATAGCTGGGAAGGAGTAACTGCCGAATATACCAATTGATCAAAACCAGGCTGAGCTCTTGTCTTTACCCTCAGCCTTTATGACAATGCGATGGTCGGGATCCGTGGCCAAGCCCTTGTGCGATCGCGACATGGAAGAGGGAAATCGGAGCTGATCATCGCCAAGTGAGTCGATCGCGCGGGAATAAGAAAGAAATAAGGGGCTCATCACGTGCCGATAGCGAGGCAGACTAGAAAACATTAATTACCGCGTCGTGCTTACAGGCATTGAGCGTTTGCGTTTCACTGTCCGGTGGCGAGGGGGGCAGTGTTGCGAAGGATTGATAAGAATGTCACCATTGTGCCGGTTCCAAGGGAGATTGACAGAGGATTTAATGTTTGCTCAGCAATTGACCAGTGGCTTGATTGATTGATTGAAAGGCTGATTTAGCCTGACCCACAAGCAAGAATGAATCAACTGTGCCTTGTTTCTTGTTGACGCGACTATTGCTTGACCCAAACTGGGAGAAGGAGAAAACACATCAAATTTGAATACAGATAGTAAGGGCAGCATGATTATGAGTTCACACCTTCTTTGGGCTGCGACGTGGAGATTAATCGTTTCATTCATTACATACTATATACTAGGTACGGCTAAATGCTGTCTCCTTCAACATTCCAACCGTCGACATTAGGATTTTCATTAGCGAGTAGCTTAATTCAAGCTTAACACTCAAGGTACATCGGGTCACCAGCCTCGCCGGCCGCAATGATCAGCATCTCCATGAATCCCGCGCCAATCTGCTTCATGTTGCGGTGGTGCTCGCTGTTGTCCGGGTAGAAGGGGCAGATAGGGTCGGCGGTGCTCTCGACGCCGAACTCGAGCGTGTACCCGAACATGCGGCTGGCGCCGCACGCGAGCTTGCCGTAGTAGCGGCCCATGGCGTAGTCGTTGCTGGCCCCCGAGGTCGGGTACAGGCCGACGGCCTCGTAGGCGCCGTACTCGACGCCGCCGACCTCGGTCATGCTCTTGACCATCTGGGAGGTGCCGTCCTTCTCGATCTGGAAGTCGGTGGGCTTGAGGTACTCCCTGTACACGTCGTCGCCGACGGCGCCGCGGAGGCCGTCGTACTTGGGGTTGGTGAAGTACATGTCGGTGTTGTTGGTGGTCACGTCGTCGTCGCCCCAGCCGTAGAGGATGTCGCCGGTGAAGGAGTGGAGGTCCATGAACCAGGTAATGTTCTTGTACTGGTCGAGGGTCCAGACGACGGCCTTGGTCTCGGGCTCGGACTCGGGCGCCGTGCCGTAGAAGATCTCGCTGGCCGGATCGTCCGAGGCGGGCTCGTCGGCGGCGGTCAAGTTGAAGGCCGTCTTGTAGTCCCACACGAAGTCGTAGTTGCGGTTCAGGTCGACACCGATCTTCTCGGCGTCGCCGCCCGAGGACTCGGGGTTGCGGTTCTTGCGCCAGCACGTGCTGGTGGACTGGTCGTATGCGACACCGTCGGGGTTGGTGAGGGGGATGATGATGACACCGGCGGAGAGAGCCTTCTCGACATCCGCGAGCGTGTAGCTCTTGTTGCCGTATGTAACGCCAGTACCCGCCTTCTTGGCGGCCAGAAGATCAGCGATGAAGTAGATGACGCTGTCGGGGCCTCCACGCTCGCGGGCGTGGATACCGCTCATGATGAAGACCCTCGGGTTCTCGCCAATGATGGCTCCGGGAAAGTCCCTGCCCTCATATGTCTTGAAGGGGGGCTTGAAGAGCTTGATGTCGTCTGGGTAGGCCTTCTTCAGACCCTTGAGGGCGGTGCCGACCTCCTTGACATTGAAGATGGACTGGACATCACGGTCCTTGGTACCAAGACCGACCGGGGCGACGCATCCATTAGAAAAGCGGTCTCCGGTGCCAATGGGGAAAGCAGTGGAGGCTCTCTTCACTCTCGAGACAGTACGGCCGGGGCGCTCGCCGGTTCGAACGTAGAGGCGCTCAGCCTCTCGCTCACTGTCGAGGAGGCATCCAGCAGCGGCGGATGTGAGCCCGAGGGCAGCAATGGCAGCGGAGAACTTCATTTTGTCAAAAGAGTGGCTTTTTGAGGAGGTCGGAGGGAGTAAGGCTGGGGCTCGAGAAGCTTACGACATGACACCAGCTGCAGATGGGTGAGTGGCCTGCTCTTAAATACAATCCGACCCCAAGAAAAAGCCCGTCAGCTGCTTCTTGGCACTTTCAACGCGCTGGAAGAGTGTGTTCGACTGGCCATATCAGCGACAGGGGGATACACCTGCCTGATGGGGCATTGGGGTATGGAGGGATCTTTTTGAAAAGTGCGGAGCATCCAGATAAGAGTGGCGAGCAAAAGTTCTTGCCAAAGGAGCGACGCTCACCGAAAATTCAATTCGATGCAAGCCAGTGGCTGTGGCGTTGGCCTCTTCAATTCAGCCGTCGGTCGCATCTTTTGCCTTCATGCTGTCGTGTTCCGCGTCGCTTGTGATCGTGTCGCGTCGAGTTCGGCAGCACAAACGAGTCTGCGATTGACTGGATAGAGAGCCGCCCGCCGCTCGCCTCGGTCGATAGGTTAGATAGGATATTTATTGAATCTGATTCCGGCTGTGCCAAGTTCACGCCCGAGAGTGCTCAGGAGCAGCATCGCTGTGGCCCAGCAGCACACATCCAATCACGACAGCGCCGACAGTCGGGATGAGCGACGCGTAATTTCCTCGTGCCATCTGATGGGTGCGTCTCTGGGGTGATTCCCATCGCTCGCGCTTGGCCTGCCAGCTTTGGGTGTGACCGGTTCCTGATTCATGTTACATTGCAAGGTTGTTCCAGGGGCAATTTACCTCCGTGGAGACTTTCCCCATGATTGCAATCGTACCAACTGTTAAGGCTATGAGCTTCCTTCGGTTAACCTTCGCTTGGCTTATCCTCAATCGAGCAGGTGGCCGATAGCGAATGGGCGCTCGAGCCACAAGCTTTCATTGTTAAGTAAAGCAATTAGTTATGCTGCTGCTGATCATGAGCTTATCGGGGTCCGTCGGTAGGTTATCGGTAATCTCTCGCAATCTATTTTCTCCATGACAAAAAGATGGTAGAAAATGTTGGCGTATTCATCGACGTGCGAATGCAAGCTACCTACCTACCCTAGAGTGACCGTCATGAGTTTCGAATCAATTGATCAGGTTTTACCAACCATGGTGCTCACCTCTTGACATAAATAGAAAGAGTATGAAGAGAAAAAGCATTTGGGGTATAGTCGTAGGGGGAAAGGGTGAACCTATTGTCGATTAAATAATCTCCCATCATGATTAAGTCTTCCTTGTGACTACGTCTAGCTTAGCGCAAAGCTCGACATTCAACAGATGAAGGGGTTGACAAAGCACAAATTGAAGTTCTAGATTTGATAAAATGCTAATACCTTGGCTCCCCGGGACACTCCGATTAAAAAGAAGAGGCTAGGCGACTTAGGGAAGCAATAACTGAAGGCCAAAACATCCTTCCCAGGCGAGTTTCTGAATACTGCTAAGATGCCCTGGTCCATCATTGCATGTAGGTTACCTAGGTAAGGTATCTTGTGATATTTGCTGCATCCGCGATAACACGTGGTTTTTGACCTTTTATCAACACAGCGAGGGAAATTTTCATTGAAAGATGCCTTCGAGCCTGGGCTGTTTCCATTTTGGCAAGAGGTAACGTAATTGAATAAATTTCGTGACCATTCTGTGACGCATCGCGCCATCCTCACGTCAGGTGACTCTCTCTTGCGGTGTTACACTCAGGCTGCCTGAATCCAGTATACGAAAACCCAAGTCACCACAACCCGGCAAGGATAACAATGGTGTCTCGGAATGCGACCCTTCTCGTTAATTTCTCGTTTGTTGGCCCTGCGCCTCGTGGCAGAACACACCCTGAGTGTCCATAAAGTTGTACCACTAGCCTTTCATGGCTATTCAGTCTCGATTCGGGCGGCTGGTGTCTCATTGTTCATACGCACGTGCAGTAATGATTCAAAAAAGCCTCGGAACTTTACAATAAGCTCGCGTTGAGCGAAGGTTGCACTGCTGACATCTACACTCGGCCTTGCCTGTAGTGAAGCATTTTTGCGGTCACGCTCAGCCAATGGCCTGTGAAATTGTACCACTCGATGTCGGGTAATTCCTTGTAAAAGATCTAGCAAAGGCTGAAAAAGGCATGAAAAATCCCTCGCTTACCTCCATGAAATAGGAATGAATCACTTTGTGATAGCGGCTTGTGACTGAAAAAAGTAGGGTCGTTTCGATGTGGTCAGCACTTGGATGGAACTTGTTTCTCGGATAGCCTCACGTAATTTTGTTGGGGAGCAAAAAACACCATAGACGTCGCATTCATAAAAGATGCGACTGGGCTCTCCGTGTGGAATTAGTCTAGATAACTTTCCAACCCCGGGTCACTCCAAGAACTCTGTTGTCGGAATCAAGCACGTTCTATCGCCATCATGAGCAATTGGTCGGCACAAGGCTATATGAAAGCCGTCCAGTGGGAAGGAAAACTCGGCCAAATGAGCACAAACATCGTCCCTGTCCCCAAGATCACCAAACCTGAAGATGCGATTGTCCGTATCACCTCGTCGGCAATCTGTGGGACTGACCTTCACATCTACCACGGTCTAGTTGGCACTAAAAATATTCCCTGGGGCGTGGGCCATGAGGCCGTGGGCATCGTTGAGGAAGTTGGACCTGCAGTCGACTTTTTCAAGCGCGGTGACCGTGTCTTGATCTTGTGCATGGCCGAGGATGGAAACTTTCTCCCCAAACCTTCCATGTCCTTTGTATCGTCAGAGGGACCTGTTGCATTTGGTCTCGGTCTGGAAATGGGTTCAGATAAGGGCCTTCAGAGTACGTTACTACTATCATGTTCTGCCGACTTGTGCTAATATCATTTAAAAGCCGAATATGCCTGCATTCCATGGGCTGATTCCTCTCTTGTCAAGATACCCTGCTCATTGGATGACAGAGAGTGGCTGCCCCTTACCGATGCCTTCCCTACAGGATGGAGCGCTCTCTCCCGGTCAGGTTTTGAAGCTGGGGATACGGTGGCTGTCTTCGGCGCCGGTGGAATCGGTCTCATGTGTGCTTACAGCGCCATCCTTCGAGGCGCTTCCTTGGTGTATGTGATTGACCATGTACCCTCGCGCCTTGCCAAGGCAGCCTCAATCGGTGCCATGCCAATAAACTTTACTCGCGGCGGTAAAGCATCAGAGCAGATTCTCGCCTTGCGTCCTCAAGGCGTCAAGCGCACTGTGGACTGTGTTGGTGAAACATGCGTCAACGAAGATCTCCAGCTGCAGCAAGATTACATCCTACGTGAAGCCACTGCTATAACTACACTCAACGGGGGCATAGGAATCGCGGGCGCCTACATGCTTTCTCTCGTTAATGGCGGCGAGGGAACAGAGGCATCTAAAAAGCTTGGGATTAAGCCGGAGATCAGTTTTCCCATTGAGCAGGCCTGGTTTAAGAGCCTCCGCATCCAGGGTGGAATGTTGGATCTCAAGAACTCGGTCCCTGCTCTAGTAGAGCTCGTCAAGAACGGAGCGGCGCGCCCTGGATTCATCTTTTCTAATGAATACAGCCTTGAAGACGCCCCTCTTGCTTACCAGCGCTTCGAACAGAGGGAAGAAAGCAAGGTTTTATTGAAAGGAAAACGGAAGTAATGAGGTTGGCAAGCACTACTAGACCACTGATGGAACACATATGCCTTCCTGAGCTATGTAGCTAGAAGTTAACGTTCAACGTGCCTTGCGATGCACGATACAGTGGTCTTGGTTCATGAGCGAAGACTTGAGTTGGTCTACTATGTGAGATGTCCCCAGTATCGAGCTGCGCGACGAAGTGGTTTATCTTTGTACAACTCTATGATGTTTATCTCTCATTCCCCATTCTGCGGTTGCCACTTATTCAAGCTGAATTGATTCATTCTTAAAGGCCGGAAACTGAAAAGGCACTTTCAAGTGACCAGGATCCAGTTTTGTTCTTTTTACTATCCGCTCTAGGAATCACAGTCCTCTCCACCTTGTGTTCGGATTTGTAGGTACATGATACAGTAACGCTCAAGCTAAAGTGCTTGTATGAGATTTGGAAATCTGAAGTGCTCCCCTTGGGACTCTCGCCGTCGTCCAGAGCCAGAGAGCCAGTAGCAGAGCTATCCTTGCCGAGAGCGACGAAGAGGGCGAATTCATTACCTCGCAATGATGCTGCTCGCATTCCAGACTTGCTCCGCTGTGGCACAATTTTCCCTCCTTTATAGTAAAGGGGAATATTTTGAAGTGACATGAGCCTACCAAATCTGGTGCCGGATACGGTTTTGAACTACCAAATCTTTAATGTATCTAATACCCAAGTATGTAATCTTTTGGTTCTGAGGAGCGTAAATAAGCGAGAAGACTAGCGAGGTATGGTGACAACTTCATAAGTCAATTTGGCGAGAGGAAACCACTTGTTTCAGCACGAGCAGGCCTGCTCACCAAGTAAAGGATCAAGAATCAAACTTTTGTGACACAACTCAGCAAGCGGCTAGCAATCTCATTGGAATATTAGAAACCTGTTGCGCCCGATCTGGTCACAACAAGGCCGGCGCCGTAATGGACTATACGCATTCAACCAATGCCAGCTGGAAACTATGAATATGTGAATGGAGACCTAGCATCACGACACCTGTACTTTTCTGAAAGGTAGGATAAATACTAGCGCTTGCTAACATTTAGGCTTTAGTTGCGTTCGTCCCTTTTGTGCACGAATTAGCATTGCCCCTGTTTGGGGCGTGACAAACTTGCTTCGTGTGTTTAATGAAAGAAAAGAAGCTGGGGCAACCTAATAGCTAGAAGGACACATCTTTTGGGTCACACGCGATTTAGACACTTGGAACGGGTTATACCTGCTTCATACTGTATTCAGCACGCAGAGCGATGGAGGAGTGGCTATTTCTGAAAACAGAATGGCAGAGAAAATAAAGGGGGGGGGGGGAATGCACAGGAAACCATTGACGAGTTTGTCCATATGATAATTCTAGCCGAAGTGATGACATCTCGAACGGTAGACTGATACACGCTAGATTTAAGTTATCGATGTGAGGAAAGGTCTAATGCATCATCCTGAACCTAGCAAGGACCTTCTGAATATGAGACGTAAAGTGGCCCCGCGCGATTAGAATGATCTAGAAGTACTGGTGAAGTTACCGCCTTAGCCCGGGGTTTGAGTGATGGCAAGACATAAGTTCCTTGTTCGACCATGCGAGAGTGGTAAAGTCGTATGGATTTGCCTCGGTGTCGAAAACCAACACATGTGACGGTAGATGGATAACACTCGCAAAAGGACCTGTTTTCCAGAATGGCAATCACCAAGAACTGAAAGCAGAAATTAGTCATTGGATCTGAGTGTTATGAACTGATATGGTAGTAGACGACATGCATTACGATTGTTTAAGCAACGATCACCCGTCAGCAGCTCCTTTCACGGGGCGAAGCGTACCGCATCTACAGGCTACAGCCTCACAGACCGTCCGGGTTCGATCCAGCCCCAGCAGACCTTTTGCCTTGGTCTCTCTCCACCTACGGCCCACTGCGCTTGTGGCGATTGGGAAGCGTACCGCTCCAGATCCGGTAGTTGGAAGCTGAGACTGTGCAAATGAGATGGAGGGCCCCTGCAATCTCCCTTTCTTTCCCGATGAATCAGACTGTACCCCGTGGGATCTCGTTGCGGCTCGCTTTATGGTTGGCCTTGGCTATGCCGGATGACATTGGCCAAGGCCTTGGCTCCCTTGTTTCAGCATCAGAGAGCTGCCGAGTGTGGACAACTAGAGTCTTTTTTAGACATCACGTCGAAAGACGGTGGCTTCTTCTGCAGACATGGCATTCAAAAAGTCCCCGAACTGAAGTGGATAAGATCATCATCTGAAGAGGCGTCTGATCGTCGTGGTCCTGGTCGGCAGCAGCCGGCGAACATGGAAAAGCTAGAATTCGCTACAGCGATCTCCCTTCCTTGGAGTAGATCATTGATAGACATTGACCATTTAGAACAGATTGAAAGCAAAGGCGTTCGTGGTGATGGCTTCACTATCTTCGTTGAATGTTACCGTCACTTCCCGCCCAGGAGGCCATCGTAAATTCTCCTTTCCGGTATCCGGGGGTCGGGCATTTTGGGTAGCATCGCATTTACGTCACTTTTTGAGCCCGATTATTTCACCCATCGTGAGTGGCATCGAATCCGAGAGCAGTACGTGCACCATGCATGGCTGGGTAGGGTATATGCTGCTGTCTACTGAAAATGGCAAGTAGTAAAGGAAATGAGCCGGGGGTATAGAGGAGACGATTCAGCAAGATAGGAAACACATCAACAACAACAGGCCATCTCAGTGCCGTAGTCCGTCTCGCAATGGATGGCAACGTGCTGGAGATCCAATGCATCTCGGACGAGAGATAAGACCGGACCTGCTGCTTTCGACCCGTACTTTTGACTTGACTTAGGGCCGGGAGCTTCAGCTAGTGAGGCACGATCAAGTGGAAAGGGACCTTTGTAGTGGTCTGGTGGAGTCCGTCTCAGATTCATGCTTCCATAACGAGCTCTGTCATTCTGACTCCTGAGCGATCAATCTGACTGGCCCACCCCTTGTTGGCCAGGAACCGCGAGTTGCCAGTCAGTTGCCGAAATGCCGGGAAGTGTTGTAATCTACCGGTTCAATTGCGAATGAGTACTCTAAAACAAGCTGAGATGTGGCGCCACTGCTCCGTCCCAGTCAGCACCTTAGCAGAGTGTCAATGCGATGAGTGAATTAATATTATCTAATAGACGATGGGCTAGCAAGCGCTTCCCGATTTCCCTTGTCCCTGGTCGGCTTTGGACAAATAGAGCAATCGAGTTGTCAATCAACACCAACTTCCAAAAGTTCTCCCATAGTTGTCACTGCATGATAAGTTCTGGGCAAGGCGAAACTGGATATTGTAGCACACCAAAAGGCCAAGCTGCATCTCAAGGGCACTTTCAACAAGAGCGACTCGTATCGGTCAGAAATGGGATTTCCATGCTTCTTCCAGCGGACGTGCCAAGAAAAAACTGCCGATCTCGACAGGGGACTTGCCGAACGAGCTGCCAAATGGGAACAACGCGGCTGTGGCTTTAAGAGGTTCACTGTGAAGCTCAAGTAGATTCTCACGCGATCCATGCCATGCTGACTGCTGGCGCTTGGCTGCTTGAGGTAGGTTCAAAGCGGGATCGGCAGTCACGCAGCTAAGCTTTGTGACTAGGCTGCCTGTTCGGGGAGTTGTCATGGCTCAGTAGGCGCGCGATCGACAGAGCTTCAATTTGAAGAGGGGAAGACGGAGGGGCGGGGTGAGTAACCATATCACACCGTTGGATGCAGGGTTGTGGCGATGGCCTCATGGGTGTTTGTCTTGTCTGATTGGCGTACCTCGCTTGATGTACGCCTCGATGCTACTTCAGCTCCGGAGTTTTATGCATGTCATGTAATGTGAGGCAAAGGGTCCAGTAAGTGACGGCCTGAACAGCACCGGCGGAGTGAGCGGCGAGGGGTTCGAGTTGTATGGTGACCACGGAACCGCCACCACCAACAAGACCCCTGTTCTTGCTGAGAGGATGGCAACTGCCAGTGTTGATATGAGATATCTGAGAGCTCGTGAGAGCTACGTTTGAGGATAAATAGATGGTGCCCATCCGCTGTTTTTCGAATTTCTCTTCTGATCCTCATCAGCATCCTCTGCATCATCCTCTCCTCCTCTTTCCGAACCAACACCCAACAAACAACCCCAAATACATCATCAAGATGCGTTCTTCCACTCTCCTCGCTCTTCTCCCCCTGGCCATGGCCGCTCCCTCTGGCATCAAGGCCAAGCGTGATTCTCCCGCTCCTCTCATCGTCCCCCGCGGTACCAGCCTGATCGATGGCAAGTACATCGTCAAGTTCAAGAAGGACGTTGTCACTGCGACCATCAACAGTGCCATCTCCTCTATCGCGGCTGATGCCGATTACACCTATGCCGACCGCTTCAACGGCTTCGCCGCCAGCCTCACTGAGGAGGAACTGACCACTCTTCGTGACGACCCTACCGTTGAGTACGTCGAGCAGGATGCGATCATCACCATCTCGGCCACCCAGTCCAACGCCCCCTGGGGTCTCGCCCGTATCTCTTCTCAGACTCCCGGTAGCACTACCTACACCTACGATGACACTGCTGGTGAGGGTACTTGCGCCTACATCGTTGACACTGGTATCGATACCACCCACTCTGTAAGTCAACTTACTCTCCTCTTGTCCCAATGATTCGTGATATGCTAACGGCGTGAAATAGGACTTCGGTGGCCGAGCCTCTTGGGGAGCCAACTATGTCGACAGCAGCAACACTGATGGCCACGGTCACGGCAGCCACGTCGCTGGTACCGTTGGCGGTACTACCTACGGTGTCGCAAAGAAGACCAAGCTCTTCGCCGTCAAGGTTCTTGACAGCAACGGTTCCGGAACCAAGTATGTTCACTCCTTACACCCCTAGTTTTATGGTCAGCTTCTAACATAATAATAGCTCCGGTGTGATCGCCGGTATGGAGTTCGTGGCTACAGACGCTAGCAAGCAAAGCTGCCCCAAGGGTGTTGTTGCTAACATGTCTCTCGGTGGCGGCACCTCCACCGCCATCAACGATGCCGCTGACGGGATCGTCAACGCCGGTGTCTTCCTCGCTGTTGCCGCTGGTAACGAGGCTGCTGATGCTTCCACTTCCTCCCCCGCCTCTGCCAAGAGTGCTTGCACCGTCGGTGCTACTGGCAAGGATGACACCTTTGCCTACTTCTCCAACTTCGGCTCTCTCGTCGATGTTCTCGCCCCCGGTGTTGACATCCTCTCCGTGAAGGCTGGTGGTGGCTCCACCACCATGTCTGGTACCTCCATGGCCTCTCCTCATGTCGCCGGTATCGGTGCCTACTTCCTCGGCACTGGCAAGAGCGCCTCTGGCCTGTGCGAGAGCATTGCCTCCTCTGCCGTCTCTGGTGCCATCTCTGATGTTCCCAGCGGCACTGTCAACAAGCTCATCAACAACGGCGAGTAAATGCTTGGTTGGATTCGGAAAGAAGAGCCTGGGGATGTCTGATCTAATGATTTTATAATGAAGTATATAGTCACATGTAAATACTCAAGCGAAGAATACAAGAATATTCTATATATAAATTGCATGCTCTTTTGAATATCATGAAACAACTTGTCTGATTCATCCGGCAATATTAGGTTCCAAGAAAGCGAGGGGGAAGTTTGTCCCCTCAAGTGCGGAAGTCAAATAAAGCACACTATACAATGCAGGGACTGGTTTATTATGAATAATCATAAACACAATAACAAAGAAATAATGAACTACTCAATAATGTCTAAATTGATATTGTGTTTATTACTAGGCTGATTAATTTGATATTGTGTTGAAATTCGATTCCCAAGCAAAGCATGACACAAATATCTGTAAGTTTATCGAACGAAACTCTATGCAAGTCGGCGAGAGTAGAAGGGTACGACGGTGGTTTAACTTTTCGCCATCTGCCAGTCTTTGGTTCCCTCCATTTCTGAATTTAACACGCTAGGTTCCTTCTTCCATTTTTTTTTCATCCCTAGAATCCATCGTTCAAGATGCCTCGTTTACCAGATGACCAGATCCAAGAGGCCCAGAGTGCTTTCGACGCTTTTGTGACGAGAGAGACTGGTCATCCTAGTGATCACGCCGCGCTCCTCCGTCTCCTGCAGCACCAGACGCCCATGAATACGAATATTAAGGAAGTTCGCAATCCCATCCCTGACCAAACTATCCGCATCCGAAAGGTTTACCACGTAAAAAGGGAACTAAACCAGAGGTTTGGAGACGATTTCGTGTTCACCCACCTCCACCAGATCGGAATTCTCCTATGTAGCCGAACATTCACCCTATTCGGTGATATTAACATAAGGGACACCCTGGTACTTCTTGAACCATTTCTTGCTAGATGTAGGTCTTCTGGACTGGCCTTACTTTAACACTTGCCCAAATTAATTCTGTTTTAATAGTTCTCCCGCGAAATACCCCTATCCCCCCTGATGTGAAGTTGCCAACAAACTCTCCTCAGCCTACAACGAAGGAAGCCGATCGAAACAGGAATGAAAGTAAAGATGTAAGAAACCACAGATTT
The DNA here is from genome assembly GCA_902006505.2 of Clonostachys byssicola. Taxonomy (NCBI): domain Eukaryota; kingdom Fungi; phylum Ascomycota; class Sordariomycetes; order Hypocreales; family Bionectriaceae; genus Clonostachys; species Clonostachys byssicola. The sequence continues at coordinate 645,045 of CABFNO020001247.1, forward strand.
CCCTTGACTGAATGCATTGAAAGTCCCTAACGTTGAATTGGTCCTTTAGACCCTAGAACGCGACGGAAAAAGATGCCTGGTCACCAATGCGATCAAACCTGATGTCTGCCACATCATCCCTCCCGAGTTGAACACCAATCCCGCAACGGAACCCGGTTCCCGATTGATATACGGAAAGCTTCTAAGGAACCTCCTTACTTGGCAAGACTCTGAGGACCTATTTGATTTACTCTTCCCCACCGACGAGCTGTGCGAAAATGTGCCTAGCTCTGCAGAGAGACAATGGAACATGTTGACTCTATCTCCCCAAGTTTGTCGCTATTGGAGAAAGTGTTTCTTCGCTTTCAAGTGGGTGGGTGTCTTGAATCCTGATACCAATGAAGAGACGCAGGCTGTCCAGCTAGAATTTCGATGGATACCTAGAAGCATTGCCACTGCCTTGGGTGACGCAGGGCTCGGCGAGCCCGAGCCTCAACATGCCCACAAGGGTAACGCCTTCCGTCCCGTCAAGACCGACACCATGACATGGGAAAGAATGGCTGAGATCGTTAGTGATTGCATTAGCAACTCATCCCCCACATCGACAGTGCACCCACGCTACCAGCAGCCTGATGAAGAGTACCCAACCCTCGTCGATCATGACTACTTCCTCCCCATCAAATCAGGGCACATCATCAACGTAAATGGAATCAAAAGGGAGGATGTTCCTAAGATGAAGCTGGCAATAGATCTGCAATACGTGGCCCATTGGCTGGGCGGGATGTCTGGTGCTGCCGACGCCATTGAGTCTCTGGACCCAAGAGTACCCTCTAGACACACTATTCGTCATTACGACCGGGATACTGACACTATGACGTGGGAGCTGTATACCCCCTTTGCAGAGCTTAGAGAGCTAATTGACGAGGAGGGGGAGGAGAAGGGGGCAGAGGAAGAGGATCAGGGAGAGGATGGAGAGGATGGAGAGGGGGGAGAGGAGATGTGGCTGCTACTTTAGCTGGTAGGAAAGAAGCTCAAGAAGGCTAAAGCCAGCCGCCTGGAAGAGAAGAACAGGTAAATATGCAGCCCGGGGGGATGCTCGAGTATACCATATGGAAACCTAAATAGCTTGGGGCTGGGCCAATACAAGGCTTAACCTATATGGACTTGATCGCATATGGGTATCTCTTTCCCTCGTTCGGTCTTAGATATGTTTCTTCAAGTTTGTTTTTAGCGGCATTCTCGGCCCGTCCCGTCGAATAAAGTCGATAGAATAATCTCTAACGATCTACCTGGTGGGTACCACAATAAATACAAGACATCGTCATCTCCCCCGCATGCTTCATATTTCCAACCGTCCCCCGCTTCAACGCTGAAGGGAGAATTATCAAGCGACACATCTCACTAAACTAGGCCTCTGCAATTTCGTGCGACAAGACAACATCTCCAAAATAGAGCCGGGAGATAGAAGTTGCCCCTTCTTGTCAGATCCGCCTCCGGGATAACAATCACCATGGCAGCTCAGATTGAATCTGAGCACTTTAGCATCGACATTGACAACACTACTGGAGCCATTGTCAGCATCTCCAGCCCTAGGTCGGAAGGTGACATGAATTGGGTCAGCTCGCCTGACAATGCGCCATGGCAACCTCTGGGAAGTCGCTGGGGCTCGGGATACGTTGATTTGGGCGCCGATTTCTTGCATAGAGCTCACTGGAATAATCCATCTGTGATCTCAAGCGATCATACAAGCGTCGTTTTAGAGTATAAGCTAGGGGCTTTGATAATCAAAGTCTCCAGGAGTCTCAAGGATGACGGGAAAACATTCCATGAATCTTACAGCTTCAACAATGCGGGAACTGAAGACCTCGATTTAGATGGCCCACAAGGGACTTCTATTGCTATATTCACGCCGTTCAATGACCATTACCCCAGTACGAAGGACGCGCTTCAAAGGCGTGCACATGCCCACGTCTGGGCTAATGGGGGTAGCAATGCCTGGGTTAAGATGACGCAGATGGGCGGGCATCGTCCGGATCTGGGACTGGTGGTCACCAAAGGGTCGCTGCGTGGTTATAGCATCGAATCTCGAGATCGTATCACCATGTCGAACACCAGAGGTGTCTTTTTACTCCATCCCGTAATTGGAAAACTGGCCCCGAACGAGAAAAAGACAATCGAGTGGTCTATGTTTTGGCACAACGACTGGGATGACTTCTTTGAGCAGTGCGCCCAACTTTCGAACCAGTTCATCCACTTCCATATACCCTGCTATACTCTCGTCGGTGATGAAGTCGCTGCTCTGCAAATGACCGGTGCTGTCAATGAAAAGACCACTGTGAACGGCCAGAGTGTTGTTTACGAGGGAAAGGGCTGCTACACAGCGAAGAGCCACACCTTGAAGGGTTCCATCGAGGTGAAAACTCCGGGCATAGAACATTCTGCAAGAGTCTACTTGAACAGATTGGAAAGCGTGGAGGAACTTGTGGCATCTCGGGTACGATTCATAATAGACAAGCAACAGGTGTATGATCCCGGAACGCCCCGTGATGGTGCCTACGCCGTATTCGATAACCAGGCTCAACTTATCTCTTCTTGGGACACCGATAATGACCGGAACCTGGGTCGGGAGCGTGTAGGGATGGGAATTTTGATGGCCAGGTGGCTGAGAGAGCATCCTGGCGACGACAAAGCACGCAACTCTCTTGAAAAATACTACAACTTTGTTTCCGAAGAGTTGCAAGACCAGACTGGGTACGTGTTGAATGGTCCTGGAAGCTGTGAAAAGCGGCTATATAATTGGCCATGGGTGATGCAACTACATATCGCAGTAGGGCTCACGGACCTCGACACCACTGGTATAGATGGAGATGAATCTCCCTTGGAAAGGTTCGAAAAGACTATGGAGAGTTTCTATAATGAAGGCGGTAGCGATCTCTATCCCATTGGCCTTCCGGTGCTTGAGTCTCTAAGATACCTCCAAAATTTCGGCACAAAGAATCTTCTCGAGCGTGCCAAGGAGTTGTTCCTAAATCATGGTCAAAGGATACTAAATAGGGGAGTCGACTACCCTCCTTTTGAAGTCAATTTTGAGCAGTCTATCGTTGCACCCGCAGCCATCATGTTGCTTGAGCTCTACCGGTTCACCAGAGATCCGAAGTGGCTGAATGGTGCAGAGCTCCAGATGAAGACGCTCCTACGTTTCCAAGGAAAGCAGCCTGAATATCGTCTGCATGATATCGCAATCCGCCACTGGGATGGGTACTGGTTTGGAAAGGATCGAATGTGGGGTGACACTTTTCCTCATTACTGGAGCACGCTCGATGCTGTCGCATTGCATCATTATAGTTATGTCAAAGCTGATGAGGCATCCAAGAGGAGGGCTGATGGGATCATCCTGGGAAACCTGGCATTGTTTGCTCCGGATGGAAGTGCGAGCTGCGCCTGGATATATCCCTTGTCTGTTAATGGTCGGACTGGCCACTATAAGGATCCGTATGCTAATGACCAAGACTGGGCCCTCAATCACCTGCTCTATCTCAAGCAAGATGATGAATACTGTCAAAAAGGGCATGAAAAGACCTTTATGGATAAGATCTAGACGATTTGAGTATCACGGGAGGGAGAATAAAAATTGAAACGGTAAATGTAAGGCAACCAGTCAATGCGCTGCATATTCTAGCTATTGTTACATACTTGAACAGTCTAATCGAGCTACAATTCCTATTCTCCCACTCCGACTTTTTCCAACAGGGGACAACAACTGAAGAAACCAAGGTCCAGCCAGGCACAAAATCAACTTAATCCCACCGAAACTTAGCATAGGTTCAGATCGGGGGTAGCCGTGCTAGAAGGAGCCTCAGTGCCGGAAGGGATCACAGTACCAGACGGGATCCCAGTGCCCGAGGGAGGACCTCCAGAGGGAGCGGTGCCATTGCCACCAGGGCCGTCGCCACCACCACCACCGCCGCCGCCAGAGTTAGGGTTGGTAACACCACCTTCCTTGTAGCGGAATGTGGCGGGAGAGACTTCCTTTGAGAGTGTGGTATTAATACCGAAAGCAAGCCAGGCGAACAGACCCTGACTGACGTCGTCGCCGAGGAGAGTGTACTGCATGACGGGGTCGACGCCTTCGGTGGCTACCTCTTCAGAGAGAATAGAATCATCGGCGTTGAGCGTGAGCTCCTGGGTGTTGGTATTATAAGGCGGAAGCTGTTCAACAGCAGAGATGAGAGCCTGATCAAAGAAGGCCTGACCAGTATGGCTAGAGTAATTCTCATTACCTAGGGTATGGTTCTTCTGCTCCGTGGCGTTGGTGTGAACCATGACATGGATGTGGGTGGCTCGGCTGGTGTAATGACCCGGGAAAAGGGACAAGAACTGACTGACACCATCCTTGTCGGTCTTTTGAATGCCGCGCAGGAAAGTCTTGTCGATGTTGCTCAGGTCGGTAGAATCGCCGTTGCCCTGGGCGTTGACACCGGAGTAGACGCCAGTAGAGTTGCAGTGCCACATCTCAAGGTAGACATCAGGCACAGGCTCACAGGTATCAACGTCGATCACCTGATAGTCCAGGATGATCTCGGCTCCCTCTTGATCTTCGATGATACGATATCGGACGTCTTCGCCAGAGACATCTAAGAGTGCTGTTGTTAGTGAACTGTTTGTAGAGATTGAACGTAGGAGAAACATTTTTCGAACTCACAGTATGGGCCCTGGGTAACCTCGGGTGTCAAGACACATGAGTTGATGCTAGCAAAGAGGGTGCTATGGTCGGTGTTGGGAGTGAATCGGAGATCAGTCAGGTTGTGAGAAGTGCTGAGGACTCCGTCGAGGTCGCGCTTCTTCCTCTTGGAACCGAAGAGACCTCGCTTATGGCGAGCCTCCTGGACAATGGCCGCCCGACGAGCGTTGTGGCGAGCCTCGTGTCCATTTTCTTGCCATCTCTTCACACAGTGGCTCAGAGAACGTGTCTCGATGGATTGGAGGAAGTCACGACGTTCCTCGGCCTCTTGTTGGACATCGTGCCCGGGATGGGCAGCAACACCACTTGCGAGAAGTGCAATGGTGGAGAGTGACTGAAGACGCATTCTTAGTCTCGGTTGATAAGACAAGCTGAATTGGAGCGCTGGCAATGAGGGATTGGAAATGTGAGTTAAGATGAATGATTTGGTTTAATCATTTTGATTCAGAGGCTCCCACGCAGAGCTTTATAGACTTCGGCATTGCCTCCTACTTGTGCGAAGCCAAATACCAACCGCAGCCAATTCGTTTACATCCCCAGATTCAACGTAACCCTGTTTCATCCCTGTGACCCTAGTACTAGCCAGAGATGATCGAAATCTCTGGTTGCAACCAATGAAGCAGTTCTAGATGACCAAACCTCGCTGGGGTAGGTCACCTTGACAGGTCCCACGACCGCCCAACCAATAACAAGGGCCAATTGGTCATAAGCGACCTCATATGATTGCGTTGCCTCTTAGCTCAAGATGGAGCCTTGATAGCAGCATCGCGGCAGAACCCCGCCTGTCGTCGCTGTTGAAACCTCCTTGAATCACGATGCGGCAATTCGAAAGCCACACCAGGGGTGGAAAGCGTGCGTAACTGCGCGGGTCAATGGTGCCAATCGGGATAGTCCGAAGAATCAACATTAATGCTGGTGGGACACATTCTGAAGATGAGCCACCAGTGTTGAAATTGGGTGACGCGGCCTCCTGTCATGAAACGTCGATTGCGGGCTTCAATACGTGAACTAAGGACGCGCCGCCCCGTCTCAGGTCATGGGACGTGTAATCATCAAGTACGCCATTGGGCGCGTGAATTTGAGTCCTTGTTTATGCATACTGCTGGTGAACAAGCTTTTTCCAAGCCTTATTACTGTAGGCCAAGAAAAGCTTGACCCCGTCCCCCTGCCATCCGTCGCCGTCTTCTCTTTCTAGCTTCCCGCGAGCATCTCCACCGTCACCTCCACCGCCTAAGATTATCTCGATGGCTGGACAGCTTCGTCGGTGTTGTTTGAAATGAGTATAATGACTGGAAGCCAAAGCCAAAGCCGTTGTCTCGGCCCACCCGCAATGAGCTGCTTACAGGCATCGCTCTTCAGGCCATTAAGGAGATGTGCATATTGTCCTCTCTCCCCATATTGTGAAGTTGTGGATCATCTTTGGGAAGCTTCTGACCATGAGGCTCTACTTATATTGCTGATCAGTGCCGAGGCTGATTCAGGGCTCTGCGCCCGATATATACATGGCCAAGCTACAAGCCACCCGAGACCCCTGTCCCCTTCAGCATTGCCTCAAGTGGCAACATACAGTGATTGAAGTTTCCCCCTTTTTTTCATTTTCCATTTTATCTAAATCTCACGGCCGATCCTCTGAGCTGAGCGTAAATCGCCTGCCTCCTTAGCCCAGTACCCGAGACTTACTAGGCTCCAGTCAGGTGTTTCGCTTTGGTTGGTTGCATATGCCTGCGCTTCTGCCTAACAACAGCCAACACCATGTTTTCTTGATTCTGCTGAACGCCAAATGCTCCGTCTCATGGTTCGCGAGCCAGATTGCTAGTGCATGGACGCGGCAGTATAGTTACAGAGGCTGTTAACGCACATTGTTTACCCCAACGCCTCGCTGCACAAGCCATCACTTACAGCCCTGTAGACGCCACGTGAAGATGATCTAAGGCCTCAGGCATCTTGCAGACTTTTTTGTGGCCAGTGAAATCTACTGTGTGTTGTAGTTGGCTTTGCCATGCCTGCCTAGCCCGGCAGAGGCGCCTCAAGGCAACAAAAGGGAGACACGCTCTCTTCATATTTTCATTGCTTACAGACGAAGTCAGCTCATTGACATATTTCTACGACATGTTAAATAATTACAGGAGTCTCCTATCCCAATTTGCTTGCGGTACGTTGCCATCAACAGTATGTCGCCAATACCAAGGGAAGGGTCCATCATGTATCTTCCACCCCTTGGTGAAATCAATCCTCCGTTGGAGGTTGGACCAAAAAGTCCAGAGCCCAAGGCCTTCGATCACCCAGTCGTTGTACTTGCAGTCGATGATGCGATACAGCAAGCTTCCATCCTTGTGGTTCGTGCCTCTGTGCCTTGATATTTGATCATCATGCTGATTCTTTATGCCCGTTTGTCCGTCAACAGATTACTTCTTTTAGTGGTATGCGACTCGAGGAGAAACATCCAAAACGACGTGTTCGAGAGCGATATGTTCCGTTGCCGCCAGCGGATAAACATCCTGATTCCGGGCGCCTTCTGGTATTTGAGCATGGTATGGAACTTAAGAAGGTATCATACGTCAAAATCAAACCGCTCTATGTGGTGCCACTCCGCGTTCTTCGCAAAATGAGGGAAAAGAAACCATTTCTCCTCACTGCGCCCTCCAGGAGCCTTCTTTTGGAGGTTAGCGGTCTCGTGTCGAGCCTTGTAGGCACGGCTGGAGATATGGCCAGTTTAGCATCTTTGTCCCAGTCAGCCCCTGGCCCCGGACACGAAATTGTGCCTCTGGGAAGGCAGCCATCCTCGTTCAATCGGCAAGGCAAACATGGCTTATTGCGGCTGAATCCAGCTGAGATACCAGCCTTGGTTACCAACGGAACTCATTGGCTTCCGTCGCCTGTGTCTGTCGCCCATCAAGGCGAACCAAAATCCGGCCATTTCTTTACCCTTTACCCTAAATTCCTGTATTTCACCCTAGCCCTTGCTGGAATTTCTGCATATGTTATCTGGTATAGTTTGCCGAGCCGAAACCTTTGATTGTTGGTTCCATTTCCTTTGTTTGGCATGTTCTGCGGCCTAGGTTGAGAAAACCCGATACTTTGGTCTATATACTGTTTCGTTTTAGCTGTTATCCTTTTGAATTTTAAATTTTTCTTTGAGCGAGAGGGGAAAGGATATCTGAAGACGACGGGAAATTCAAGTGCCCGAATTGAATGGCTATTTTAAACCCCCTTTTGGAACGAAACAGGCCCATTCATCGGTTGTTACCTTCAAAGATGATAATACCAATCAGGTGATTCAAAGAAACCAGCGTATTTACAGTAATTTTGTCGGGTAATAACGTATGTCCTTCGCCAAGGTGTTCCTGGGGTTAATAATTGCAGCCAAACGGGGCCTCGCAATGCCTAGAGCGCAGTTTGGTCTGCCTAGCTTGAGCCAGCAGCGGCTATATAGATGATTTAAAGGCAACTAAGACACTTTTGAAGTAAAACTTGTGTTCTTTACGCCCTGTTTTGAACGAGCACGCAATGGAAATGGCGTGTGACACGTGGCTCCAACGGTCCAGGCAGCCATAAGCCTTCGTATCGCCCAGTTCCTATATACATGATTCTTCATCATAAATCTGCTCAATATTTAGGCAAGCAATTCTCCCAAAGCGACGTGTGTCGATATAATTGGGCTCTTTCTCACCACATGATGTGATGAACATCTTAGTCAGTCATGCGATATCTACAACGACACTGAGCCACGTCATATACTGTTTGCCGCAAAAAGAAAATTTTCAAAAATCAGTATATCAGCATTCACAGCCATATGTACTTGTATAGGAGTTAGGTGGCTGGTTTCACTTTCTCAGGATATGCTTATCCTACGCAGGCGTGAACCGACTTACCGTTTCCGCGGGGGTGAGCCGACATTGCGTAGCCTCTGAGGGTGTGAGCCGATATACTTGGCTTCCGCGGGGGTGAGCCGAGATACTTTGCCTCCGCCGGGTGAGCCGATGTACTTAGCCTTTAAAGACGTGATCCGACATGGATGCTTGGCCCCTGAAGGCTTGACGTATTCAAAATGCGGGGTATCAAACTCAGTTATAAATGGACTTGGTAATTCTCGATCTCCGTTTCTTGAACAATCAAGTCCGAAATCAAAATTGTGGCTATTAGTTCTGCTTAAGGCCATTGCCCATCTTCATAGCATAACGCACCCACAAATCGACGTTGAATCCTTAGTTAACACCTGGCTTCCCATTTGACTTCCCCTGAAAGGCGGTGCGAAATGGAGCTGTCCGTGCCGGTCTTATTCTTACTATTCGCATTGCTTCTCATACTCGGCCGAGTGTTATTCGTGACCCCTCTACGCTCTCCCCTTCGCACTGTTCGCGGTCCGTTCTTTGCGAGGTTCACGGATGGGTGGTACTTTTGGCAAGTCTGGAAGGGATCTTTCCAAGGTGTGAACCAAGAGCTACACAAGAAATATGGTATTAAGTTCCAGACATTCAGATCATTAAGCTGAGCTAACTGATTCGAACAGGGAGCATCGTTCGTTATGGCCCGAACCGGTACAGTTTTGACGATCCGGAAGCCGCCAAGATAATATACGGCCTCGGTAGCCATTTCCCAAAGTCATCATGGTACTCGACCTGGGCCAGTCCCGGATCATGGGCGATCTTCAGCGATCAGTCAATCAAGCGCCATAATCAGAACAGAAAGCTATACCAAGCCACCTACTCGATGTCCTCTTTGGTCCATTACGAGCCTTTCGTCGACAGCTGTATCGACATTTTCACGGAGCGGCTGTCTGAAATGTCTGAATCTGGGTTGCTAGTAGACATAAGACACTGGTTTCAATGCTACGCCTTTGACGTTATCGGACTGATCACGTACGCCAAACGACTAGGTTTTCTAGACCAGGGAGATGATATCGGAGGCGTCATTGGGGCGCTCGAGGAGCATCTGGGCTACGCGACCCTTGTTGGAATCTTTCCGAGCCTGCACCAATATCTGTTTTCCATCAAGAACTATCTAGCTGGTTCCCAGGGATCAGGGAGGGCGTACGTCCTGAAGTTCACTAATGAGAGAATCAGGGAAGCACAAGTGATACCAAAACCCGTCGCAACCGATGAGAGTTCCGTCGCAATGGAGGACTTCCTCACCAAGTTTCTGGCCAAGCATGCCGCGAACGCCGATTTGTTCACAAACTACCACGTGCTTGCCGGGTGCACCTCTAATATGGTTGCGGGTTCTGACACAACGGCCATCAGCTTGTCAGCAGTTCTTTATTATCTTCTCAAGAACCCTCGCTGTTTGCTCAAGCTAAGAGAAGAGGTCGACAGCCTTGCGGTGCAATCGGACCCTACAAAGTTTCCCACATTCAAAGAGAGCCAACAGATGCCGTATCTACAAGCCGTTATCAAAGAAGCGCTGAGGTTGCACCCAGCTACTGGTCTACCCTTGGAACGTGTAGTTCCTGAAGGCGGCGCGACGATATCAGGGCGGTTCTTCCCCGAAGGCGTAAGTGTTTGAGCATTGCTTCTCTCTTGAACCAACTCTCTAAATTTCAGCACAGACTATCGTGGGAATCAACACATGGGTAGCACATCGCAATACCCATGTCTTCGGCGAGAATGCCGAACAATTCTGCCCCGAGAGGTGGCTGATTGATGATAATGATAAACTTTCGATCATGAATCGATACTATCTTCCGGTAAGAGTCTCCCTTTACCTTTTAAGCCACTAAAGGCGATGTTTAACACCTGTTCGCATTTTAGTTCGGTCTGGGCTCGCGGACATGTATTGGCCGCCATGTATCCATGCTGGAGATGTCGAAGTTGATACCTCGCCTTGTTCGAGACTGGGACTTCCAACTTGATACATCTCTGCACTCCAAGGAGTGGCGAACTCTGAATTACTGGTTTGTGAAGCCATTGGATTTTAAGGTAGGAATCAAAAGGCGTCATTTGGCGAAGGGTGTCGACAGTAAGGAGTAGGAACGCAAGGAGCAACGAGAGCGTGAATGAGCCTAGTTTTTCATAGTGCGAGGAAACTGAAAGGAGGACACGTTCTTCCAGTCTAGGACTTAACTCTACCCCCGTCAGTACGGCGGCCAACTTCTCATTTAGCATTTGATGGGCAAGCAGCTTTAGTTCCAAGCTGACAATTGATCCTATTCATGGAGCAACGCTTACAGGCATGGGTTTCTCTAGTTATTAATGTTCTGTATCCTTATTGCCGGTGGATATTGCTTCATTTGATCAAAATAATGGGGGCACTCCTAGCATCGGACGAAGCCTGTTCTATCAATCTTTCGTTCACCCGGCTTCAAAATAACCAATTCATCTTAGAGTCCTAATAGAACTGAACAAGACTCAAAATTGCAATCTACATCGTTATGACGCGATTCCCTTATTAACAATCAGGGACGCTATTAACATACTTAAAAGGGTCCCAAATGGCAAGGCATAAAGAAAATCTCAACACCTGCCTTAATCAAACTGTAGGCTGATTTGCACTGCCCCACGCTAGTTAAGGCAGTACGAGAAGCACCTCCGAAGACATCTTCACTTCGACGTTTCTTCGATATTGAGCCCGTCGGCGCAAAGAAAGTTTTGTAACCATACTGGAACTCTCACAATTCAGCTCATTCAGCCTTTTGTTGTGCAGAGCAGTACTATTCTTCGATTGGTTCAGCTCGCCAAAAATTGTCCGCCAACTTGTATCAACCAGACTTTTCTTATGATGGATATTCGATCTGGAATAGTCTCTTGGCCTTATGCCTGCCCTGGCGGTTTGATCAAGAAGCTGCAATCCCAACACAGGCGAGATGTTCGAAAAATCAAATCTCTCGATACCTGCTATACGAAAAACGGTAGCTGGGGCAAGTATGCATGTGCTAGCGACTTGGGCATCGTGCACAAGTTTATCAGGACTATAGACGCGCTTGAGGAGCTCAGTATCAGAACCCTCGAGGAAGATGTATCCGGCCTTTGGCCAGTCATTTTCCGGCAAGCGGGTTCCTTAACGTCTTTGACCTTTAGGCCGTATCGCGATTGCAATTTCGTCGCCGTGACACCGGAGACAGTGAGCGAGATTGCGTCTAGGCTTCCTCATCTGGCCCATTTGGGGATAGACGTCTCATTGCAGGATGCAGAAGCTGCACTGAAAGAGGTGGTTAAGCCCCCGGGGCAACCACAAGAAGAGTCCTCTATCGATGAGCTTGTGAAGATGAGCAGCCTTAGAGAAGTCGAACTGTTCATCAAACTCCCGATGGAGCCATCTTCTTTTTGTGGACGAAACACATTCAGCTCCGTCGGCACCACGTCAAACCCATCAATCAAGCCCAAAGTCAGTCTTCGCCTAGCTGAAGGTGTTTTCAACAAGTTTCGCACACACGATGCCCAATCTTCACTTGAGAGAGTGAGCATTCACTTTCTTCGCAACTCCTATGAAGATCGTGGCCAATACAGTGCACTACACTCAACAGTCTCTGTGGCAATGAACGAAACAGGGGTTGAGAAACAAGTAGATCGAAGCTGGCAGTCGGATCCTGCGGAGATGTCCATTGAGCTTTGGAAGGAAATTAGGCAGGCGGATTCTGAATTCGCGGGATGAGCTTAGCAAAGATACGGTTATTTCCCCAAAGCCGATCATGTCGAAAATCGCTTTTGCAAGCGCTTCTCCATTTCTGTAAAATGTCTCAACTGGAGCCATTGCCCTGCCCTCTCTTAAACTTCGGTTGCTTCTTAAAGGCCGGATCATTCGGTGCCTGCTTTATGAATCTTTCACCGTTCACTCTAACGCCGTCGGCCTTTTTTTTAGACGAGGCTTGTAAATAAGAATGGTGAGAGAACAAAGTCCATTTCACTGTTGGTAGTCGCACACTATATACAACCACCGCAAATTGGTTATCCATAAACGTTTTGCATCACGCTAAAGGTAAGGGGTTCCAGCGGAATCTGACAAAATAGAGTCCTGTCTACCGTATGCTCCCTTAGATTTTGTCTCATGCGTCATTTAATAGCTTTCCGGACGCTCGAACTCCCAAATGACAGTCGTTTATATGCCGTTCAAGACAACACGTCCTATAAATTCGGCGAAGCAGGCTAAGTTTTGCATGAATATGCTCCCTACAATAAAAGACAACAAATCACGGAGTAATCAAGTTGTTTATGTTCATGCTATTAAAAAGGAACTTCAGTTGAACCGAATTAGGTGGCTTGTAATGTCAGCTAGTCGGTGGCGAGCTTAGGTGGCTTTGTAGAGACATTTTGATCCTGATGTGATCCCGATGTGTCACATTTGATAGCTCCTACCTCGCTGATCCTCCCCCAACCCCCTCCCCAGGGAAGCTCCTACGCTACTATCAACAACTAGGCCTGCTCATGAGGCTTTGCTTCCAGGAAGAGCATGATAGCGTAAAAATAGCGGCATGTTAAGTCTTCGCTTGAATGATGAGAAGGCCGCCAGATCATGTTAAAGATTGTGCCTCTGCCAACAGATATTTCTGGCTGTCTCACAACATAGGAGGACCTTTAGCGGGGCTTGGAATTCTGACCAACATAGCACCAAAAGTCAACTCCGCCTCACCAATGTTCTATTTTATACGATTTCTGCAAGTCTTTCGCTATTTCCTCCCTCTCTTCCTTCTCATCTCCTACCTATCGATGTGAATGCTCAATACGGATCTCTTAGCCAGCGCATGTCAAATTGATGAAAATGTATGATCACAGCCAAGCTCCTCTTAAGGGCTCATACAAATCTCTCGATACGTTGAATAGGCAAGAAGGAATGCAGACACAGAGCAATGAAGACGCACCTGGCGAGCTGTCGATCAGCCCCCTATCGCCGCTGATTCGCCACAACGTCGCATCTCGATTAGAGTTTTCAGAGGGATCTTCGTCTGCATATGCTCCAAACCACCCTGACAATGATGGTCAAAATGGAAATCAGTCCCAAATCGGACCACAAAGTCGGATGCCAACAGGTTGGAGGTTTGGCGCGATGATGGCAGCCGCCTTGACATTTATCATCTTACTGATAAATACGATTCTTTCCGTGGTATTTACATCAAGGATTCGCCAAAGCGGGTATTCCGGCAGCATCGCACCTGTTCGCGTTGGCGATTGCGGAGCCATCAAGTCGCTTGCAACCGGCATCCACATTCTCATCAACATCGCCAGCACTTTGCTCCTTGGTGCAAGCAACTATTGCATGCAGACCGTCAGCGCCCCCATGCGACAAGATGTTGACAAAGCTCACGCCCGAGGCAAATGGCTTGACATTGGAATCCCCAGTGTCCGGAACTTGTTTTATATCGAGAAGAGAAGGCTTCTCATCTGGCTCTGCTTGGGCTTTTCGTCTATCCCACTCCACTTTGTGTAAATGTTGCCCACCCCCTCTTGGTAAAAGCAGTCGAAACTAATTCAAATGCAGTTACAACTCCGTATTCATTGTTTCGACTCCAAACCATTTGTACCGAATCGTGCTGGCTGATGAATCTTTTATCAGGGGGGTACCATTTGGCAAATACAATCATTGGTACTATCCACCTGATGCGCCCAGGCTCGATGAGAGCCTACGATTCATACAAGATGCAGTGCAGAACAATAAATATGAGAAGTTGGCACCAGACGACTGTATAAAAGCGTATGCAAAGGGTGTAATCTATGACCGAGCAAACGTCGTTGTGGTGCTCGACCCACCAGATGACTGCCACAAGTTTAAAAACTTACGCATGTTTCTTTTTGAGGATGATCCTAGGTTCTGCGAGACCCCAATGAACGGCTCCATCTACGCCACGTTCCTCTACAAGACTGACTTTAGTGTCAGCACTGGCACGAGTGACGACCAGGATTATTTTTCTTGGATCTGCTCCCTAGAGCCTTATGGCGCAGTTATTTCGAAGCTAAAGAAGTGCAGCGATGGCGCTTGGAAGAACCAGATGAGCCCAGCTAGTTGGACGATAGGAACCGGGAGAGTCAAGTATTGCTTAAGCCAGAAACCGGAAAACCAATGTCAGTTGAAGGTTGTTCTCAACCTCATCTATGTGGTTGTCTGCTTCAATGCTCTCAAATTTGTGATCATTGTTATCTTGGCCACGAGCAATCTGGCGAACCGAGAACCTCTTGTCACCATTGGGGACGCCGTTGCCTCGTTCATCGATTCTCAAGAACGAGTGACGAAGGGAATGTGCTTGCTATCGTCCGCGGAGGTTCATTCTTCTCAAAAACTAGACGAATATCAAGAGATCCCAGCCGTGGTATATAAATCACAAAACAGCAGATGCTCGATGGCCGTTAGCCATCGCCGCTGGCTGTTGGCTTCGATACTGTATGCTTATTTACACTTGCCATTAAGAACTCTACTAACCAATTTGATAGTATACTTGTGGCTTTAGCTACTCTCATTGGACTGCTGGTATATGGTGCAAATGATTTAAATCGACGTTTCTCGCGTGGTGATGGACAATCGCTATGGGATCTTGGCATCGGTACCATCAATCCATACACGGCCATTGCCTGGGCCTTGCCGAGAAAAGGTGAGGCGTCCATCATAGCTACTGTACTAATTTCCAACTTACCCCAAGTTTTGCTTTCTTTTCTCTATCTCATTCTCAATAGCTTGATCACAGCGATGGCGGGTGCTATCGAATGGTCGAAGTATGGCCAAGGTACTCAACGCCCCCTTCGGGTATCCTTCCCAAAAGGCAGCCAACGGTCTACATTCTTCCTACAGCTTCCGTACCGATACAGTATTCCGATGCTGTCTGTCTCGGTTTTGATGCATTGGATGGTCTCTCAGAGCCTGTTTGTGGTACAGATATTCCAGAAGCCCACCTGGCTACCTCAACACGGTGTAGAGTATTCAGATGCGGAGGAACCACTTACAGTCCCTGCCTACTCCCCTATGGCCATTATCTTGACCATTATTATCGTGGCAGTAACATTTCTTGGCATAGTGGGACTAGGCAGGGTCCGACTGAGAGATGGCCTGCCTGCAACCAAGAACAGTAGCTTGGTTATCTCGGCCGCATGTCATCCATTGGAGGGGACCTCAAGCACGGATGCCGTGAAATGGGGGGTGGTACTAACTGCAGAACATAGTTCGAACCAAGTGGGCCATTGCTCCTTTTCCAATTCTGAGGTTGGTTTTCCGGAGGAAGGAAGGGAATACTCGTGATTTAACAGAAGGAAGCTTGATTCGAACTCTAGCTTGTATACTAGGTAGTTTACTAGACTTCATAAGAAACATGCTCTTATTTCGCAACGTCTCCTTTGGCAATTCTTTTCTCTATTGTCTAAGTCTTCGACGTTCAGCTCCATTAGGGGTACTCAGGGGGCCAAAATCAGCTATCAAGTCACTTTTTCTTTTACAAGTCACCTAACAGGTTAATTACTCACAAACTCTTTTTACCTAGGTAGGGGCCTGGCTGATGTAATATGATGTTCTCGACACAATAGGCAACGTTGTCGCGACCATCGAGACATTTTTGTACGCGTTGCGTAGGCGACTTGGAACATGGAACATTATGTAGTCTTAAAGTGGCCCTGAGGCAACTTGCCGCTGCCAAGGGTAGGATGATAGGGCTGCATCTGATGGCTCCGTCAAATGCTCCCTAGAAAGGCAGATTCCGGCAACCAAGGCCCCTAAGCATGCCTGTCACGTGCGATCCTCGTCGTGCGACCCCTGAATGACCCAGTAGATAAAGGATTCGCGGCAATCTCACTTCTACAAATCGAACCCTGGTTATTATTTCCTATCTCCGCCGCGCCAAAACGCGACAAGCTCTCCGTCAAGAATAAATAATCGTCGATATCCTGTTGGAATTCTGCGTTGAGAGCGACCTGAATTCATAGCTAAACAAATCCCAGGCTTCATAATGAAGCTCGTGATTTGTGGAGGGACTGGCTATGTTGCCACAGAGCTGATCCGTCAAGGCCTCGCGCTCCCCCAGATTAGCAACTTGGTTGTCCTCTCCCGCCGACCCATCACTATGCCCGATAGCCCAAACGCGGCCAAGTTGAAGCAGGTTCTGATCGACAAGTATGACGAATACTCGGAAGATGTGAAGAAGGAAATAAGCGGCGCGAATGGGTGCATCTGGTAGGTACCTCCGTCAAACATCGAAGGCCGGGAGGGGGAATGCTGATGACACCGCAGGACCGTGGCCATCACGCCAAGCAAAGCTTCTCGTTATGACTTTGAGGTGGTGCGTAATATATGCCACACCAGCACTATGGCTTTCCTCAACGCCTTCATGGACACCAAACCGACCAGCAAGTTCCGTTTTCTCTACATGAGCGGTCTGGGTGTCGAGCGAGACCAGACGAAGAGGCCACGGATTTATGCAGACTACATGCTTATGAGGGTTTGTCATGAAATATGAATCCCATCTCCCGTTGACACAAGCACTGACTTATGCGTGTTATATAGGGTCAAACCGAGACCGATGTGGAGGCATTTGCAAAGGAGCATTCTGAAATTATGGAAACTCAGATTGTCAACCCGCCCCTTATTACAAGCACCGCTACCTTGCCACGGGCTGCTTTCTACGGTTTGTTAAAAGGGCTAAGTTTCGTGTTTTGGGGTCTACAGTGGATCACGGTACAGGAAATCTCCGCCGGCATGTTGTCGCAAGTGGTCAATGGGTTTGAGAAGGAAGTTCTTGGTCCGGAGGACCTCGAACGTATTGGGCGAGATGCTCTGTCCAAGGGGAAGGAGTAGTCGCTAGTTGATTTCACAAGCAAACGCAGAAGGGCTGTCCTCCTACACAAATGAATTTACAAACGTGCTTTTTGAAGATCTTTATAACGTTTTTGACTCATTCTTCAATCAATCAATCAATGCTAGCGCAACTAATTAAACACTAAAATCCCATCATCGTCGTGCTTCTCCAGCCAGATATCGCTCACGGGAACCAGTACCAGTTTCCAGCGTTCTAAATGCCAGGGCCGCACAGCTGATAACCGCATGCTTTCCAAAACGCCAAAAACGAGCATTGGGATGGCGGGATGGCGGGATGGCGAAGTCCCCAAGATGAACCGACTAACGGAAAGCCGGCGGCCGCCGGGATCAAGGACGGCATTCCGTTTGCCGGTTGTCCGCCGCAAGTCCGTAGGTTATTTAAAATTTTAAGTCAGATAAACGAGACCTAGGTATATCAATTGAATCGCGTCGTCTGTCTTACTAAATCTGTTGGCTCGTTTTTACCTGAAAAACATTTAAAATCATTTGCGATAGCCCAATAACATTCTAGATTCGGTTTCAATCAAGCCTTCAGCATCCAAGCTCAAAGTGCCCATCTGTGCCTACCCTGTACCTTCCAATAGTTGCAATAACAGGTTTAAAAAGTAAAGGGTTTTCTTGGAAAACTAGCATTACAAACTTAGATGATGCAGCTTGGTCATATGTAAGAATGAGCTCAATCTTGGCCTTCCGACACTGTCTCTTCCTCTGCTGTTGTCAGTGTGAATAATTGGGCAATAGAAGTGCAAATGCCACACTGATATCGGGCGAAATCATCCACTGAAATGCGCCCAGCCCAGCTTGCCAAGACATTTTGAGGCTGAGAGTTATGGGGCACTTGAAATCAGCAGCCAGTCACGAGTCTCAAAAGAATGAGACGGAGCCACCTGTTGAGGCTGGTGAAAGGCGCCAGCCAATCGCTATGTGGAGGGGAATAAAGAGCGATGAATACGACGGAAACTCCCACAATCGCCCCACTCAACCCTCGCTTGGCCGCTTGGTGATCTCAGGAGCCAGAATCTCAAGATGAATTGCCAAGGATATATAAGATGTGCTGGCATCCCAAGATGAAAGAAA
Organism: Clonostachys byssicola; assembly: GCA_902006505.2. NCBI lineage: Eukaryota > Fungi > Ascomycota > Sordariomycetes > Hypocreales > Bionectriaceae > Clonostachys > Clonostachys byssicola. Next base: position 663,562 of record CABFNO020001247.1, read on the forward strand.
TTTCAAAGATTTGCGCATAGGGCAAAAAGAAGTAATACTATCAGCCGCAGCTATTTCACTTGCGACACGAACACATCTACTAGAACAAGATGGCTACTACGTATACCCAAGCCAGTGCTGTCCCCGTCAGTGACTGCAAGGCTCAATTAATTACCGAGACCGCATCGCCCACACTAGAGTCCGTAGTCAAGCGTCGCTTCGATATCAAGAAACCAAACGTATTCACCCACTACGACATTTATCCAGAGAACAGCGACACGATGCTCCATTTCGTGAGCATCTCCAACTTCACCAGCAATAAGCCAGACCTCACGCTGCACGCGGGACCAAACACCCACGCACCCGTGCTGGCTGTGAGCCATATGCCTATGTCAACAAGACATTTCAAGGTTGGCCTGTCAAACTCATCATCATCGTCTCCCCTCGGCGACAGCATGGAGTGGGAGAACCTGGAGAAGCAATCAGTCAAAGGCAATGAGTACCACATGGTTTTCCCGATGGAGGACGGGCGCCGCTGGGAGCTGGCCTGGAAGCGCACCCACGGGCACGCGGTGGACAACAAGGAGACGTCGAGCCTCAGCATGCGGGACTGGAAGCTTGTGGACCTGCAGACGGGCCAGGTGGTGGCCCTTTTCACGAACGAGAGATGGTCCATTGTGAAGACGGGCACGGTGCAGATCAATGGGGAGTTTGGCAGGGGATTTGACCAGCTTGTTTTCATTACCGTGCTGTCTTTGTATGAAAAGGTCAGGAGACGACACCAGAGAGGCGCATGGTATGCGCACTCTTAGATTGGTGCGTCGTAAGTTACGAAGGGCATGGGATTTTTGCTTTTGTAGGCATGAGCTGTTCATGTTGTTAAGATACCAATTTGTATTTAGGTTCTCGTTTGCTTTTAGCTTCCTGCACTCTTGTTCCTGAGGCCAGATTGAGGAATGCTTATTTCATACTTTGGCACCTTACCTTGCGTCCATTGTGGCATTGAATATATCTCTATAGGCAGACGGCTAGTCTGGAAAGAGTTGTATTAACTATTTACCAATGATACACACGTGTTGGCTTGAGAAGCTCTTTGAGCGACGAGCTTAAAAGGTGGAGATGAATTATTCTAGAAGAAGCCATGTTCGGCATCTGCCGCAAAAATGCGACAACTAAAGCCAAGCCTCAAAAGTAACTTGTGCGTGCCTAGAATTAGAGTGTTGACTTACATGACGTAGGTCAAGCAGACCGTCCAGCTAGCGGCAGCACTCAGCGCAATTAGCACATTGTGAATGACATCTCGTGGAGTCGTACCATCTTTCCGCCGCGTCCGAGCAGAGGAGTCAATTGTCCATGGGTTTATTCGGGCCGTTAAGCAATTGGATCCAATATTATGCAGCTCAGAGTGCGGGGTTTCTTTGGGCCTGTCCATGCAGATTTCTCACCGTGTATGTGTGTTCTCGGCTGGTGGCAGACAGGGAGTATTAAACTTTTTTCTGGGCGGAAAAGAGGCGCTTCACGATGCTCTCAAGAAAAGTAATTAATTTTCCCAGTAAAACACGAAAAAGTAAGTTCGTGGACATCAAATTTTCATCTCGTCTACCTGCTCCTGGTCAATTGGCCCTCCTTCTGTTCTTCTCCTCTTCTCTTCCTCCTCATCATGATATTCTTCAGCTCGGCGCTCACAGTGCCCATTGCCCATACACAACCTTGGATCAACACGTCATTCCACTAACCGAGAGCACTGGATCTGCATCACCTGGTCCTCTTTTCCAAGGGCCAGCAGCTTCCGATTGGCACTACTCCAATTCAAACCGGTCCTTTTCCCCAGAGTCGGTGCTTGGCGCCCCCGCATCCGACTGTGTGCTGCCTTGGCTGATCCCTGAACATCCCTGGCTGACTGCTTCCCGAGTCCCAACGGCCTGGACCAGGGTGCTGTGCTAAATACGTCAGGGTAATCCGCCAGATTATTTATTCTGTCCTGATCTTCTCTCCAATCCATTGAGCGATTGATTCAACTCCTCGACTGCAAGAGGTATTCTTTAGTTGAGCCGCTGTGTCGACGATGGCTCGACTTACTCGCGCTGCGGCGCTGACAGCTGCTCTGGCCACCACGGCCAATGCCCTCTACACCAACGGATCCGTCGTCGCACCGTGCGACTCGCCCATCTACTGCTATGGAGAACTTCTCAAGCAAGTTGAATTGGCCCAGCCTTTCGCGGACTCCAAGACTTTTGTCGATATGTAAGTCGCCCAGAGCCACATCAATCTAGACATCCAATTGAGACTAACATCTGCTGTACAGGCCTGCCATCAAGCCTCTGGAAGAAATCCAAGCCGCCTTTGACAAATTAGAGAAGCCGCTCAGCAACAACACAGCGCTCAACAACTTCTTGGACGAGTATTTCGCCGATGCGGGTGGCGAGCTGATCGCTGTTCCCCAGGATCAGCTCACGACTGATCCCGTCTTCCTCAACAACATCAACGATACCGTCATACAAGAGTTCACCAAGAAGGTGATTGACATTTGGCCTGACCTGACCCGACAATATTCGCCATCCTCTAGCAGCAATTGCACCACCTGCCCCAACAGTTTCATCCCGGTCAATCACACCTTTGTCGTCGCTGGTGGCCGCTTCCGTGAGCCCTACTACTGGGACTCGTACTGGGTGATTGAGGGTCTCCTGCGCACGGGAGGCTCCTTCACCGAGATCTCCAAGAACATCATTGAGAACTTCCTTGACTTTGTTGAGGACTACGGCTTTGTGCCTAATGCCGCCCGCATCTACTATCTCAACCGATCGCAGCCGCCGCTGCTCTCCCTCATGATCCAGACATACGTCGATTACACAAACGACACGGAGATTCTCGATCGCGCCCTGCCACTCTTGGTCAAGGAGCACGAGTTCTTTATGAACAACCGAACTGTGGACGTCCAGGTCGGAAACAAGACGTACACGCTCAATCGCTACGCCGTGGAGAACACGCAGCCTCGCCCCGAGTCGTACCGGGAGGACTACATCACGGCTCGCAACAGCTCCTACTTCGCCGAGTCCGGAATCGTGTACCCAGAGACCGTCCCGCTCAACGACAGCCAGGTCGCCACCCTCTACTCGCACCTCGCTAGCGGCGCCGAGTCTGGCTGGGACTACACCTCGCGCTGGATCGCCAACCCCGAGGACGGCGCGCGCGACGTCTACTTCCCCCTCCGCTCCCTCAACGTCCGCAACATCGTCCCCGTCGACCTCAACTCCATCATGTATGGCAACGAGGTCGCCATCTCCCGCTTCTACAACCAGACGGGCGACGACGCCGCCTCCGAGACCTGGGCACAGCTCGCCGCCAACCGCAGCGCCGCCATCCACGCCGTCATGTGGAACGAGACGTACAGCAGCTACTTCGACTACAACCTCACCTCGTCGTCGCAGTACGTCTTCGTACCCGCCGACAACGACACCGCCGCGATCGAGAACTCGACCGCCCCCGCGGGGCAGCAGGTCCTCTTCAGCGTCTCGCAGCTCTACCCCTTCTGGACGGGCGCCGCCCAGCCCTACCTCAAGAACAACCCCCTCGCCGTCCGCGAGGCCTACTCCCGCGTGGCCGCCTACCTCGACGCCCGCGCCGGCGGGATTCCAGCCACGAACTTCAAGACGGGCCAGCAGTGGGACCAGCCGAGCGTCTGGCCGCCGCTGATGCACATCCTCATGCAGGGCCTGCGCAACACCCCCGCCACGTTTGGCGAGGACGACCCGTCGTATGTTGAGGTGCAGGACCTCGCGCTGCGGCTGGGTCAGCGGTACCTCGACTCGACGTTCTGCACGTGGCTCGCGACTGGAGGTTCGACGTCCGAGACGCCCAAGCTGCAGGGCTTGTCGGATCAGGACGTGGGGATCATGTTCGAGAAGTACGCCGACAACTCTACCAACCGCGCGGGCGGTGGCGGCGAGTACGAGGTCGTCGAGGGCTTCGGGTGGACCAACGGCGTGCTCATCTGGACGGTGGACGAGTTTGGGAACCAGCTGCAGAGGCCTGACTGCGGGGATCTGCAGGCGGCGCACACGGTGCAGAAGAGGGATGCGCAGTCTGCGGTTGAGCTGCATGTGCGGGATGGGTCGAGGGTGAAGAAGTTTGGCAAGCGCGCGAAGAGGAGCGTGTGAAGGGTGAAAAACACGTGGTGGTGATTGGCGTTGGGGAGGTTTCTATTCTTTTGATTATTCTTTTCAACTTCTAGTATATTTATTTTAGTCTTCTTATGTGTTAATGTTAATGAATAGGTATAGTTCATCAGCTTCATTTGACGTGTCACGCTTGTGGTTTAAAATAACCATGGCAGGAATCTTGGGGTCCTCGCATGCCACTCTTCCCATTTCCTCCCAAATGTACCCTTGAGCATCTCCTCTTCCTGCTTAACACGCATCTTGACGCCGAGCAGACCGACAGCGATGAACACTGGTGCAGCGACAAACCAGAGCTTTCTTGCGGCTGGGTACAGGGACGGCGGGATCCAGCAGCAGACGGCGCCATCGAACCGAACGAACAATGCGATTGTGGAAACCATGATGGCGGAAAGGCCGGTATAGCTCGGATGCTGGACGTATCTGTAGATGCCTGTAGTAGTGAGGCGATCTGGCTCCGCAAGGGCAAACGTAAAGTTTGTTCCCAGGTACGAGTAGGACATGAGGCGGAGAGGAACGCCAACAAGGAGGATCAGGCATATGGGGACCGAAGTTGATGCCGACCAGGTGATTAAGTCTTTGTTTAGCCCATTCTCGCTACCATAGCCGAGCATAAATGGTGGGATATCTGGGGCGTAGAAAGCAAGTGCTGAGGCATGAAGCGCGAGAACACTGATAGGTGCCAGGACGATCTTGGCTGCGTGCTTACTCGTGATCCCAATGCGCCGGAGGAAATCTCCAGTCCGCGGAGTGGTGCTGGTGGAGGGATTGGGAGGCGATAGGGCGACAAAACTTCCAGTGAGGGAGGCTATGATTGAGAGAGCAAAGGTGATTTGCCGGAAGGAGCTGAATGGTTCCATGGATGGTTTTGCTTGGTCGAGTCTGGGCTAGAGTATTTGAAGCTTTCTCGTTCTGGGATATGAGCCGTCTTGTTTTCGTGTTGCTCCTCTTCTGTGGGCGGACTCTTGCTCCCGCCTATTTGGAATTTATGCGGGGAAGGAGCGATCTTTTAACTCCCGAACTGTCGTACAATTTAAAAGTCGTTCCGATTGATTAGATAATCTGAATCAGGACTAAACCTACATCAAACGCCTGGGCTAGACAGCTGCACCTGTGTGACTTGTCATCCACTCATTTCACTCCAGAGTGGATGAGAGGAGAGACATGGCTACTGTCGATTCTACGCACCACCACAAGCGGGAAAAAAAGCCAAAGACTCCCAGCAGTATCTCAGTTGGTCTCACTTGTTAACTCGAGATGAAGCTGTGGTGAGGTGAGAGTGCCTTGGCGAGTGTGTGAGGTGAGCAGCGAGGGCGCTCTCAGTATTTTTTCACCTTTACTGCAACTTCCATCTCGCCTTCATATGCCCCAAATGGTTCTGAGAACCAAGTTCAACTTTCAACTCAACTTCCATTCAACCACTGAGATTCACTCGCGTCCCCGCCTTTCTTCCAGCTGACCGTCAACCCGCACTTGCGCCTCAAACATCATGTCAACACGCCAAGAGGGCGAAGACCATGACTTTATGAGTCAGCTGCTCCTGTCCGGAAAGTACAGTGATTTTAAATTACGATGCCATGGTGTCGAGTTCAAGCTCCACAAGTCCGTCGTTTGTATGCAGAGTCCCATGTTTGCAGCTGCACTGGATGGCAACTTTACTGTAAGATCCCAGCTTCTACTGGCCTTGTTTTCATTATACTTACTTGCTCGTGATTAGGAAGCGGCTTCCGGCACCATCGATGCTGAACTTTTTGATGTCGACACGATTCGACGCCTGGTCCAATTCTTTTACATCGGCGACTACAATACAGAGAACCCAAGTGACACCAAGCAGCTTATCATCAAGCTCGAGTCACCCTCCGAAGAAAACCTTACGCTTACGCCCGCTGGAACCGAGATCTTGAGCGCCATTTCCGTCGCCGATCAGCTGCGAGCTCACATCGACCTCAACATTGCCGCCGATTACTACCAGGTCCCCGACCTCCTCAAGATGACAAGAGACGAGGTGGAAAAATTGCTGCAACATCACTGGAATGCCAGCGCTTTCCCAGAACTCTTCGACCGCGTGTCTTCAGTGGTCGCTGATGCAAAACTTCAATCAATTGTCACCGATGCGGCAGCGCGCCATTTGGACGAACTCGTCCAATTGAAGGAGTTCCGGGAACTGGATTGTATCAACGAAATCACGATCAAGCTTCTTTCGAGCATTCTCGAAGCAAACAAGTCGGCTCGGAGCCCGAAGCTTAAGAGCCCCAAGAAAAGAAAGTCGACTTTCAGCCGATGGTAAGAGCGAGGTCATGCATCGACGTTTCACATCCTGGCTGATTCAGACTCAGCTTCTGGTCAGTTGCCATGTGATTGCGCGAATAGGGAATATCCTCAGGCTATGGATCACTTACGAACTAAATTTGGCTTTGTACGAAGGGGAGGCTGGCGATATTGAACTTTTTTCCCGTCACATTATACACAGCAATCTCTCTGTTTGATGGTTCTATTTTGACGTTGTTAACATAAGGACTGGATGACCGAGAGCTGTTATTGAACGAACTAGAATTGCTTTACACACACAAAAGGGACACTGTCTAGATCTCTGCGATGTTACCTCGCGTTCTCACACTTTAGCTTACCTATGAAGATTTACCGCTATTATTTCTTCTTATTTGAAAGTGACAGCATTGCTTCTGCTTTTGAAATCTGGCTTACGGTTGATGCGAGTTATCATTGCAAGCACCCGCGTTCTTCAGCCGGTATGGTCGGCGTGCAAAGCATCTGTTGAGCTCACTCCATCTCACATTACTACCTAACAGTACATTAATGGCTAACTTGGCCACTCTTGATTCTCCCACGTCTTTTTTTGGGTTTAAGTAAGCTTGTGCACAATTCTTAATGGGACTAAGATCTTTGGTGATAAGGGCTCATTTTGTACCGCTTGTCGCCATGAATCTGTATTGCTGACTTCTTGGCGACGTCATTGCTGGGTAACATCTTCCGTTTATGAGATTGCTGATGTGACTGTAACCGAGTCAAGAGCAGACCAGCGCGGGGACACAGGGTTCGCGTCACATGGTTCGCGCTTGGCTTGACATTCGGATGGAAGAAGTAGCCGGCGGTGAGATGGATGTTTTATCTCCGCGATGACTGATCTTTGATTGCATCCGTTATAATCCTCTTCCTTTTCTTCTACCCCTCCTCATCTCCCTGTGGAAACATATCGTATTCTTCAGAAGGAAAGCCAATATGTCTGTGCAGGAAGATCCCTATACCTCGGTGGAGGCCATCCGAGAACTAGCAAACATTGAGTAAGTTGAGACGTCTGTCCCGGGCTTGTTCTCATACTAATCCAGACTTTTAGCCCTGATATGGCCAAAGTATGTCTCTGAATTTGAAATACCAGCCATCCCTAGTACTTGTCTGACATTCCCAGATGCTCAAGGACGGCTCGGCAGGTGCTCTGGCATCTATGTCGTTCGAGGCAATGGTACAGATGTTTCGCCAACATCCCCCACCCTCCAGCCCGCAGCTGAAAACCGAGTGGTCTCGCTACATCAAGATGCGTGATGGTCACACTCACGAAATCCGCGTATACAAGCCGGATGATTTGGCAGAGGGCCCGTTGGTGGTCCTCATATATGGAGGTGGCTTTTGCATGGGGCACTACTCACAATTTGGGCCTTATTCTAGGGCTATTGCATCTCTGTATGGTGCAACTGTTGTGAACATCAGCTACCGCCTCGCTCCAGAGTTCAAGTTCCCGACGGCGCCTAATGACGTGTGGGATTCCATCACATGGTTGGTGGAACCAGAGAATGCAAAAGAACTTGGTTTAAATCTGAACAAGGGTTTTGTTGTGGGCGGGATGTCGGCTGGAGCGAACCTCTCGGCAGTGTTCGCCCAGCAATGGGTATCCAGTGCCAAATCGCCCTCGATCGGTGGTGTATGGCTGAACGTTCCGCTCCTCTTTGTTGACGAAATCGTCCCCGACGATCAGCGAGAGTTGTGGATTTCTAAAGAGCAAAACGCCGAAGCTATCATCATCAACAAAGAAGCGATGGACTTTATTCACAGCTCGTACAATCCGGACGTCACCTCGCCCGACTTCTCTCCTGTCAACCAGCAGGGAGCACACACGGGGCTTCCACCAACCCTCGTCCAGGTCTGCGGTCAGGACCCGTTGAGGGACGATGGCTTGATCTACGAAAGGATCTTGCGGAAGCATGGCGTTAAGACCAAGCTGGATGTATACCCGGGTATTCCCCATGCAGCACCGTATTTCTTTCCCACACTTCCCGTCGCAACCACGCACAACATGGATGTCTTGAAGGGGTTCGGGTGGTTGTTGGGAAAGGAAGCAAGCGAGGAGCAGTATCAGGTAGCATTGAAGACAATGACAACGCCTGTGTAGAGTATTGTTACTCTTACTTCGCTGCGCGGGTAGGGTCTGAGATGTTGAAACCTTTATATACAGTCCTTTGCGTATCATGACCAAAATACTACACCAGTGGTAGTTGCGTTTAACCAAACTTCTTTTTGAACTGAACATACCGCGCACCAGTGCCTTAGTGTAGGAGCCCCGATATTTAGCAGGAACCTCATGACTAACGTTCTCACTACATTGCAGCTGTAAGCGAAATTCCCTCTGTTTGTACAGCTTTCGCCAACAATAATGCTCACATAGTCTTATAACACTAGGTTGTACTAATGCTGTGGCCGATCCCCTCCATGTTATTGACACCAATTTAAGCTGCGATTTCGGTATCAAAGTGACCAGGAGGTCCTCGAACAGTCATGTTAATCTGGTCCTCATCGTGAGAAGTCCAAACTCCTCAAGTTCGATAGCGCAACACTGTAATCGAAATTGAGCGGCCGCATTGTGCGGTCGGCTACACTTACTCTCTAGTATGCCAACGATTATCAGACTGTGGATCGGACAATGAGAAATAATTGAACCTTGATAGATAAGGTATCTCTGTCACATATATATAAGATGAACAGGGCCTTGGCAAGGCTTGTTATGATAACCCCAGCGGAGCGGGCAGCCGAGATAGCCACGAAAGAGGATCGGGAACAAATTCCGAACCACCCCAACACCTTCCTATGCTAAATTCCATCTCTCTGGTTCATGATAACCGAAGCCTAAAAAAGGAGCGGCTAGATCTCACATGAGCTGCCCCATGGGGTACTGGTGCCATATCTGCAATTCGATTCTTATATAGATAATGATCAGCAAGGAAACTGATTGTCGGGATGACCTGCCTGGCTTGATGGAAACAGGGTATGCGGTATCATGCCTGGTTTCAAGACACTGACTCCTCCAACAAAATCAGGAGCTTGGACATGATGCTACAAATCCTTAAAATACAATATTTGCACGTCTTGGTTGATTGAGAATTCTTCCCAAAAAAGAATTACAGTCTTGCGGAAAATGAGAAACAGAGCACCTGTCCTATTGACTCAATTTGCGTCGCTCAAGAGAGCCCAAACTCGAATATGCCGCCAAGGGGCTTTTGGCGACAAACCATAACCATTCACCTAGCAGTGTGGACATATTCACGATACAACAAGTTAATAATTGCCAACATGTATCAGCTCTCAGCGATATGGCTTTGATCCATACCCCGGGAATGTCGTCTGTTGGTGTAGTGCTAACCGCGGGTTTTCCAAATAGGACTGCCCCAATGGGGCTCGTCAAGAGTCATGTCAGTAGCTGGTCTTGTGATAAGGAGCACTAGTTCCGCCTCGAGAACATGGATTATCTCCAAAAAAGATACGCATTGAGATTAGAGAAACCTGGAGGTGGAGGTAGGTAGATTGCGCTTGTTTCTCAGCCTATCGTGAGGTCGGTTATAGTTCCCGAGCTTTCCAAACGTACCCAAATCTTTACCCCAGACTGATCGTGGATCATGACATATTCCCTGAATGCTCCATTGTGGAACATCTTAAATACAATCATCTCCCCCTCTTTTCTGAGCTTGAAGGAGACAAAAATCAAGGAGTCCCTGTTCCAACCCAGGCTCTTTAATCAACTTTCAAGGCAGTGACTCATTTAACAATTACAATGACGCAGCAAAATCTAAACTCAGACATCAACATGCCTGCACCATCGGCTCCAGCTATAGACGAAAAGAAGGGCCTTTCTCGTGTAGCTTCTCATGGCTCTGAGAAAATTGGGCAAATCACCCGGACTGAGGAGTCCTCGGGGGCGCTTCACAGAACCTTGACTCCGCGACAGATTCATGCATGCAAACACCCAGACATTGAGACCGTGGCAACCCAAAAACTAATGCTTCCTCATAGATTATTGGTTTGGGCTCAAGTGTGGGCAGTGGTCTTTTCATCGCTACGGGAAAGGCCCTCGCAGCAGGCGGGCCTGGTACCATGTTCATCGCCTACCTTATCGTGTGTACTGGTGTCTGGGCCAACTTGCAGTCACTTGGAGAAATGACAATCGCTTTTCCTGTGTCAGGGAACTTCATCGACTACGCTGGTAGATGGGTAGATCCTGCATTGGCTTTTGGTGCCGGCTTTGCGGAGTGGCTCGGTCAGCACGTCCCCAACACAGTTCACATTTAGCTATCCCACTAACATCTCTTAGGTTGGACTTCTGTCTTTGCTGCAGAAGCTGTCTTCTTCGTTGTGTTGGTTGACTATTGGGCGAAGGGGGTCGTACCACAAGCAGCACTTCGTCGGTTACCCTTGGTGGCCATAACAACTTGAGTGCCATTTGCTAACGAGCTTCCTCCTAGTGTCTATCTTCAATGTGATCTGCCTCATCGTCTTCTTCATGCCGAACAAGATCTTCGGATGGCTCCAAGCCTTCGGATCAATGGTCAAGATCGTGCTATTCCTTTTCATCATCGGCCTTTCGATCGCGTTGATTGCCGGCGCCGGTCCGACTGGTCAAAAGCTTGATGGAAGTTCTTGGAGAGATGGAAAAGGCTTCCAAAACGGCTTTACTGTGAGAGCCTCTTGTGAATTGAACATAATACAGTGGAAATAGACTGACTGATGGTTGTAGGGTTTCGCTAACTGCGCCATGATGGCCATCTGGGCTGTGGGGGACCAGGTGTTCATCGGAGTCATGGCTGGAGAAGCTAGTATGCCTCGTGTTTCGATGGCACATTCTTCTACCTTTGTCCCTATCCGTGTCGCCGTCATGTATCTCGTATGCGTCGTTTTCATCGGCATCATAGTTCCTTCCGATGATCCGAACCTGCTTGGAGGATCCGGCGCAGCAGCTTCTCCCTTTGTGATTGCCGCTCAGAACGCAGGTTTGAAAGGCATCCCCGACTTGGTGAACACGTGCATCATTATTGGTATTGTAGCTATTGCCTTGGAGAGCATCTATCTCCCTTCTCGGGTCTTGCGCACCATGTCTCTGCAAGGTTTGCTACCCGCAAGAATTGCGAATGTCGATGATCTCGGCCGCCCTCGCTGGGCATTAGCCATCACGTCAGTGGTTGGCGTATTCTTCGCCTATTTAAGTCTCAACGGTATGTTTCTTATCTATGCTCAATACACGGACATTCAAGACTCATACATTTGTTTCCTTAGAGGGTGGTAACGAGGCACTCAATTGGTTTATTGCGATTACCAGCGCCTCCTTTTTCAGCAACTGGGCAATCATTGGTTACTCGAACCTTCGGTTCCGCCAGGCATTGAAGGCACAGAATGACCATCTACTAGACGAAGAGTATGGATGGAAGGCTGCTCTAGGCATCTTTACCCCTATTTATCTCATCATCGTTTCCACGCTACTGCTAGTTTGCCTACTCTACCTTGCAATTAGCCCTTCGGTATTCGTTCCTCCCACATTCATATTCTTTCAGTCACACTAATTTTTAATTCTGTAGGGTGGTTCATTTACTGCAGCAAACTTTTTCCAGTACACTATTGGTCTCTTGCTCATCATCGTGTTCAGCCTCGCCTACAAAGTGATTCGCCGCACGAAGTGGGTTGACCCTGCGACAGCGGATCTGACCACTGGCCGCAATGTCCTACGAGTCAACGAGATTCATTATCTAGACGGATACGCTAGGCTTCCGGCTTGGAGACGAGCTTTGCTTTCTTTGGGCCTTAGTCCTGCTGGTGGGCCAAAGAGCGAATGAACCTCATCAGAGAATGTGAGGTTCTCAACTAGCTAACAAGTTGTTGTTGCACATCATGGTGGTGAATTGTTTAATATTCTTCGTGTGATACTGAAGGAGGGGTGGGATGATTCATAATCACCCTGCTCGATGAAGATGAAATTATCAGTATGGGCATGTGTGACTTCAAAAACTCTCCAGTTGCCCAGAAACCCTGTGATCAATATATTTTATGAGACTATATGTAAATCTTCCGTAAATCTTATTAGAGATACGGCCCCATTATTCTGCAACTGATCGCTCATAGCAGACTCAAAAACATCGAAATGGTTTTGAACTTTAAGATTCACCTTAAAAGGATCCTCGTGATGAGCTTCAATACTCTCTCGTTTTACAAGGTAGCTTTACATGCCTATTGTCACAATAACGAACGCAAGTGGCTTATCCCGAATTCCCTACAAACTCTACCGTAGTAAAAATGGCCAGAAGAAGTTCGACCAATGCTTAGTTTTGACGATCAAACCCATCCTCATGTAACATATCACTCATCTGCATTTATAAATCTTCTCTCCGCCGCCCGGCTCGTGTCACGCAGTTTCTCTTGCCGCTTTCTTCCGAGCCTTTCCTCCTTTTTTCTCTCATGCAACTCGTTCCTCAGATCCTCAGTCTCCTTCTGGCTACCTTCGGAAGCCTTCTCCTTCTCTTCTCTTTGCATCCTGCGCTCTTCTGCCCTCTTTCGGCTCTCCTCCTTCTCTGCTTCCACTTGCGCCTTGTTCTTGAAGAAATCCCCTTTCGAGCAGCAATACAAGACGACGGACACGATTTGATGACCCGGAGCAAAGTAGCACGGAAATGCGGCCGTTCCTCCAGTACTGCTTCTTTGAGACATCCAGTTGATATGATAGACCATCACGCCTGTGGGCTGGATGGGTTTACCGTGTTCAAGAGAATAGACCCTTGGGAGGGCATCGCCGTAGAGGTATGTGCCCACAGCCTTGATGAAATCGCCCTTAGTTACACCATCTGGGCGAAAGATTTTGATATTTTGAGGGACACTGGGAAGGCCGCAAGGACAGCAGTTCGGATGCTGATCGAAAACATCAACATCGAATCCCTTGACAGGCGGTTCAGTGACGTATTGAGGGATGTCTTTATTCGTGACAACAAAGGCATGGAGCTCTGAGAAGACGCGTTGCCAATATGACTGGAAGACGCTGGGAGATGACGCGTCAAAATACGGGCTCTCGTCCCACGCGTCTCGGGTTGTTTTCAGAATGAGGTCAGTTAATGGCCCCCATTGCTCGATTATTTCGATTTGCTGGTCAGCATCCGTGTCGTCATTTGCGGCAACTGTCGAGAAGTCGCCGTCGACAAGTTGGCCATCGAATTGAACAGTAGGGTACCTTTCCCAGTCCATTGCGAGCAAGCTGCCTCCAGAAACCGATCACAGGTGGTGAGATATCAAAGACCAGAAGAGGGGTCAGCTTACGCAAAAGATTCTGATGTGTAGGCTTCTTGCCCGCCAGTGATTGAGCCAGAAATACACTAAAAAGGTACTCAACTGTCAGCAAAGCGGTGAATCCAGCCACTTCAGGGAGTTAGGACAAAATTGCCATTTAAAATAAGCTACCCTATAACAGCTCCCCCATCCTCTATCATACTACTCCACAGGCCTTTGGAAATAAATCAGTCTATGATACGCTTCCATTTAACCCCGCGCAAGTGAAATGTTGTAGAGAAACAGTGAAGTTTGCAACATTTAAAGTTGTGAGTGGATAAAGGTTGCACTCGATTATGGCCAGGGAACCAAAATTGCGAATATATTCAAATCAATCACAAGAGAGCAAGGTCTACTCCTATAACTGGTCTAGCCCACGACTTATACGACATGAAACATTTTAGTATCATCATAATGAATTTTTGGTTTCTAGTCACCCGAATCCAAATTGAAAAAGAAAATATCAAGGCGCGAGACAGAAGAACAACTGCTAATTCGGCTATGAACACACTTCGATCATGTTAATATTAACATTCTATGTTTTTCCCTCCTCTTATTTCTGGAGGGCAAGCGGGGAAAATCTGCATTTCAGTATCTTCTACAAAAGAGGACGTTATATATTCTATAGTAGTAGTAAGTGAGGGAGCTATACAGCTGCTGAGAAAAAAAAAGGGAAATTCCCAAACACCAATAGTTTCACAACTTGACACCATACCCAGGTATGTGATCTGTTTTATAACATTGACTAGGACTAGATTCGCTTGAAGTTTGATGTGAAGCTGTAATGCTATAAGCCGAAACTTGTACTGTAGTAGACATTGGCTTCCATAAATGATGTGTGACTAATGCGTAGGTTGGGTGTCATTCTATCTTTGTTCCTCCTGTCTAAGCCTTCATCGCCTAGTCGTTTCCAAATCCATCAAGGATATCATAAGCAACCAAGAAGTTGACCAGAAGAGGTTTAACAAGGAGGGAGATGCCTGGTAAGCAAAAAAAGGTTAGTAAGATCGGACCCTTAGGCTAGAGATGGGGTGGAACTTTGCCATTGGCAAATCATTCTTCAGTTGATGCCGTCGAACAACCGAATCTCGGACAGCTAGCTCCGAAATGTGGAATAGGGGCATCTTAGCGCCGACTTTCTGGTTCCAAGCAGCAAGTTTATCGGCGCCATCGGGCGTTTTATCCCAACCTGCCCGATGGGCGGGGCTTATCGGAGTGGGCTGAGGTCACGAGTCACGATGCAACCCATCCCAGACTCACCCCGTACGTGGACCCTGACTAGAATCTGTGGAGGCGTGATGGAAGATGGGGGCATATCATCGGAAGCTAGATGGGTACCAAGCTTGGTCAGACATTGCTGCCCCTCTCACTCTTCTTGGGGTATATATACACATTATCAACTACGGAATCGACACTAAAGCTATTTTCCCATTACCTCCAAACCTCTAAACGAGTTCATCGCCTATTGGGCTTGCTTATGCCTTGTTTGAGTCTAAACTAGCAATCTAAGTCCACATTGCGCTCTTCTTGTTCTATTACTTTCCAAAGCATAGGAAAACATGCATTCGCTGGACCCCCTTACTCCGGCTGAGATCAGGCTGGCCTCGTCCCTGATCAAGAAAGCGAACCCGGATAACACTGTTCATTTCAAGAACATTGATCTGATCGAGCCACCCAAAAAGTCCCTTCGAAAATACTTAGTTGCGGAGAGAAATGGCTCTGTTCCGCTCCCTGCCTTGCCTCGACATGCCTCGGCTCTGTACTATCACCGTGGAACGCCAAACCTATTCGTTGCAACCGTGGACCTTGACGCCTCTCGAGTCGCCAAAATCAAGAAGCTTGAATCTCGCTATTATGGGCAAGCCGACATGGACGAGGTCGTCGAGGTGAGAGATGCCTGTCTTAGGCATCCCAAGGTAATTGATCGGATCAAATCCTATGGACTACCCGACAATATGACGGTGGTTTGCGATACTTGGCCCTATGGGCGAGATTCTGACCAGTTGAATCGAAGAATTGCTCAGGTGATTATAGTCTCACACAAAGAAACAAGAACAAGGCAATTTGGCTGACTTTATTCGCCTACATGGTAGTGCTATCTTTACGCAAAGGATCGGTCTCACCCTGGCTATAACTCTTACGACAACCCCCTGCCCTTTTCGCCAGTTATTGACTACCTCACTAAGGAACTCATCGATATAATTGAACTCCCCCTGGAGTCGGACCATTCCACCACTCCAGAAGTGAAGCACATCCCTCACGTCAACAAAGAATGGCACCATGACCTGAACTCTCTGCCCAAGCGGGCTGACTTGAAGCCCCTCACAGTCCACCAACCATTGGGTGCGTCATTCACAGTGGATGAACACCTTGTGCAGTGGCAGAAGTGGCGATTCAGAGTTGGATTCAACTGGCGGGAAGGCATGGTCATTCACGATGTCACCTATGACGGACGGGAGCTCTTCCACAGACTCAGTCTGAGCGAGATGTTTGTCCCTTACGGAGACCCTAGAACACCTTACTCACGAAAGAGTGTTTTCGACGTCGGAGATATTGGAGCTGGAGTTGCAGCGAACAATTTGGCTCTCGGATGCGATTGTTTAGGATTGATCAAGGTAAGTTCGTTCCGCGAATATGAGGAGACAAGGGTCAAGATTGTTAACTGATGAATGACAAATAACAGTACTTTTCCTTTACCCTTAGCGACTCTAATGGAAACCCAGTCCCCAAGCCGAACGCAATCTGCATGCACGAGATTGATGATGGAATCGGCTGGAAGCATACCGACGGCGCCACAAAGGAAGTATCAATTGTGAGATCGCGAGTCCTCGTTCTCCAGACTATCATTACTGTCGGCAACTACGAGTACATTTTCAAGTGGCATTTCGACCAAGCAGCCGGCCTTCACTACATCATCCAGGCAACCGGAATTCTCTCAACCGTTCCCATCGCGCCCGGCGTCAAAGTTCCCTGGGGAACAAATGTCAACCACGGCGTTATGGCCCCTTATCATCAGCACGTTTTCTCTCTGCGTATCGACCCTACGTTAGACGGAGACAAGAACAGTCTCATCGAGGAAGACTCTGTAGCCATGCCCTTCGATGACGAGAACCCATGTGGCGTGGGTTATATCACCAAGACCAACGTCGTGTCCACATCGGGAACTTCGCAGGCCGTCAACAACCGCGTACACAAGATCGTTAACCCTTCGGTCATCAACAGGATCTCTGGCAAGCCGGTTGCATATGCCATCCACAGCCCCCAGAAGCAGATGCTCCTCGCCCACCCTGACTCATGGCATGGCAAGCGGGCTAAGTTCGCTCTTCACCCTTACTGGGTCACGGCCTACCGCGATGGAGAACTCTATGCCGCAGGTGATTACACCTACCAGTCGCTCCCAGACGACGTAGCTATGGAAGATGACACTGTAAACAAGGGAGATGTCGCTACTTGGGCAAAGCGGGGTGACAAGGTGGACAACGAGGATATTGTGCTGTGGCACTCGGTCAGCTTGACGCATAACCCTCGACCTGAAGACTATCCCGTCATGCCTTGCGAGACCATGATGGTTAGCTTGAAGCCTAGCGGTTTCTTTGAACAGAACCCTGCTTTGGACGTCCCGCAGAGTACTCAGAGGATGAATAAGAGCGTCCTGTTTGAGGAGGCACCGGCATCTGGGAGTAAGAGCGGGGCCTGCTGTGGCAGCTCCAAGCTATAAACAGCCAAGTTAGATAAAGATAGAACACTATGGTTTTTATAATGGAAATATTGTGATAACTTTGTGGCTGAGTAAAATTTTGCTAGGATGACTATTTCCTTGATACGTAAGAGAAAGAGAATAAAGTTTAACAGCAATGGAAGCTATCAGAGCCCGAAAACTCAACAAAATGAGTAGACGCTTTCTTTGAAAGTCATTTGTTACTGTATTAACATGGGTCATGAATCGTGAGGTCAACTCGACAATACATGACGAGAATGTTTCTAGTAAATATTCACTTACGTACCAACTCCTCGCTCTAATAATACTGAGCATTGTGAAATTTGATGACAAAATCATACGGCTATTGGACACGGTGAAGTGCTATTTGTCCCTTTTATGACATGTCTCGCGGAACACGGAGTAAGATCTAACGATAAGTGAGTTTGGCGAAGTTTTTCATTGAACTTATTGAGCTTTGGCCTTGCTACAAGCTAAAGTATATCCTATTTGAAAAATCAAGATCCGGTGCTGGGTCAAAGCCCTCCCCCAATCCGCCCTGAAGGTCTCCCATCCACTGGCGATGCAACTCCTCAGTCATGGGAGGCGTGACACCTTCCAACGAATTCATGATGTCAACAGTCACGGAGTTATCATGTTCAAACTCGGAGGGGATCTCAAAATCAGCCACCAAAGGCTCCGTCGCCATCTCTCGAATCATCCTCAGTGTGGGTTGGTGGATGACTACTTTGCTCAGGCCGGCCCAGTGTTCCTCGATGCCAGTCCTAGCTGCTGCGCTAATCATGGCTGGTCTCTCCCACGTCAACCCGATCGGTATTTCGCCTGCTAGAAGCTCAAAGGTGTCTCGGATGCATTCGGCCTCAGCCCAACGCTCTGCAAGGATGGCCAAGGTGCTAGAGCAGGCCCGGATAGCGTCAGAAACGTCGGGTGACGTGTACGAGTCCTTCCACCGTGAGGGCGGGGTCGCAAAGAAGCAGTAGAGCAAGGTGACTCCGATTTGAAATTGCGTAAGAAGCTAGATATGGTGAAGATGCACGGTCAGGCAATTTCTCACAAACTAAAAGGAAATAATGTAAATCGGAATGGGGAACTCTTACCCCTAACCACGGCTGGGCAATCTCTCTTGCCATCTGGAACCTCCGGAATAGAACCAACGAGTGACAGCAAGCTTGTACAGACCAATCACCCGAGATGCCGTGGGCTGTGCGTCTCGTCGGCCGGAAAAGCATGACAATGTTGTAGTAGTAAATCATCGTGAGCCATCCGGGACTCACATAACCCCGTTGGGTGGGCTTGCACGACAGCTCCAATCCTTTATTCCACTCTTTGAGCTTTTCCATGAGTTTGATGCGCCATGTGAACGTCACGTCAGAGTGCGGCACATAGGTCTTGTCGAGCACTGTGTTCTGGATCTCTGATTCGAGTTGTCGGCCTACTAGGACGTGGAGAGCTGTCGACAGATTGGTGTAGCCCGAGTATCCGCGTAGGGGAGTACCTGGTTGTGTAGAAGAGGCTACCTCGAGGAGCAAATCATCGTCGATATTATCGAAGATCTTGCACCACCATATTTAGCAAACACGATGATTTGGCAATGAATCTAGCAGCACTCACATCGACTGTTATGTGATTGTCTGGAATCGAGGTCGGAAAATCAAACGAGCTGCAAACTGCTCGATCAATCGCGTAGGCACACCAGAAAATCTTCCGGCGATGCTGGATCTGCAATAAGGCGCCGGTATCGGTAGGCTGAGGCTCTGTTTCTGCCAGGTGTAGTTGCGCCATGATGCAGAATCGCATGGTCCAGGACGAAAGGGAAATGATATTTTCTTGGAATGGCATGTGGAGAGCGTAGATGGTTAATAGGAGGAGACCTTGTGCCCGAATGACAGGGTCGGGTGCTGAAACTAGATAAGAAAGATATCTTGAGGTTGCCAGAGAGTACAGCGCCTGAGGGGGAGATAAAGAAGGTCAGAATACCATTCGCATGACGGTGTCAATTCCAATCTGACCAGACTGACCTCAGCTCTTTCTCTCCCATTAACGCGAGCCTTTGTCATAAGAAAGGCAATGGCATAAACCTGAGAGCACGAAATAATAGAAGTTAAAGATTGATTGGCTAAGGAAAGAGACAGAGCCATTCAAATCCACTCACCATGTGTATGATAAAGGCCTTCCACCTCATTTCCAGAGGTAAAGAAGTCCTATCATTTCTCCAGTTATCGATCCACCCTAGAAATTGATGCTTGAGAAGAAAGGGGTACTGAGAATGAGCCATTTCAAAGTAAGTTTGGATGAGAAACTGCTCCGTCTGGGTGTCTAAATCGACGACCTCAGGCCATACTGACGTATCTAGGCTGGAAGCTTGATGAGAGATCCCTGATAGGGCTGCGAACAATGTGTGGTCGGGTGGGGTCGGCACCAGGGGTAATGCTGGGCCTGGGGCAGTTATGGCTTCATTATGGAGAGTGGCAGCAGGCTCGACATGGCTTGGATATACATTATCGGGGCGCAGTCGTGGACCAGTCGGCTGAGTGGGTAAGAATAGTAAGTGAATGCATGAAACAGTGTACGAGAGAGTGTGTGGACGGGCATTCAACATGGCACAGCTCTGAAAACTGGACTTGTCGTACCTGTACATCTCTTGTTGGTGATGGTAGTGACGGTTGGCTTCTAGTCCGAGAGGTTCCATCGATGTGATCCAGGCTCTCCTGAGGTATGAGCCGTTCTAGCTGTGCTATCCGTTCCTCTAGTCGATGCACATATCTAAGAGACAACAGGCAGCCATGATCAGTATAACACTTGGAGCCACTGAAGGTGGTTAGACAAACTCAGATTCCAAAGGTGGTTTCGATATGTTTGACCTGGCGGGGACACATTCTACAAAGGGGTTAATATCGCTTAGTTGCTGGATATGACTGGCAGAACGAATGGGCCGGGGTCTAGTTTACCGGCACCGGAGTGAATACAGTTTTCACAGGGCCGCACTTCGGTACACTTTGCAACGAGAAACAGAGAAATGGTCAGATCTAGAACGAACAGACACACTGGGGGAGTTCTCTGCTGGGTTGGAAGAGGGGCAACAGGTGGCATTCACCTTCTGCTTTCGATGTCGGCAGCGGGCACAGGCCAAAGGTTTCGGTCTCCTAGATGAGGTTCCCGATGGCTCAGGTGGATCCTGTTCAACTGGCCGCGACATTCTGCGCTTCTGTCACTTCCTCCGTCTCACTCGAATAGCCAGGCTGTGGTGCGTGGAGGTCGTTCAGTCTCCAGATTGGCGATTTGGTTAATGATTGATATGACTAGGCGACAGGGTAGCCCACTGGGCGGACATTGCTGGCCCCGGATTTGGACAGAAAAGTCTGTTTCCGTGTTGTTTGGTGTGTGTCGGAGTCTTGGTCCGAAAGATGGTGTTGGTTGTTGTGGGTCATTTGGCGTCTTCGGACTTTGTCGGCATAAATCTATCTCCTATCACCTTAAGTTGTTCAACTATTGCTAAGAAAACTGGGTAACTCTCACCTCCCTGAAGGTTGGAAGCAGCGTGTTAAGGCCAGCATATTGACAGCGAAAGGCTCAGATATATCGGCGAGCAGAACCAACAAGATACGCGTTATCGACAGGAATTTCTTTGATACTTATTTATTCACAACCGTTCGGGGCCATTCTAATAATATGGCGATCGGGAAGACGCTTAATATCGCAGTCCTCAACTGCGGCTACACATGCCAGAGCATACAAGAAGCCCGAGGGCAGTATCATGATCTGTTTGGTGCAATACTGCAGCCAGCAGCAGAGCGAGCAAACCGGAAGGGAACTGGTAGCCGACGAGTGAAGCTTGAAATCTCGGGATGGGATACCGTTAACCAAGTGTACCCACCATCACTAGAGGATATCGATGGCATTATCATATCTGGTTCACCAAATAGCGCCTATGAAGAACTGGAATGGATACAAACATTGAATCGCTTTATTTCAGGTATGAATCTCATGCCGATGTGCGATGGCACACAGAACTAAATTGCCTCTAGACGTGTATCACAATTACCCCGCCATTAAAATATACGGCTCATGTTTTGGCCACCAGGTTGTGTGCCACGCACTGTTCACCGACGAGGGGGCTGTTGTGACAAAGGATCCAGCAGGCTGGGAGTTGGGAGTGCATAGCGTCCAGCTCACAGACTATTTCGTGACCAGGTTCTCAAACCTGCTTCATGACAACAAACTGTTGCTTCAGTACTTACATGCTGATACCGTCTTCTTTAGGGAGAAACTCCCAGCGGATATTCACGTCATTGGCACCACTCCCCAATGCCAGAACCAGGGCATATACCAACAAGGAAGGCTCTTAACATTGCAGGGGCATCCTGAATTTGACCAGTTCATTGAAGAAGAGTGCCTAAAGTTGGTAGGAAAGCGTGTCGGCTGGCAGGAAACTTTCCTCGAGGATGCACTTGTAGCCGCACGGATCGAAGATGATGCCTCGACAGCTGCTGATATTATTGTTCAGTTCTTTGTAGAAGGATAACTTCTAATGTCTGGCATCAATGAATAAATTTTGGGCAGTCAGAATAACTTCTATCCAGTCAATAGCACAGACTCTATGTGATCATTCAATGCTGGTAGATGTCCCGAAAGATCTCGAGATCTAATTGCATTATTTAGAAATAATAATACCTCTTCAATTTCTAACATCAATATATAGGATTCAAGCAATATTCTTCCCATAGCTTAGAAGAACACCTCTCAATCGCATTATGCCTTCCTTGATAGCCTCCTCTTCATGAAATGACCAACACAATCTGATGGAATTGCCAAAGCTGGCTTTCGATCTCTCTTTGCTGCCTCCGTCTCCCTTGACCTCGAACATCTTTCCGTACGCAATCTTCAACTCATCCTTCTCCAGAGCTGACTTCGCAAGGCCAGGAACATCTTGATATACGCTGGGTAAGGCAATCGACAAGAAGAATCCACCGGCAACCTGAACCTTCGCTTCCGAGCAGCCCCCGTCACTTGTTTTAAAGCGACTGTAATAAGGCTGCCCCGTTATAATTTTAACGCCGAGAGGTTCCAGATATTCCTCGATGGCATTAACCATAGCGTAGTAGCGAGATGCGTAAGTTGGTATCAGATTCTTCTCGATGTGTTTTTGGAGTGCTCCTGAGGACAACATGTTTTCGACAAACGTTGAACTGAGGTGGCCCGGGTTTCCTCCAGATATGGAAGCACCGCTTATGAAAAAACCACAACTGTTAGTCTTCAGTTTGATACATTGGAAGAGCGATGATTGAACTTACGTGGTTGCAAGGAAATTAACAAATGCCGGGGTGCCCATTGCCCACGATACTCGCGCCCCCGGAGCAATAATTTTGGAAAACGAGCCATTACTCATCGTATTGCCCCATTTGCTTTTAGGGTCAAGCTCTCGGTTGATGTCCACCAGTGTAGGGGGAATCTCTAGCTTTGCACCCTCCACGTAGTTCTTCTTCTCGTGCGGCCAGCTCAGAAAGTCGTACACGTCGTCCGAAATGACAAGTGCATCATACTCTATAGCAAGACGGACGAGGTCGTATCTATGCTTCAATGACATTGTTTTACCGCTAGGGTTCGAGAATGTGGGCACAACATAGATGATGTGTTTGTATATCTTCTCATATCCATTGGCTGCTGTTTTGAGCCGGGTTTGCTCGCCCTGACTGGCATACTCAGCCTCGGTTTCAGCCAACGCCTTTGCGAGAAAGTCCAGATCGATGCCCTCGTCATCTTCTGGCACGCCTCTCAGCTTGCCGATGAAGCCGCAGTCCTCAAACACCGGACAAGCCAGGAAGTAGGTTGGCTCCACCATCCAAATCCGCCTGGTGTACGAGGGATCGGCGAACCGGAGGAGGGCATTGGAGAGATTCTGCGAAGCGCCTCCCGCAATGCATACGCGACTCTCCTCAATCGCCTGGGAATCATTGTGGTACATGGAACCGAGGAACTTCGCCATTTGGCTGCGAAGAGTAACATGGCCACGACTAGGGCCGTAGACCAGAGCGGAACTGGCGGCATCGAAGCTACTCAGGACAGAAGTTGCAGCTGCGTTGAGGGCCTCGCTTGGGAAGAGGGACGGAGAAGGCCATCCTAACTGGAGGTTGATTTGCTTTCCGGTGGGGAGAAGGGATGTCATCTTCTCTGTAGTG
The DNA here is from genome assembly GCA_902006505.2 of Clonostachys byssicola. NCBI lineage: Eukaryota > Fungi > Ascomycota > Sordariomycetes > Hypocreales > Bionectriaceae > Clonostachys > Clonostachys byssicola. Next base: position 687,192 of record CABFNO020001247.1, read on the forward strand.
TAGAACTAATAGAGAGGTATGTTATTCTAGACAGCCCATCAATACTGAGAATTCATGGCAGCTGCCGCATGTGAATGTGAAGACTGAAGAGGATGGTTCTTAAGTGACAGGGTCTCCGCCAAGCAGTCACATTAACGCCAAAGTCCGTTCCCCAGTCCCCAATCATTTTCAGTGGGCTCCTAACGCTGTCCGAGCCCATGTTTACTGGACAAATAGGGCATTGAGCTAGATCAATCCGAGATCTTCGGGCATCTGTCATCGTGTTGTGCGCGCATGACTTGGATCGGACCTTAGCGTCCGATGATGTCGCACTGGAATCGGACCCAGACTGCGCCATCTCATTGTGAAAACTCACTGTATATCACCTTGAAGTGTAGATTTATCTAAGATTGGATAGCTAACTAGACAAATCTCATCAATTTAATTGCCGTTCTAGACGTAAAGCTATCCTCACCGCCATGGCCCAGTCATTACCTTTCCAGGTGAGTCCACAGCCAGCATGATCACCAATAGAAGGATATTTGGGAACTGATAATAAGCCAGCTTGACTGCCCATCGCTTTTTAACGACCAATCCTATGTGAATGGCGCCTGGGTAGCGTCGGCATCTGGAAGACGATTTCACGTGACAGGTTGGCTCAACTCGCAGCCCAGTGAAGATTGTCTGTATTCTCGATACTAACACTGACCAATTCTAGATCCTGGAACAGGGGAAAATTGGGCATCTGTTCCAGAGAATGATGCTTCAGATGTGGAACCTGCAGTTCAGTCAGCCCAAGATGCCTTTCTTCTCTACCGCAAGACCACACCACGCCAACGATCGCAGTATTTGCTCAACTGGCACCTCCTCCTGAAAGAACACAAGAATGATATTGCCAAAATTATCACTTATGAGACCGGAAAGCCTCTCGCCGAGTCTGCAGGCGAACTGGACTACGCAATCAGCTCTACATGGTGGTTTGCGGGAGAGGCCGACAGAATCCAAGGCACTTACTTCGACTCATCGATGCCTGGGAAGAAAGTAATAACCATCAAGCAGCCTATAGGCGTAGTAGCGGCACTCGTTCCCTGGAACTTTCCTGTTGCGTGAGTTTAATACCTTTCCCTCTCTCTCTCGCTGTCTTCATCTTGGCTAACCTTTGACAGGATGGTGGTCCGAAAAGCCGCAGCAGCTCTTGCTGCCGGATGCACCATGATCATCAAGCCATCCCCAGAAACTCCATTATCTGTTCTCAGTTTGGCACACCTCGCGACGCAAGCTGGCTTTCCAAATGGGTGTCTAAATGTTCTTACAACTAGCCTTGCGTATACTCCGGCCCTAAGCGAGGCTCTCTGTCGTCATGCCTTGGTTAAAAAGGTCACTTTCACTGGCTCGGTATGGGAATCATTTCAATAAAATTTAGGATTTAATTGTGCTAATCGGCCATCCTAATGCTCGCAGACTAGAATTGGAAAGCTGATAGCTAAGATATGCTCGGATAGCCTCACAAAAGTCACCCTTGAGCTTGGTGGTAACTGTCCGTTTGTCATTTTTGATGACGCAGATCTGGAACAAGCAGCGGCCGGTAAGTACATTCGCATTATTAGTCAAAACATTGACAGCAGACTTTTCTGACTTGCATCTCCCATCAGCTCTCATGAATCTCAAATGGCGAAATTCGGGCCAGGCATGCATCAGTGCCAATCGAGTCTACGTCCAAGCCGGTGTCTATGAGAAATTCGCATCCATGCTAACTGAACTGACCTCCAAACTTGTCGTTGGCCATGGCAGCTCGAGTGATTCGACATTGGGTCCCGTTACCACACCGCAGAGCCTCGATCGCATATCAGAGCAAGTAAATGACGCCCAAATTCATGGAGCGAGGATCTTGTTCGGAGGCAAGAGAGTAGAAAACACTACCGGATACTTTTTCCAGCCTACAATTATCGCCGATGCTACAAGTGAAATGCGTGTCACGCATGAAGAATCCTTCGCTCCCATCCTCACCTTTTATAAATTTCAGGACGAATCAGAGGCTATCAAGCTTGCGAATGATACCCCTGTAAGATTAGCCGCTCTATATCCCCATAATTTTCTTTCTATACTGACTTGATGCTGTGTCTAGATGGGACTCGCCTCATACGTGTTCACCAAGGATTTAGATCGAGCCTGGAGACTGCTCGATGAAATTGAGGCCGGCATGATCGGGCTTAACACAAGTATGAAATCATGCAGATCTTAAAATTCTCCCCTTAACTAGAGCTAACTTGATATAGGTGCAATCACGGGTGCTGAATCCCCGTTTGGCGGAATGAAGGAATCTGGATACGGAAAGGAAGCGGGCAAGGACGTAGCCGTAGAGGAATACCTCGTGACCAAGGCAGCCTCAGTGGCAATAGCGAGCAGGCTGTAGTTCGAAAAACATGATTCTAGCGAACAAGGATCATAAGAAGTTAGGCAGATGGAAATTCAATATTCATTTCAATTGGAGACTCTTATCGCAAGAATAACGCACCATCATCTTTTGGAACGGAGCCGCCTCTTTTCATTTTTTACGCCAAAACTTGTTGTAAGTAACAATTTGATTCTCGCTCACGCATCAACCGATCATTCAGTCGAGGCCTTGTCGATGATTGAGCTATCTGCCCAGCCACCAGCACTAGTTCTCCTGATACAGGGTTCCCCCAACCCGAGAGATAAGGATGGGCTTGATCCACCACCCTGTGAGGATGCTGATTGGGTTTCGGCACTCTTCGGGGCCCATCGGGGTGCCTCCGATGAATCTTGTGGCCGCCCGCAACCACCAGGAAACTGGGCGAGTCAAGAATTGGGCGGAGAAGAGAACTAAGATTTCTTAGCTCTTGATATTGGTGTCACGCAAGCAGAAATAAACCATTTCCAAACATCCGACAACAGCATGGATGTGATACATATATAACTCCCAAAGACGGGTCCCTGTTTGCTTTTTTGCAACACCGCTCTGGAACTGGCACAACGATAACCGAAACGAACGTATACAACATGACTGGGGCAGAATCCAAGGAAATCGCACCGGTGACGGAGGTTGATGGAGACATTGGGGAGAGCAAGGTCATCCATGAGACGGGTGACGTTATTGACGATGGTGTTCGACGTGCCCTCAAGTCCCGTCATCTTCAGATGATTGCGCTGGGAGGTGTCATCGGCCCTGGAACATTCTACGCGACTGGTTTTGCTCTTCAGTATGCAGGCCCAGTGGGTTCGCTCATTGGCTACATCATCATCGGTATAGATGTCTTCTTCGTCACGCAGTCTCTTGGAGAAATGGCCACTATGTTCCCCTCTACCGGCTCATTCAACGAGTTTGCTGGTCGCTTTGTGGACCCGGCCTTATCGTTTGCTCTGGGGTGGAACTATTGGTACATGTGGGTGAGTTACGAAGCTTCGCCATTCTTGATTATGCTACCTTGACCGTGATCAAATTTCTAACAACATCAATACTGCTTATAGGGAACTATCTTAGCGAACGAATACAATGGCGCTGCTTTGATCCTGAGCTTTTGGACCGACAAACTCCCAAATTATGCCTGGATTCTGATCTGCTGGGTTTTCTTCATGGGAACTTCGCTCTTGGGCGTTCTAGTCTACGGAGAGATGGAGTTCTGGCTAGCGTCCTTTAAATTTGCTGTCACCCTTATTCTTTATCTCGTTGCAATGTACGTTTGCCTATTCATGCCCATACGAGGCCAGCGAAGACAATGGTTGCTAACTGATTCGACAGCCTTCTTGATACCGGAGCAATTGGTGGTGAATACATTGGTTTTAGGTATTGGAGAGATCCCGGACCGTTCGCCAATGGAATCAACGGCTTCGGAAAGGTCTTAGTCCTGGCGGCTGTCATGTACTCCGGAACTGAAGCAGTGGCGATCACAGGAGGAGAGTCTCGAAATCCTAAGCGAGATATCCCCAAGGCCCTCAAGCAAACCTTTTGGAGAATCTTAATCGTCTATGTTGGCATGATATTCTTCACCGGCCTCATCGTTCCATCCAACTCCGAAGGCTTACTGAACGCCAAATCCAAGTCTGCCTCATCTCCCTTCACCGTTGCCCTCGTCAATGCTGGCTGGGGTGGTGCTGGTAACCTGATCAACGCCATCATCATCATGACGCTTCTCTCTTCAATCAACTCGGCTATTTACATTGCCAGCCGTACCATTTTTGCCCAGGCCAAGGTCGGCAGAGCCCCCAAGTTCCTGGCCCAGGCCACGAAGAATGGTGTCCCGGTCAATGCCATTGTCTTCACGAACCTTTTCGGCTTGATTTCTCTACTGAACATTTCCGAGAACGCTGGGAATGTATTCAACTATCTCCTTTCCATCTCGGGATCCGCTGCCTTCATTGCCTGGGCATTCATTGGCCTCACCCACGTTCGCTTCCGTCAAGCGATGAAGGCTCAGGATGTTTCGACCTCTGTACTCCCATTCAAGTCTTTTGGGTATCCCTACATCCCCTGGATTGTGTTTGGTGTCAATATCTTCCTCGTCTTGATCTCCGGATATACCACCTTCCTATCCCCTTTCGATGTCAAGGCCTTTATCTTCGCCTACCTCGTTATTCCCATTTTTGCAATCCTCTATGTTGGATGGAAATTTTATCACAGTAAGTTGTTATTTCCCAAGTTTCCAACACATATCATGGTGGTAAATCAGTACGGAAAAGTTGTGCTAATTAATTCTTTCTTCTTTCAGAGACAAAATGGGTCAACTCTGCGGATGCAGATATCTCAAGTGGTCGCAGAGATTGGTTGGTTTGTGGTTCTGATGAAGAAGCTCCTCGTACATGGGCTGGCAAGCTGAAAAATGTTCTCATCGGTTAGGAGAACTGACCAGCCTGCTCATCAGGCAACATGAAATCAGGGTTTACCAGGTCCTCAGGCTCTTCTAGCCTTGTTCTTCTTTCTCGTCGAAATATGATTTTTAGTTCTACCAATACATTGCGTAATCTGACAGTTTTTCGATTGTATTTTCAGCAAAATCATTGAAACTGTGAATGAACTACTCAAGAATTATAAAGTACTCTAATACTCGTAGTGTTAAGTTGTCGAGTCTGGCATCTTCCATTATTATGTTTAACTTTACACTCGAAATCTCTTCCGTAAGTCGATACTCCATCACTTGTGACGAGAGCACTGCCCTTCGGATTCGAAGTGGCTGGAATTACATGCCTCAGAGCTACCGCCAACAACGTGGGTTCCTCTACATGCCCCGCCTAGAACTGTCCAGCTCGCTTAACCATGAGATAACCTGATCCCATGACTATTTCCCCAGAAATCTCGACCGAATCCTGGGTTGCCTCCGCATTCGACTAGGTACGTTGTCAGTTAGTCTGGGATGGGGTGCAGCTCATCGTAGTATGGTCCGACACATGGTTGATATCGCCCTCCTCCGCCGTCGGGGCGACGTCCGATGGCAAGATAGAGGGTCTCCACATTCAGTTGCTGTCCGATACAGTCCTCCCTGGTCTGGTCGGTGCCTGTCCCCGACAGCTTCCATGGCATGAGATATGCAAGGGTCCCCTACAAATACAACTGTTGAGGGGTACGATGTGTGATAGCCATAGTTCAGCGCTAATTACTCCATTATTCTGAAGTGTACATTATATTGTCGTCGCTGTGTTCGTAATTCTTTTTCCGGCAAAAAGTCAACAGTGAACGAAAGACATCAGTTTGAAGAACACTATACAGTATACAGACAACATGGCTCCCAGTCCAAAGACATTTGCAAGCGACGATACTGTCCTCGATCCTGCCATTAAGTCCCACATCTCCAGCCTGTACATGGCTGTTGACACCAAGGACCTAGAATTTTGGGGGTCTCACTTCACAGAAGATGCCGAGCTGAAGAAGGGAACATCCAATGTTAGGGGCAGAGAAAGTAAGCAAACCAAACCTTGAGCACATACCGCACGTTCCTCTATGACTAACCACGTATGAGTCGTCCATAGAGCTTGTTGATCTCGTTACCAAGTCCTGGGAACCAGTTCAAAGTCGTGATCACATCATCTACGCCGTCTTTCCCTTTGGGCCCAAGGCGGAGGAGGTCATGCTTCATGGGCGAAGCAACAATGTGTCCAAGGATGGTCAAGCTAGCACCTTCACTTGGGCGGCCCGAATGCATTTCAGACGAAGTGAGGATGGAAAGGTTCTGATTGATAAGTATACAATTATTCCTGTAAGTTGTGTTTACATCCTGGGTGAACGCCCGAGAGAAGTTAAACCATTTGCTGATTCCTTTACAGGACCCCCACCCGTCAACGCTGTCGTAATCCCCTTTGTGCGATGGGGACAGCTTAGAGAATAGCTAGTTCATGTAATTATCTGTCCAACACTCATTAACGTCTTCAATAAATATGATTTCGATTTCTGCCTTTACGGCTCCGCCCTTAAGCTGTCCTTCCATGCTATGGAGAGTAGATAAACGCTGCTAGCAATGTTGATCCCTTGATGCAGGAGTAGATTGTACCCGGGCGACTTAAAAGCACCCTGCCTCATGGCATCACTGCTCCAGAAGGCTTAAATATCGACACTAGACAGGATGAGAATCGTTGCGGCTGACATGTTGACTCTGAAAGTGGCTGTCTTTCATCCGGCAATTGTAATGATCTTCTTCTCAAGTGAAGATCTCCGCTTAGTATATGGCTTTTTTTATCACGTGTGCCCTTCAGTCGGAGGCCCAGTCTCGCATATCTCATGCAGCATCCTGGATGTGGTGCGATGGATCCCGCTCTCCTCGAGTTTAACAAGAAGCGAGGCGAGTCCTTGTCTAGCCTCAGCTGATAGCTGGCCCTGGGGCTGGCTGCGCGGAATAGTCGAAGCCAGCCACTCAAAGCAGTCTCGGTAATGCTCCGCCTTGGGCCATCGGTCTGCAAATATGGCCAAAACTGCACTGCAGTCGCGGATCGCGTCATTCGCATGTTGGGGGACGGGTGTCATCCGCGCCCAGATAATGTACCAGAGCGTGACAGCGGCACGAAACTGCGAGAGAACCTATTGCCAGCTGTAAGAACTATTGAGTAATTTAAAAAACTTAAGAACTTACGGCGAGCCATGGCTGTGCAATCTGTTTCTTCTTTTGGAGGCAGCGGAAACTGGTGCACGCCGCACAGCTTGCCTGGAGGGCATTGTCGGCGTTTGTGGAGAAAATATTGGCCTTGTTAACGAAACAGAAGGAGAGTCTAGTGAGATGACCAATATGCTGAAGCCAGAGAGGGTTCTGATAACCGCGGCTGGACGGAAAACTGGCGGTTGGGAAGAGAAATTAGTCGGCCATAGCTGAGACAAGCAAAAGGGTATTTAGTAAGGTACCTATGTTTGCGGATGGTCTCATCGTTTTCCCACTCTCGCAATTCTCTCAACATGTGGATTTCCAGGTCCAATGGGACAGGTTTCCCCTCCAGTTCATCCTTCTCAATCATGTGCATAAAAAATGACTGAATGGTCCTGATTTTGCAAATGTAAGAGAATGTCCGGAGGTCGGGATACGACACGTCCTTGTCTAGCGTGCCACGATGCTCTGTCCAAGGCAGATTTGAACAAGCATTTTCCATGACACGGTCATCAAACTCGTATAATGGAGTTGATATGTACATGTCAGGCAAGCTCACTGGAGTCCCAAGTGCCGAGCTAGCAGCTCTGTCAAGTCTTCATAGCAGAAGCAGACTCTATCAGCCTTCTGTCTCCCTGGAAAATGATTTGCTCTTAGTAATGGCTTACACGTAGGCACACGACCAGGCTCTGATCGATATCAGATTGCTTGGGTCGCTAGGATCTCTCTTCAGTCGGTGGAACCGATGCAGGGATGCAAATTTCATTATAGCACCGCTGATGTGTGCAATTCGCCAGGTGCTTTCGGCATGTAACGCGAACATGGCAGAGAGGAGCATGGCCTGCAGCCGTACAAGAGGAGTGGAAGTCGAGTCGGCTAAGATGGATTGCTCGGCTTGCGCTCGCGATTTTAGGTTTTGGTATTGGGGGAAGGATGCGTTGTCAATTTTAGATTCAATGAGAGACCCAATCGCGAAGATCTTTTCAGTCTCATCAGCATGCATACATCATGACACGCGATCAGCTGGAGTATGGAATACATACCATATTGACGAAGAATGCTGGCCATCCAACAAATTCCGGGCTACCTCCAGTCCTTGTCCATGCCCTATAATGAGCTGCGCATGTCTCAATGTCCAGAAAAGGATATTGGAGGTGAACAGTAGTGAAGTATGTGTGGAAAAACGAAGCTGCTGTATGAAGCGGAATATCATTAGGCGAGATGCCGGAGGGGCTCTGTGAGTCTGAGCTTCCCTCTATGAATTTAGACAGGATTGTCGAGATGGTCGATGATTTACCATTGGCCATTCCTGAGCTTTCTGCCACGAAATCAGGTGGTGCTCCGCTACCAATAGACGGCGGTTGTCTCGGCGATGGACCAGGGAGTCTTGCTGACGGCGGCGTCTGCGAATAAATCCGATTCTCAAAATCAGAATTACGTGATGCCAGAGACCCAGACGCAGATTGTGGAGTTCCAGTAATGGCTGGCTGTACTCCTAGACCACGCTCATCCCGAGATTGATTCATGTCCGCTCTTTCAGGGTTTAGCGATACCCCAGGGACGATGGTTATGCTGCATCCTAAAAGCACGAAAAATTTGTTAGTATACTAGAAACAGCTAGAAACAGGGTTGTGTAAAGACCATCATTACCAGCTCCGACCGCGATACAATTTTGGCAGGTTGAGTCTCCGTCCGCATCACAGACGATATTCAGCCGTATGCAGCGCTCACATGATCGTTTCCTTTTCCTTGTCGAGACTCCGACAGCTGGTGGAGACATTATTTGAATTAGTGAGTAATGAGGGGTACCCCTGCCGCCTTCATGGATGAATGGTTTTGCAAAGGAGGAGGTCCAAGTCCAAGGGGAGATCCCCCTCGAGGAGGTGAGGTGAGGAATGTGAACAAGGGAGATCTGTTACCAGCCTTTGAGGCTGGATGAGATTAGGTAAGTCACGAGACAGCGAAAACCCCATTAGATGACGCTACATGCTTGGAGCGCAGCGTCACCGAATCAGATGCACGTTGTGGTCCAGGAAGGGTTGAGTCCAAGCAGCGAGCGCTCGCATGTGCGGCATTAATTAGAATCACCTAGCATCGATTGAGTTTAGACAGATGTCAGGCCGGATCGACTACCCTACACTTCAAATAGTATTCCACATGGTCGACGGAAACCATCATTCTAGAATCTACTCTTTTCACATTGTGATATAGGATGGTATCTACGCTCTTTGGGTCCTCGGTATCTATGCATCGCGCCATCGTAAATCCGTAGGTTTGCATTTATGGAACTAAATATGAGCTACCGGCTATGTTCAATTTGAAAACCTATGGTACAATCTTCTCTCCAGCAACAACAGCAAAAAAGGCGTCCGCAAGATAGGATCCTGCATAACTAAGCTTGTGAAAACCATCGACAATAGGAGGTGCCCTTGATGGCTTGGAAATCGTCTCAATATATCCAGCAATACCATCTCTCTGCCACTCCTTAGCAAACTTCTCTGCTGTAATGTTCAAACCTGCTACAGACCAGATGGGCTGGACCTGCCAGACGATGCCTAATTTGGCCATGTCGTCACTGAAAGATTTTACCTGTTCCTGAGTGAAACCGGCTGCCTCGTAGTTGTACATTCCGGTGAAGCCGAACGCAAACATTCGATCTGGGTACACCTTACGGACCTCGGTGTGAAACTCGACGATATCTTTCCAGACTATTGATTACTTGTTAGTAGCAACCTCGAGAATTAAGTGAGCTTTTGAGTGTTTGAAAGGAACTTACCTGGCGCGTCCATTCTGGCCCATGTCATATCGCCCAAGGGTGCGACTAGAACAGCTCGCTCGACAATTGTCTTGACACTAGGCTTCCACATATACTGCCCCTCCTTGGTTCTAGGGAGCTCCCAGTCAAAGAACACGTCCTGCTTTACCAACTCTTTGGCAATTCGGCGTTTTTCTTTAAGTGAAACACCATAGGCAATGGCTTTCGAAGCGTATTGTTGATACTCTTCTTCTGTGGCTTTCTCCTTGACAGCCTGGTCAAATGTCATTAGGCCAGCCTGGGACTTCCATTCATCCCGTGCTTGCACATATGGTTTCCCTTCCGCCATTCCATTTGCTACATACTGGACCAAAGGGTCGAGGTCTTTGGTAGCTCCGATGATGTACTCGTGGTCCCGGGGGTCAATGGTGCTCGTGATGAACTGGGACCGGTCAGTGTCGCAACGACACATGAGCAACGTGTTGGTGCTGTAAAATTAATCAAGATATGATCAGCCATTCATTCTTTCGGTCAGTTTGTATTCAAACCTACCCCATGACATCGAATTGCATGCGGACAGCAGTTAATCTCGACAAATACTCGCTAGTAGGGACCACAGTTCTGCCTTCGCCAACAGTAAACTTCTTCAGGCCGATCGCTAAGTCATCTAGATGGATCATGGCAACGCCGGCTTCCACAAACAGCTTGGCCAGCTTGACCGTTGTTGTGAGGCCGCCAAAACCCATGTCCCCATCGGCGATGATCGGGGCCATGAAGTCATACTTCTCGAGCTTCGCGCGCTCTTCTTTGGAGTGGCGCATCCGAAACTGATGTTGCCGCTGGTCGTGGAATAGCTGCGCCTTGAAGATCTTTTCAACGACCTTTGGCACCGTGTCCCACGGGTAATCTGCGTGATCACATCCTGGGTGCTGAACTTCGGATAGGCCGCATAGGGCTCCAGATACATAGACAGTCTTACGAATAAAGGTAGATCATACCGCTAGTCAGTTTTACATACTTTCTCATAGAGGCGGGCATATGATGGGATAAGGGGATATTGGAGAATTTAATCCTCACCTGTTGATGTTTAACCATTTGAGAAACGACAGTTGGCTCTGTGGTGCCAAATGTCTTCTCATGAGTTCCATTTGCCAGATGAGTCTTTAGAATATTCCAAAGCTTATCTCCCTGCAAGCTCGACGGATACGTTATCGGTATCGTGTTTCGTAGAGCTGCAATGGACTCTGCCGAGTAAGGCCTAGGTAAGACGGATGAGCACTTGTTCTCAGACTCCTGTCAATCCATCACGTACCTCTTAAGATGAGCCTGCCTGGGGTTTTGCCATTCTTTCTCAATAGCAGCTACCTGTGCCTGGAATGCCGCTTCTTCCGCATCTAGATCAAGGCTGACGTTGGACATGGCGGTGATCTGAACTACCTAAGCTGGAATATAGTGATGTGCTGTGTGAAGCTACAGTTATCAAGAGCGGGCAATTTGAGAAGGAGACCAATACAACCACCGAGGCCATTAATAAACCCGGATCTCAATTCCCGGTCACAACCATTATTTCGGTAAGATATCCCCGACGGATTGCGATGGAGAACTCACGGGCAACGGTGTGTGTGGGTGGGTTGGGGGATCGGACATGAGGCCCGATCCTGTTCCCGATCGCCCCGAATCGATATCTGGGGGCCTGTCACTGGGGCGGCTCCCCTGGGCTTTGGGTCACTTGCCCCTGTAATCCTACTAGGGTCAGTCATCTTCCTCGATCAACCTCCTTGGTGTTTCTATTGACGCATTATTCAAGAGGAACTCTTTAACACGACGGTTATTTGACATATTTGTCGAATATGGTGATTGAACCACGGTAATTCTCACTGCGCTATTTGAAACAAACTCTCCATGTGGTTCTTTTTCGTTCTATTATTACCTACCGTAGTAGGTATGATGTTATGCGTGGGGATGTGGAGCACCGCGTTCGAGTTCTGGGACTCGAGATTGAGAGCGACCACTGCTTGAACTGAATGCGCTGCTTTCGTGGGGGAAAACTACTCCAACAGAGACATAGCAATAGAAATAAATGATTCGACCTAGATGTTCAATATGAATGTCTAGTATCTGGGTCCGAAAGGTCCATGATAAACACATCTTTGGGCTTACTCCAGGTCGTTGGGTCAATGACTTTGCGCTGCCCCATCCAGGCACTAAAGGGGAGATCGGGTAGATTCAATTGTTTGTTTTTCTCCCCTTAGTGGGGCAGGGCGGAGAGCTGTTGACCCGCGATTATATGTGGTTATGGTCCCTGGAGTTTGAAGGCTACTATAAATACTTAAAGTAAACAAAATAACATTCTCCTTATGACATCTGACCATACTCCTTTTCTTTTGTTCCGTTCTCTTACAGTAACCATTCATTGCATGTGTTGATGCATTCATTGTTTAACAGAATGCCTTATGTTGTTATTCTCCGGTGTCGGATGTTGCAAGATGTCTCAGATGCTTCAAACATGAGTCTTCTCCTGAATGAGTCGAAACATTCAAAAGGTTTGGAACGTGGCGGCAAAGATGATTCTGGTGCGGCGGTGCTTTATGTTTCACTTAGTTGAACGCCATTGCTGCCCGCCCACCGTCGGTTCTGCTTTCTCCCGGTTGGTCTCGAAGAACATGAATTGATTCTCTTGCCACACGTTCGAGGAGATCATTATTGCACATTCCCTCCGACTCGGAGCGATCCATTGTTGTGGTTACACAGATTAGTCATTAAACATATGCAATATTATGCTCGCCATCTCCTCATCTCATGCATCACCTGTTTTCACCCCCGCTTTCATCTATCCCATAGAGCCATCTCTTCAGACACTATGGCGCGACTCGCAACACTACCCTCAGAAATCGTCCTTCACATTGCTGAAGCATGTACCGGGGGCTCCAACCCTAAACGTCCCTTTGGACTTGGGGGGAGTGCCCCTTGGCGCTCAGCGCGCCCCGAAGGAACGACGGCTGGCAAGTATTATGGCAGATCCCACGCGGCGCTGGCCCGCGTCAACCGTCGCTTCCACGAGCTCTTGAACGGGCCGCTGTACAAGCGCAACTTGCTCCACGACCACAGGGAAGCTTCTTGCCTGCTGTTTGCGGCGGAGACGGACCGCGTCGAGACATTGCAGGTGGCTCTTCGCCATGGCGCGGACCTGAACAGACCCTGCAGCCAGCCTTCCTCCGAGGAGTTGCAGCCATTTCACGTCGCTCTCGCCATGCGCAGTAGCCGTGTCGTCGAGTTGATGCTGAAGAACGGGGTTGATGTCCATCTGCCGTCCAGTCAGTCACCTCCCTGCAATGATGCTTGCCGTAGTGCCGGGTGGCCAGTGCGGAACGGCAACTCAGGACGGAGTGTGATGACACTCAACAAGACTGCGTATCCTCTATATACAGCTGTTGCGTATGGGTCCATGGAGGATGTGGCCCGCCTGATTGATCACGGCGCGTACATGATTGCCAAGGGAGTATCTGTTCTCAGGATCCTGCATGATCAAGGACGGCCTGACCTTGTCGAAAAGGTCTCCCAGCGCACCGATCCAGTAACACTGCGTGCCCGTCTTCACCGCGCCGCCGCCAATCATGACATGGACGTCGTACGAGAAATTCTCGAGTACAAGATCCACGCGGGTGACCTAGATCGCGAGAGACAGAACGTCCTTCACATGGTAATCCGGTCCCGGAAAAACGAGAACCTGCCTCTGATCGAGCTCCTTCTCCAGCGGCCCGATATAGACGCTACCATGCAGGATAGTGACGGCAATACACCCATCTTCGCCGCCGTCAAAAGGCGCCATATCAACACAGTCAAACGTCTCATGCAAGAGCCCGGGGTCCGTCTCACTGGTCGGACACTCGGACACTCGACTGCTTTACATCTAGCTATCGAGACACAGGACCCGGTGATGATCGAATACGTTCTCAGTCAGCCACACATCGACGTCGACGCGGCAGATCTCCACTCGCGCAATGCCCTAACTTTCGCCGCTGGAATGGCCCGTGAAGACAAGGCCTTTGCTACGATCAACCTCCTAATCGACAAGGGGGTACTGCTACACAATTTGCCAATGCAGGGTGCAGTACTCTTTGGACTCGTAAGCCAACGTCACCTGCGGACAGCCATGTTTCTTCTTGGAAGAGGCCTGATCAACAACCCACGGTCCTTGGGACGCTCATACGGGCAATTCCAGCTGATACTCCACACTCTTCTAAGCGAACCTCACGAATTGCTGATTGATGTCCTCAAGGAGCTGATTGCCCTTCGTGTCGATGTCAACCAAGTTGAAGGGGAACCAAGGACCTCCAGACGGAACCGTTTTAAGCAAACGCCGCTGTTTGTGGCCGCTACCGGTGTACAGAGCATGGAGTGCATGAAGCTCCTGGTTGCCGCCGGCGCCGTCGTGACTGACCCGGATGTCAACCGCTTGACCATGCTTCGAAACGTCCTCGGAATGTTCTGGGGCGGGGAGCCGCCGTCGGACGACCCCGACGTCGAGGCTTACGCGGAGCGAATCTGCCTCTTGCTTGAAGTCGGCGCGACCTTGGGGCGCAAGACCAAGGAGCCGGAGACCACTACCCTGGGCTATGCTTGCGAGGCGGCGACGGACGAATCTTGCCGACTGCTCGCGTTGTTGTTGGACAATTCGACGGCAGCCAATGTTGACAAGAGCGTCGTTCGTGCGCTTATAACACATTACGAATCTAATGAGAAGAAAGAAGAACCCAAGGCAAAGGAAATTGTTCGTCGACTTCAAGCCTTTGAAGCAAAATATTTCCTAAATAATGATCCCACTGCTTAGTCAAAAATCGGTTAGTTTCTCTCAAGTAGCCCTGATGAAACTGTAGTGTGCTAACGGGCGTGATCCAGCTGCTGTCCGTAACGTCCCGCGAGTCTTCGTGGTCGGACCTGAGTGGCCCCAAAGGTATGATCTGAGTATGGAGGCGGGTATCTGGTAGAATCAAGGGACTTTCATTCAATTTCTAATACGACAAGGAGGAAATCGGTATTTTTTTCTTCTTCTTTCCTTATTGGCACAGATTGCGACAACAAGCCAACTATATTCATCTCTCAAGAAACAAATAAATCTAAAAATAGCAGAACATTCTTAGTTTTTCTTAATATAAGCGTACCATGAGCGACATCTCGCCCTCCTACTACATGAGATGCCACAATGAAAAGAAAATGAAATTTTGTCCATTCAAGCCCGTGATAAAACCAATAGAAATAATACCAAGCAAGGTCTCTTCCAATTCGATGACCAATCAGATTTGGACTTGGCGCCCCCATGGTATTCTGAACCAGCGCAATGCGATCAATGCCTTGGTCTCACAACTAAGGGTGCGAGCATCAGACCAACTGTATTATACAAGCTGATCCTGCCTATTCGCAGCGGATGCTACCTAATAATTGAAAACCTGTTCAATGTTCGCGTGGCGAGACAAGGATCTTGCGGGTTTAATTCCGTCATCAGCTGTCAATTTGTAATCAACAAATATCAATCCCCACCAGCTACGCAAGAGGTTGAGATTGGCTTATTACTCAAAAGTGCTCTCCCGTCTTGATCGTGTGCCTGGTAGAATTCTGCAACAAATTAATTCCATTCCAAGAGACCTAGGTAAATTGAGGTTTCAAATGTCTTCACGTACACGCACCAAGGATCAGCCCAGGCCAAGGCGCACGAAAGGTGAGATCCCACGCCCGAAACTTCACTGAGGGTGTACTGTAAATGCTGACTAGAGCGCTGGCAAGCATGCGATTTGTGTTTTGCTAAAAAGATCAAATGCGACAAACGCGAGCCACAATGCTCCAACTGCAAACTGTACAATAAAGATTGCCATCGGACCATTACTCGGGGTGACGCCAAGACCCCTGGTGTTCCATCCACAGCTACGAGTGGGCAGGGTTCAAGACAGCAAACGGCTCTTAGTCCAATTAATGATGCCGTTGAGCAACATGAGCCAGTACCGGTTGAGACAAACACGCCGCTAGATATCAACTCTACGGGCAGAGTCTTCAGCGAAACTGCACCTCAGAGTCCCCGTTGGAAGTTTGATCCCACCAGCCCGAGTCTATATTTTGGCCTGCCAGATGGTTCTCTAGAACTGCCGCCTCTCACAGTATGCCACAGCCATCCAGAACTAAATCAAACAGAATTGTCTAACCGAGCATGTCAACAGGAGCTGATGCCCGCTATTGATCATTTCTTCGAGGGTATCAACACAGCGCTTCCCATCTTCAACCAAACTGTGTTCATGAAAATGGTCACGCGCTGGTTCAGTAATCAACCCAAGCGGGATAGGCTCTCATGGGCATCAATCCTAGTCGTCATGGCCCTAGGACTACAATCTATGCCCGAGGAGAGCCAGAACATTCACCAAACCGCCAACGGAGAAACATGGCTGAGCTATTGCATGAGAAATGCACAATCTACCTTGCCCGAACTCATGTCCCGGGATGAAGACCTCGTTGGCCTCCAAGTAATCGTATCCCTGGCACTCCTATTCCAGGGCTCTGTTGATTTCAGACCATCGAGCGTTCTTCTTGGAATGGCGATCAGGCTCACGCACAGGATGCAATTGCACCAAAAAGACCCAGGTCGGCATTATTCTGACGGAGAGGCCCAACAAAGATCCAACGTGTTCTGGATCACATATCTTCTGGACAAGGTATGTTTGCAGGGCTCAGGATGAAAGAACTATGAAAAGTTAACATTCTTTAGGACATAAGCCTCCGGATGAAGACTCCCTCTCTCTTATCAGATGATGACATCAACCTCCCGCTTCCCGACCGTGATTCAACAACAAACGGGGGCTTCATTCATTCCCTGCATGGGGATGCTTCCCTCAACATGCTCTATCAACGTGCTAGACTAGGTCAGATTGAGAGTAAAATCAACGCTCTTATCTGCTCAAATCACTACCTAGAGTTTGAGACCAACACGAGGCGGGAGCGCGTGGCAAATTTGAACGCGATGCTGGAGGAGTGGTACTCTGAGATCCCAGCTACCTTCAAGCCTGCTAATGCTCCCAGCTCTCTCAAGCCCGTAAATTTGGCCCAGGTCATGTATCTCCACCAGGTGTACTTGTTTTGCCAGATCTGTATACACGGAATATGGAGCGCCAAGTCTGAGTGGATGTGCAAGATTGGGTCATTCAGTAAGGCAGCAATTGAGGATATCATGGTGACGATCCAAGGCCCGAGAGTCACCACCTGTCTACAGTTGCAGGAGCCTCCCTCAATAGCGGGATGGAATGATTGTGTCTCTGTCACTCGGGAGGCCATACAATTATTTCTGCAAGCACCCCTCGCAAGTTCCTCAGCATGGTATGTATCATGGACGAAGAGATTTGAATGCAGTATTATTATGCTAACATATCTGCATGATAGGCTATGCACTTGTGCCCAATATTCAGGCATGATCATCCTTCTAGCCGATATAATTATTCATCCGTCCACAACAACCATGTCCCAGGATTTACGACTAGTCAAGGCTTCGAAGCAGAAATATGATCAGTTTCTCGGTGGTGCTCCATCTCACCTACACGAATCCTTGAATCTGATAATAGACGACCTCCTCAAACGTGCAGGTAGCTATTGCAATGATGATAACGTTGACCATCCCAGCGGTAGAGATTCGGGCAATGCACTCTCGTTGGGGATGGACTCATCAGAAATGCTGCTCAGTAACAGTCTACCAGAACTCAGTTACGAGGACATCCAGGCCATGAATTTTGGCTTTCCCGATTTCATGTCTCCTCGAATAAATGAGGAAAATATGTTTTTGGGGCTTGACGGATAGCTCTGAGGACCTAGAGCGATATCCCAAGGCAAAAGCAAGATATGGGACCGCTATATCATAATTTCGGGCTGGGCCATTTCACATTTCGTCACAAAGACTATTCTCGGAGTAAAAATGAGCTTCTTGTGTCATTTCTGCTCGAACTTTCTGTATTTTAGCCCCAATATAAATAATAGAAATGGGGATTTTAGTCTTGATTACAAGCCATTTTGTAGCATCTTAGTTACTTCCTTCATTGACCAAGACAAACCGATATCGTGGCTTCCCAGCCTCCAAATCGCGAAGCGCTTGATTAGCCTCCGCCATCGGAATTGTCTGGACCCAAGGCTTAACATTCTTCTTAACGGTCAGATCCATCATTTCCTTCATTTCAGAAGGAGAACCACAAATCGCCCCGGTAATGTTAAGTTCCTTGTACAACAGCGTGAGCATGCTGAAGCTTGGGTGTTGGCCGCCCGGATCAGCACTAGAACCTCAATATTAGCTACCTCACCAAACATTAGAAGCTCGCGACTCTTACCCTAGTTGTATGATGGAACCTCCCGTTTTCATAATGGCCATGTATTGGTCAATCGGCATGTTGCTACCAGAGGACGTCACTAAGAGAATGTCCAGTGTCTTTTCATTCTTCGAAGCCCACTCAGGATCCTCCCCGGTAGCGATGAAATCGTCCGCTCCAAAGGCAAGCGCGTCATCACGCTTGGATGAGCCCCTCGAAATAGCCACAACTCGATCCGCGTCGAGCGCCTTGGCAAACAGGATCCCAAAGTGTCCCAGTCCACCTATTCCGACAAGCCCGACTGTCTTCCCAGGGCCGCATCTGTGTTTTTTCAGGGAGGCATAGAGTGTACTTCCAGCACACAGCATAGGGGCTGCATGCTCAGAGAGCAGGCCGTCTGGGATCTTCACCGCAAAACGGCTATCAGTGCGAACGTAGTTCCCAAACCCACCGAAGGATCTGCCCTCGCCATCCGGGTATGTGCCATTGAAAGTCGGCACGGCTCTCGGGCAGTAGTTGACCTTCCCTATGGAGCATTCATAGCAATCTTCCCTGAAACAACTTCGAGCTTGCGGACCAACACCGATACGATCACCGACTTTGATAGACTTGACAGCGGTGCCAACACGGACGGCTTTTCCGACAACTTCATGTCCAACACAGCAAGCTAAATCGGGTATTAGCGATGATCCATTAGATCAGTAAGAATGAGATGAAAAAGAACTCACGATATGTCGTCGGACCCCAGTCAGAGCGGAGGACATGAACATCAGTGCCGCAAATACCACAATGGGTGACGCGGATGTCGATATCATGTTCATTGAATGTCTTTGGTTCAAACTCTCCCCAAACCATCTTCCCTTCAGAAGCCTCTGCATCATGGCCTAGCCATCCTTCGAATTTGTACATAATCGCTTGAGGAAGCAAGTTGGTGATAGATGATATTTGCAACAAGATATTTTTCAACACCTCTAATTTGCTTGTGATTCAAAGGGAATGTGTAAAACAAGACACTTAATTATGATAACTTAATTCTAAAACTACATCCAAACCATCCTACCGGTTCTTATAGCTTTCGAAAATGCGCTCCAGTCCACGGATTTTTGACTGTCCACGGACAAACTTCTTGGCTGTATCGTCCATCCCCCAATCGGGGATATGAAGAAGCCAAATTCAGCCCATTTAGGGAGCTATTATTTCATACAGCTGATCCCAGCGGTGTGAGATGCGCTAATGCAAGCTGCTTATGCTTCTGCCAAAGCATGGAGCCACCTGCCCCATTTTTCAAATTGCCACGCTCTCGGCATGCATGGAGATATCAATTAACAAGTTTATATCCGAGCTTCTTCAAATGAAAAGGCTATTATTCCATAGAAGGTCATTATATCATATTTGAATGGGGGGATTTTGGAAATTATTGATCGTGTTAAGTTTGCTGTTGTACAATACAAGCATCTTGATATAAAGCGATTATAACTGTTAAGATTAGTTTGAAAGTATATATAGGCTGTAATCAGCTCGTATACTTTTTATATAAATTTGAATAAATAAATATAATTTTATAGATCTTATATTAGTACTAAGGCTCTAAATATTTAGTTATTCTATAAGAGGTAGTAAATTTATTATATTATTAAGAGTATTCAGAATCCCTTATTAATAAGGAAATTATATAAATTTAATAGATATACTATTTTCTCTCTAATCTCTTTAGAGAGTTAGATAGGGATTTTATAATAGAATTTTATTAAATTTATAATATTTACTATATAAAAAAGTATCCTATCTTATAATTAATAAAACCTCTATTAGCTAATAAAATTCTATTATTATTAGAGGTAATAGTTATTATAAATAAACTATTTAATACTACTTATTATATCTTCTTATAAGATTAAAGAGATTATATATATTTAAATTTAGAATTCTTATTTAATAAAGTTAGTAGTAGAATTAGTAGTATACTATCTTTTATATATCTATTAGCTAAAGTAGCTATATTAGTATTATCTTAATTAGAAGGTTATTAATCTAGAGGGCTTATTTATAGCTCTTAAGAAGATTAAGATAGAGATTAAAGATTATCCTAATATCTTTATATATAAAGCTTAAATAAAGTTATATTATTTTTATATACTTATCTTATAATTTAAAAAAAATATAGATCTTATAGAAATATATTATTAGATAGTTAAATAGAAAGTTCTAATTCTTTTTTATATCTTTAGATAAAGCTATATTTAATAAACTACTATTTAAAGATTTAGAATAACCTAGTTAATTATATTTAATATTATAAAGAAAAAGCTTAAAATATTAAGATTATTATTTATTAAGTTTATAAAGTAATTAGATAATAATTATATCCTATAAAATATAATTATTAATACTAATCTTTAGTATTATTATAACTATATTAGTATAATTAATAGAACCTATATTTAGATATATATTCCTATTTTAAAGTAAAAGAAATAGTAGAATAA